>CM060875.1:19241069-19956069 GCA_030737845.1 Acorus calamus | reverse complement strand
AAGTTCTCCTTAGCCCAACCATCTATAGGATCAGCCACATAAGACCACTCAATGACACACCCTCCTCCTCCTCCTCCTCCACCACCACCACCACCACCACCACCACCACCTCCGCCGCCGCCACCATCCACCGCCCTGACCCTCCCAAAGTATCGTTGGAACCCCATGTTGTTCTCCTCGACGACATATCGATTGAACCGATTAACCGGATCGGTCTCGATGAGTCTCTCCTTAGCCCACATGACCACTCCATCTTCTCCAGCACCGGCGCAATAGCGGATGCACCCGATCTCGCCGTCAATGCCTTCCACAAGGTGGCATGTATGGAGTGTGGGGAGGAGCTTGTGGAGGTTTGTGAAGTCCTTCAAGAGAGACCATGCTTGGTCTGCGGTTGTGTTGGTTAGGGTTGCTGTGGCCTTGCCCTCCCACTCTAATTTTGCCTCCTCCATTAGAGAGAAAAAAGTGAGATGTATTGATTCCACAATTTGATATGTATGGTGTGTGTATATATGGGATAGGTTTATGTCCAACGTTATATTTTGACAATCTGATTGTCCAAAACAGTTGTGACATCAAGATCTTGTATTTCAAGAGTTTAAAGAAAGAATTTAATGATAAAATTCTCAATCATAATAACTATTTATATGTTTATTTAATCTGATAAGATAAGATATGACTTTTATGTACGCCTTGGATATTAAAATTATTTAACTAATGTTAGATCTAACTTGAATGTTGTTGGCATTTAATTCTTTAATGAAAATGAATGCTCTAGATTCCATAGCACTCAATGTGGTTTTTTCTATTTGGAAGTTGGTCATAATTGTGTGTGCAGGAATAACAATTAAGAATGTTGGGTGGATGCCTTTTATTTTAAATAGAGGAAATCAATAAGATTTTTGTAGGTTGGGATTTAGGCCGGTCGGTCGGCTAGTCTGTTTAGGGTTAGCCCTTGGCACCTTGTTTTATTGGTATGTCTAAATTTTAGATTGAGTTTTTTTTATATTTTTAAATCTCTATAAATTATATGATTTAATAATCGATCTCTTACTTTTTCATATTATATTTTAAATCCCTAGAGTTACATTATATGTTCCCTTTTATTCTTTTCCAAAAACTAATAAGAAAACCAAACAATTTAGTGATAGGTATCTCCTATAGACTAATAAAGAACATACCTTTCAAATCTGAAGATTTAAACTGTAATATGAAGAAGTGAAGGATTGATCACTAAATCATACAGTATATGGGGACTAAAAAATAAAAACCCTTTAATTTTTATGAAATTGAGAATTAATATTTTTTTAAAAAAATTAAATTTAAAATGGTTTTTGTTAAAATTGATTTTACACGATCGTGAAAATCAATTTTTAGAAATAGTCACGTATAGAAATGTCATAACATTTTTTTTTGTTGGGAAAATGCATAAAAATATCTCAAGATAGAAATACTAAACTAGCTATTTGTTAAAATTATTCCTAAAAAACTCTTGTTTCACAATTTTAGAAAGTACAATGACTTGACCATCCCATATGTTTAACACCCCAATGAAAAAAAATAGTGGGACCATTACATTAAAAAAAAATTCTCACCCTTGAACTGGCCCATCACCTACGCACAGATAGAGATGTACCAATCACGTAATAGAATAGGAGATCAGTGGATAAATGATTGTTAGGTCACACACATTGAAAAAGACATTCGATAACTTTGATAATGAAATTATTATGCAGCGAATTCAAAATATGAAATTTCATCGATGATAATTGTAAAAGTTTATATATTGGAAATCATTGATCTCCTTTATTTGATAATCATTGTGGGAAGGATCTTGTGGAGGTTTGTGAAGTCTTTCAAGAGAGACCATGCTTGGTCTGCTGTTGTGTTGGTTAGGGTTGCTGTGACCTTGCCTTCCCACTCTAACTTTGGCTCCTCTTCCATTGGTTATAGAGAGAGATGATAAAAGAGAGAGGTATTGATTCCACACTTTGATATGTGTGGTGTGTGTGAATATAATTGATTGAGATGTTGGAGATTAATATTTAATATATGTTAATGATTTGTTTAGTGAAAATGAATCCTTTGGATTGCATATATACAAGTCAAGTCCATGTGATTTTCTATTGACAATAGTCGGTCATTGTACATGCATGTGGGTGTGATTTTTTTAGTGGGAGAAATTCAAGGCCGGCATGTCTTGGCCCCCACTACCCAAATCCCAAATCTTTTTCATGGGTGTTTATCAATAGGATGTTGTTACACCCATATTCATTCCAGTCCTAATTATAGTTTTATATACGTTAATAGATTTTTATTAACGCAATGTTCACGTTAAAAAGATATATGCTTTGAATTTTTTTATATATTTTTTATAAATGCATCAATGCAATTTATTGAAGTATATATTACATTTTTTTATAAAAACATGTACCTCATTAGATGAGGTATACTATTTTTTAAAAATTCAAAACACATATAGACTAGAATTGAGACTGTAAATGAGGATGGATGTAACTTTATTCTGATCAAAAATACAATTTTAGACACAAACCCTTTTTCATGTTTTCTTTAAGGGGACGGTCATTTTAACCCCCTTTTTTCTGATGGGCCCGTCTAGCCCCACCCACTTATTTTCTTACCCCACCAAGCAATAAAAAAAAAAAACCGATGTTTTGCTATCCCCACCAATTCGACCCGTTCGACCGGATTTGGTCGTCATTTCAGGTTTCGCGCGACCGGATTTGGTCGCCATTTCAGGTTTCGCGCGACCGAAACTGGTCGAATAGGATTTGTAATAAAATTTATAATTTTTTTTTTGAAAACATAATCTCACGACGTGTATCCTCCTTGAATCTTTCATATCACTCCAAGTCTGAGTTGTAATGTAGGGAGAATAAATCATTATTCTTAAATGTAGAATATAAGAACAATTTTTTTTACATAAGTTACAGATAAATTTCAAAAGTCAAATATAAAATGTGTTTGAATCAACTGATATGTTTTTTTGTTTTCAAACAAAAATTCATCTTAACTACGAATTCAAACGAAGCTTAAAAATGATATATATTTGTCTAATAAGATTTTTTCTATAAAAATTTGAATTAATTGAAAGTATATCTACTTACATTTTTTTTAATCCCTTAGTTGTTGTTTGGATGAAAGAATAAATGTAGAATATGATAGATAAATCCAAAAATTTATTTGTTTACAAAAAATAATTAGATATAATTCTGAACCCTGTTCGACCCATTCCGGTCGCCCAAAACCTGAAATGACGACCCATTACGGTTGCCCAAAATTTGAAATGGCGACCGAATTCAGTCGAACTGAATCGGTGGGAACAGACAAACACCTTTTTTTTTTTTTTTTTTTTGATCGGAGGGATTGGAAAATTGTTTGGTGGGGATAGACGGGCTCTTTTCTGATCCCATCCCGCTAGATGATCCACCCCATGCCAAATTCAAAAATGCCATCCCATCCCTGTACATTATCACACACGATAACCCTAACCCACCCCTCCAGATCTTTCTTCTTTCTCCTCTCTCCCTCGACATGTCCCCTCTACACCCTCACCTCCAGCACCTTCATCACCTCCACCGCCTCCGCCTCGGGCCCCACCTACCTCCTCCTCAACCCCCCCCCTCCTCGTCTTCGCTGCCGCCCTCCTCCTCCTCGTCGACAGCACCTCCTCCCCCACCTCCTCCTCCTCAACCCCCCCCCCTCCTCGTCTTCGCCGCCGCCCTCCTCCTCATCCTCCTCCAGGAGCAGCGGCAGCCCCCCACCGGATCCCGTCGGAGACCGCCGCCCATGACTCCGTCCTCTTCTTCCTCCTCAATGCCTTCGCCTTCCTCACCGGTCTCTACCTCCTCAACGCGTTCTCCGCTGCCCCCTCGTCGACGGGGCCCTCCTCCTCCTTGTCCTCCCTCTCTGCGTCCCCGACATCATCTGTGCCAGGGACTGGGCCCGCTGCACCATCACTTCGAGCTTCTGCATCAACGGATGTGCGTCTGGGTTCAGCCTCGTTGACATTAACAAGTTTGAGCTCCACAAGAGCCTCTTCTCCAAAGCGGACGAGGAGGAGAACATGTAGTGATGGCGGTGCCACAAGGGGAACAATCAGATGGCGATACTTGAGGAGAGTAACGGTGCGTAGAAGCTCGTCCGTCGGATAGATTTCTGGCTCTTCTATGCCGCTTACTTTTGTGGTGCCACCATCGGTCTGATCTACATCAATAACCTCAGACACATCACACAGTCGCTTGGACGGTACTCTGACACCGTGACCTACGTCACCCTGCCCTTCTTCGGTCGCCTCTTTTCAGGGTGGGGTGTGTGTGTTTAATGAAAATGAGTGGTGAGACTTATTTAAGAAGTATATAAAAACATATTTTTTATTTTTTAAATGGGTTGGGTTTATCGGTTGTATAGCTTTCTTTTAAAAAAAAAATAGTATACCATATAATGAGTTACATATATTTATAAAAATAAAATATATATATCAACTAATTTCATGGACATGTTTATAAAAACATGAAAAATAATTAATGGGATATATCTCTCTCAAACAATGTTTGATAGGGCAATAGGAAATGAGATATTTCGAACAGTTTACTCTAACTTTTTAATAGTATAATATTGTTTTGATAAATTCTCAAATACGAGAAAAATATCATGGTGAACTTTGAAACATAACACGGTTAAAAAAAAAATGTTGGATCTAAGTTTTCTGTACACGAAATCTAAATGGGACCTTAGACAGAGATCGAGACTGGAAGAGCATTGTCTGTACCAATACTATTAACTCACGCGCATATATCATGTTTATCCAATTGATTCCAAACAAGATCCATGATTCACCATTGTTATGTCCTCCATCATGTTCAAGTCAAAAGCATGCATCACACATCATTGAAAATTGAGCATGTGCATTCACATTTGAACGCCAATCAATAAACATTAATTAAACAAAATTAGGCGCACCTATTTGGAGTGTAGCACATGCTCACATATCTATTATAGTTTTCCAAACAGTGAAGAGATCAGATATTGATCAGAAAATATGCCAAAATGATTCTTTTAAGTTTCTCTCTGTGGCTGTGGCACACAAAAGAATATATCTATACTCTATATCCTAAAGAGCAACGATATTGCCAAAAGTTTTCATCTAATGGGCTATTTGCAATTCAGCCCCTAAGTCTCCTATATTTATAAGCAGGGCACGGCCAAAGTTTTCATCTGATGGACTATTTCAATTAGGCCCCTCCAGTCCCCTATATTTATAACCAGGTCCCTAAACAAAATCGGTCAGTTTTGTTAACTACCTGGTTTATTTGCAAATAGTACCCTAGGTTCTTGATATTTACAATAAAATCCCTGACAAAAATCGCCTAATTTTGTCCTTTTTGTGAGATATTTGAATTTCGGCCCTCAGTTTCAACCAGCTTTACAACTAGCCCTTATCTATGTTACAAAGAGATCCCTGATTCAAATTTTTAGATTTATAACAAGGTCCCTGATCTCAAAACATGACTCGCGGAACTTCAAATCATATCCACAATTTCTTTTTTGGACCATTAAGATACCTATAACAAGGTGCCTAAAGCAGTTTAAGTGGTGGTAATATCTCTCCCCATTATAATATCGTCACTTGTAGTCCTTGCTAAACTATATAGTATATAAATCTGCCATAACTAGGACACGTACATTAAGAAAATCCAAACCTCTCGGATGAGATGAGGCTGATACCTTAATATACCAATAAGCTGGTATATATTTCAGATAGAATTATAGTATTTGAATTTGGATTTTTTTTTTAATTTGGATGGGACACAAATATTTTTAAATTATTATTATGTTTAAATATTCACATGGAGTGATCGAGTGACATATTAGGAATAGAGATAATGTTTTTAAAATAAATGAAAGTTGAGATCAGAACTTCAAAATTAAATTCTTGTCTTTTCAAAGATCATAAGAAGAAATGTGGTGGTGATTGAATTTTGAAGAATGTAATTTATCATACCAGATAATTTAATTCAAATAATAAAATAATAAACATATATATAATTTTCTAATATATCAAATTAGATATTTTATAGTGGATACCTTGATATCTAATATTTGTATTCTCTTTTACCTATTTTAAATAAATGAATATGGAGCATTTTCATTTACTAGATACATATTCAGAACTATTACAAATAATGTTCAAGTTTTTGGCATGCATGTTTTTAAAAATTAATTGTTATAAGACACTCAATATTCCTTCCTTTTTTTCCCCTTCAATAATACTTTTCTATTTTGGTCCCTCCCCCCACTCCAATCCGAATGTTTTTTTTCTCTTTTTTTTACCTCTCATATTTCTTTTAGGAAAAATACAAAAATAATCATCTAAGTATTGAAAATACCCAAATAAGTCATTTTTAAAAATTCTATCTCAAAAAATCTTCTTTCACAATTTTAGAAAGTAAAATGACTTGAATACTCTTATGTTATTTACTATTTCAACATCATTACACATATCTAAATACACCATTAAGAGTTAAATTGTAATAAATTGAAATTCATTGTCATAAAATAATTTTTTTTAGATATTTGTAAACTTCATAAAATCTTTTAGGGCACTTATATATATTTAATATTACACAAAAAAAATTTTATGCAAAACATTTATCTATATCTATATCTATATTACCTATAAAAGTATCAATCCATGAAAAACATTAATTGGACATGTTTATCCTTACCAATTCATGAAAATTCATTCCTACCCCAAATAATATTTGATTAGACATATTTACCCTTTCAAATTCTTTGAAATCAGATACCCTATATAATGTGTTTAATGTATTTAATTTATACATTTATTTTAATTCTATACATTTATTTGTATTTACCCTTTAATATTCTTCAAATCAATTACAGATTATATGTCTAAATTTAATATATGCAACTTTATTTTATATAATTATATAATATACCTACATATATTATATTGTAACCGTTAGAAAATCCTTATATATATATAATAGAAGCTCTATGTATTTAATTATTAATAAAAAATTAAATAAATATGGAAGGGAGAGAGAATTCAACCAAAAATTTAATACATACCCTTTCAATTATATGTCATATATGTATCGTAATATTTTCTAAATATAAATTTATATATATATGAAGTTTATGTTTTAATACGGTTATGGGTTTGTTATTATTATAATTTATATTACCTATAAAAATATCAATTCATGAAAAATATTCATTGGACATGTTTACCCTTACCAATTCATGAAAATTCATTCATACCCATCTCCCGTGCCCCATTCCCAATAAATTCCAAGCCCCATTATTATCAACTAATATAAACAATATAATATAAAATATTATCTTATATCAATTGGGCATTCAAATTCACATGGCTTTTTTGTTGGATGGTGTGACAACTTACCTCAATAAAAATAGTAAACATGAAGCCTCGTTCAATTAGTATAATTGCATGTCCTCTTAAATAATTTGTGCATAAAGTAAAGACACCCACTACAAACAACTTGTATATGATATCGAGTAAAATACCAAACTTCTTCTTAATAAGATAAGAGAGGTATCCCCTCTTTAGTAAAGGGATTTGAGTTCGTGTCTTGTCGCCGACTAATAGAAAATGATTTGATTAAGGAAAAAAAAATTTACTAACAAAAAACAAACTTGTATATGTAAAAGAGCGTTGATACACATAATGAGATCCTCTCTGTTATTATCAAAGGAAAAATTCTATGTTGATCAATCAAGGAATGTCATGTAGATGATTTAAAAAATAAATAAATAGTGCATGCAGTTCAAGCATGGTCATCAACATTTATACACTACGATAGTATAATAGTATTTTAATATATTTAACTTCTTATAATAATATTTAAATAAAAAATCAATGAAAGTGTGAACATGACTCTACACAGATTGAACATATCATTTTTCCAATATATATAATAAGCTCATATGTAGAGTCATTTTCAGTCGATTAGATAAGAGTAGGAGTGGTTTTCTAAGAATCGATCTGCCTAATTTAAATTATATGTATGTGTTTGTACATGTTGTCCTAAGACTGTAGGACTCTCAATGTTTTTTTTTTTTTTTGTAGACAAGTTGTACATGTTAAAGGATTCTCAATGTTGACATAACTTAAGACACTGAATCAGCAAAATGTACAACTTGTCTCTACAAAATATAAGAGTAGGTGGTCTTCTGAGAATCTGAAGAGTCATTTAATACACACACACACACGATTTCCTAGGACTCTCAATGTTGACATATATAATTTGAGAAAAGCAAAATGAGAAAGGGTTAAGAGTTTTATAAGATCACTTGGTTTATGCATAGATTTGTTAAATCACATGTATTGTTACAGGTTACTGTTTCTCAATCACAAAAACTTTGCATCAAGTTGGAGTTGCAGATATTGGTGTGGTGTCTGCTAAGAGTTTCTGATATATTACAAAAGAACAAGTGCCATAAATTGATTGGACAAATAATTTTTCATCATGAATACGTTGAAAGGTATAATTTAGTTCTTATCTATTTATTTAATTAGGGTGCTGTTAAACAGTGCATACAATCTCGTTTGCAGACTCTCGTGCAGTCTCATATATGTTCAACGAGACATATAGAGTATGTAATCTTTTACTTAATTATAATTGAATTCATACAATTCATTGATACAAATATTTTTTTTATATGAAAATATATGTTTTATTATATGAAATATATATCCTTAGGAATATGGATTACACTTTAGATAGAATACATGATTGTCACTAACACTTTTCATTTACTTATGTTGGATATCATGTTTCCCAACTGGTCCACATGGTAGATGAGATTCAAATTTGAATAAAGGGAAGGTTGAGAAACCAACCACATCCCCAAGCGTTTAGGAATCAATTATAATAACAGCTCAAGATAGAATTCCTTCAATTGATCATAGCTTTTTCTCTCTCAATACATTCAATTTCTTGAAGGACATCATCTCAGACTTCAGTGTCTCTAAAATAAAGAGACAACGTTCTCAAGATGTATTCTACAGAAAATCTCATAATTTGTTAATAATTTATTTACACAATCCAACTAGATGTTAAACAGTTAAAATGGGATCTTGAAAAGATTAGGGTGCATTTGGTTGTATGATTGCAGAAGTGATTTTACAAGAATCTAGGTTATAAAATTGATTCTGCAGGAAGGCAGCTCATTCCCCTAGCTTTTAGAAATTGCAGTTTTTAAACAATATTTGTTTGAAATCTATTTGCAAGTAGCTGTTACAATAAAACTATTTGACTGCATGATTGCTGAAATAGTTTCCTACAAATACAAAAGCTATCCAATCACCTGATGCTCTTGTTTTATGAGTTGGTGGTATGGGGGTCCACGGAGAAACCTGGTTTATGTCTTTTGGAAGCATACGAGTCCTCTTTAATTTGGACTTGTCCATCCTAACAAATTCTTATCTAATAAAATACTAACACCTTCATTCAAATCAGTGGACACTTGCATATGGATCTAAGGACATTGTAAGAGCACCTATGCATGTATGACTCAGCTGATAATTAAAAATCATGTCACAGAGCACACAAGTGTCTGTCAAAGACAATCATACACTAATCAATTGCTTTAAAAGTCTAAAGGTTTTTGTTCCTATGAAGTTCATACATACACTTACATGAATGTCCGTTTATTTATTCATTCGTAGATTCATGAAGTCATGTAAATCCCAAGATTAAAAATAAGACAATTTTCTGAGTACAGTTAGAGCTGGTAGATGAGCCAAGCGGTTCGGACTTGGCTCGATTAAAGCTCGTTCAAGCTCGTTCGATCAGACAAATGAGTCGAGCTTGAGCAATTTTTAAAGCTCGGTTTATAAACGAGCCGAGCCCGAGCTTGTATTACTTTCACATGTATAAAGTGTTGTGATTTGTGAAATGTGACTTCTCAAATGTTAAACAAGATTTTTTTTTAGCTAAATGAGTCCGAGCTGAGCATTGATTTGAGCTTCGGCTTGACTTCTTTAACAAATGAGCTGAACCGAGCTTCAACCGAGCTTTTTACGAGCCCAATGAGCCAAGTTTGAACACGAAATAAAGCTCAATCTTGAGTCAAGCCAAGCCCGATCCGAGCTTGATGCTAAACGAGTCGAGTCTGAACATGTTAAAGCTCGTCTCGTTCGACTTGTTTACCACCCCTAAGTACAATACATTAAGCCACGTAAGGTCAAATGGGACTAGTATAATATAATATGTGAAAACATATTTTTGCTAATTCCAGTGTTATTGAAGATTGATTATGCTTGTCCACCTTGAACACATAGAGCTGGTTTAGCAAAAGGATAACTAGTGGGATAATGAATAATTATGGGGATAAGTGAGTAGGGTGATAACTTAATTCAGTTTGATAAAAATAATCGGGATAAACTGCAGACAGTTGTCCCAATTTAAATGAGAATATTTTGTTTTACCTAAATGTTGGGATAAAATTTATCCTCACATTTTATTCTAATTTTTGCAAATGTGAATATAAATAAAATTGATTGATTTTTTACCCCCTTAAAATTAAAAAAAAACTTATCATTAAAACCTTAATCATTTGCCAATTTAGCCCATAAGGTTCAATTTTTGACCTGAAATCTTATCCGGCTTCCGGCTGACCCAAGCCCATTAACGGATCAGGTCGATCCAGCCCGATCTCAAATAGGCCCAGGCCCGGGCCCGGGCCTTACATTGGGCCCGTTCCCTGCCCAACGGGCCACCCCGAACTGGACTCGTTCGGGCTGGCCCGTGGGCCCGTGGGGTACCACGCAGGGGGAGTCGGAATGCCCCTCTCTTTGCTTATTAAGTAAATTTTTTTGTTTACATCATTAAACATAATAAATTATTGAGTTATTTTAAAGTAAAAAATAAAGTGGGTCCCACTGAAAAATTTAATACCAATGAGTCTTACTATCTAGGAGCTTCCATAAGCTCTACCTAAGCTAATCATGTAGAGTATTTTGTTTTCCAGAATCAAGTGTCTTAACATATGTAAAAACTAACATTACAAGTATATCAATAAAATAGTAATACGTGAAAGCATCAAATTCTTCCAACACAAAAAAATCATGCATTTGAGTATAAGTTAAAATATATTTTATTTTTTTATAAAAAATATATAGATGATATATATGATTTAAAAATAAAAATGAAAACATTTGTGACTGTAAAATTGATTGAGTATAACATTTTATTTTTTCTTCCAAGTGCATCCAATCTTATGTCACACCCTGCCCTTTTAAATTTTCTTTGTTGTCCTTTTCCCAAACAAATGTTGTGGAGACAAATCTATATCATTTAAAACATTTATCAAGGCAAAAAGGTAATATGAGTTTGAACTTGCACTCCAATCCTCAAACAAAACACATAGGCAAGAATGGATGATCATTTCCAGGATAAGGGAGATCAAAAATGAAAAAAAAAATTTTGAAGTCTATTTGTCCTCACATGGCACCTTTATTTATTAAAGAATAATATTAGATATTTTTGTTTTAATAAAGTTGAAATCCTTTGATAGAAATTTTGAAAACGACAAACTAGACATTATCCAATACTTGATATTAGTGAATTGGTTCATCATTTTTTATATGAATGTAGGCAATTACTTTTATAAAACCATGTACATTTATGCATTTTTGTGTGGATTAATTATATATTCTCGTTATTGTTCTACATTGTGTCAATATGATTATAAAGACAATATTGCTATATATCTAACGACAAATTGTTCAGTTCGACCTCCGAAAGACATGAAAACATATTAAAAATAAGAAAAATGTTAGATTACAGGGACATGTAAAAAGCATTATAACCAGAAACTCACTCTGTGTGTTTTCTTGTGTGGATTTGTTCTCAGAAACTCACTCTGTCTCAACATGTAAAAAGCATTATAACCACAAGGACATATGAGCTCAGCCTCAAAAAGATAGTGAAGCACTAAAGCATACTAAAAACACAAGCTTGTCAACAGAAAAGGCCAGGTCCAAACATGATACACATGCCCAGAATCACTTGAACATCAATGGAAGACGAACAGACAAATGGTGCCCTCCATAGTTGTGCTGGGTCATGTTTAATTTGATCTCCTGTATTTTATATAGCAGAAGAAACCCATTATTATTCCATCAGTGAATTTCAAATTTTACACTTTCTGAGCATTAATTTCAATTTCAATTACAGACAAACCATACAATTTTTCACTTTTTAAAGTTGGTTTATATAATTTATTTGAATAAATATTTTATCTTTGTTAAAGTATTATTAAATGAAGTATACATGTTTTTTTTAAGGGAAAAATCCAAATAACCCCCTTAAACTAACTGAAATCCATATAACCCCTTGAAAACACCTTGTAAATCCAAATAACCCCCTAAATGAATTTTCTATTGACAGATGATGAATATTTTATGACTATTCTGTTTGGTTAATCCTAACTGGAAATATAATATACTAAAAACCCCTTACAATGTATTAAAAATGTGAAAAATTCTACGAAAAAGATAATTTTACTCATCTGAATAGATTATAAAACTCTATTCAAAGGGATAAAATCATCATTTATATATGATTTTCTACATTTTCAATACATTGTAAGATTTTTTTTTTTATATTGTGTTTTCATCCAGGGTTAACCAAATATATATTCACAAAATATTCATCATTTGTTAACATAAATTTTATTTAAGGGGTTATTTGGATTTTATTATTAGTTTATAGAAGGTTTTCTTAATGAAATAACACAAAAGTTATGTCAAATTGTCGAGAAATTAATACATTGAGGAAGATTACATGCAAAGACAATAGAAATTTTGAGAGCACATGAATAAACATTATTTTTTTTTCTAACCAGTCCCCAAAGTTTGATCATCTACAGACCTACAAAGAATTCAGTAAATGAAAAATTAAGGGCCTCCTTCAAGGTGTAAGCTGAGAGAAGTGCCAAAATTTCTTTTACAAATACAACATATTCAAGGATGAATCAAATGAAGGTGATTAATATAAAAGCATCAGTCACGTACACAGCAGTTGGACAAAAAGGTTAAACTCAACCAATATGAATTACACTTTTTAAGTCCTTCCTTTTATTCCAAAATAAATAAATAAATAAATAAATAAATAATAACTCTCATTTGATCTTGAAGCATTGGACCCTGAGTGTTTTCCCCTGCATCTGTTTAAATCTACTTTCTCAACTACTTTCTTAACAATCCTTCATTAATTCACATACATCTCACTTTGACTGCACAACATTAAAATCACTGAACCTACCCAAAGAATTAAAATAAAACAATTAATCTATAAAAAATCTAAACGTAATTCATACTTAGCATCACTAACAAAATCATTTTTTTTTTTTGTATAATATGAGATCATACATAAGTCAAAGTACATACACAGTCACATTGCCTTTTCAATACAAAAAGACAAACACACTTAACAGACCATGCATTGAATTTTGAAAGGCCCCCACACAGCCAACATAAAATTAGAATTTCATTTCATGAATGGAACAAACAAACAAAAAAAAAGTTTACTTTTTGTTATTCAGAATGAGAGGCAGAGTCTCCTCTTCCTATCAATCAACCCCTACTGAAAGAGTTTTCAATAGATTCAACAAAAACCCAACATAAGAAAAGCTAGAATTCAAATGAACAATGAAATGTGAGAGAGAAAGAGAGAGACAGAGCGCGTGCGGGGAAACTAAGGGGCGCGTGTGTGATCGATGTTTTCTTGATGGTGAATTTTTGGAAAAGTTGACCCACCCCCCTCAAATCCATGCTGTCTGTGGCTTTATTTATATATTTATTATTTAAAAGAGATTATATATTGTGATTATTTGTAGATATCAACAAAGGAAGGCCATGTCTTGCCTTTTTCAAAGTCTTTTTTGATTCTCTGAAACATGAACAATTTGTTTAGGATGAAAAAACACACACAAACATATATAAATTAACTAATTTCACAAATTAGCCATTTTTACAAACCTAACAATAATGGGGGTAGTCGATACGGACTTTAATGGATTTCTATGGACATTGTTTAAGTGGTGGACTTTTGTAGACTTTGCAGACTTTCACAGACTTTTGCAGACTTTCATAGACTTTTGCAGACTTTCGTAGATTGACTCTCATGGACTTTCACAGACTTTTACAGACTTTTGCAGACTTTCACAGATTGACTCTCATGGACTTTCACAGACTTTCATAGACATTGACTCTAATGGACTTTCATAGACATTTGTAGACTTTTTCAAATCACTCTCCTGGACTTTCACAGACTTTCATAGACATTGTCAGACTTTCACATATTGGCTCTCATGGACTTTCATAGACATTTGTAGACTTTCTCAAATCACTCTCCTGGACTTTCACAGACTTTCACAGACATTTGCAGACTTTCACAAATCACTCTCATGGACTTTTATAGACTTTTACAAACTTTAACAGATTTACTCTTTTTACATATGGATTTCTATTAATAAACACAATAATGTTTTTGGATTTTTAAATAACAAATAAAGAACTTATCATACCCAACATAAAATATAATTTAATATAATAAATATTAATAAAAATCATTTTTAACTAGATGATATTACATTAATTCACCATGAATATTGATGTCACGGTCATCCCACATACGTTTAGCTATACATATGAGTCGATATCAATATTTCATATATATTTACATTAATAAAAAATTCTTCATTAAAAATAATCAATCTAAAATATAAAAAAAGAGAAAAAAATACCTTATATTGAGAAAAATCTACAATGAGGTAACTTTTTTTCTGTTATAGAGAGAAAATTTCATAAGCTTTTATAGAGGGAGGGATGAGTTTTTAACTAAGAAGACAATAAAAAATAAGAAAATATATATATATATAAAAATCATATATTACATCTCTTCAAATATAATGAAATAATAATAAATTATATTACTTAAAATAAAAAAATAAAAGTAGTCATTATATTACTTTAAATAAAAATGAAATAAAAGCAATCAGTATATTTAGTCATATATATACATATGCCTAATTTTATTTTTATATATGTCTGAACATTATAAAAAAAATATATGCATGTATATTGTACAATAATATAAACATCTCCAAGGAAAATCAAATAAAGCATTATACATATAATCAAATATATGATAAATCTATATTTTAGAAAATAATTGTAGATGATCTAGGCATATATTATATAATAGATAATAATGCAATGATTGATTGCAACACAAGCAAATCTATCATTCTCATATATTCAGCAAACATATGAAGTGATAGCAATATTTCATACAAATGGACATTAAAAAAAAGATGATAAATAAAGAAAAAAATGGGAATAAAAATGTGAAAGGCATGAAATAAAAATTATAAAAGAGTTTTGTTAAAAGAAAAAAAGAAATATCACAATACTAGAATAAAAGTCCATGAGAATCCCACTCATTTAGGTGGGATTTTGAAATGACTTTTTCCTTTGTATTTTTCTTTCTAAAGTGCACAAAAGTCCACAAAAATCCATCACTTATGAAAGTCTTCACAAATCATGTTTAAATTGAATAACACATGACAAAATGTCTACTAGGAAGAGTCTCAATTGAATAACGCTGGACTTTTTGTTTACGAAATAATGTCTCTATCGAATAACACTGGACTTTTTGTCCACGAAATAATGTCTTATCGAATAACACTGGACATTATGTCATGAAATAATGTCTCAATCGAATAACACTGGACTTTTTGTCCACGAAATAATGTCTCAATCGAATAACGCTGGACTTTTTGTCCACGAACCAATGTCTTGATTGAAAACACAAGATTTACAAATCCATGGACATGGAAAATTTGTCCATGAAAATCCTAATTGACTACCCCTATATAAGACATTTTTTCATTCAAATCCTAAAATCCACAAAATCAAATGAAGGACAATATGAAATTCGAGATAGGGAGAGATAGACAAATGATCCCGTGGATGGCGACGACAGAGGAGGGGATGGAAGAAGTGGTATCTCGTGGAGGGGGAGATTGAAGAAGAGGACGAAAGGGAGAGAGGCAGAGAGAGAGAGAGAGAGCGAGAGACTTACGCCGGATGGGGAAGGGGTGGCAGCAGTGGCTGGGTCGGCGGAAGGGGAAGGGGCTGTGGCGATGGTTGGGTCGGCGGAGGCGGAAGGGGCGGTGACAGAGGTGGGGTCGTGAGAGGGGAAGATGTGGGGTTGTGAGAGGTGTCAATTGTGATTTAATTTGGACCAAGTTAGTTTTTTTTTAATATGAAAAGGATCACATTTTTCAATGGATTTTTTATTTAAGTAACGGTCACACTTTTATTTTAAAGATGGTATTTTATTTAGAAAATAATCACGATTTGGTATTAACTGTGATCAAAACATTATTAAACGATTACAGTTTTTAGAAAATCGTGATCATTGGATACAAAAGATCACGATTTATTAAAAACTATGATAGTATATTTTAAAAACATCACGATTTTTAAAAATATGTGATCATAATTCTCACAATCACAGTTTTTTTTGAAAACGTGATTAAAACAAACATGATCAATGTTAAAAATTGTAGTAGTGTTTACTAGATGTTTTCATAAGATTATTGAATTTCATGAAAAGTTAGGGGTTTATATAGATTTTAATCTTTATGGATTTTTCCCTTGATTAAAAGTCAGAACATACGTGTGCAGTGTGCTGCACATGGAGCTACAATTTTCATATATATTCATATGTATTTTTAATAGGAAAACTGATATGTTTATATTATTAGCATTCAGAGTTATGTGCACTCTTGTTTTCCATTCATTGAGAGAGTATATTTATTTTTCTAAAATAATAAGAACATGCAGATATTTTAAATTTTGAAAAAAATTTACACAAACAAAAGCTCCAATGGATTAAAAAGTTTCTCACATACATCGAACAGATCAATGTTTAATCCTATAAAAATTAGGGTCAACACTGACTCAAACTAACTATGGACCAAAGATCCACAAGAAACCAGCCCCCATGTACAGGCCACGCAACATTTATTTCAAGAGTGCTGATATACTCAGTCCATTTTGCAGTGTATATATGATATTATATCATAGTGTGATGCAAAAAATCTTATTATTTTTCAATACGAAAAAAATATACTTTATTTCATATAACATGATGTATTTCAATGAAGGAATGCATGATTTTTTTTAAAAATCGATGTGAACTGGGGCTATACAAAGGGTGAACATATCATTTTCCTAATTCTAATAACGCTCAAGGCAGGATTTTAACTCAGGTCCTAAAGAGAGGTGCCCCTCTACTATACCATCATACCTCAAGCCTTCTGCAACACAGTCTAATTCTATTCAGTCTAATTCTATTCTTACTCTTTAGATACAAACCTCCAACATGCATCCTATGATAAACTAAAGGAAAATGTTACATCATTTTTTTTACAGTCCAAAACACAAACTCACTACTACAATTTTTTACATTGATCACGGTTATTTTGATCACGTTTTTTAAGAAACCGTGATTATAATTATTAAGATCACTATTTTTTAAAAACGGTGATCTTTGTAAATTATATATACAATTATAGTTTTCAGTAAACTGTGATCTTTAAAGTAAAAAAAATCACAGTTTCCAATATTAAACGAATGTAATGAGGTTTGTATTATTATAAAGTGAAGAAGTATATACTCTAATAGATTGAATGATATCATTTATAAAAAAAGTAAAAAATTTAAACGATGTATATATATATCTTATTATAGAGAGTAGATTCTAATGAAGGATATCATACTTCTGCATCTTGGACTACAAAAGTGAATGAGCTTAATTAAGTTCCAGGGCACCACTTTTAAAAAAATGTAGACTCGATCATTTTTATTAAGTAAATCTTAGATCACACATGTTCTCTTTATTTTATAAATAGTAAATATCATCTAATGAGACATATGCTTTAATAAAAAGCGTATATTGCTTCATTTCATGTTGAATTAACCCATTTTTAGTCTGTGTAAAAAAATTTAACAAGACATATACATCATTTAACGAGATATATGTTTCACTAAATTTTTAACAAAACATATAAGTCACTATAAAAAGACCTTCATTGTAAAATTGCCGAGAAAAATAACATAACTCCATAAACAAACAAACAAGCAAAAACAAGCACTAATAGTCGTCTCACTCATTGAACCATGCTAACCACACAAAGAAAAATCCAAAACACACCAATAACAATGCAACACTCTAATGTTATTCATACTCTTTAGATTATACAACCCCCCACGCATGCATCAAAAGTGAAAGGAAAAATAAATAAATATTACCCCACTCGTTGAACCATGCAAACAACACAATTAACATAAATCCAGACACCACCAACCACAAATATAACCATCTAACAAAACATAAAACACCCACCTCAACCCTTAAAAGATCTCTTTTGTTGTTCTCTGATTGGATATGACAATCATAAGGGCATACCAATCCACAGGATGTTGCAAAACATCCAACAAAAAGAGTGTCTTGAGAGATATATATTGGGGTTGTTTATGGTAAATAATCTCCCGACTGGAAGATTTAATTTGAGCTTTTGAACATGTGGCTGATCTTTTTTGTATACATCCATGTTCATATGTTTGATTTTATGATCCATCCTTTGTTTCCAACACCTTCAATCCTCCTAGCCATAGCCTTCAAACCACCCCTCATGAACCCATCAAACTCCTCCTTGGTCCATCCCTCTATAGGGTCAGCCACATAAGACCACTCAATAACACACTCTCCTCCTCCACCACCACCACCTCCTCCTCCTCTGCATTCCACCACCCCAAGCCTACCGAAGTACCGCCGGAACCCTACGTTGCTCTCCACAATCTCGTATCGGTAGAACCGGTTCTTTGGATCGGTCTCGATGAGCCTCTCCTTGGCCCACACGAACAGTTTTTCCCCGCCGGGGCCGAGCACTTTGCCGGCGGCATACCTGACGCAACCGGGCTCGCCGTCGACGCCTTCCACCTTGTAGCATGTCTGGAGTTCAGGGAGGATCTTCTGGAGGTCTGTGAAGTTCTTCATTAGAGACCAGGCTTGGTCTTCTGTTGTGTTTGTTAGGGTTCTTGTGGTCTTGCCTTCCCACTCTAGCTTTGGAAGAATTTTTAAGGTGAAGGTTAAATCCACCCCAAAGATGCACGCAACCGTACCCTCCACTTTTGTCTCTCTCTTAACTTTTTTTAGGTGCGACTTGAATGCATTTTGCTTTATATTTTTGTTGATAAAATATATAATTTACTGTATCAAAGATGTTATATACTAAATGATTTTTTATTTTTAAATCTTCATAAACCATATGATTTAGTAATCGATCACTCATTTCTTTATATTTTGGTTTTAGTTTCCTGATATAAATTATTTGTTCATTTTTAGTTCGTGGGAGGACCTATCCCTAAATTATTTGATTTTCTTTTTAGTCTCATGGATGGATTAAAAAGGAACATATCCTTTAATTTAGGGACTAAAACCAAAATATGAAGTGAATGATCGATCTTTAAATAGATATATTTATAGGAACTGAAAACTAAAAAATCCTATACTAAATAATTAGAAGTATATGTCCATATCTAGTGTACCAAGTGTCGATACTGGATTTTTGACGAAGTTCGTCGTTAATCCGGTTCTTTCGAACTTGGTTCCGGTCCGTACGCGACGCACCGGATCGCCGTTCGAAAGATCGTCCAAGCTCGCTCGACCGCTCCCAAGGACGCTGTTGTGATCGCCACTTGCTTTTCCTCAAAAGCAAGAAAAGAAGATTTCTTCTGTTACTCGCCTTTGCCGGGAAATTGTGGATTCTCTTCACGTTGACGCAGCCGGCCACGCAACGCGGTGAAGCTCAGGTACCTCACACAAAATGATTAAGATCTGATTAGAAAAACGGTGTAGTAAATTATTCTAAAATAAAATAAAAATATATATATTAAATATGAATACTAAGACGCACCGCGTTGGTTTGTTTGGGGAGGGGATTAGTAATGATTTTACTAACCCCTCCCCAAAATATTTACCCCTTTAAAATGCAATGAAAAATGGGTTGGGATTGATGCACTAAACTAAATGATGTGGATGAGATTAACTAGTAAATAAAAATGAAAATGAAATCATATCAAATAAAAACAAGTTAACAGAAGATAAAACCCTGTTTTATTTTGCAACTTCTTCTTCTTCTTCTTCTTCTTCTTGCCTCTCTCACAGTCTCTCTCACTCTCTCTCACACACACACGCCCCCTTTTTTTTCCTCTTTAAACAACCTCCGGCCCTCTCTCTGTTTTCATTAAAACACCCCACCCCCCTCAAGCAATCCCACTGTCTCCCCTTTTATATCCTCTTGAAAAACAAACCACCCATGCCCACTTTTTTTTTAAGTACTCTAGTACTCTCTCAATCACTTCACCCCTCTCTCCCCCTTTGAAAGACCATCCGAAATGGCCAACCATGCATCTCTTCCTTACCTTAGCCCCTAAGCAAATAATGTGAAAAATCATCCCACCCTCTCAAATGAAATCTTTGACTTTTCACCCTTGCATGGCTTACATCATTGTGTACTTGTGAAAGTGATGCTTGGGCATGGTGTAAGTGAGAGTGGGAGTTGGGATATCATGTGTGGTGAGAGTTTGAATGTCACATGTATGGTGATGCATGCATGTATATATATGATTTTGATGTAGGTAGGGTGTAAGTAAGGTGTAAGGTTGGGTGAGTGATGTGCATGGCTAGTGATATTTATATAGGTGTATGACATATAGGGTTACACACTTGTGACATTATAGCAAATAGAAAAATAATGTATTTAGAACAAGTATTGAACTGATTCAGATATCGCTTAGAATATGTAAATTGGATCATAAACCGGTTAAAATGGGGTATCTACAATTGCCCCTCCTCGGACGGTGTTTCAAGTGGAACGAGAAGTACCGTTCGAGGATAAGAAGAGAGACCTCATTTTGACCAACCCATCCGACATTGTTTTTGGTCACATGACTGATAACAACTAAGAAATGAACTTAGGAAAGGTCTACAAAAACTCATCAACAAAATGATCCTTGGGGAGAAAGACATTTAAACTAATGCGGTGAGTGATCCAACCCTCGATTGGGGTTCCTAGCCTTCGTGTGCTGCAGCCCGGCGTTGGATTCCCTGTGCCTACCGTGCATGACAACTCAGCGAACAGGGGGATATCACAAGTGCAAAAAAGAAAAGCAAAGGAAACTTTGATTGATAATTTGAAAGGATCATTAAGTCATGAATCAAGGTAGACAAGGCCAAAGAAAATTTCCAGGGTGGTATGAGCAACAAGGCAAAACACAAGGGAGTGGAATAATTACTTATACCAGGCAGGTTTCTGAATTAGACAAATACTCAAACCAAATAAGAATTGAAGCTTATAAAGGCACAAAAGAGAAGCAAATTATGCAAATTCTCCTAAATGCATGCATGTTGGGTTGATTTTTAAAAACTTTTTTTTTAATGCATCTTAGTGGTTTTGAAAACTTGTTGGTGACCAAGATTTGGGTCAAGAGTCTTGGAAAGGGTCCATCGTCCCCATATTTAGGCCACCAATGGCCATACAAAGCTCGCATTCACAAATTGGTAGATCATTGCTTTTGCTGGAGGGGCGCTCACCTGTCAACAAGCAAATGCAAACTAGGTTTTTGAAAACTTTTTTTTTTTTAAGTTAGTGGGTTAGAGTTAGTAAGAGATATACCTGCACAACTCAAAATATATGAGGTGATCATGTAACAGGCATGGAGAAGACACAAATAGCTTGCAACTTTATATAAACATGTCAATGGAATGATATGAGTGTGTGTTCAAGAGACATGTATCATGGTAGGATGATGAACAAGCAATTTAGTATGTGAGAGCATGTTGTATGAAAAATTAATTTAAGCATGAAAGACTTCTATTCTGGTATATTCACCCTAATATGTTTGAAAATTTCAAGTCCACTTAGACAAGTGCAAGATTTCTGTCCATCGGATTAGGTGGCCTTTAAAATGACTCACGTGGTGTGTGATGGTGTCAGCTTAGGAGATTGTTCACCATAGGATGGATCAACCGCTTCGCCAAATTTCTAGTTTAATTGGCTCTTCCAAGGGAGAAGTAGAATGATTGGGGGTGAGAGTAATGTTTTCTGAGAACCATCAAAATTGACCCAGTCCTAGCACATATCTTAAGTCACTCGGTCCCTCTAGCTTTCTTCTTTACTGCTTCTTTTTTTTAAATTCTTTTTTGGTGAAGGACGTAGACCCGCATTGGACATCTACTTTTCCTCTTTTTTTTTGAAATGGCAAACCTTGCCTTGTTTATTGGGGGGCATTTCTGTTTTTTACCCTCTCTTTTTCATTTTTTTTCTATTTATTTGAAGCATCAACAGTGCTAGAGCCAGCTTCTTTGGGATATGTACCAGGACTAAGGCATTTCAATGGGTCAAAGTCAACACGAATGAAAATTTTAAACAAAAGAAGGAAGATACAATTGCCCCAGTCTAATGGTGTGGGTAGCATTTCTTTCCTGAGGTGGACTAAATCCTAAGCCAATCATGTGTGTGGATAGTAGAATGATAATGTGAGCCAAGATAAAGAAAGCCAATCTTCTGGACATGGTCTATCAAAAGTCCAAGCAAATATACAGAAAACAATCAAACAAATGGAGTAAATTATCACAAGATATAGTAGTCATGCTCAAATTAATCATTCATTGGGGATTTAAAAATTGCCCCAGTCCAGTGTTGGACTGGGGGTGCTCTCATGATGGAAGATATATGTCCCAGTTCAAGTGTTGGACTGGGTATGTCTTTGAAAACTTTCTTCTCTCTTTTTTTTTTTAAATTTTTTTTTTTGTACATAAGATTTTTTTTTTTTTGATTTTTTTTTTAAATTTTTTTTTGAGATTTTGACATATTTGATTTTTTTGGATTTTTCATTTTTTTTAAGAAAAAAGCAGTAAACAGACAACATGCTATGTATAATAAAACATGGGAGATGAAAAATACTATACAGTGGTGGAGGGTGGTCTCCAGAAATGATGGTGCAGGATGAGTCCTTCATGGAGGCTCAAATTTTAGCAGCTTCAAAGGGACGACGCTTGAAACGTCTGATATAACATTGATGGCCCATGGATTCTTCTCCAATTTGAAACGTGAGTGGCGCCTGATATACCATTGATCCTCAACATCTATTAAAAGATGTCGGAAACGCGAGTGGCGCCTGATCTGCCATAGATTCTCAGCAGACAGAAAATGTTCCCTCATAGAGGAGTCAGTCAACAAAGATGCAAATATGGAGAAGCAAGCTATAGAGGGAACGACTGACTGAATATGTGCAAGAGAACATGAGACAAAATGATGCTGAGGCCCTAATGATGGTGAGAGTGATGACTCATCAATTGGTGCAATCAGGGGCTTATGGATCAGATCAGATTTGGATCTCAAAGGAATGATTGATTTGGATATGGCGGGGGAAATTGATTTGGATATGGCGGGGGAAATTGCTTTGGATATGACGGGTGAAATTGATTTGGATATGACGGGGAATTTTGATTTGGATATGACGGGGAATTTAGGAGGAGAAGACTCCTTCAACAGATGGGATGACAAGTCGAGCATATTTGGCAATTGGGATGGCTCGTCTGCTTCCTTGAATTGTGCATTCCTAAATATGAGAGGTTTTGATTCGAGGACATGCACAATTGGCTCAATCGGATCCGGGTCAACCTCAGAATCTGATGAATCAAAATTTGAGTCGTCTGAGATGACCGGAATGGGTTCAACAGGCTTTGATATGATTGGGTCTTGAGCAAGTGGAGACAAAGGGCATTCAAATTCAGCAGGGTGTAAGGATTGGATGGTGAGTTCATGTGGTGTTGGTGTAGGGTAAATGAGTTCTAGTAGTTCTCCATCACAAAGCTCTTCATCATCATAGTAGTCCCATTTGGGACACTCATCAGATTCCGTGATTTCGACTACTGGAGACTCATAGGTTGGGCTTAGGTTTGGGTTTGAGTAGGTGAGCCCTAACAGTTCTTCATCGCAAAACCCTTCATCATCGTAGTCCCATATGGGATACTCTGTAGATTCTGTGATTTCGACTATTGGAGGCTCATAGGATGGGGTTGGGTCAAACGGATGTTCTGGTTGGGGTTGGGGTTGGGGTTGGGGTTGATGGTAGGAAAAGAGAGGTTCAGGTTCAGTGGCTGGGTATTCATACGGTTGATGGGATGAATGGTTTGACTGAAAGTCCCTTAGTCTAATGTTGGGGTCCCTCTCACGTACACGCCCTTGAAGCCATCTCGAGAGAGGACTTCCATCGGGCGGCCTGATAATTGGAGAGGGCATCTCAACAACCTCGACATGCTCATGGACTGGATATTGGAACTCGGGGGCCTCGAAATATGCTTCTTCGTTTGAATGATATGAGGGAGCTGACAATGAATACCTTTGGATTGCAACAACACGATCAAATAATTGATCAAATGTTTTACAGTCACAAAAACTCAATGCCCTCTTGATGTCCCCGCAGGAATTCATGATGACTATGTCAACTTGTTGGGACTCTGGCAAAGAGATTCCAGATCGAGCGGCCATATCCCTCCATCGATCGGCAAATTGAACGAAGTCCTCCCCAGGTTGCATCTTTTCAGCAACAAGGTCTGCTGGGGAGGGAGCGCGCCTAGCTTGGAAACTAAACCGATTGAGAAACTTTTGGACTATATTGGGAAAGGTTTGGAGATCATTCCGAGAAAGGGAGGTAAACCATTGCAAAGTGATCCCTTCTAATGACAATGGAAACAGATAGATGAGCATGGCATCATCGTCAAGGAAGGGGCGAGCATCGAGATAAAATGCATTGATATGATGACACGGATCACCGTGACCACTATACTTCCTAAATTTGGGAGCTTGAAAATTCAGAGGAAGTTTGATGGCATCAAACTGGCAGTGGTTTCTCCAGTGAGAATCAGTATGGACAGGGAACATGATCTCATAAACTTTTTGCCTTATGGTTTCCTCTAGGGTTTGATTAACCCTCGAGGAATGTGGGCTGATGAATGGGGCATGGTGGGTGGGAACCTTGGACTGATAGGAAGGTGATGGGACCGACTCATGTCTAGCGTTCTGACTTCTGTAGTTCTGATCAAATCGGGATACATCACCATGGAAATAAGACATTTTTTTTAGATTTTCTTAATTTATAAATAAAAGAAAACAAATATATACACAACAAAAACTAACTCAGCATAAAATGAATATATACAATCAAATCAAGCAAATGGCATGCAAGACTTGGAAAATTACCTAAATGATTTTTTTTTTAATTTTTAAATTTTTATGATTTTTTTTATCAAACAGAAATCAAGTTAAATATATATATTTGAAAAGAAAGAACCAATGTGACTTCAAAACCGAACTGTTCAACCCCCCTTTTATTTGAAATTGAAAATCCACTCTTTCGGATCCTCTGTTGGTGAAAAACATAGATGCACATGCTATCTTAAATTAGCAATGGAAAGTCAATGCATGCCAAGCGTCAAAACTTCATAGACTTTTTTTTTAATGAGAAAACAGGGTCGGTTCAAAGTGAAGTCAAGCAATCCCTTTGTCTGAAAAAAGTCAAACAGAACAAGACAATAGCAAACACTTTGTTCAAATGAATGTTGAATTAACAGAGAGGTATATGCATGCCACTGTTCATTCACACAAACTTATCATGATCTTTTTTTTTTTTCTTTTTTTTTTCACGTATCACATTCACTGTTCACACACACCAGAACTTGATTTTTTTTTTTTCAAAACATTTTAATATTATACATGCACGTTTTCAAGTGCTATATATATATATAATTTATATGCAATTAAAAAAAAGAATTATACTATTTCTAACCGGATCTTAGTTAAAATGTGCGAGGATACCTGTATTGAGCTTCACGAAAGAGGTCCCACCGTGATCGCCAGACTGTCGATACTGGATTTTTGACGAAGTTCGTCGTTAATCCGGTTCTTTCGAACTTGGTTCCGGTCCGTACGCGACGCACCGGATCGCCGTTCGAAAGATCGTCCAAGCTCGCTCGACCGCTCCCAAGGACGCTGTTGTGATCGCCACTTGCTTTTCCTCAAAAGCAAGAAAAGAAGATTTCTTCTGTTACTCGCCTTTGCCGGGAAATTGTGGATTCTCTTCACGTTGACGCAGCCGGCCACGCAACGCGGTGAAGCTCAGGTACCTCACACAAAATGATTAAGATCTGATTAGAAAAACGGTGTAGTAAATTATTCTAAAATAAAATAAAAATATATATATTAAATATGAATACTAAGACGCACCGCGTTGGTTTGTTTGGGGAGGGGATTAGTAATGATTTTACTAACCCCTCCCCAAAATATTTACCCCTTTAAAATGCAATGAAAAATGGGTTGGGATTGATGCACTAAACTAAATGATGTGGATGAGATTAACTAGTAAATAAAAATGAAAATGAAATCATATCAAATAAAAACAAGTTAACAGAAGATAAAACCCTGTTTTATTTTGCAACTTCTTCTTCTTCTTCTTCTTCTTCTTGCCTCTCTCACAGTCTCTCTCACTCTCTCTCACACACACACGCCCCCTTTTTTTTCCTCTTTAAACAACCTCCGGCCCTCTCTCTGTTTTCATTAAAACACCCCACCCCCCTCAAGCAATCCCACTGTCTCCCCTTTTATATCCTCTTGAAAAACAAACCACCCATGCCCACTTTTTTTTTTAAGTACTCTAGTACTCTCTCAATCACTTCACCCCTCTCTCCCCCTTTGAAAGACCATCCGAAATGGCCAACCATGCATCTCTTCCTTACCTTAGCCCCTAAGCAAATAATGTGAAAAATCATCCCACCCTCTCAAATGAAATCTTTGACTTTTCACCCTTGCATGGCTTACATCATTGTGTACTTGTGAAAGTGATGCTTGGGCATGGTGTAAGTGAGAGTGGGAGTTGGGATATCATGTGTGGTGAGAGTTTGAATGTCACATGTATGGTGATGCATGCATGTATATATATGATTTTGATGTAGGTAGGGTGTAAGTAAGGTGTAAGGTTGGGTGAGTGATGTGCATGGCTAGTGATATTTATATAGGTGTATGACATATAGGGTTACACACTTGTGACATTATAGCAAATAGAAAAATAATGTATTTAGAACAAGTATTGAACTGATTCAGATATCGCTTAGAATATGTAAATTGGATCATAAACCGGTTAAAATGGGGTATCTACACCAAGGTCCCCCAAAAAGCCAACCTTGACAAGTATTTTATTGAATTCTCTAATTTTCCTTGCATCGTTTTTTTAATCAAATGTAGTAATTTTTTATTCCCAGATGAAAAAGTATATGACTTAACATGGTGAGAAGAGAGAAGAATAACACAACTCAAAGGTAGGAAAAGAAAAACAAGATTATAAAAAACAACATAGCTTCACCGATGAGATGCCGTGTCCCGTGGTCGGAGCACACCAAGACTTCCTCCGACGGGTGGGTAGAAAAGATTTCTAGCCAATGCCCTCGAAGGGAGTTTACACTACTCTGATATAATGAACACATTTGAATACTTAAAATCCCGCCCATGCTGATGCCCCACTTTTGATGAAATGGATTGTCGACTCTCATAAATTTTCAAAATAGAATGTCGACCCCTTGAAAATAGAGACCGGGTTAAGTCTAACATGCGTTGGACAATTTAATAGTTCAACGCAATCATGATCGACCGATCTTATCATTTTAAGATACAAAATTTAATTAAATAAAAAAATGCTAAATTTAATTTGATCCTAATTTTAATTTTAAAATTTAATAGAATATCTCAATCTTAATTATTTAAAAAGATTGAACGATCACGATTGTTCAATATGTGTTTGATCTAATCTGATCTCTTGAATTTTCTCGCCCTCCAAATCTCCCATGCCTGGCACTCCGATTTTCCTTGCATCGTTAGATATTTGAAAACACACAAACGTTGAAATCAAAACCTCACATCACGTACGCAAGCAAATTTAAATGTGAATGTGAAAAGATATCTGGATTTGGAAATCGCACCTGCCGTACCTGTCAATCAATGAAGATCCATGTGAAAAATGCACACTGGCTAATTAATTAATAATATATGCATGTCATGATCTGGTCCACTCATCCCATCCCCCATGATGTGCACGCAGTACCTAAATTTTTCGCATTTTTAATTAAAAATGGGTCCACCAGTTACAACTAGTTTAATTATATACATCATCATTTATAAAATTATATATTTTTAAATAAGATAAACTATTTTTATAAAAGAAAAAAAAAATCAGAAGTCATTGCAGACATTGTAGGTGAATTATAATTGAGGTTGTCTAACATTTTTTTTTTCCTTGAATTTCTTATTGTAGTAGTTATGGGATGACGACTCAAAAAGACCACAACTTCTTTTAAAAACAATAGCGTTGTTACACTCAATTATTCTAACACTCTCAAATATCTCATTACACCCTTCACTCACTATATATATAACAAGGTATATAAATTTTTTCATTCAATTCATTAGAATATATATTTTATTTTTTATAAAATATAATGATGTATGTGATTTAAAAAAAAAACATAGATGGAATGTATTTGAGACTATAAAAATGATTGAATGTAACATTGTCCTTTGATTATGTTAGGAACCAGATTCACACGGAGCTAGCCTAACCCCAATGACGAGTGAGTAAAAACAAATGTGTTTCTTCTATGTTTTAAAAATTTGCTTATTGTTGTAAATATATGCATATCAAGGTACATGTACTAGTGGATGACCACACCATACTGGCATATATTAGTGTGCCAATCAATGTTATAATTCATGAATTTTGTATACCCTATGCACCATTTAGATATCCCATTTATTGTGACTTTGGTCCTATAAAAGTAGGGCTTGTCAAACATGGATGGATTTAGAAAATAGAATGAAAGAAAAAAAATACAAGAGTTTCTTGAAGACTATATTTCCTTACATCCTTCTCTCTTTCTCTTGTGTTTCTATATGATTTCTATTTTATTTTATAACACTTATAAAAAATTTAGAAAATGATATTTGTAGGAGTCCTATTTGCAATTCACACCATTTTTTTTATAAAAAAAAATTGTGCACTTGTCCATTGAAATCTTTATATGTAATACAATAGTATACAACCAAAAAAGATGGATTCAACGATGGATAATTTGCAGACAACAATTTATCGCCGTAGCTAGGGCAATGACAATTTTTGTTAGACGGACAATCTGATGAAGCGTACGAATACGCTCTTCTGCTAATTCGATCGAAGATATGAATTCGCAGGCTCCAGTGACGCTGTTGATTCTTCAGGCAGAATACCAGGGACGTTGAGCTTCAAAGATATGTTGATTTCCTCTAAAATACTAGATAATTGGAAATTCTATGTAGTTGTTAATCCTCTTAGGATAACAAAATACAATAGAAAAATAAATAAACTCTAATAATCAATAATCTAAATAATCAATTGGTTTACATAGAAGAGAATCCTTAACTTATTAGGATCTCAACTGATTATATTATTCTAATTTAAACTATGATCCTAACAGATTATAAACACATCTTTATTTAATCCTAACTAATATTCAAATTTGAATTTAAATTCAAAATTTAAATTCAAATCCTAACTAAAAATAAAAAAATCATATCTGAATGATATATGAATATTAACTAATCCTAATTATTCAGAAAAGATATGATAAATCTAACAAATAAAACTAAAATATTAATAAGTACAAATCATCCATAATCCTCCATATAGTGGTCCTTAACTTTGATTGAATGATCCATGATCGTGCTGCATCATTCTCTCACTGTTCAGAAAAACTTGTCCTCGAGTTTGGTTGAACGACGATTTGATGATAAAGTCCGAGCAATTGATGACGTAAATACGTAATCCACTGTATACTAATTCTATGGCTTTAAAGTCATTCAACAAATTGACTTTTAAATTCTTTCGATCTTCGGGTGTCATGGTATTTTTTTTTAAAAAAAAACTATATTGGACTTGAATGAAAAGAAATATATTGGGGTTGGGTGTTTTGGAAAGAAACTTAGTATTTGAGGTTAAATGATGTTTTTTTTTTTTTGTAATTGAAATGAGAGGTTGGTGGGGGGTCATACGGATTGGATTGGATTGGCTGAATGTATTGGGGATGGTTTTTTTTTTCTTTTCAAATGGGATATATGGGAAGAGAAGCGATATATGGGGTATATAAATGAGATGTAATGGGATATGGGTTCAACAATGGCAACGGCTTGACAATAACAACAACGATGGCACACAACGACTCTTGACAGAAGTGGTGGCTGTACTTGACGGCAGTAGCGACGATGACTATTCAGCGGCGGCGGGGCTCGAAGGCAATGACTCTCGATGGCGGCAGCACTCAACAGCAGTGGCGGCTCGTGGTGGTTGTCACAACTTTGAATCTGATACCAACTGATGAAGCGTACGAATACGCCCTTCTGCTAATTCGTTCGAAAATACGAATTCGTAGACTCCAACGACGCTGTTGATTCTTTAGGCAGAATACCAGGGACGTTGGGCTTCAAAAATCTGTTGATTTCCTCTGAAATACCATACAATTAAAAATTCTATGTAGTTGTTAATCCTCATAGGATAACAAAATACAATAGAAAAATAAATAAACTCTAATAATCAATCATCTGAATAATCAATTGATTTACATGCCTATGTATAGTAGAGAATCATTAACAGATTAGGATCTCAACTGATTATATTATTCTAATCTAAACTATTATCCTAACAAATTATAAATACATCTTTATTTAATCCTAACTAATATTCAAATTTGAATTTAAATTCAAAATTCAAAATTCAAAATCAAATTCAAATCCTAACTAAAAATTAAAAAAATCATATATGAATGATATTTGAATATTAACTAATCCTAATTATCCAAAAAAGATATCATAAATCTAACAAATAAAACTAAAATACTAATAAGTACAAATCATCCATAATCCTCCATATGATGATCCTCAACTTTGATTGAATGATCCATAATCGTGCTGCATCACAATCGGATCCTCAATTCATGGCCAATTGCATGACACATTCTCTCCTGAAACAATCACCAATATGAATGTATTATGTGTAGGCTTCATCGCGTGTTGGTTAACACTCCTTGTCACAATTTTTCCCATATTCCAAGGTCAATTATCTTGCTCCAGGTATTTTTGATCATTCCCCAATGAAAGTCACATATGAACCACCAATTCCAACTGGTGCGAGGCCGTTCAAGTACTTCGAGATGTGGAGTCACACCCAACATTCAAGGAAGTTGTTGAGAGGTCATGGTCAACTGAAGTTCGCGGGACACCTATGTATCGACTTGTCAAGCTCTCAGCTACTAAATTAGCCCTTACATAGTGGAACAGAGACATTTTTGGGATGTTTCAACACTCTTTACAGCGTAGTAGGGATCAGCTGGCAGAAAAACAAGCCCTTCTCAATCACGCCTTCTTGATCCTTATATTCAAGCAGGAGAACAATTAGCTCAGGAAAACTATACAACAAACCTCTCTCGGGAAGAATGTTTCTATAGGCAGAAATCCCGTCAGCTTTAACTATCGTCAAGTGATTCTAACACAAAAATTTTTTATGACTCCATAAAGGCTCGTTCTTGAGGAACACGATCAGCAGTCTTCACTCTTTTGATGGGGAGGAGATCACTAAGCCGAAGGAGATTAAAGAACACATATTTCATTTCTTTATGAACTGCTTAATCGGGATAGTGGGGCACCCATTCCGGAACTCAATGCCTTTGGCACAATCACTAATGATGAAGACCTCAAATATCCTATCATTGATCACCCTGAAGAGATCCGCAAAGCCACATTCGGTCTGAAAACTCTCAGCTCCCCTGGTCCTGATGGTTGCTAGATTTTATCAGCTATTCTGGAGCACAATGCAACAAGACGTGGTAGATGCTATTCAACACTTCTTCTGCTCTGGAGGGATATTACGCTCATTTCAAAATCCCTAAATGCTGACACCATTGACAAATATAGACTCATCTCCTTGTGCAATACATTGTACAAACTCATCGTCAAAATCATGGCAACAAGGCTTCAGCCTATTCTTACTCATCTAGTTAGTGAGCATCAAGCAACCTTCATCAAGGGGCGAAGCGTCCATCATAATATTCAGCTCGCCCATGAAATGGTCAATATCTTAACATACAAAGATGCTCTTGGGCTTGTATCAAAGTTGATCTATGTAAGGCCTTTGATAGTGTTCGTTGGAGCTTTCTTGAAGAGGTTCTTCACAGTTGCAAGCTCAGTGATCATTGGGTTGTGCTTTGCATGGATTGTGTCACTTCAGTGAGATATTTAATCCTGGCCAATGGTTCACAGGAGGGGTTCTTCTCTTCTTATTGTGGCATTCGTCAGGGTGACCCCTTATCGCTCCTTTTATTCACCTTGATTATTCAAACTCTGTCTTCTCAGATAAACTGATTGGTAGAGAAGGGTGCACTGGGTCATTTCTGCAGAGGAAGTTTGAATATTTCACACCTAGGCTTTGCGGATGATTTGCTAGTCTTCTTGGATACAAGCCAAACATCATCTCATGCTCTACATGCTCTTCTATCTTCCTTTGACTCAATGTCTGGAATGCAACTAACACCTCCAAGAGTCAAATCTTTGCTAGTGCAAGCCCAATATCTGAACAATTTGGTAAGCTACTCGATATTGGCCTTTATTCTCTTCCGGTTCGGTACTTTGATCTTCCGCTCTTCCATGGAACACTTAGGCATAACCTCTGTACACCCCTATTGGACAAAATTCAGAAGAAAAAAAAATCAATCTTGGACTGGACACTCCTTATCTAAGGCAGGAAGGGCTGAACTGATCAATTTTCTTCTCTTACCAGATTTTTTGGTCCTCGGCTTTTTGCATACCTCGACAAACTCTGAAGGAAATTGACAAACTCTTGAGGGATTTCTTTTGACAGGGTACTTCTCATTTACACAAAACTTATCAGGTCAGCTAGACAACTATATGCAAACCTTTGAGGAAGGAGGACTGAACATAAAGCTCTCTCTAAGGACTGAACACTAGGAACGGCTGGTGTACGTTTCTGGGAGATCGCAAGCCACCCCAGTACGCTTTGGGTGAGGTGGATGAAGGAAAGATACCTTAATAAAGAAAACATATGGAATGTTTAACCTAGCTCAAGTTGTTCCTCCTCTTAGAAAATCATTATCAAAGCTCGTGATTGGATTGCTCCTAAGGCCAGACCTTATATTTGAGGGTCAGACCACCAATTTATGGTATGACCAATGGATCAATGGGAAAGGGTTGTTTCAGATTCTAGGGAGTGTCTCCTATAGTTGAGGGGGCCCCTAAGGAAGCTAGGGTTGCATCCTTCCTCAACAATGGTAAATGGTTGAAGCCAACAAGGTGCTCGATAGAGTTAGACCCAGTATGAACGGAGATATTGCAGATCGAAATTGGGGGACTTGGAAGTGAGATTTTGATATGGTACCAGAGCACTTGTGAAACCCTTGGGCTGACAGAAGCATGGCTTGAAATGAGGACCAGGGGAGCTCCTCCTCAGTGAACAAATGGTTGTGGCATCCGCTTCAAACCCCAAAACATTGCTTTTGCACTTGACAACTTTTTCACAATAAGCTACCGACCATGTGTAGACTTCAAAGGAGCGGTCTAATCCAAGAAATAGTGTGCTTATTGTGTTTGTCCGCCAATGAGGAGGCTCATGACCACCTCTTCTTGGGTTGTGCTTACTCCAGGTTCGTTTGGATTATACTATTTAAAGCATTGTTTATCAGAACACCATTCCCTCGTCGACTAGATTCATTGCAAGAATGGATGGCAATTAATGTTAGTGACTCTTTTAAGAAGGAGATTGCGATAATTCTTCTCTCCACTACTTTTTGGTACTTGTGGCTAGAAAGGAATAATAGAATTTTCAAAAGGACCCGACAACATAAATTGGCCTTACAAAAAAGGATCAAAGATAGCATTAATAACCAGACTATCTTCAAGGTCTTTCAAGCCTCTATCACATCATAATCAAGTAGCATTGCTTGTTTTTTGGTGTTACAAATTCAAGAGAAACAGTCACCCAACCAAATTGTCACATAGTTTCCTCTTGACACTGATTGGCTAAAGTTGAATACTGATGGTTCACTAGCGGATGATCGAGGAGGTTATGGTGCAGTTATTTGCAATGACAGGGTTGAATTTCTCATTGGGCTGGCTGGTAGTTTGGATCTCTCCTCCATTAACCTAGTTGATCTTCAAGCTATTGAGAAAGGGACATGGTTGGAAATATAGTTAGGCGCCTTACATGTTTGGGTCGAATCAGATTCCACCATAGCTCTTGCATGGATTCATGGCAAAGGCAATGCACCATGGTCCTCTTTCAGATCTCTTAGAAGCATCCATTGCACCATGTGTAGATACCCCATTTTGACCGGTTTAGGATCCAATTTACTTATTCCTAGCGATATCCAAATCAATTCAATACTTGTTTCAAATGCATTATTTTTCTATTGTGCTATGTTTTCACAAAATATATGTCTGAAACACATATAAATACATTCATCACATATACTCATACATCACATATACTCTCTCTTTCATGCTTCCATACACATCACCCATCCCCATATTATTATGACATGTACCTCTTTTTATACAACCTCACCTAAACCTACACCCAAAATCTACACACATCATAACCTTGTAATCTCCATGTCCCATCACTCCTCACACACTCACTCACACACTCCACCACTTTATTCATGCATAACATACACGTGGAGGGGAGTAGGTGACCAAAAAGAAAGGCCATGCATGAAGTAACTATTGGATTTGAAAAGGGTATGGGAGGGTGTCTCAAAAAGGTTTTCTTAGGGGCTAAGGAAGATGAGATGGGCTCTTTCTATTGGCTGGTTCAAAGGGGGAGGTACAAGAGCACTGTGAGGGGTTCATTCGGATGGTTTTTTGATGGAGATAGGAGGGGTTGAAAAGGGGGCATGGTTGGGTGGTTTTCAAGGGAGTATAAAAGGGGAGGGGATCATCAAAGGTGTGGGGGGTTTTTTTGGTGTGAGACAGAGAGAGGGAGACAGTGAGAGAGGGAGGTGGAAGTGAAAAGAAAAAAAAAAGATTTTCTGGTGTGTGTGTGTGTGTGTGTGTGTGAGTGGAAGAGAAGAGAGAGTAAACAAGAGAGAAGCTAAGTATGTAAGTGTGTGTGAGAGAGAGTGAGAGAGGCAGGAAGAATAAGAAGTTGCAAAACAAAGCATGATTTTATCTTTTGTTAACTTATTTTTATTTGATTTTATTTACTAGTTAATCTCATTTACATCAGTTAATCATTATCTAGTTAGTGCATCAATCCTAACCCGTTTTTATTGCATTTTTAAAGGGGTAAATCTTTTGGGGAGGGGTTAGTAAAATCATTACTAGTCCCCTCCCCAAACAAACCAACTCGGTACGTTTTAGTGTTCATATTTAATTTCTTTTTTTACTTTTCATTTTAGAATAATTTACTACACAATTTCTCTAATCGGATCTTAATCATTTTATGCGAGGTACCTGAGCTTCACCGCGTTGCGTGGCCGGCTGCGTCAACGTGAAGAGAATCCTCCATTTTCCGGCAAAGGCAAGTAACAGAAGAAATCCTCTTTTCTTGCTTTTGAGGAAAAGCAAGTGACGATCACAACAGCGTCCTTGGGAGCGGTCGAGTGAACTTGGACGATCTTTCGAACGGCGATCCGGTGCGTCGCGTACGGACCGGAAACAAGTTTGAAAGAACCGGATTAACGATGTAACATCGTCAAAAATCCACATCGACACCATGGTCCTCTTTCAGATCTCTTAGAAGCATCCATTATGGTTTACAACAACTTCAAGGATGGAAAGCCTCTCACATCTATAGGGAAGGTAATCCCCCTGCTGACTTGGCTGCATCTTTTCAACCAACGAAGGGGAGAAAATACTTTTAACCTGGACAATTTATGAAGTGAAATCAGAGAAGCCATTGATCAAGATAGAAAAATGGAAGGATATCTCCGAAAAAGATAGTTATTTCTTTCCTTGGTATCTTCTGTAGATGAAACAAAAGGATCCGTTTAACAGGGGTATGATCTTCACAGATGTAATGAGAGAGAACGGTTAAAATGGGGATGTCAACTTTCAATGTTTTGGCTGTATCCTCATTGACCTTGTTCTTTGTAAGCAATGTACATTTGTAAATATTTATTTTAGCAATACAAAATTTGATTATCAATAAAAAAATTTTTAAGAAAAGTGTTATCAAGCATTTAATGGGGGGAAAAATTCGGATCTTCTATGGTAAAACCACAAAAATTCCTCTAAGGCAGCCATTAGTAACGGGACATGTAAGCAGTGTAATTTTTTTTTTCATTTTTCAATAGACTGTGGCCAGTCACGGGATTTTTTAAGTAGCTTATATCTCTTATATTCATTTTTTAAATAGGCTTATAACTCTTATGTGACAACAAATAAGTGGCTGCCATAGAGAATTTCTGTGGCAGTCACACGGGGGATTTTTTTTTCTCTCTCTATTTTTTGTACCCTTCACGGGCACTGTAGATCCTCTATTTTACTGTGCTTGAGACCTGCCTCCGCTAGCTCGAATCCTACCACGCCCGCTCCGCACCCATGGTTTCCTGCTTGGCCGCCACCTCGTCGAGCATTGCATCCGTTAGTTTTTATATTGATTCTTTTTAATGTGATTCAATACTATTAAACTTATAATTAATGTATGATGAAATGCTTGAATGAACTCAAGTGGGTTTAAAAAGTATGCTTCACTGGATCATTGTTGTGTGTCGACGTCATGGTAAGGGGATGGGGAGTAAGTGTTGAGAATTCAATCTAAAGGACATTTGTTAAAATCACCTAAGCCATTGAGAGATGAAAAAAAAATATTAATTGAATAATTGAGGGAAAAAAAAAACTAACATGATGTAGTCCGTCTATTTTTTAGTGGGTGATGTCCTGAATGATATGATATTCATCACTTATGTCCTATTACATTAAATACACTCTTTGTTAAACTTTGAACCTTCAATATTAGTCAAAACCACCATGGCATATGTTTCAACCTTCACTCTTAATTTATGATACTACTTGTTGGATCTGAAACAATGAAGCCAGCCTAGCCAGTGTTGTGATCTTGTATGAGGGGCTTTCACGTTGATTTATTAAAGATAGCAATGGGGCTGGTTAGGATGGGTTTGATTAATCCCAATCTCAAACCCGCTAGTAATATATCATTCCAAACCTGCGACGAGTTTGGTTATTCCATCCCAAACCTGTCCTAACGGGTTTTAAAAAAACTCAAACCGGTTTGTCCCATCCTATTTTAAAGGAAACGAAAAATAAGAAACTCAAAATTTTAAATATTTTTTTCTTTTAGATTATAAATCAAATAATTATTTTATATAATATTACTTGTTACATGCATAAGTATTTTATCAATTGTAATAATAATAATATATAATGGATTAGTTTTACTTATGTGTGATATAAATTATTTAAATGAAATATAACGAGGCGGGGCAGATTTTGTCATTGAATCCCAGACCCATTCCAATAGGGTTTGGTTGGGGTGGATTACCCATTTTTCCCATCCCACTATCATCCCTTGGGAGAGTCTCTAACTTCAATTCATTAAAATATTTCATAAATGAATCAATAAACTGAGTCATTAGGTCATTCTGACAGTTCAATTCACCTTTTTTATTATGCAATTTTGTTTTTATCTAATACGAAATTAATTGAATTTTTTTCAAGTTATTACTTTTTCCACCCTAAAAAGGGTTGTTCACCTGCTAAGATCCAGATATCTAGAATGTTTTGACCTGATGGGAGCAGATGAACAATGAAAAAAAAACTCACTTGAACATGAAGTTTTTTTTACTGTGGAACCTGTCTTTCTATAAGTACAACGGTATTTCAAAATTACGAATTTATTTTGTGTGTGATGGTTGCCTATACGGATTACATTTTGATATGATATTTTTTTAATTTCAGTTTTCAAATTTCGTTTGATCTTTAATATATATAACATTCATCCGTTGTTTATTTAATGTTACATGTTCCTGCATGTTTTCATGCAATGAACACAATATTATATATGATATTTTTTTAAAATAGTGCATTCATTCCCTCTTGATGCTTGTTTTTATCACCTCCATCCATACAAGCAGTTCCATGCTTTAGCTTTCCTGAAAACACATCATCCTTTAAATCTATTTAATCTTTCATTGATTTTAGTTTTTCATGTCAACGCAAAAACTATTTTGTTATTGTTGATGGGAGCAAAATGTGCTTATTGTAGTCCTGATTATAGTAATTCATAATCATATATTCCTTCCACATCATTTCTTTAGGGATACATTATAGGTTTTATATAATTTATATATGTCTTAGAGTTTAACTTATAAAAAAAAATTTGTGTGCAGGTTATTTAGAATTTTGATTAGTAAAAGCCAAAAAGAAGAAATCATTAATTAAATCAAGCTGAGATTGGATAAATTTTACAAGAAAGTAACATCATTGTCATTGTAGGAACCTTTCCCACATGAATTAGTCAAATGTCTTTATCATCCCGTTTTTAGGTGTAGAAAAAATAAACATTTGTTCAATAAATGAAATATATTTGTTGGTGTTGTGAACTAAGTAGAATATATATACATAAATATATATAAACAAAATACAAGCATATAGAAAAGACAAATAGAGAGAGATTTCTTATTCACTAATGTTGGTTGGTTATTGAATACATGAGAGACCCCTCTATTTATAGGGTGCATGGAGGAATTCTAAAGGTGAGAAGTTACAAGTCCATAGAGGTGAGGGGTACATAGTGGAGTGATTAATAGTGGGGGTTATGAAGTTGAATGAGAGTGGTTATGGAGTTAAAGAGTGGGGGAGGTTATGACTAGAAAGGAGTAGTAGGTATCCACTATAATCACAACACTCCCCCTTGGATGACCATCACGCTAAGATAATTGCCTTATTAAAATCTTGTTTGGAAAACCCAGTGGAAAAAACCAAAGTGAAGGAAAAAGAGTATAATGGTGTATGCGTTTAACATTGCCTCGTTAAAACCTTGCCAGGAAAACCCATTGGGACAAAACCTAAGCGAAGAAAAAAGAGTACAGTTTGCAAAATGTCATAAAAAAATTACTCTCCCTCATAAGTACAAGATTTCAAGAATTTTAGTCGCTAACTCGTCGCATCCCGATGTTATACACCAGTTTCTTGAATGTTGACGTCCATAAAGCTTTAATGAACAAATCTGCAAGATTGTCCTTTGACTGAATTTGTTGAACATCAATTTCATGTCTCTGCTGGAGCTCATGAGTGTAAAAGAATTTTAGACAAACATGCTTCGTTCTATCACCCTTGATATATCCCCCTTTGATTTGAGCAATGCATACTGCATTGCCTTCATAAATAGTTGTTGGAGCATCTGTAATGAGAGATAGTCCGCATGCAGTACGAATATGATGAACCAAAGACCTTATCCACACGCATTCCCGACTTGCTTCGTGAAGTGCAAGAATCTCCGAGTGGTTAGAAGACGTGGCGATCAAAGTCTGTTTCGTAAATAGCCAAGAGATCGCTGTGCCACCGCAAGTGAATATATACCTTGTTTGTGAGCCAGCCTTGTGAGGATCTGAAAAATATCCTGAATCTGCATAACCCTTCAGTTGTGCACCATTATTGGAATCCTTTGCATAGAATAGGCCCATGTCTGACGCTCCACGAAGATAATGAAAAATTTACTTCACATCATTCCAATGCCTTCGAGTTGGTGCAGAGCTAAATCTGACCAATAAGTTAACTGAAAATGCAATGTCAGGTCTAGTGCATTGGGCCAAATATAATAAAGCACCAATTGCACTAAGATATGGTAGTTAAGGACCAAGAAGATTTTCAATATCTTCTTTTTGACGAAAAATGTACTTCTTTGGGTCAAATGACCTTACCACCATAGGAGTACTTAATGGATGACATTTGTCCATATTAAAACGCTTCAGGATTTTTTCAACATATGTTGTTTGATGAACAAGTATTCCGTTTGAACTCCAGTCAATCTGCAGGTCGAGACAATATCTTGTTTTTCCAATATCTTTCATTTCGAATCCATTCAAAAGATATTCTGAAGTTTTGTTGAGCTCTTCAGGAGTCCCAATTGAATTTATATTATCAATATAAATTGTCAAAATAGCAAATCCCTTACTAGATATATTTATAAGGACACAGGCAAATGAAATTGCTTTCATATCCTGCTTTCATCACGTATTCACTAAGACGGTTGTACCTACTGCATTAAGCTGTACAATAAACGTCTTAGCTTTATTGAGTATATACTCTTTGATTTTGCTTTAGGCAATTTATATCCTTCAGGGATTCATGTAAATTCACATATAGATAAGTTGTTACTTCGTACATTAGTCTCATATCGAGTTTTTCAGAAACTTCAAGATTTTCTAGGTAATGGATCGTTATTGTATCCGTGACTGATGAATATGTTTCTTCATAGTCAAATCCCAGGTTTCTGCAGGAAACCTTGTGCCACAAGATATGTCTTATATCTAGCAATTTTATTTTCTCATTTCGCTTTCTTACAAACACCCGTTTGTAACCTTTAGGGTTAACATCTTTTGAGTATGTATTATAGGTTTGAATATACCACACTTTTCAAGAAAATCCAATTCTACTTGAATAGCAACTTTTCACTTTGGCCAATTATTTCTTTGTCGACATTCATTTATGCTGTGTGGTTCATTGTAATCATCGCCCTTTAAAATTTCAATAGCTACTTCGTATGATAAATATGTCATCGATGATCATTTATTTGTGATTCCACATTTCTCTTATATGCATATAAAATATAGAGATCTCAATATTATTAGGTACTTTTTCCTCTTCAAGAGTTTGTATAGTCACTTCTGGAACTCGTTTCTCTTCAGGGACATTATACTCTTCTTGAGTTTTAGAGAAAATGGATCTATTGTTTATAATCTCTTCTGGAGCATTATGCATAACTTTTTCTGGAGCATTATTAGAGCATGATTTTTCATTTGATCTCCACTTCTGGGGAGCTAAATCTTTTGAACCTATAGGTCTGTCACGCTTCTAGCGTGCATTAGGAATTTGATTTTGATGTTGAGCGGTACATGAGTCTAGATGAGACAGAGTGGCTATATTCCACGATAATTCTCGTCGTTCTTCAAGAACTGATCGTACTTCAAGTACGTTACTCCCTCCCCCTAACGGCAGGAATATTGTCTCATTAAAATGACAATCCACAAATCATGCAGTAAAAACTATCATTGCGTAAAAGAATCTTATGGTTCTTTATTATATGATCAAGTGAATAGTTTGACACATCATCGTGTACCATAAATATTCGAGACGGTCATGTCAAATCATAAAGATTATAGAATTTGTGGTTCATATGAGTAATTATGGATATTTATTATAACCCCCTAGGAGATCAAGAGCATAAAGCTGTTCTAATATATGCTTCTGGCATGAGACATTATTAATGCATAGATACTCCATAATTTTGAAATGGCATATGTTGAGATAAGTATCTTTAAAATTCAGTAGACTTCTTCTGGATCTACATGAATATAATGCATCGTTGATACAAAATTTTGTATCTCTTGATAACATGATATCTGCTCTTTAGAGCTTTCGATAAAAATAATATTATCATTTGCATTCACTAATCTTAAATTAAAAAAATAAGATAAATATAAAAGTGCATTTCATATAATAAAGAAAAATAAATATGTAAATATAAAATCGACAATGGTTAGATCGTACATCAGGTACGTGACCATGCTCTTCACCACCTGAAGGTCTAAGAGTACATCAGGTACATAACAATTAAATGTCTAAACGTACTTTGGGCATGTAACCAAAGGTCTAAGTGTACTTCAAGTACGTATCCATCTAAGGTATGAGCATACTTCAGGTATGTATCCATCACAATAGCTTTCATGATATTTTGGGAGCTTTGTTCAACAAACATCTCCTTTGTTTTGCTTTCATAATTCCACTTCTGATGGTCTCAAATAATATGTTATCTCTATAATTGTTATGGTTATATTAACTATGATTTAACCTTTGACCATGATCATGTCCATAGCTCAAAATAAAATAAAATGCATTCGCTTCAGGCATAAAATGATGAGTCAGTAGATATGACATTATAACTGTTACATATTCCTTCTAGAACACATGTATCCTATATTTTTGTATAGTCCTTTGACAATAAAAATTTTCATGGCCCTTCAAGGACGCTTGTTAATCATAACTTTGCATGATCCTTCAAAGATCCATGTAATTCATAACTTTTATATGATCATTCAGGGATCCATATAATCGTAATTTTTATATAGTCCAAGAGGGTGCTCAGTGAAGATTTGCAAGAGGTGGATTATGAAAAAAAAAGAAAACATAATTGTCTCCTCATTTTGTGGGGATCAGTTACCAAAAAAAATAAAAATTACACAGGAGTATAACAGATATTGGACATATGCCACCTCATGGGGCCTATGATGGGGTGTGATGTTGGGGCCTAGAAAACATTATTCTTTCACATTTCATGTTTCATGAAGTTCATACTCCCATTATTTTGAGGATTTAACCATCATTTAAATGAGTTTTATACTCACACTGCTTTGGGGATTTAAACATCATTTATATTGTTGTAAGGCTTACACCACTTTGTAGTTTTATTTATTACAAACATTCCATTTGATTTTTCTAGGTAATAACGGGATATAAGACATAGTTTATTACTAGTTTACATCTTTGAGCCCATCAACATGTTTAAAAAAACAATTCACACAAATACTTTTGGTCAATGGATCAGCAATCATGTCAAAAGTAGACATATAACTAAGGTTTATTTCACCTCTTTTAACCAAATCTTGTATATAATGATATTGCATATCAATATGTTTTTCAGAAGAGCTATTTGCTCCACTATGTATAGGTCTAATAGCAGCTTGATTATCACAGAAAATATGAACAGATTTATCGCCAATATCAAGTTTCAAATCATTTACGAAACGCTTATCCAAACAGCAAAAATAGATGCAGTGCTACATGCAATATATCAACTTCTTGTGTGTAATGAGCAACACAACCTTTTTTTTTTTACTTGACCAAGAAATGCATGGACCTCCATAAATAAGAACATGCCCAGATGTGGATTTATTATCATCTCTATCTCTAGTAAAATCAACATCAGAATAACCAATTATTTCCATATTATTAGCTTGAAAACACAATTTCAAATGTTTGGTTCCTTTTATATACCGAAAAATTCTTTTCACGCGAATGTTTTTGTCCAGGATTACTTTGAAATCTACTAACAAGACCAACAGCATAACTAATATCAGGTTTAGTACATAACATTGCATTCATAAGACTCCCAACAGCCTGAGCATAAGGAACATTTAATTTTTCTTTTTCATCTTCCAGAGAATCCTTTGTAGATAATTTTGATCATTTTTCAACCAGAGTGAGACAGGGTTACAATTATCCATTTTGAAATTTTAAATATAGACTCAAGATATTAAGCACAACATTTCATTTTTCCTATCTCGAATTATATTGACGCCTAAAATATATGAAGCTTCATGTTCTTCATTTCAAATTTAGAATTTAACCATAATTTTATTTTTTCTATCATTTCCAAATCATTTCTGGCTAAAAAGATTTCATCTACATATAATGATAAAATTGTAAAACGATCTTCACTACGAAAATTATAAACATAATGATCAAAGAGATTAACTTTATACGCAATTTCTTTAATGGCATCATGAAATTTTAAATACTATTGTCTAGAATATTGTTTTAATCCATCTAAAGATTTCATCAATCTTAATACTTTATCTTCTTTTCCTTCTTAATCCATATAAGGATTTCTTCAATCTGAATACTGTATCTTCTTTTCCTTCTACTGCATAACCTTCAGGTTGCCTCAAATATATTTCTTCATTCAATTCACCATTTAAAAAGGCAGTTTTTACATCAAATTGATATAAATTAAGATCATAAAATGCAACATAGCCAAAATAATTCTAATTGACACAAACTTAGCTACTGAAGAATATGTGTCAACATAACCAACACCTTCAATTTGAGTAAAGCTTTTGGCTACCAGTCTAGCTTTAAATTTCTCTATCGAACCATATTTATTTACATCCTATTGCTTTTCTATCTTTAGGCAATGATGTGAGCTCCCAAACTTCATTTTTATTAAATGATTCAATTTCATCATTCATTGCATTTATCCAATCTTTACTTTCAACAAAATTAATTGTATCTTTATATGATAATGGACTATCTATTTCTTCCATTATTTCTAAAACTAATGTATTTTTCTATGTTTTTATAAGAATGAACCTTTTCTTTTTCAATTTCAAATAATTCTACAAATTTCTTAGGATTGCTCGAGTCTATTTCATCATCTAAAAACCATGTATCTCTACTTTTGATGGTACTAACACTACCATCAGAATGGTAAACAATAAATCTATATCATTTTGAATTTTCAGCATATCCAACAAAAGCACATTTCATGAATTTACTATTTAATTTTCCTCTTTGTTGATTAGGAACTCAAATATGAACCGAAGAACCCCAAACTTTAAATTCACTTCAATTTGGTTTCCTACCATTCCATATTTCATAAGGGGTTAAATTAGTTAATTTTATAGGAACTTTATTTAAAATATATGTAGCAGTAGTTAAGGCTTCACCCCAATAAATGTTTCCTAAGTTAGAATGAGTTAACATAGATCTACCCATATCTAAGAAGGTTCTATTTCTTCGTTCAGCTGATCCATTCTGTTAAGGTATGAAACTCGTTGTTAATTGATGAATAATACTATATTCTTTGCAAAAATTATTAAAGAGTTCATATGTATATTAACCACCTCTATCACTCCGTAAAATTTTTATATACCTACCTAATTGTTTTTCAACAAAGTTTTTATAGTCTTTAAATTAATTTAAGACTTCATATTTTCTTTTTATGAGATAAATGGTGCCATACCTAGAATAATCATCAATAAATGCGACAAAATATTTTATTCCCTTATGTGTTTTTTACCTTTAAAGGTCCACATACATCAGAATGAATAATAGACAATAATTTATTTGACATTTGTCATTTAGGAAATGGAAGTCTAGTCATTTTTCTGGATATATATGCATAGTTCACATGTTGAAAATTTTAAATTTATATTTGGTATTAAGTCATTTTTTGATATTCTTTTCATTTTATCCTTATTTATGTATCCTAATTTTAAATGTCAAATATAATTATCATCGACAAATAAACAAGCATCAACATTTAAAGGAAAATCAATATAAGAAGAAAAAGAATTTGAAGCATTTTTATTTTCTAAGTTCAGCTTGTATAGCCATCCACCAAGCTACCCTTAAACAAAATACGATCTTGCTTCCCTACCTAAACTTTTTCAGAACGAAAACGAACTTCAAAACCTTGTTTATCTAAAAGTGGCACATAAATTAAATTAGGGTTTTTTATTTTTAACTCCCCACGAACCATCATATTTAGCGATCGCTCCCTCACTTCTTCGTATTTGGATTTTACTCCCCAGATTTAAAGGATAATTCCTTTTTACTCCCTGTGAGGGACCTATTTGTAAATTATTTAATTTTTTTTAGTCCCTGATAGGGAGTAAAAATGAATTATCTTTTAAATCTGGTGAGTAAAACCCAAATACGAAGAAGTGAGGGAGCGATCTCTAAATACGATGGTTTGTGGGGAGTTAAAAATAAAAAACCCATTAAATTATTTCTCATGGAAGGGGCATAAAGGACATCTGTGAGAAAGAGGTTGTTATTACCAGGTATGGGAACTCGAACGGATCCGATCCCCACAATATCGCACTATGTGTTATTTCACATGTAAATGCGATATTCACTAGATTTTCTCTTTCATTTAAGTAAAGTGATCCATATATTTTGCCACATGATGAGCAGATCCAAAATCAATATACCAAGCCAACGAGTCACAATTAGCCTTGAAAGATTCGGTAACCACACAAACAATATCTCTTTTATTATCGTTTGATATTCTTCAAATAAAATTTTAATATCAGGTTCCATAAAAGTAAGCATGTCATCTTCTAAAATTTTTTGATACTAACATTAGCATTCTGACCAGAATTTTCAGGTGTAGTGAGTATTCAATTTTATCTTGAAATAAAACATGCCTTATTCTACGTTTTCAAGTTGAAAAATTCACACCATTTAATTTTTCAATTTTACTTAACTCGGCACTAATATGGATCCTCCTCCTCCTCTAGAATGTCGAGAACCAACCAAGAAAGAAAAGTAGAGCTTATGGTCGGTGGGTGACGCATGGCCCGGGATGATGACCAATCACGGAGGATCACGATATCCGCTGCAGAGCAGTGCGGTGGATCCGAGATGGCAGCAACCTCTTCTCTGATACCAGTGAAAGACCGCGGAGGATAACTCCGATGCGCCAATGCTGATGAGCCGATGTCGATGTGCCGATGAAGATGAGCCGCATAGAAGATCAAGAACGCCGCAAGGCTAGGGATCACCAGATCGAGAGAGTTTTCTAGGTGCTTTGTATTTCTATTTTTTCTTTCGATGATCATTTGCATCCAATGATGTTTTTATTTATATATAGAAAAACACAACTAAACACAACGTTGGTCACCTATTTATCTGGAGAAGTTGTTACAATGAAAGAATAAACATGGAGGCGTAGTTTGATAAAGAGATAAATATTTAGGATAAGTTAGCCTAATTTATGGGGATAAAAAACCATTATTTTTATCTAGATTTACATTTAGTAATGCATTTTGTTATCCCCATTTTTTTGTGTTTACATCTTTAACTTTACATTTGATCTAAAATATGGGATAACTTTTAAAAAATTTAAAAATATCAAATTTACCCTTTCAATTAATGGGTCATTAATATTGTTAATTCTGGATTCATGATTTTTTTTTAAAGGGCAATCATAAATGTTATTCATGTTTTACAAAATGAGATTAAAAAATGGAGATAAAGCATGTTTCACCTTTTACATAGAACAAAATATCTCAACTTTTTCTCTCAAAATATAAACAATTGCCCATGTTTTATCATATTTTTTTTATATCATATGGGATAACATGTGAGTTAACCCAATCATTTCTTTATCCATCCCCAAACCCTTATCTCAATGCTCAACCAGGCTGGAGTGTATTTGGTGTTTTTTCAAAAATTCCAAAGAACTATTCAATCCCTATTTTTATGTTCATACATCGACCAATATGATAGACAAAAACAACAACAAACAAATTAACAACTAAAATCCCACTCTCTTTTCTTATTGAATTGACTCATTGAACCATACAAACCACACTAATAAAAATCCAACAACAACAACAAATGACCATCTAACAAATCATCATAAAACACCCACCTCAACCCTTGAACTCTTCAATCCTCCTAGCCAAATCTTCCATACCACGCCCCAAGAACCCATCAAACTCCTCCTTTGTCCATCCCTTTATAGGGTCAGCCACATAAGACCACTCAATAACACACCCTCCTCCTACACCACCACCACCACCACCACCACCACCTTCTCCGACGCCTTCCTCTGCCCCGAGTCGCTCGAAATACCGTCGGAACCACGCTGCTCTCGACTATCTCGTACCGATAAAACCGGTTCACCGGATCGGTTTCGATGAGCCTTTCCTTGGCCCACATGAAAAGTTCTTCCTCGCTGGGGCCGGTGACTTTACCTGTGGCGACGTACCTGACGCAGCCGGGCTCACCGTCGACGCCTTCCACCTTATAGCCTCTACAAGAGAAGTACATTACGGTGACGGTTTATAACCATCATCTAAGCTAAAAACCGTTTCTAATCCATTTGGTGATGTTTATATATACGCTCTTATATGTGGTGTCTTATTATATATACAGTGACATTTTGACATATGTATGATGACGGTTAAAAACCGTCATTATACACATCTTATGGTGATGTTTTTAACCATCGCGTTAAGTGTATTTAAGTTTTAAAAATTGAAGGATACAACAACGGTTGAAAACCGTAGCATATCCAGAATAACAATAGCGATAGTTTTAAACGTCGCTAAAGATTGAAAGTCAATTAAGTTTATACCTATAATATGAATTACATTCAATTCCTAAAATAGATATTTACTCAAACAAAATATAAAATTCAAAATAGCATTTGATAAAAATCAAAATGTCATATAAAAGATAATATTTGAATAATATTCAAAATTACAAAAATTAAAATTGATAACAAAAATCATTTGTGGCCTCCCGATAATCCAGATAAACCAGATGAACCAGGGGCTGACTGTGTAAACTGAAAAATAAACTCTCACATTTGCTCTTGCATCTGCTCTACTTGTTGTTGAACCTCCTGTTGAACCTGCAAGATTTGGTTGCTCTCTTGTAATGCTTTCATCTTGTGACTTGTGTACTTATGTGCTGGTCAGTATGATAAGATAACATATCTAGCCAGATAGAATGACAATTTTCTATTATATATGTATGGTGAGACCTACAAGCATCTTAGTTTGATGTTCTTAGTCTTCAGTGGTGATCTGCATCATCTATAGGCGTAGTCTGTATTTCAGTTATTGAGAATTTATTGTGGATAGGCTGTTGTTGATCAAAGGGTGTAAATTTTGTCACATTCATTGCCATAATAATGGTGTATCTTGTTCTCGTAAGTGTATCATATGCGGGTTTGTCTATTAGTCTGCAAAATCATGTAAAAATATTGGCAGTGGATGCATTTTTAATTCAAATTTATGTTAATAAGAACTCTCTAGCAACAATTCAAATACTATGCATGGAACATCATAAAAAAATGAGTGCATTTCCGGGTAATTGTCATAAATTCAGCTCAGTTCAAGTAAGGCTAAACCCCATTGCAATTGCTTAAAGCAAAATGTTTACATACCTGATTATAACTGCATAGACAACCAGGTTTCAACCGTCACTCTCATCGATTCACCTGTTTTAGGACCCTATGTGACTCCCTCACTTATAGTAATTCTGGTATAGTCTACATATAGGAATCTAGGACTTAATAATTACAAAATATAACAAAAAATCTTAAAGGAAGCCTACAATAAAATACAACCCTTTCTGGAAATTCAAATAATTCATGAGTTGCAATCTAAGAGCATGAAATTGATAAGGGGATTAATGAATCAAAGTGTTTGAGTGTATATGTGTGTATGCGTTGATTGCGTGTATTGATTTACTGATAGTTAAATTAATCAAACAGAAATATACTTTCTATGATCACATATCCAATATTTTAGCATCCCGCACTGTTGATCCAAAGCAAAAGAGTGTTTTCTCACCTGATGAAGCAACATCATTGACAAAATAATAAGGTTTTCATTGTTGACACATGAATTTTTGAGTGAGTCCTCTAAAACCAGAGATGTACCTGTCCTAACTAATTAGCCACTCATGGCAACCTATAATTTCCAAATTACTAGGAAGTCCTAACCTTTTCAGCATATCTAAACTGTTCAATGGAATGTTGTTTAGAGACATGGTAGAGCCAGAATCCATATATACATAATAAATTAAGTATTATAATGCTTCATTATAAGCTATACTGTATACCCTGGTCACCAACATTTTTATATGATGTCCAATTTTGCTTCATGGAGTACATATGACTATACCTGAAAAGATGTAATACGATTCAGATGAACACATTAAAAAATAACAATCTATTCATTAACCATCAGGTTAAGAAATATAAGTTATAAAATTGGCTTGCATGAAAACAATTTCTTAGTGCTTGCTTAATACCTTGGTCAGATTTTAACCAGTCGGATGGTTCAGATATGTGATCTTTAAGGACTTTAAGGACTAGCATGGTCCTAACTATTTAGGCTTTGCCTTCCAAACCACAAAAATATTGACTTGGAATAGATGGAAAGCAACAAATTAATAGAATTGGTGATACTGCCTGGTTGGATCTGGACTGATTGATGGTTCAGTATGTTGGGTGAGAAGTTAATTTGCAAGTGGATGATGAGACACTAGAATCTAGAGGGATTTTTGATAGAGTTACATTGGGATCAGATTAGTTAACTAGAGGGATTTTTTATAGAGTTATCCTTCTTATTAAAATTTTAGATACAGTAAAATGGTAACTCCCATATTCATCTTTTTTTAAGTAGACAAAATGCACATCAAATAGTCTCTAAACAAGAAGAAGATAATTTGATTCATGTCATTGACGAAATAATTAAAACTGGATAAACAAATAATGTGATGCATAAAGTCATAAACATACCTCAATGAAGTCAACAGCTTGAAAGACAACTCAATAAAACATCAGGTCTACCTAACAGGCTGAAAGAAGAGGGATAGTTAGGCATAGGTACATAGAATTTGGGCCAAACATGAAAACACAAATGCATAATCGACATAAAACAAACAAGTAAACCTAACTTTCAGTGTTAACTGCTCACTTAAAGGGATTTTTGATAGAGTTACACTGGAATCAGATTAGTTAACTAGAGACTTTGTTGAGATGAAATCATGAAACAACCCTTTTCCTAATTAGACAAAAAAAACACACTGAACTTCCCACAAAAAGAGAGATAAAAAAGAAAAAAAAATTATATATTGCGATATATTGGTGAAATCCTTCAGAATCAATGGAAAATGAACCTCAAATTTCAAGCTCGCCAAAACATATGCAGTCCTAGAATATTACACATCACCATTCGTTGAATAGCATCTCATAAGGGAAAAACAAACACCAGAGAGGGGAATATGAAAAAAGGCCTCAGAAGATCAAGATACCCAAAAACTAACCTCTGTGAAGTGAGCATTTGTGGACTGCAGGGAGGATCTTGTCTACGTCTGTGAAGTTCTTCATGAGAGACCATGCTTGGTCTGCTGTTGTGTTGGTCAGGGTTGCTGTAGTCTTGCCTTCCCACTCTAACTTTGGCTTCTGCTCCATTGTTTTTGTGTGTGTGTGTGAGAGAGAGAGAGGGGGGGGGGGGGGGGGGGGGGTGTTTGTTACACTCTGATAATGATTTATGTGATGTATAATATATGGGAAAGACATTGTAGACTTTTCAATGAGAATCCATAGCATTTTCCAAAACCTATTTTCGAAGCCATCAACGTTTGCACCTGGTAATTTGGAACTGTTGATGGATGATTTTCATCCAATATCATTTTGAAGTCTCATGATAATATAACATCTTTCAAACTATAAACTGATAGTTTTAAGTAATCAGAAAACAAATTTTTGGAATTTCATAACTGATCAACACTAATGGTGCCTCGATAGTTGTGCTGGGTCAAGTTTAATTTTGATCTCCTGTATAGCAAAAGACACCCATTATTCCACCAATGAATTTCAAATTTTACAATAAAGAATCTTCTACTTCTCTGCAATTTCAATTTCAACTATAGACAAACAATATAAGTTTTCACTGTTATAAAGTTGGTTTATATAATTTATTTGAATAAATATTTTAGTACAGAGTTCTTATATGCACACTTCTTTTCCATTAATTGAGTCAGGGCCGGCCCTAATATTCATCAAACTGGAATGAGCCTTATGTGAATTTATGAAATGGGCCCCCAAAGAATATATATGAAAAAATATAATGAGTAACAATACAATTAATCTTCAAAAAAATAAATAAATAAAAACAAAACAAAGATCACACTATGCAAAACTTTTATTTAAGTTTTCATTTTTAACTAGCAATAAAAAAGGCAACAACAAACTCTTTGATATGTGAGATTTGTTAATGAAAAGATTACATTTATTGTGAATTTAAATGTAAAACTATATTCCTATATAATTGAAAATTTTAAATGAGTTATGAAAAATTGAAAAAATGATAAAAAGAAATAAATGAATGACTTTTTAAACAAAATAACTAAAAAACTCCAAATATAAAAATAATTAAACCAAATTACAATTAAAAAATTAAAGATATAAATTAAAATTATGCACGAAAACAAAAGAAAATTTAAAAATACATATTAAATGGATAATATCCTTTTGAGAAAACAATAAATTTTAAAAATTCAATTCTAAAAATATTAAACTAGTTTTAATACATCCATATTTTTAGGGATTTGGGGCCACTTGGGGATAAGGGCCTTAGGCAATTTGCCTTGGTTGTCTACTTCGAGGGCCAGCCCTGAATTGAGTGCATGCTTAGATAGGGTCACATATAGTATGGTATAGCATAGAATAGGGCGGTATAAGTCCATTTTAGTTGTTTGGTTCGATTGAATAATAGAGAATATGAGAGTATATTTAATTTACTTTTTCTAAAATAATAACATGCACGTATTATAATGATACTGTAAAAAAGTTGCATATAATTTTGTACTTTTTTACACAAAAGCTTCAATATATTAAAAAGCATCTTACATACAGTAAACAAATCACGATTCAATACTATTAATTAAAATTAAGACCAACACAGACTCAAACTACATGGGGGGTGTCACTCGACCACCCGGTCTTAAGCCTTTGCAACACGATCTAATATTTTTATCCTTACTCTTTAGATACAATCTCCAACATTCATCTATGATAAATTAAAATAAACAAAAAAAACAAGCATTAATACCCCACTGATTGAACCATGCAAACCACACAAATTAATATAAATCCAAACAAACCACCAACCACAAATATGACCATCTAACAAATTAACATAAAACACCCACCCACTTCAATTCTTGAAGATCTCTTTGATTCTCCTAGCCATAACCTCCAAACCATCCCCCAATTAAGAACCCATCAAACTCTTGGTTTATTCCTGTACAGGGTCAGCCACATAAGACCACTCAATAACACACCCTCCTCCTCCTCCTCCTCCTCCTCCTCCACCACCATCACCGCAGCCTTCTTTGACCTTGAGCCGCCCGAATTCCCGAAATACCGCCAGAACCCTACATTGCTCTCGACCATCTCATACCGGTAGAACCGGTTCACCGGATCAGTCTCGATGAGCCTCTCCTTGGCTCACACACAGAGTGTCGACGCCCTCCACCTCGTAGCATGTCTGGACTGCAGGGAGGATCTTGTCATGAGTGACCATGCTTGGTATGCTGTTGTGTGGGTTAGGGTTGCTTTGGTCTTGCCTTCCCACTCTTGCCGAGAGAGAGAGAGAGAGAGAGAGTGTGAGAGACTATATATCAACATAATGATGAAGTATATATATATTCCATGAAAAACGTAATCAATCTATTTTAAATTGAATAGATTCATTTTTATTGAATATAAATTTTTTTTAATAATGTATTTATATATACTGTAAGATATATACCTCACTGGATAATATATACTATATGGTATATACTTCACTGAATAACCATAGATTTATATGAATTGCCCGTTCAAACTGCATGTAACAGCATTGGCTCATCTGTAATCGGAGACTTAAGTGAGAGTGTTTACTAAAGATGTATTAATTATAAAAATAAAAAAAAATAGGAACGCATTTCGACCAAGTAATAGTACACGTGCCGAATGTGATGCATAATGTGATTATTGGTACATAATTAACTTGCATCACTGGGAAGCGATTCCCTGCGGACTTGGCGGATTCGTGCGGGTAAAGCCTCACCGTCCGATCGATTGAATTTCAATCCAACTGTCATCTTATGTTTCCTTTAAAAAAACTATCAGCTGAACCCAGTCACTTCATCCCCTATGACGACTCCTCTCTCCTTTATCTGATAGTGATAGAGATGAACTCATGACTCCTCCACTCCCAGCCCCTGTTTGAAACAGGGATAAATTTTATTCTAGAATATAAATTTATTCAAGCATAAGCGAATATAAATAAAAATAAAATGATTTTGTGTTTAATTGTGTTTTGAATTATTCTCGTTGATAAATGTAAGAATAAATGTTTTGTTGTTTGGGTAAAATGTGAATAAAGTATGGATAATGATTTATAAAAGGTAAAAAAATAATGATAGTTGATTTAAAAGGTGATTTATAAGAGATGATGAAAATTAATTTGACAGTGGACCCACATATTTTTTAGGTTGAATAACCTATGATAACTTTTATTATAGGGGTTGATTGGAATCTCTATACCACTTTATCAAAGTTTATTCTGATATAATTTATCTAGGGTTATCCGGGGTAAACAAACACCCCAAAATATTTATCCGGAGTTATCCGGGGGTTATACCGATTCCAAACAGGGGCTCAGGGATTAAAAAGTAACATATCCTATAAATTTGAGGGTTAAAACCGAAATATGAAGAAGTGAGAGATCAATCACTAAATATTATGGTCTATGATGACTTAAAAATAAAAAATTCTTATTAAAAATATGAAAATTTTTTAATAAGATATATATAATATGTAACTATAATTTGGGACTGTAAAAATAAAACTGATGATGCAGGCGCCATTATTGAAATTGCACCAATACAAACTTTTGATTATTTGAACAAGTTACATAAGTGTATTCAAATGGCAGGTTTCATATTCACTAAATTCTGCATTTCACTGGAAGTCTCATGTCAAACTATATGTACTATGTGTACATATACATATAGTTTGACATGAGACATCCAATGAAGATGTAAATTCATGAAGATGCATGAGCTGTATTGCATGCATGAAGATGAGCTGTATTGCATTTCACTGGAAGTCTCATGCCAAACTATGTATGTTTATAGAGGAAGAAAAATTCAAGAAATTTATTTCTTTTTCTCTATTCCCCTGTTTAGATCGAGGAATAAGCTATTTTACCTCCCGTTTGGGGTGAGAAATAAACCAAGAATTGGGGAGAATACAGTAGAATAAGCCCCAAACAGCTATTTGTTTGACAAGAATAAACCTTGATAGCTATGTCTGGATAAGCTAGGATAAGGCCTGATAACTATTCTAAGAAAATGGTGGAATTGTTTATCAGGGCTTATCTATGCCAATGGATAAAAATACCCTTCTCTGTCATTTTAAAATATTTATCTCACCTAACACTCTCTGCACATATTCCAAAAACTGTCACATCTATCATATCACACTCATATCTCTTATATTTATTCCCAAACACAAATAATTTATGCAGGGGTATAATTGTCATTTAAAAATCATAAACTCTTATCCATCTGTTATCTACCACTTATCATTACTTTATTCAAGGTGAACCAAACAACAAAAAATCAATTTTACGTTTCCCAATGAGAATAACAGAAAAGACAACCAAACAAAAATTTACCTATTCAACATGGATTGTTATCTATCACAGTATAACTATCAAGGGCGAATAACCTTATGTCGCACCCCAAACGGGCCCTTAGGGTTTATATATATTCTAAGAACACCTAACTTTATCAATAGAATAAGTGATTTTCTGTTTGGTTGTGTTTTTTTATTCTCATTAGAAAATGTAATAATAATATTTAATTGTTTAGTTAATAAAGAATAAAATGTGAATAAAGTGTTAAAATATTTATTTGACATGTGAGTCATATTGATGTATAAGAGGTGATTTGATGTGATGAGATATAATGTGATTTTTTTTGTGATGGTGGGCCCCACTTTACATGGGAATAGAAAAATTGGGTATAAGCTTATCCCGGGGGTTACTTAATTTTGTTATACTCTCTTATACTCATTTATACTGGTGCAATTTCAATAAAGATGCTAGAATCTTCAGTTCTATTTTTAAGTCCCAAATGATAGTTATACACTATATGTATTTTATTGAAAAATTTTCGTACTTTACATAAATGAAACCATTCAATTCCTTATAGTATACATTTCATTTTTATAAAAATACATAAATTATTAGATTATATATTTGATTTAAAATATATATATATATACACACACGCGAGCGATTACGTGCGGCGAACGGCGGGTGCGGTCGCGACGTGGGTCGTTCAATCGCGAGTCCATCGCATTCAACGGTTGACGTGAATCGCACCCGACCGTCCAATGCGATGGACTCGTGATCAACGGCCCGTGATCGACGCCGCACCCGTCGTTCGTCGCACGTAATCAACCATATATATATATATATATATATATATATATATATATATATATATATATATATATTATATATATATGCCGACGATTAGGTGCGGTTTGCGGTCGGTGCGGTTTGCGACGTGGATCGTCCGATCGCGGGTCCATCGCATCCAACGGTCGACGTGAATCGCACCCGACCGTCCGATGCGATGGACCCGTGATCGACGGCCCGTGATCGCGCACCGCACCGACCGTAAACCGCACCTAATCGGCTCCCTATATATATATATATATATATTATATATATATATATATATATAATATATATATATATAGTCGTGATATTATACGGTCGTGCGGTCGTGCGGTCGCGATTCACGGGCCGTCGATCACGGGTCCATCGCATCGGACGGTCGGGTGCGATTCACGTCGACCGTTGGATGCGATGGACCCGCGATCGGACGACGCACGTCGAATCCGCACGACCGCACCGACCGCATATTATCGAAAATATATATATATATATATATATATATATATATATATATATATATATATATATATATATAGACGTGATTACGTGCGGCGAACAGCAGGTGCGGCAGCGATAACGGGTCCATCGCATCGGACAGTCGGGTGCGATTCACGTCGACCGTTGGATGCGATGGACCTGCGATCGGACGGCCCACGTCGCTGCCGCACCTGCCGTTCGCCGCACCTAATCATTTTCATATATATATATATAGAGTTACGATTAGGTGCGGTTTGCGGTCGGTGCAGTGCGCGATCACGGGCCATCGATCACGGGTCCATCGCATTGGACGGTCGGGTGCGATTCACGTCGATCGTTGGATGCGATAGACCCGCGATCGGACGGCCCACGTCGTACACCACACCGACCGCATACCGCACCTAATCGGTTCACTGTATATATATATATATATATATATATATATATATATATATATATATATATATATATATATATATATATATAATAATTGGGTGTGGCGGAACGGCGGTGCGGCCGCGATATGGGCCGTTCGATAAAGGATCCATCGCATTCGATGGTCGATGTAAATCGCAGCCGACCGTCCGATGCGATGGACCCGTGATCGACAGCCCGTGATCGACGGCCCGTGATCGCTGTCGCACCACCGTTCTGTCGCACCTAATCATCCCTCTATATATATATACATATAATGTGTGCATTTTGTATTAATGTAACTTTATTTTTTATGTTATAAAAGATGCACCTGTTCCTTAAAAAATAAAAATAAAAAATTTCGTACGTATTTGAGTTAACAATAGCTCTAAAAAGAGGTGAAATCAAATTATTAAAGAGCAACGAAGATGGTTAGGGTCATGAAGTCATTTCAATCACTGTCCGATAAAGAAGAGGGGGAGTCACGGGATGAAGTGACTGGGTTCAACAGGTGTCAAATTCCTTTAAGAAAACATCAAATGAGCGTTGGATTGGAATTCAATCGATCGGACGGTAAGGCTTTACCCGCACGGATCCGCACTGTCCGGAGGGAATCGCTTTCCTCCGTATACATATATAGTGAAACGATTACGTGCGGTGTGCGGTCGGCTGCGATTTATATCGACTGTCGGATATGATGGATCTGTGATTGAACGACCCATGTCGCACCGATACCCGACCGTACACCGCACGTAATCACTCCTATATATATATATATATATATATATATATATATATATATATATATATATATATATAGTCGGATGATAATATGCGGGACGTGCGGTCGTGCGGGAACGACGTCGTTCGTCCGATCGCGGGTCCATCGCATCCAACGGTCGAGATGAATCGCCCCCGACCGTCCGATGCGATGGACCCGCGATGGACCCGTGATCGACGGCCCGTGGTCGTTCGCGCACGACCGCACGTCGCGCACCGTATCATTCCTATATATATATATATATATATATAATATATATATATATATATATATATATATATATATATATATATATGTATATGTGTGAAAATTATTACGTGCGACGAACGGCAGGTGCGGCCGCGACGTGAAACGTCCGATCGCGGGTCCATCGCATTCAACAGTCGACATGAATCGCATCCGAACGGCAGGTGCGGCTGCGATGTGGGTCATTCGATTGTGGGTCTATCGCATCCGACGGTCGATGTGAATCGCACCCGAACGTCCGATGCAATGGACCTATGATCGACGGCCCGTGATCGCTGTAAACCGCACCCGGCTAATCACCTATATATATATATATATATATATATATATATATATATATACGGTCGTGCGGTCGACGTGATTCGCACCTGACCGTCCGCGATAATGTGGGAATGTGGGAATGCGGTAAACGATCACGGGCCGTCGATCACGGGTCCATCGCATCAGACGGTCGGGTGCGATTCATATCAACCGTTGGATGCATGGACCCGCGATCGAACGACCGACGTCGCGGCCGCACCTGCCGTTCGCCGCATCTAATCGCCCCCGTATATATATATATATATATATATATATATATATATATATATATAAATATATATATATATATACATTTTATATTTTATTAGAAAATTTTCTTATGAAGTATATATCTTTTAATGTAAGTGTATATATATTATCAAGATATATAAGAAAGAAAAAGTAATGTGTATAACAAAACTTTACATATATATATATATATATTATCCGATATGTCGGTTTATCGGTGCGGTGCGCGATCACGCCGGATCACGGGTGCGGTCGGGTGCGATTCACGATTGGACGTGACGTCGCAAACCGTAATCGTCGGCGTATATATATATTTCGATAATATGCGGGGTCGGTCATCGCGTGCGTCGTCCGATCCGGGTCCAATCGGTCGACGTGAATCGCACCCGACCGTCTGATGCGATGGACCCGTGATCAACGGCCCGTGAATCGCGACCGCACGACCGCACGACCGTATAATATCACGACTATATATATATATACAATGAAGTGTAATCAATTTATTAAGAGCATATTTCTTTTTCTAAAATAATAAGAACATGCACATATTTTTAATGAGATTGCAAAAATATTACATATAAATTTTATATTTTTTTATACAAATCCTGAAATGGATTAAAAACTTTAGTACATACGACAACATTTATCATTGCTTAACGGGCCAACGTAGACTCAAACAAACTGTAGACCAAAGACACAAGAAACCAGCCTCATGGGCAATACAACATTTATTACATTTATTACAACATTTATCATCAGACCTCAGGACTTCCGCAACACAGTCTGATTCTATTCTTAAACAAACAAACAAACAACAAGCATTAATACCCCACTCATTGAACCATGCAAACCACACTACAAGATAATATAAATCCAAACACACCACTAACCAAAAATATGATCATCAAACAGATCAACATAAAACACCCACCCACCTCAACCCTTGAAGATCTCTTCAATCCTCCTAGCCATAGCCTCCAAACCACCCTCTAGGAACACTTCAAACTCCTCCTTGGTCCATCCCTCTATAGGGTCAGCCGCATATGACCACTCAATAACGCACCCTCCTCCTCCATCACCACCACCACCTCCACCGCCGCCTTCCTTGGCCCCGAGCCGCCCGAAATACCGACGGAACCCTACGTTGCTCTCGACCACCTCATACCGATAAAACCGGTTCACCGGATCAATCTCGATGAGCCTCTCCTTGGCCCACACGAACAGTTCTTCCCCGCCGGGGCCCGGGACTTTGCCAGCAGCATATCTGACGCAGCCGGGCTCGCCATCGACGCCTTCCACCTTGTAGCATGTCTGGACTGCTGGGAGGATCTTGTCTAGGCCTGTGAAGTTTTTCATGAGTGACCATGCTTGGTCTGGTGTTGTGTTGGTTAGGGTTGCCGTGGTCATGCCTTCCCACTCTAGCTTTGGCTCTTGCTCCATTGTTTTGATTGAGAGAGAGAGAGAGAGAGATGTGTGTTTGTTGCACTATGATATGGATGTATATATAAGAATAATGACTGGAACACACTATCTCTCTCTCTTGTCTTCAACAAAATTGGACCATGCATCCCTCATGTGATTTGAGTGATGTCCTAACCACCACGTCGAGCGTGGGTTGGAATGCTGCCTCGTATGTAGTTGGGAGTCTTGGAGACCATTCAATCAGAGTCTAGAGAACCGTCGTATTAATAAAAAAAAGTTGGTTGACATAAACCGATGTCGACTGATACACGTGTCAATTAAATGTGATGTATAGTGTTGTGATTGGTACATATATAATTAAATTGCATCAATAAGTTGATCAATTTATGGCCATTGGATAAATACGTACTACAGATATTTCTCTGGTATTAACATTTATAATTTATTTATTTTTTTGGACGTAAGTAATTAAGGTCATGCTTTGAAATGTTATTGGTTCATCATATTTCTTTTCTTCATACTAAGCTTAATGTATGTATTATATTTAGCATGTGAATTTTATAACATTTTCAGTTATATTTAGAGATGTTCTTTAATATGCAAGGGATCGATACCTGGCATTCTCATTTGTTTTTTTTTCATTAGAATATATATTTTTTTTTAAAAAAAATACATAATTTATGAGATAAATTCATAAATGTTTGAGTCAATTTATTTGAGTATTTATTAAAATAAAATAACTCAATAAATATATATATTTACATCTTTTAAACATATCGTTAGATGAAACTCAAAAATGAGATTTTGTAACTAATGTAATGGATCATCTGTTTAAATAAAATTTCCTCACTTTTATATTTTTATGTTGTAGTTAATTAGTTATACATTTTATTTCATATCAAACCATGGTAAAATTATTAATTTCTTCACATCAAATTATTCTTATTCATTTTCATTACTTTTCTCAGTTTTCTACTTTTTTTTGCTGTTTTTCAGTTATTTTCCATTCCTTTTTCATTAGAATATATATATATATTTTTAAAAGACACATAACTTATGGATAAATTTATAAATATGAATGAGTCAATTTATTTAAGTATTTATTTTATAAACAATGCAATTGATTATCTATTTAAATAAACTTTTCTCAGTTTTATAGTTTTATGTTGTAATTAATTAGTTATGTTTTTTTTTCAAACCAAAACCATTGTAAATTATTAATATCTTCATATCAAAGTATTCTTATTTATTTTTCATAATTTTTCATAATTTTTTTATCTTTTTTTGCTGTTTTTTCAATTTTTTTCCATTTTTTTTCCAAAAAAAACCAAAAAATGGGACGAATCGATATATCGATCTGAGGCTAAATCGATATATCGAAAAAATCGATATTTCGAACATTGATATATATATATATATATATATATTATATATATATATATTATATATATATATATATATATAAAGAATTTTAATGATTTTGGAAACTGATTTGAAATACAATTTGGAGGCCAATATAAAATTCTAATTTTTATTTAAAAAAATTAATCCCTGGCTTGAAACCTTGTTTGGAATTGATATTGGGCAAAACAGATCTTGCATAATCGGATTTTGAATGAATACCTAGCACTACCCATACGTTTACTGTAGCATTTGGCCTAATTTTGATAATATAGTTTTGCAAAATGTTTCAAGTATTTGAAAATGGCATTTAAAAAACAATTAAATAAAACTTAATTAAAAAAACAAAAGGAATTATCAAATAACAAAAATTCAAAGCAATTATCTAAGCATAATTAGATTTCAAACATATAATCTATTCAAAAAAAATTTAGAGATTACTAGAAAATCCAAAATATTAGTCTTTAATTATAGTTAAAATATGCTTTAGGCCTTATGAATTGAATGCATATCACTTTGTATTTTCTCTAATAGAATACATAGTTACTGTCATATAAAGATATCATGCATACACTGTGAATTAGGCCCTCAAAACAACCTAAACGCATAGCTTATCAACTTTTCTTCATCTAATTGGTCAAGTTGGATGTCTGAAAACTACACATCACATCACTGCAAAGCAGAAAGAGATGTGTATTTGGAAATCTGACTAGGAATATCTGTTTATCTATGTTAAGACAAAAACCATGTGAAAAATGCAAATGAAAAGTGAGCCAACCCTAATAAATACATGTTATATCATCTAGTCCCCCATCCAGTCACCTCCCATGCTGTGCATGTTTAACTGTTCGGTGAGGATTAACCTGAAGTTGATGGTTTAAGTTTTTTTTTTTTTTTTCTAAAGAGCTTTGTTTTGCTTTCTCTATTATAGTCTTGCTGACAGTCTCATATACTCTGATAAATTTTAAAAATCTTAATGTTTCAACCACACATTCAAACACATCATGTCCAAAACATATTCTTTTATTTTTTTCCCTTGGTAGGAGAGTTATCATCAAAGTTATATATTTAACAAAACTATTAAATTTATTAATAATATAATTCCAAAATGGAAAAAATCCAAATAACCTCCTGTAAACTACTTAAAATTTATATAACCCCTGACTTTTTTAAAGTCCATATAGCCCCTTAAAAATACCTATGTAAATCTAAATAACATCATGAGTTAAACTTCCGTTGACAGATGAAGAATATTCTATGAATATTATGTTTGGTTAACCTTGACAAAAAACACAGTTATCAAAAAACCTCTACAAATTATTTAAAATGTGAAAAACAATCTGTAAATGATAATTTTATCCTCCGAATAGGTTATAAAACTCTATTTGGAAGGCAAAATCGTCATTCACAAAGGATTTTTTGTATTGTAATGCATTGTGTAGGGTTTTGGATATACTGTGTTTTCAACCAGGGTTAATAAAACAAAAATATTCACAAGACAATCTAAATTTGTCAAATGAAAATTTAATTAACTCAAGGAGCTATTTGAGTTTACATAGATGTTTTCAAAGGGTTATATGGAATTCTGAAAAGTGAAAGGGTTATATGAATTTTAGATAGTTTACATAGGGTTATATGGATTTTTCCCTTCAAAAATATTTATTTTTAAAAAGTACTACTTCTATGGGGATAATGTCTTATCTGTATAAGACCCCCAATTTCTATGATGTTTTAAAACTAATGAGGAACGTGGCAGCACGTGTAATTGGGCCCAACTTTATGATGCTTATCATCGGCCCAACTCTTGGGTTTGCACCAGAAGCTATACCACAATCGCCCATTAATAAATTTTGTATAAGAGGATAATCCAGCTCTATATTACAAGAAAGAGTCTTGCTACACACCCCCAATTCATAGGCCTCACTCACAAGCCCCAATAGGTGTCATCTTATTATTAGATACCTGATTGACTTTAACAAAAGGGGAAAATAGAAAAATACCAAAGTACCCCCATTTAAACTCACTCATTTGAAACCCTAAATCCCTCATTTTTTGGGGTTTCTTTTTGTCCCTCTCAGCAGTTTTCATTTAATATTAAAAATAATTTGTTTTCAAAAAATCAATGCAACATTTGAATCATTTCAATATTCTATTTTATTTTTTGTCTAAAAGTTTGAAGAACACCAAATATTTTTGGGGAAATCGATTTCTTCAAGTTTCTTCGTCATATTGAATGCCAGATTCTAAATAATGGGTAGGCGATTTTTTTTTCCAATTTTTCGAATCACAGATGTTGTTTTATCAATTTTCGTAATGCAATCCTATAAAACAATTTTTTTAATTCTTATATTGATTTTGTTCATATATATATGATATGAATGATATATTTATGAATGTATATATAAATGTAACAAATTCTATGATCTGAATGTATGATTTTTGAGTATTTCATAATATATAAATGTATCTCACTATTTGACAACCTATTCGATGTTTGTGGATTTTGAAAATTCATATTCAAAAATTTTGTCTAAATTTTTTATATATATACAAATGTAACATAGTAAAATAAGAATGAAACGTAACAGTTTTTATTTGACTTTTATAATGTAAATGAGTATTTGGAATGTAACTTATAATAGTATCTTAAGTTTTGATATATCAACTACTAATTTGCATCTAACATTCCAAATGTAACTGAATCGACAGACATTGAACTACTAAACTTTACATCAACTACTTTTATATTGTAACTGAGTATTTGAGAATGTAAATTACAATAATATCTTTAAGTTTTGATAAATGTAACTATCTATTTGTATCTGACCTTCAAAATGTAAATGTATCTGACTATTTGAAAATGGAACTTACTACTAACATAATGTAACTGACAATTGTACCGGGTATAATAACAATAAAACTGAATAAATTGTTGAATGTAACTCACTATTATTAAATGTAATTGATTATTTGTATCAGAATTTTTATATGTTTTTATTAAAAACTAAGCATAATATAAGAAATCCAATATTTGAAAATGTAACTAACATTTTCATAGTTGAATTTCCAGCTTATAAATGTAACTGACAAGGGAAAAAAAGTATGTTTATTTGTATATGACATAGAATTGAATGTCAAACATTGTAACTGATTTCATTGTGTATATATCTTTGTATAGGACCAAAGAAAATAGAGAAATCGAAATAGAAAAGGGGGAAGAATACCATCTTTTGAATTAAATATCATTTCAACACATGGAGCAATCACATCTGCACATTGTTGTTCAACTACATCAATCGAATCCTTTTTTGAACCGCCTTTAATATCACAGGAATTAAAAAGATTAAAATAAAATCTCATATTCTGAATATGCAGATCGAATACTATGATAATTAACAACAAGCATTAGATTACAAAAATAAATTGTAAAAAAATTACAAAAACAAACAAATACAAATGTCTAATATGAGTCGCCACACATTGTTATGAAAGCCAAAATTGTTCAGTTATGTTTTAGTGTGAAAAATCTTTAAACATCAAAACAGAGAATGTATTAAAAGAGATCTTCAAACTTCTGATCTTCATGGCAATGTTCTTTAAAAAATTTGAAAATTTAACAAAAATATTGATGAGTGCATTCAATTGTCAATTATTAATTGATTGTGATGAGCCAAAATTAAAAAAGGGCAAAAAGAATTCACGCCAAAAAAAGAAAAAAATAACCATCCCATAATGATAGAGATTAGTTACCTATAATGGCTCTGAGGGTATAATAGGTATTATCACATGTGCCACCTCATGGGGTTTATGGGGGGGCCTACGAGATGGGGTCTGGGAATCATTTTCCTTTTTTTCATTATGACAATTTAATTTTTTTATGTTTGATCTTCAATGGTGATTATCGATGGATCGTCCATCAACGGAGATGAAGAGAGAGATCGAAATCTTGATTTTTTTTTTTTTTTATGTTTGAATATCCCAAAAACTTTCTCCAAAAAAGGCTAACAATATTTTGAATCGATGGACCCCTTTTTTTTCTTTCTGCTTCTGAAAATATCCATACAACTAGAGAGGGATCGGAGATTATTTTTTTAAGATCATTATTTTTTTGAAGAACAAATAGAAGTAGATCAGAAGTTTGTTTTGGAGGATTTTCAACCACTGATTTTACTTTAAACATGAATTTTTTTATGTATTGAATGTCATTTTTCACAATTTGATTTGTTTTTGCTCTTATATATATCTTAAATATAACACTCGATATTATTATATTTTATAGATGGATAGGTTGTATGATGTTATTGTCAATTTCATATTGATGTTATTGTTACATTCATAAATGTAACAGTCAATCGCATGCATGTATTAATTTATATTTGTAACATTCGAAAAAGTAATAGTCAATTACATGTGTCTATTGCTGCAAAATAGATACATTTACGCAATACAGTACATTACAATGTAAATAGTCATTAAGAGCAAATATTTGAATTATTTTTGCAGAAGAGTCTGCTACATTTTTTCTCTTCCTTTTTTGTTTCTTCAACGTTTTCTAACATAAATGTCATAAGACTGTTACATTCATATATTTCTGTTACATTTATGCAACATTGTTACATTCTGTTATGTTACATAATCATTTTACTTTTTTTTCTCTCTCTTCTCTATTTTCATAAATAACATTTTTTAATACATAGAAAAACCATAATCGAAACCAAGCAAAGCTTCCATAGTTTTCACGATGACGATCCGAAGAGGAGCAGTCATTCCAAGATCTTTTAGTGCTCGATCAATCTGTTTGTGGTGGAAGAACGTCGAGCCGGCCATGAAGGATTGATGAAACAGAACGAAAAAACGAATAGGGTTTTTTTTTAATTTAAATGGGTAAATAGATTTCAAGATTTAATGGAAAAGTCATAACTAAATAGTAAAAATGAGGGGATTTAGATTAATGAGAGAGATTTTTAATGAATGACAGATTTGTATTTTGCTATTTTACCTTTTTTGAAAAGTTAATAAGCCAACCAATGAGATGATGACACTTCATTGGGCTTGTGAGTGGGGCTTATATTTTGGGGTCTGGGTATCATGACTGTAAAAAAAATTGCATTTGAAAATCGGGACTGCTATGATTTATTCATCGTATATGATTTGGTTTCGATTGCTGAAGATCAAATAATATCGGCAATTGTAATCCAAAAAAGATCTGCAGTTGTAATTCTCCATGATTAGCGGTTGCTAATGACATTCAATGTTGACGTCCCATTCGGAAAGAAATCGTAACTGAATCAGAGTTTCCTAAAACAGTAATTAAGCCCCCATTTAGATTGAGGAATTGAGTTATTCTGGATAGATTACTATGCCAATATAGATAGCAATTCTACAGGCATAAGAGATTTTTTATCTGGTTGTGTTTTTTTTATTCTCATTGGAAAACGTAAGAATAAAGGTTGAGTTGTTTGGTTGATAAAGAATAAAATATAAATAAAGTGTAAAAAAGTTGATTTGACATGTGGGCTCTTTGATGTATAAGAGATATTGATAGGTGATTTGATGTGATAAGGTGTAAAAAGTTGATTTGACATATGGACTCATGTGAATAGATAAACTGAGTATAGCTTATCCTACGGGTTACTTAGAATTGTTATACTCTCTTATACTAGTTTAAACTAGCTTAGTAATACCAACTATACTCTGCAAACAAACAGTTATAATCTCTATTCATTCTTATATCACCCTTATACTACCATTATTCTCACTTAACCCATTACCCAAACGGGGGGTAAGGGTATAAAAGACAATATACATTTGCCATATCATGGGACCTGGTTTGGGGTCTGTGAAATTGGGGGTTGGGATTCATTATTGTTTTTAAAATTATACATTCTCTTGTTGAAGTACATATTATTATACAAAATAAAATATAAACTGATACAATAGTATATTTTTCTTTGAAAAAATATATTACATTATTATAGTGTATGGGGTTGAGACGGGCTGTAAAATGGACTGATTATATCAGTGCTCATTCAACCCCATGTGTAGCCCTCACGGCTTTAATTTTTTTTTGACAAAATATACATTCACTCTTGAAGTTTATATTGTTATACAAATTAAATTATATAATGAAATACACTACCACTTGTCACCGACTTAACTTTTCCGGGGACGCCTACTTGTGACCAAGTCAGCCTTCCCACTCGTGTCCTTCCTGAGGGGCCTAGACAGCCACCCTCTGCCTAGTACCAGAGATTTTCCTTGGGCACACTCACAAGGAGTTGGAGAGAGAGGGGGGGGGGGGGTATGGGGAACTTGATTAAATTCTCATACACTATGATAAAGTCCATGCACAACAATAGCAGTGAATATATAGTGTGTTGTTGTAGTGTATTAGGTTGCTAACAGAGGTGAAAACCAGACTGAGTGTATCGGCGCTCAAAGGAAAATGCTACACATTCCATTTTACAATACAAAACTTAATCCGTCCATGTTTTAATTTTTTTTTAAATCATATACTTCATTTAATGAGATATCATTTTTATAAAAAATAAAATATATATTGCAAGGATTGAATGATTTGGTATAATTAAATGTTGTACGTACTACAAGGAATTAGAGAAAATATATGAAGGTATAAGGTATAAATTGAGTGTGTACATTGGTCCAATTGCAAAATTACATATTAGAAATTCGAATATTGATTTTGATAGGTTTTAGTTTTAGAACTTGATTAAATTTACCCCCTATTTTGTTCATTTTTCTTACTTCATATCGTGATGTTATTGAAAAGTTCACTCTATGATTAAAACAATCTATAACATGAATAAAACGAAAAGAGATGCGTACTCTAATCTTTGCCATTATAATTGTAAAAATATGTGAGACAAATTGTACTATAGAAATTATATATATTTAATTACCCATGCATTGGGATCTTGTCCACGTAATCAAGGCCGGATTTTCAGTTATAAATTAAATATTGTTCCAGTATGTCTTAATTTTTTTCAAAAATTATATATATATATATATATATATATTATATATAATACGCGATTACGTGCGGTCGTTGCGGCGGTGCGGTCGCGATCGCGGTCCATCATATCCAACGGTCGACGTGATTCGCACCCGACCGTTGATGCGATGAACCCGCGAACGGACGGCCCATCGCGCGCACCGACCGCAACCGCCCCGAATCGGTTATTATATATATATATATATATATATATATATATATATATATATATATATATAGGGATATTATACGGTTTACGGTCGTGCGGTCGTGATCACGGGCCGTCGATCACGGGTCCATCGCATCGGACGGTCGGGTGCGATTCACGTCGACCGTTGGATGCGATGGACCCGCGATCGGACGACGCCACGTCGCAAACCGCACGACCGCACCGAACCGCATAATTCGGCATCACACACACACACACACACACGTCGGCAACGGTGCGGCATCTGATCGCTGGTCCATCGCATCCATCGATGATCGCATCCGATGCGATGGATCGTGATCGATGGTCGATGCGGCCGCCGCATAATATATATATATATATATATATATATATATATATATATATATATATATATATATATAAACATATAGGTATACGACGTATATAGGGACATCACATCCGCGGTCGATGTAATCGGACCGTGATGCGGGACCCGTTCGACGGCCCTATCGGTCGGTGCCGGCCGCACCTGGTTTATATATATATATATAACGCGATCAACGGGCGGGTGCGGCAGCGATCGGGCCGTCGATCACGCTGGTCCATCGCATCGGAACGGTCGGGTGAATCGATTCACGTCCGACCGTTGGATGCGATGGACCCGCGATCGAACGGCCCACGTGGTCGTACCCGCACCGTGCGGCCGCACACCGCACGCAATAATCGCGACCATATATATATATATATATATATATATATATATATATATTATTATATATATATATAATATATATATATATATATATATACGCGAGCGATTAGGTGCAGGGTCGGTGCGGGAATGCGACGTCCGATCGTTCGATCGCGGGTCCATCGCATCCAACGGTCGAGATAAATCGCACCCGACCGTCCGAGCGATGGACCCGTGATCGCTTCCCGCACGACCGCATTCCCGCACTGATCGGCTCCCTATATATATATATATATATATATATATATATATATATATATATATATATATATATATAGAGCACCGATTAGGTGCGGCGGCCGCACCGTGCGGCGTCGATCACGGGTCCATCGCATCGGACGGTCGGGTGCGATTCACGTCGACCGTTGGATGCCCCGCGATCGAACGACCCACGTCGCGGCCGCACCTGCCGTTCGCCGCACGCAATCATTTTCATATATATATATATATATATATAGTCGAGTGATAGCGTGCGGTCGTCCGCATGCGGATTCGACGTGCGTCGTCTGATCGCGGGTCCATCGCATCGGACGGTCGGGTCGACCGTCCGATGCGATGGACGTGATCGGACGACGCACGTCGAATCCGCACCGTGCGGACGTCCGCACCGTGCGGACGACCGCACGTAATCACGAGTCTATATATATATATATATGGCCGATTAGGTGCGGCGTCGATCGTGGGCCGTCGATCACGGGTCCATCGCATCGGACGGTCGGGTGCGATTCACGTCGACCGTTGGATTCGATAGACCCGCGATCGAACGGCCCACATCGACGCCGCACCTACCGTTCGCCGCACCTAATCGCCCCCTATATATATATATATATATATATATATATTATATATATATATATATATATATATATATATATATATATATATATATATATATAGGGGGGGCCGATTAGGTGCGGCGAACGGCAGGTGCGGCGTCGATCGTGGGCTGTCGATCACGGGTCCATCGCATCAGACGGTCGGGTGCGATTCACGTCGACCGTTGGATGCGATGGACCCGCGATCGAACGGCCCACGTCGCCGCCGCACCTGCCGCACGCCGCACCTAATCGCCCCGTATATATATATATATATATATATATATATACACGGGCGATTAGGTGTGGCAAACGGCGGGTGCGGCGCGACCTGGGCCATTCGATCGCGGGTCCATCGCATCCGACGGTCGACGTGAATCGCACCCGACCGTCTGATGCGATGGACCCGTGATCGACGGCCCGTAGTCGCTGCCGCACCCGCCGTTCGCCGCACCTAATTAATCGTGTGTGTGTATATATATATATACACACACGAGCGATTAGGTGCGGCAAACGGCGGGTGCGGCCGCGACATGGGTCGTTCGATCGCGGATCCATCGCATCCGACCGTCGATGTGAATCATACCCGACCGTCCGATGCGATGAATCCGTGATCGACGACCCGTAATCACTGCCGCACCCGCCGTTCGCCACACGTAATCACCCCTCTATATATATATATATATATATATATATATATATATATATATATATATATATATATATATATATATATATACGCCGGCGATTAGGTGTGGCAAACGGCGGGTGCAGCCGCGACGTGGGCCGTTCGATCGCGGGTCTATCGCATCCAACGGTCGACGTGAATCGCACCCAACCATCCGATGCATTGTGTGTGTATATATAATATATATATATATATATATATATATATATATATATATATATATATATATATATATATATATATAGGGAAGCGATTCGTGCGGGAATGCGGTCGTGCGGGAAGCGATCACGGGCCGTCGATCACGGGTCCATCGCATCGGACGGTCGGGGGCGATTCATCTCGACCGTTGGATGCGATGGACCCGCGATCGAACGGTCGACGTCGTTTCCCGCACGGCCTCATTCCCGCACTGAATCAGTCGTGTATATATATATATATATATATATATATATATATAGAGAAATGATACGGTGCGGGACGTGCGGTCGTGCGCGAACGACCACGGGCCGTCGATCACGGATCCATCGCGGGTCCATCGCATCGGACGGTCGGGGGCGATTCATCTCGACCGTTGGATACGATGGACCCGCGATCGGACGAACGACGTCGTTCCCGCACGACCGCACGTCCCGCATATTATCATCGACCTATATATATATATATATATATATATATATATATATATATATATACGCGGACGATTAGGTGCGGCGAACGGTGGGTGCGGCCGCGACGTGGGCCGTTCGATCGCGGTCCATCGCATCGGACGGTCACTGTGAATCGCATCCTACCGTTCGTTGCGATGGACCCGTGATCGATGGCCCGTGATCGCTGCAGCACCCGCCCGTTCGCCACACCTAATCGGTATATATATATATATATATATATATATATATATAGTCGCGATTACGTGCGGTGTGCGGTCGGTGCGGTTTACGACGTGGGCCGTTCGATCGCGGGTCCATCGCATCCAACGGTCGACGTGAATCGCACCCGACCGTCCGATGCGATGGACCCGTGATCGACGGCCCGTGATCGCGCACCGCACCGACCGTAAACCGCACCTAATCGGCTCCCTATATATATATATATATATATATATATATATATATATATATATATATATATATATATATAATGAAGTATGCATTTTTATATAAAAAATAATAATGTACATACTCATATATGATAGATTATATTCTACGATACATAGTTCATGCATAGACATGTGCATAAATGACTTTATAAATAACCTTATATCGTCTTTTTTATAATGATGAAAGAAGTTTCATGCATATCCAACATTTATAATCAATTCAAAAAAAAAAAAATTATCAACTAGTTCAAGAACACTCTTAAATGCGAAATAGACACAATTTTATTTATTTATACATATTCATTCTAATCATTCCAAGTTCTCAATTACTGTTCTTTCAATGAAATTCTAATATTTCAAGTGTTCAACTTCTTAAACACAAACATACAATACCTTATAAATACTACCCTTTATTCTATCTCACTTTTTGTGAGCCACTAGTCCCCAACCCAACCCTAATTACGACATTGAAAACACCATCCCTCCTAACAAATATACCACCAAAAGATTTCATTTGTCACTACTGCACTTTTGTGCTTCAGTCTTGATCACCATTATTGATCAATCGAATCTCGGCCACACGAGACACAATCGACGAAACCGGACCAGACACGTGTCGCCTCCGACGTCTCACGCCGCTTGTTCATATGTCTTTGCCTATCACTCTCATGAGGTGGGAGGTTGGTCCATGTTAGATGGCCATTAATAAAGGGATGTTTCCAAGCCTTCAAAGAGAGATGATGACCATGAAACCTTGTGTGCTTGTGTGTGGTTCATTGTTTAGTTAGGTATTACTATTGGGTAAACAAATATCTAAGAATATAATCGAAGGTTACAGTCAAAGTGGGGAGAGAAACAAGTGGCTCTTAGCTTCCTGCATCCCCACTCATAATATATAATACCTATTGTTTTTCCTATTCTTTCTTCTCTTCCTTTTTCATTCAACTTGAATTGCTTAATTCAATGCATACACATATGGTTCAGTGTCTCTTTCTTTCACACGTTGTAACCACACATTATGTATGCACATTTATGTAAAATAACTCTTATTCGTTGTTTGTTTGGAGTGGATAAACCCTGATAGTTAAGTCTGGATAAACTAGCATAAGGCCTTATAACAATTCCACTAAAATGTAAAAATAGTTTATTAGGGCTTATCTATTATTGAGAATAAAAATACTTCTCACCATCATTACAAAAATATTCTCTCACTTATTTAACAAATTTCAATGATATACCCACCTTTATTTACCAACATCTGATCAGAGGATCTGGCCACTGTGAATTTATCATGACCGTCCAAAATACACCAAAAATTCAAAACTATCCTAGCCGTCCGAAATCCATTCATCTTATTTGCATCTGCTTACACGTGTGCATCAAATGTCATTTCGAATTAAACACCCCCACCCACTTTCATCCCCATTGACTTCATCTCCCTCAAAGTGTGTCTGCCCAAAAGAAGAAACCCTAGCTACTGCGATGTCTGTCATGTGATTTGGGGCCTTCTTTACCATGTCCTTCTGTTCGACGATCAAGCCTGCGACGAATCAGTGGAGTGGCCGGTAGTTGGGGAAGGCGGCGAATCACTTGGACGGTGCGGGTGATGTTGTTATTGCCGTCGACCTCCATGGCCTTGTTCACTGCAATCTCAACCATGACATCCTGTTTTGTTTTTTTTTGTTTTTATTCTAGGGGAGGAGAAGAAGAGACGGTAAATGGGATTTGATGGATTTAAGAACTCAAATGAAAAATAAAAGGGAGAGGGGGAAGGAGGGGAATGGGTCGGTGCTGTGGCTCGGTATTTTAGATGTATTTTTAATCTTTCTGGCTTATTATAGGAAAAAAGGGATCTTTTTTAATTTTTTTTGTTTCTTTCTTGACATGTCACAAGCCATGTATATTTTGTTAACCTCCCGTGAAAGGGGATCTTATGTTCATGTTAAATTGTTGCAAGCTAAGTAAACCTAACCTTCGTGTTATAAATAGGTGTTCCATGTGAGGTTGAGTAATGTAAGTATATTTGTGATTTGATAGGGTGACTAAATAATGTAATGATCACTAGCTATTTGCAATATTACTAATTATTAGATTAGTTGTGTACATAGAATAGTAATTTATACAATTTTTCAGTGTATTTAAATATAAAATACACAACATGTTCATATAATTTTATAATGGAGTGTACTATAAGTTACGTGCAAATACATATAACACATATAAGCATATTAAATGAAGCAATGTATAACAATGTTAGTGTCATTTGGTACAACAATAAGATTGACAATGGATATGATGTATTTAAATTACCAAATTTTTTATAAACAAACAATGATTTCATCAATTTATTTCTATTTATGACCACCGGATCGAGTAAATTTAATTAATTGAACAATAATAATTGGAATCACCATTTGCATAATAATAATTGGAATCACCATTTGCATACATAGGATTAGTTCAATTGATTAGCTGTAAAACATATTTAAAGGCACATCATAAAATATTATATAAGATGGACGGTTCAGATTTAATTATACTCATTATGGATTGATTTATATCTATCAACTACACCAAACACAAAATTATATTCCAGGGGTAAATTTGACTTTTTGAAAATAATAACTCTCTATCCATCCCTTATCAACCATTTATCCAGGGTAAGCTGGTAAACGAGCCGAGCAGCTCGGGCTCAGCTCGATTAGAGCTCGTTTAAGCTCATTCGACTAGACAAATGAGCCGAGCTTGAACAATTTTTAAAGCTCGGTTTGTAAACGAGTCAAGCCTGAGCTTATGTCACTTTCACATGTATAAGTTGTTGTGATTTGTGAAATGTGACTTCTCAAATGCTAAACAATATTTTTTTTAGCTAAACGAGCCCGAGCCAAGCCTTAATTCGAGCTTCAGTTTGGCTTATTTAACAAACGAGCTGAGCCGAGCTTCAACCGAGCTTTTCACGAACCCAACGAGCCAAGCATGATGCTAAACGAGCCGAGCCTAAGCAGATCAAAGCTCGGCTCATTCGGCTCATTTACCACTCCTATTCCAAGTTGAACCAAACAATCCAATTCTGCATTTTACGTTTCCCAATGAGAATAACAGAAAATGCAATCAAACACAGATAGGCTTATTATGCCAAACACTGTTATCTATCCTAGTATAATTATCAGGACTGAATAAATCTATGTCACTTCCCATAGGGGGGGAGAGGTCTCCATGCATGCAGACATACAATGCAAGTTGGTATAAAAAGGGGAAGGGCATTGTTGTATATTTGCAATTCCAACAAGGGAAAGGATCTTTGAATAAATAAATAAAAATGAACCTTGTTTGGCTTTCCTCTTGTGGAATTTAAAACTTTTTTAATTAATCGACCCATTCAAAAGAAGTAGAACTACTTTAAATAGGCTGAAATAGTAAATATATATACACTCGTAATTAAAGATGAAATTTAAAAACAGTAAGTAGTGTTCCTAGTGATAAACTTCACCCAAAGTAATAAAGACAATATAATAGCACTATAAAGTATTGTAAATGATCAAATTTATCAAAAATAAAAACACAAAGTTAGTAATGATGCATTCATAGACTGATTGGATCATTAGAAACAGTTTAGATAGTGAATAACAAAATTAACAGCCGACAGCAGTAATTGACAACGATCTTAAAATCCCATGAAACATGGGTGTGGATGAGTATTTTGTATACATGCATGGAATCCGAATTAGGGGCTATTGCAACTAACTATATAGAAATTAGACAAATTCCTTTAATAAGACCCTTAGATAAAACAGATTATTATTTATATGAAGAGATTTGTAGTGTAAGAGCGAGATCACTCTTTCCACCAATAATCTTGAGTGTTGTTGGTCAATGTTTTTTTCTCTTTTTAAGAGTTATATTTTGGGATCTTAACAAGGATAAAATCCTTTTGTTGTTCTTCACGCTGTGTTACTGTATAATATGTTTTGATGACTGCATAAAAAATTATGGCAGTTTGAAGTTTAAGCCATCCTTAACATCATTACAAAAGAAAGAAACATATGAAAATTTTCGAACCCTAGACATTTGTACAGTAACATTCATGTTGATCTCTGTATATAGCTTTTCCAAACATTAACATCCCTTTAAAGTGGTTTTGAACTTATATGAATGTTTTCTTTTTTAAATGTTTGTGGGGTTCCACTATGGTTTTGATATGTATATAGATTTTCTAACAGTAGATTTAACCTTTGTGCAGTGGTATAGTTTTGATATGCACATAAAGCTTTTCTAACATAAGCTTTTCTATATAAGTTTTTCAGACACTCATGGGGGATCAACTATGGTTCCTTGTTTACTTTAGCCAAGTTTAAAGATTCCCTTTGTTTAGCTTTTTAGTAGTTGAAAAGGAAATTAAAGTAAAGACTATATAGATATGTTTAGAGTGGTTTTGAACTGCAAATGGATATAAACAATATTAAACTAATTCATTTTTTATTGAGGGTCTGTTAAGTAGAGTCTCCTTTTTGTAAATCAGTTTAGCTTTAGAACATCATTAGCCCTCCCAAGAGGGCAAATGGCTTCTGAACACTGGCTTCTTTATGGAAAGCAAAAGATTCATATTAGGTTCATATATATATGATTCTTTCCTTTCTTGTGGATGGATAGGTTTGAGAGGGTTTGGGATATCCCCACCATCTTTTCTCATCAAAAGTGGTGGTCCAATAAAAAAACACCAATTTTTTGAAATGGGTATTGCTTAAGTGGCCCTAGAATTAATATATTATACAAGTTTAAAGGTTCAAAACTACTTATGTTAGGACAAGTGTCCAAACTTTTTTAATGGCACTTACACGCCCAATCATTCTAATATATAAAAAAAAAAAAATTTGGTAACAATTTTTATGTAAGTAATTATTTTACGCGTCTTGCATATTTTATTTTTTTTTAAATTAAAATATATTTTACATAATAAAACAGGTATATTTTTACAAAAACAAAATATATAATATAATCCAGTGAAATCGTGCCTCCTCCGATCCCAAGCAACATATATCACATTATCATTTTGGTATCATATGCATGTATCTTAAGGGTTGGTTTAGTAAGGGGATAAGTATTGAGATAAAAAATAATTATAGAGGATAAATATTGAGATAAAGGATAATTAGGATAAGTGAAATGTAGAACAATTTATCTCCGTTTGGTATAAAAAAATAATTGAGATTAACTGCGGACAGTTGTTTTGATTTTGAAATGAAGGTGAGGATATTTTGTTCTATCTAAAGGCTGAGATAACATTTATCCCACTTTTTATTCTAATTTTGATAAATATAAATATGAATAAAATTGATGGACTTTTTATTCTCTAAAATTAGGACAAATTATCCTTAAAATCTTATTCTATTGTCAAACTACCCCTAATAAAAGTATCACGGGATAATGATTTTATGTCAATTATATTTAGTGATGTATTATTTAACATATGTATATTTTATTTTTTTTAGAAAATGAAAAACTTGTTAGGGAAGCCTTCAAAAGTTGGATTACAAGTTTGAATTGTACATTTTGGTATCTATATTCCGAGAACTCTCACAAGATAATGATCAGTGTCTTTGGGTATAGTATTTTCTTTGACAATAATGATTTTTTAGCCCCATTTGCTAGATCTCATCACAAGCACCATGAGGTGATAAGTTTGAATTACCCATATTATCCTCTTTAACTAATCGGATTGAATTTTTCATAACCGCCCCCATTAATCCCGAGGTGATTATGATTTGAGAGATTCATTCCCTTTTGAAGATATCAATTCTTGGACGACCAAAAAAATCACTATTTACCATTTTTTGATACATAATGATCGGTTGAAACGAAAACAAATATCAATTTCATGTTTTGATTCAGATTTGTTTGGTGGAAAAGAGAAGAATTACACAATTTTTTTTTTTTTTGTGAACTGATTGTGGTGCAAACAGTAGTGATCCATCCAGGTTAGGCTTTTTTGGACCCCAAAAAAAATCACGATTTACAATTTTGAGTTTCAAATATCAGCGGAAATAAAAACAAATATCAAATTCAGATACATATATCTAAATTCGATATTTGTTTCAGATTTTTTTATTCAGATTTGTTCGGTAGATAAGAGAAGAATTACATAATTTTTTTTTGTGCAAACTAATTGTGATGGAAACAATTGTGATACATCCAGGTTAGACTTTTTTGGACCCCAAAAAATATCACGATTTACAATTTTTAGCTTAAGATTGATCGGTGAAACTAAAAACAAATATCGAATCTAGATACATGTATCTGAATTCCTTCAATTCGGAAACCCTAGGTCATAAATTTTTTTTTTTTTGAAATTTGTTCAATCGGGGAAGTTTCAATGATGCCATGTTTTTAGGGATTTTGTTATGTAGAATTAATGATGGTATAATTAGTTGAAACCAATTTTTAAAAACATCTGAAGGGTGGTAATGTCATTATCTTTTTTATTGTTTGAAAAAATCAAACAGAGAACCAATAAGAGAATGCCACCTGTTGAGGCTCATCAATGGGGCCTAATTTCTGAGACCAGGTAGCAGCACTGTTTATTTGATATTTGCGCATGTGTCTGGCCACTTGGGTCTTCTTCTCATATATTTTTTTTGTGGCTATATATCATATCTATCTCTCATTGGATTTATTTTAATGGTCATACTTATTGATTGTCTAGGCCAAGTTGCATATACTTTTTTATTTTATAAAAATGCATGTTTTATTTTACAAATTATCAGTGAAATGGAACTACGCATTTGAGTCGGTATACAAATATTCCTTGTGAAGGCTTCTAGAAATAAGTATAGGAAGTTGTTGAAGTTTTCGTAACAGACATATATATATCTGTCCAACACTGGGAGATTCAAATCATTGGGCCATGTTTGGATAGTGGAATAAGTGTGAATAAGCATAAAAACTTATTTGTTTGTAAAGAACAAGTGTATATAGTATTCAGAATATATTTGAATAAATTGATATTGGTATTCTAATTCTCTCTAATATTTTGTTATTCCATTGAATATATTCCGCTGATACAAGGAAAACCACATATCAAGGGTGTGTTTGTCCACAAACACGTAGAGAAATTGATGGAAAAAAAAAAATTGAGTCAAAGAGAAACTGACATAAAAGAAATTATTTTCTCTTTGACCAATTTATATGTTATTTGTGTTTGTTATAGAAAGTTATGGAAATTAAAAATTGTTCTTTGTGCCTATTATGAAAATGACTAAAAATAAAAACTGTTTTTTGTGTTTGTGATGAAAATGACAGAAAATAAAATACATTGTTGTATTATCACAAAAAAATGATGAAAATAAATTATTTGTATGCTAATTTAAATATCATATAAAAGCAACCTGACTTGTTAAATATTTTAAAATAAATAAATTTATGAAAAATGATCAACAAGGTTATGTCACATAATAAATAAAAAAAATTAAATAAACATTTTTCATAATTATTATAAAATAAAAAACAAGAACAAAAAAAAGATATTCTATATCATCAAACATATAATATTCAAACACAAACAAAACTCAGTGTCCTTTACTTTCCCTTTACCCCCCCCCCCCCCCCCCCAAGAAATCAGAAGGAAAGTGAAGGAATAATTTTCACTCTTTTTATTTGATATAAACAACAAGTTTTTATATAGTCAAATAGAAAAATTTTACTCCTCTCTCATTTTTCATGTGACACAAACACCCCATAAATCATTAGTTATCATTTCTTATAAATTAGAGAATTCATGTATCAAATTATTTTTTATTTTTTATCATTCACTATCCATGCTTTATTGACTCTTTATACACGCATACAAAATATAAAAAAAACATCAATAGAAAAATGATTTATTATTTATTTCTACCGGAATCCGAAAGTTTGAAACATCTATTTATGCCCACTAATAATGAGTTGCTAATGATATCGTCGCCTTCTTGTGTGCCTAGCTGGTTAAGATAAACAAGTCCTGCCGTAACACACAACCTAATCGAACGTCCCTCTCCGCCTTGGACAGCGAGGAAGGCCGGATGGCAATTTACAACCGCACCAAATGTACGGCAAAGATCGTATCTTAAAAACAAAGACCAACAAATTTCATCCGTCCGATCGTAGTGGGTCCCACAAACATCGCCACCTGTGCCGGTCCTCCCATCCAATCATTCCCGCCAAGTAGCCGTTTCACTAAATTACCAAATCACCCCTGCAATTAATTCAAGACCCAACAAAATCGTCGCCCCGTAATCACCGTTCAAATAAAGAAGTATTAAATTAGAACCGTCCGATAGAAACACTCTTCAAAAACTCGAAAACCAATCCTTGGCGAACAAGTAAGCGAAAAGACGAATACGTAATTCCACCAAAACCCCTCCCCAAATTACAAAACTCCCCTCCAATAATTTAATTTCACAAAAACACCCCTTCCCCTCCCCCCTTTAAATACCCCCTTTCCAGGCTCTCCCCCTCTCAAACCACCAAACAAAATCAAACCCAAACAAAAACAAAACCTCTCCATCAAAAATAACAAAAACACCACTTCCCCTCCCCACTCTCCGGCTCTCCCCTCTCTCAAACCACCCAAACAAAATCAAAACCAGACAAAAACAAAACCTCTCCATCAAAAATAACCAAAAACACCCCGACAAAAAAAAAATGGAGCAGACCCCTCCAGTGTCCGCAAAACGACTGTGGAGGATCGTCCGGACGATGTTCTACATGATACGGAGGGGCCTCGTCGCGAAGAAAAAATGGATGGCGGACCTCCACGTACTCCTCAAGCGCGGCAAAATCGCAGGGAAGTCCCTCTTCGAGGTTCCCGTGCTCCGCGGGTCAGCCTACTCCACCCTCACCTGCCGCTCCGCAGACCCACACGTGTCCTTCTACTCCCCGCGCGAGGTCGAGTTCAGCTGCTCCAACACCCCCTTCTACGCCCGCTATTCCAAAAACCGCCGCCGCCACCACAGCCGCCAATACGAATACCAGACCTCCGAATACGACGACGACGACGTGTTTTCGGAGTACGACTTTCCGGAGGCGTCGCCGGCGCCGTTTTGGAACGTCGGGAAGAGCCCGGCGTGTCGGCAGCTGAGGATCACCGACTCGCCGTTCCCGATCAAGGAGGATGACGTGGAGGACGAGGAGGACTGCCACGTGGACGATGAGGCGGAGGACTTCATCAGGAGGTTCTACGAGCAGCTGAGGATGCAGCAGGTTGTCTATCGTAGGAGATGATTTACAGTGGGTTATTGGGGGGTTACTGTGAATAAATGTGGGTTCTCTGGGTTTTTCTGTCATTTTCGGTTGTCGAGGGTTTTTATTAGTTAATTATAGCAGTAATTTTGAACTCTCTCTGAGGGTGTTTTGGTCTTTTATGTTGGAACGAAATTGCACAACATGATTCTAATCAAATGCTGAATGTTAAATGGACTCGTGGAAGTTAGCAGTTGGAGATGACAAAATAACAAAGCAATTTTGTTAAAGAGAAATAACCGAAAGTTAATTTATTTATCAGTCATCTTAAACCTAAAAAATATGATAAACGTGTGGTTTTAGATAGTGGTTACAATAGTAATAATATGATAGAAAAGGAAGTCTTTTCTACAACATTGATGAATCCATCGAATTGTACTTTCATCTTGAAGTTGATAGGTAAATAAAGCTTGAAGACAATGGGATCACTGTAGCTAGCTAGCTAGGGCTAAGTTTGACATTTTATTAAGGTGAATAATTGAAATGCCCCTTGAGCAAGGGTTAAATTAGCTAGTGTACATGGGTCCACCCTGCCCGCACCGTGCCCAACTGGTGATGCGCCTCCGTGCCGCACACGCACCCTCGCGAGCTCCGCACCTCTTACACATCACCCCATGCACCGCCAGTGCGCCAGCCCGCGAGCCCCTGCCCGCGTCCGCGCCCATGCCCACAGATCCCGCACATGCCAACCCGGCCGCCGGATGAACTCGCGTGATTCCTGGACAGCACGTGCATGGCAGCTCACCCAAACACGCTCAACGTGATTCCCAGACAGCGCATGCCAACGCTCACGGATCTCTCGGGATTTATCAATTCTCTTCCTCTGATTGTAACGATCACAATAAAATTAGGATCATGCTTGATGATTATAAGAAGAGATGAAAAAAGAAAAAAGTGGGATAAATTTTAAAAATAAACTAAAATTATTCAAAAATAATATAAAAATACCAACAAAATATAGAATGAAACGATTTTTTTTTCTAAAGATTTTGAGTCCTCTGTATTGGGGGCACTAACACGAATGCTTTTAACTGAATTTTGTTTGACATCGCCAACCTGCCTTCATTTCACATGATATCCTACTAAACAAATATGGACTCATATCAAAATCAAACTCCCATTATTAACATTCATGTCAAGGTCCAAATTAATCTCAGCTTATTTACCTTTGATCTCGCTTGACACCGCAAATCGACCCATAAAAATGAGTCATGATTCTGTTAAACAATTTAGTGATTAGAACCGATTAAAGACAAAATATCACTCTTCAACTGGTATATAATCAATTTTGTGATTGGTCTACATTAGTTTGAATTACAAAATTGATCAAGTTTTTCATTAATTGATTATATTATGAGGATTATATTGTGAGGGGCTCGTCCCCTACACATCACACTCCAGATGGGCAAGGCACCGCCCAAGGACGCGCCACGATTGATGCGTCACGTGTTCAAAATCAATAAAATGATTTGATTGAAAATTGTAGGCTGAATTAGGAGGCTATAAACAATATATATAATTTGCCACCAACATCAGGCAATTTGGTCCACGCAAGTTCCAATCGTTCATTGATTAGGGTTTTTGAAAGACTGTTGTGACATTCTTTTTCCCTCTAGAACAAGATATATACACATTAATGCCTTTAACGATAAAGAATTAACATTTGATTAGTCTCATTTAGTGCAGTGAGAGAGACCTTTCATATAATAGAAGCAACACTACCACCAACTCCTTAATTTTAGTCCATTTCATAATTGGTCTCAGTTTTCTGTCCACAGTAGGCCAGTTGTCTTTCAGCCTGAACCACTGATGGTAATTCTTTTGCGATTGCTCACATTAATCAGGTTAATTAGACTAATATTATGGCATGTTTAAATTTACATCCACAACTTCGCTTACCTGATTGAAGGACGTTGGTACGCGCAGTTCTTACATCCAACCCAGCGTGTAGTCTAAATGTTTCGTTAAATGAAACATGTAATTTTTTTATAAAAAAAAATTATTGGGTATATACTATTCATTAGACCTTTTTTATAGGAAAAAATCATTATAACTCCTTAGAAAGTTGACTAAATCTGTTTTAGTCCATGTAAAATTGAAAAATCATCACAGACCCCTAAAAAATATATATGATTAAAAGATTTAGTCCCTCAGTTAAATTGTTCCGATGAATACATTCAAAATATGAAAAATCTAATTTAGTCATATTGATGATAAAAATGCCCATGCTTTTTCCTGAAAATTCTTTTGCGATCATAAGTCATGGTGAGACGGACATAAGTCATCTGACATAGGGCCCACCAGGCCTGATCCAAGGTAGATGACTTCATAATGACATCATCAGGTGAGCCGACACGAGTAGACTAAAGGATCTAGCCAGAGGCTCGAGCACTTCGTGAGGGGATGTCACCTCGAGTAATCTAAAGCACGACCAGACGCCAGGTCTGATCGGTCGACCTTACTTCTCGGGAATGAGTAGTCTAAGGCACGACCATACGCCGGGTCTGATTAGTCGACCTTACTCTTCATAGACATACTCGGAAACGTAACGCACGGACAAGTACACCAAGAGACCCCGAGCAGATGGAGAAACAATCAGAAGACCACTAACGCATGTAACTGTTCGCATTAAGGCCCACTACCAACAGAACGTGGGTAATCAAGGGCCGACGTGGGGTGTAATTACAGGGAACATTTCCCTGGAAAAAATCCACTAACACTTAGTGGCAAATCGGTTACAAGGTTATAATTGGAACTACGTCAGACTTGATCCCTCAGGGTACGTAGGCAGCCTATAAAGATGTCGTGAGACAGCACTCTTACGGCATATATTGTCATTACGACAACCAGGCACAGTCATTATTGTTACAGCCAAAGATCCATATTGTTTCAGTTTATTCCTTCCTAACGCAACGAAAAACTAAAATAAAGATCCAACAAGCGTTAAGATCCTTCAACAAACCACAATTCTCAAAAAGAATACTAAAACTCACAATTATATTAATAAAAGTTGAAAATCCTATATTACAAGCCTCCCTTTTATAATAGGAAAAAACTTACTAAAAATAGCAAAAATGAAAATTTGTTATAACTAACTCTAGGGGATCTTAGAAGATCTTGGGATTTGATTTCGTTCAAATCTGAATTATTATGAAGGAAATATGCTAAATCTAAAAAGTTACTAAAAATAGCAAAAATACCATTTTGAGGGCCGAAAAATGGGAAAGCGATAACTCTTGAAGATCTCTTCGACATCTACCTCCAGTAAAAATTTCAGGTGATTCCGAGTTCGGGGCGCCATTTATTTCTACTAGCCCATTTTTCTGTAAATATTTGAAAATCTTAAAATTGGCCTTTCGGGTTCATCGCTCTCGGAACGCGTCCGCCACTCATTCTGCATCACTTCCACCTAAAAACCCTTGCCCAAAATATCGTAAAAAGAAAATTCCTTTAAAGTTTCAAATCCCAAATTACAAATTTAACTGTAGGGGAAAAAATTTCCACCTCAATGATTTATCAAGAAAATTTTAAATGGGTATTATAGTAATTTATTATGTATGGTTAGAGTCAACAACTAATCTAGTTAGTTTCAACTACTATAGGGACTAAAATAAATATTATCTAATAAGATAGGGATATGAGAGGATATACCGATTTTATAAGAACATTTTCTGATTTTCATAAGTTTCTAGAGAGCTATATCAATTTTTTAAAAATAAGGGGTGAAAGCATTCTAATAACTTTTAATATATAGTTAATGTTAATTATATATCTTATTAGTTAGGGTGACAATAGGGATTGAAAAGATATTGTTTTGAGAACATAGGGATCTATGGTGATTTTTCAATTTTATAAGGACTAAAACCGATTTAGCTACTTTCCAGGGAGTTATATCGACTTTTCCATTTTTCTACAAAGATGCATTCTTCGTGACATTAACTATATATTTCAAAAAAATAATCAAAGTATATGGCGCTACATAGTGTTTATGTTGTATTAACTCGTTTGGGGTGTGACATAAGATTATTCACCCATGATAGCTATACTGGGATAGATAACAATCCATGCTGCATAGGTAAATTTTTGTTTGGTTGTCTTTTCTGTTATTCTTATTGGGAAACGTAAAATTGATATTTTTGTTATTTGGTTCACCTTGAATAAAGTAAGGATAAGTGGTAGATAAGAGATGGATAAGAGTTTATGACTTTTTAAATGACAATTATACCCCTGAATAAATTATTTGTGTTTGGGAATAAGTATAAGAGATGTGTGTATGATATGATAGATGTGATAGTTTTTGGAATGTGTGCAGAGAGTGTTAGGTAAGATAAATTTTTTAAAATGACAGATAAATGTATTTTTATCCATTGGTATCTATAAGCCCTAATAAGAAATTCTAGCATTTTATGAGAATAGCTATCAGGCCTTATCATAGCTTATCCAGACATAAATATCAAAGTTTATTCTTGTCAAACAAACAGTTATTTGGGGGCTATTCTACTGTATTATCCCCTATCCAGCTTTTATTCTTCACGCCAAACGGGGGGTTAAATCATTAAATTTGCACTCTACATGGTGTGTGTTACATATTGAGAGCATTAGATGAAATCATTAAGCCAATGTTTGTAAATCTACATGATACTAATCCTTTGTTCGCAACACCAAAAAAATTCAACCGAATTTCAAGGAAAAGGAAACCGTATGAGTTTAGGAAGATCATGCGTTTGAAAAGTTAAAAATTCATAAACTCATATTAAAACAAATTTTAAGTGTTTAGATTTTCAAACAACCATTTTCCTTTTTTACGCCAAAAAGTTTTGTGGATAAAAATCTAATATAATAACGATTTTCAAAAGCTGAATTTCAAATACAGGAATCTTACCATTATAACCTCACATCCAAATGCAGCCTAAATAAACAATCAATGAAAGTTTGATAAATTATTTAAAAAATAAATTCCAGATTTTTTATGACATAAAAATGTAAATTAAGATTTTGTAATATAATAGCCAAGTAGTGTCATTTATGAAAAAACATTCAATAAAAAAATAAATATTTTAGATATATTGAGATATCAACATTATATTTAGAGACCAAAAAAATAATCCCTGAATTTAAATATGGTAAGATTGGTAGTCCCATTGGGCAAACAGGTTAATCAAAAGATTAAGATATGATCATGAATATTTTTTTAGTGTTGTTATACTCAGTTCTTTTTAAAATCTAAAATGAAGTAATATATCTAGTGTTTGTGTCAAATAATAAAAAGAAAAAAAATATATTTTTCATCATTTTCATTCCACTTTACCTTTGACACAAACACACCCTTTAACAACTAAAACAATAATGAAATCGGTTGGTAGAGCACGTCTACCTTTCTTCAAAAAAAATAAAAAACAAATAAAACAATAATGATTTTTAAACTCCATCTTTTAGGCCTCATTAGAAGCCCATGACTTGGCATAGGATTAAAACTTTTTTACTTTTTTTTACTTTTTTTTTTTTTCGAAGAATGCTCCCAAAATCAAGGAGATGCATGGTTATGGTTCCTCTTTCGGTCTTTAGAACCGTGTGATCTTCTCATCCCTTTCCTTCGATGCTCTTGTCACCAATTTTTGGGTTTTTAATATTTTAATTACATTTATATGACATATTCTCAATACATATTTTCCATAGTGAAATAATATGATATTAACTGTTGATGTATTTCTACCTTATTATTATTATTATTATTTATTTGTTCTTAGTATTGGCTCTTGGTTGGCACATTAGAGATAAGTTTTACTGCCTACTGGCTTTTCTAATGCAATGATATGCCATATTCTTTCTCCATTTTTTTCATGGTGATCGAGACAATGTTAATTGAAATTTTAAGCACATGCAATTTTTTCATATTGTTTTTTTTGTATATTTATTCAATTTTTGTTTGTCAGATATGTTGAGTTTTTTTTCAATAGGTTTTCTTATTTAAATTTATTACATTCTCTTTTTAGATGATCTGAAATAAATCATCTACATTGTTTAAACATTTCAAGTTTGTTTGAAATTCAGATTCATAACCAAATGAACATTCATACATTGTATTTTTTTTATTTTTCTTTTGAAAGATAATTCATTTTAAATGTATTAGATCTTTATATACTTATTTTTTAAAGTTAGTTATATTTCAAACTAATCTGAACGTTATATCCATTATATTTTACAAGTCTAATTTTATATGCATTATATTTTGAAAGTCAGTTAGATTCTCAAATGTATCTAAATATGTTATACATTATATTCTCAAAGTCAATTACATTTCAAAATGTAACGAAACTTTTATGCATTATTTTTTATAGTCATTTACATTTCAAAATTAACTGAACTTTATATGTATTATATTATGCAAGTCAATTATATTTCAAAATGTAATTGAACTTTATCCGATCTTAGCTAGTGCATTTATAAGTACTATAATTTCATACTAAACACATTCACATACATTTCACCTTCAACGGATTCTACATACAGATATTCAAATACATTGAAATGTATCTGATTTTTTTTTATAAAAAAAAAAGAAGATGGAGGTGGAAGTTGGAGGAGGTGGATGTCGAAGGATAGCAGGAAGGATAGTCAAATAACTTCTCATATGATAAAGGACCATGAAAAAAAACTAGGGGTGGTGATGTTGGTCGTCGAAGATGAGCATGCTAGTCAGAATGATTTTTTGAAATGATGGATATCTTTAGAGGGTATAAAAGAAACGGTTAAATTTTGTTGAAAAAGATGGAAATGTGTTTCAGTAGGATGGAAATGTGGGATATTAATTAAAGTGTATTATTGTATTTTATATTTTTAGATTTTTAAAAATATAAAACAGACAACAAATGAGAAAATAACACATAATAAGACTTTTTAACAACGCTCATGTGGCCATGTAGTAGGATTGCAAATAAAAACACATGTTTAAACCAGTAAGGGCAAGTTTGCCAAAGAGTTAAGGTTTTAAGGATAATTTATCCTATTTTAGTGGATAAGAAGTTCATCAATTTTATATTTGTTAAAATTTGATCAAAAGTTGAGGATAAATGATATCACAGCGTTAAATAAATAAAATATCTTCATGTTTTTTGAAAATTAGGACAAATGTCAACTATTTATCTCAGTTATTTTTTTATTAAATGAGGATAAATTATTTTTCATTTATTTATCTATATAATAATTTTTTATCCTATCATTTATTCTCTGGACTTATAAAAAAAAGTGTAATACAGACTGAGGGTTCATTTTCTATTTTTTTTTTATTTAATAAATGCATATTCCCATCGTTTACCTTGCCACGACAAAAGTGTTTCAAAAGTTCACCCACCGTACGCCCTTCCAACCGTCAGATCTTCCAAATCTTTTTTAACCCCTCCATCAAAAGTAGGGAGTCAGAATATCTTCCAACCAACTTTCACCATGACCTGGTCCTCCCATTCTGAACCATCCGACACTGCCCGACAAAATCCATTCTGTCAGATTTTTACAGCCAACCGAAATCCGATATCCTCAACCCCCACCTCCCCTCGTCCACCGCATAACCAACCCATCAGACGATCATAAACGATCACATCGTAACAGAAGAAACACTCTCAGGAGTGAGAATATCTCTGCCCCAAAACACACACACAACCCGTGATTTTCATGTACGGACTCAACGGATTCCAGAATCATTGGCTACAATTTAAAAAGACTAAAACAGCCTTCACTAATACAATTACTTGAAACACCTCAACAAATTTTATTCACAGAATCACCCCCCCCCCCCTCCAAAAGATCGCTCAGCCTTGGTAGTTCCTGCGACGATGGCCGACCTGCTGCATCCTCAGCTGCTCGTAGAACCTCCTGATGAAGTCCTCCGCCTCATCGTCCACGTGGCAGTCCCCCTCATTCTCCACGTCATCCTCCTTGATCGGGAACGGCGAGTCGGTGATCCTCAGCTGCCGACACGCCGGGCTCTTCCCGACGTTCCAAAACGGCGCCGGCGACGCCTCCGGGAAGTCGTACTCCGAAAACACGTCGTCGTCGTCGTATTCGGAGGTCTCGTATTCGTATTGGCGGCTGTGGTGGCGGCGCCGGTTTTTGGAGTAGCGGGCGTAGAAGGGGGTGTTGAGCAGCTGAACTCGACCTCGCGCGGGTGTAGAAGGACACGTGTGGGTCTGCGGAGCGGCAGGTGAGGGCGGAGTAGGCTGACCCGCGGAGCACGGGAACCTCGAAGAGGGACTTCCCTGCGATTTTTCCGCCCTTGAGGAGTACGTGGAGGTCCGCCATCCATTTTTTCTTCGCGACGAGGCCCCTCCGTATCATGTAGAGCACCGTCCGGACGATCCTCCACAGTCGTTTCGCGGACACTGGAGGGGTCTGCTCCATTTTTTTTTTCTTTTTTGTCGGGGTGTTTTTGGTTATTTTTGATGGAGAGGTTTTGTTTTTGTCTGGTTTTGATTTTGTTTGGGTGGTTGAGAGAGGGGAGAGCGAGTATTTAAGGGGAAGGAATGGGGGCATTTTTGTGAAAATAAATTATTGGAGGGATTTTGTTATTTGGGGAGATCCCAGTGAGGGGAATTTACGAAAACGTCCTTTTCGCTTGCTTGTTCGCCGAAAGATTGGTTGTCAAGTTTTTGATGGATGTATCTATTAGACGGTTATAATTGAATTCTGTTGGATTTGAACGGTGGATGAAGGGGAGAGGACGTTGAGGGATTTGAAGTAGATGTAAGGGTGATTTGGTAATTATGTAGCGTTGGCGGGAATTATTGGATGCGAAAACCGGCACGGGTGGCGTTGGAAGTGGGACCCACTCCAGTTGATTATCGGACGGACAGGATTTGCTGATCTTTGTTTTGGTGTCCAATTGAGGCCGTTCATTTGGTGTGATCGCACATTGCCATCCGGGCATCCTCGCTGTCTATGGCGGATGGGGACGTTCGATTAGGTTGTGTGTTATGGCAGGACCGGTTATTTTAACCAGCTACGCACGTAAGACAAGCAACAGATGGCAAGAAAAGCAAGAGCCCCCTAGGATTTATAGACCTGCTATGGTTATAATGATTTATTAATCATCATTTTGATTTAATTTTTTTTATCATTGGATATCATTGGACATCTCTCCAAGAATAATATTAATAATAATGGTTACCAATAATTTGCTAATTGAACCCAGAGTTATTACTGAGGGGATTGATGTTTCATTTTGTGCCTATCATTTGATGCATCATTACATAAAACAAATAATTTTTAATGTTGTAATATTTACATTATTTGTGTTGTGGCCCTAACAACAACCCTCTTACGAATCATGAGAGAAACGATCGATATGGTACATGAAACAAGAATAAATACAATGAGGAAGAAGGTGGACATGCATGGTATATAATGATAGAAGTAAAAGATGATAAGTATGCCTAATTAGCCTATCTATACATATTTAGAAGATTCATTATTTATTCTCGAATATATACAAAATTGTTGTCCGATGAGAGTTTTAGGATGTGTATACAAGATGTTAAAAAATTAATATAGACAAATGCTAGACAAATTTGTTGATGGGATCGATTGGAGGTACCACTTCATTAGATATGTGTTTCATTTTCTATATTATAAAACAACATGTTTAATTTTATAAAGTATATTTCAAAAAAAAATTAAAACATGCCAGAATTACAAATTGTTTCTAAATTGTTTCCTTTCTTATAATTATTGGATGGGTACACGTCACTAACAATGTTTGGACACTTGGACTAGCATTAGTAGTTTTGAAGATTTGAACTTGTATATAATATATCAATCTAGGGACACTTAAGCAATTAATGCCCATTTGTTAAATTTTGTGTTTTTTTTTTTCTTCATTGGACCTCCACTTTTGATGGTGGGGATATCCCAGACCTTCTCAAACCTATCCATCAAGAAAATATAAGAGAAGTGAAAGAGAACCTAATATTGAATCTTTTGCTTTCTCTAAAGAAGGCCAGTGTTCAGATGCCATTATCCTGCCCTCTTGGGTATAGGTAAATGGTGCTCTAAAGCTAAACTGATTTACTAAAAAAAGTTGTCTTTGTTTGACATGCCCTCAATATAAATTTTAGGTTTTATTTGACATCTAGTTGCATTTCCAATCTCTTTCTCCCTCTAGTCTTTACTCTTCAAAGAGCTAAGTAAAGGGGATCTTTAAATTTGGCTAAAGTAAAACCAAACAAGTGGCCAAAAAAAACTTAATATATACAAAAGCTGATGTTAGAAAAGCTCTACATATACAGATCAAAACACTGTACAAAGAGAACTCTAATGTTAGAAATCTATATATACAGATCAAATCATCAAAAACATAGTTGATCCCCATCAGTGTATGGAAAATTTCCATAGTTCAAAATCACTCTAAAGGGAAATCTAATGTTAGAAAAACTATAACATGTACATATGATATTATACATATGGAAACTTAAACTCAAACTGCCATACCTTATATATCCAGGCATCATCAGATTATATATATGAAAATAGGATAGCTCGACCAACCCACCGTAATTAACATTATCAACCACTCAAAATTTAAATTTTTCCTTCAATTCAATTCTTTTTTTAAATTAAACATGTATATATATTGATGCATTATTTTTTATAAATATCATTATTTAGAATTTTATATAGTGATGATTTTCATCATTAGGAATCCCACTAGTCTCTCTTTATCATCTATATTTACTATTTTATGGCCTATGATTGTGCTATTATTTTTATATGGGTAAATTAAATAAAAATATTTTGAACCCAACAATAAGAAAGTTCAAACAAAAGAAAAACTTTTTTTATTTAAATAATCCTCTCTCTTGTTGTTGGAATGGCAAATTGACAACAAAGCCCTACCTTTTTCGTGCCATCTTAATTTTCATGTCCGCATGCATGGAGACCTTTTGTTTTTCTATGTTTTGTTAGCTTTAGCAGAAATGTTAATTTTTATATATAAAAAGGTGAACCAAATAATAATAACACTACAATGCTTTTGGGCATTCACTACCACCACATTTAAAGGTTAAAGAAAACAAGGTGCTTAAACCACTTCTAGACTTCTCTACAAAAGAAAAAAAAATTAGACGAAATATATAATATAATTTTTCTATTTTTTGTATAAGCGAATATATGTACATAATTTATCAGAATGTACATTTTGTATATTGCAAAGATATAATTACACATTAAAAAAATAAAAGATGTGAATTACACAAGGAAATGTCCCAACATCATCTTTAAAGTTAGGATTTGAACATAACGTGCGTTTAGAGCGTGTGAAAGAAAAAGATGTTGAACCATATGTATACATTGATTAAGCAACTTGAATGACAAACAACTAATACACAGAGAGGAAAAGCATATGCATTAATGAGTGAGGATGTAGTAACAACCACTTGTTTCTCTCCCCACTTTGACTTATAACCTTCAATTATATACTTATATATGTGTTAGCAAAATGGAAGACCTAAACAATGAACCATAAAAACTTGATACAAAATTTTCATGGTCACCATCAACTCTAGAAGGTTTGGAACAACCTCCATTAATATGGCCATCTAGCATGGACCACACATGCGGATCCTAGAACTTTTTTTGGTGTGGGCTGAAGTAACAGGACATTTCATTAAATATATTCTTACACTTACTAAAACTAGGTTCATATAACTTGAAATAGAGCGATATACACTTTTTATCAATACATGTACATTATTAGATGATGTTTACTATTTTTAAAAAAAATATACAGTCTAAGTTTTGGTTGGTAAAAATTACTGAGTCAAACATTTTTCTTTCTGAGATAAATTTAGACAAGCAATGATATTTTGAAGTTTTCTAACAAAAATATGGGTTGAATTGGTATTTTGAGGTTTTTCTAACAAAATTTGGGCTTGATTGTATTGATGTTTTTATAAAATAACTGGACTGAGCTGATATTTTGGAATTTTTCTAACAAAATTTGGACCGGGTGTGCCAACTCTTGCATCTACCCTTAGATGTATGAAACAGGGCGTGTTCACTATAGTCACAAATTTCTACTTTTTAAAATCTTCAAAAAAATAGCAAAGTATTTTGATAAGATATCTCCTATGTATACTTATTAGTCAAACATGTTTCAGACCATTAAATCGTGTATTTAGTACATTCAAAATCTAAATATCGATGTAGCTTGAATGATTTATCATATTCTTCATAATTAAAAAAATCAAGAGAAGAAGATGATTGTCAATTGCCTAAGTTTGGGAATCAATCATGATTATTCACGTTTCATTCACACCGATCATATATTAAAAAAATTTGAATATATTTCTCATAACATTAACATAGTACATCTTGAAAATACTCTAATTCTCTTTGTATTTTTACACTATTGATCTAAAATGATTTACAAATGTACATATACCATACTGAATTGAATATCTACCATACACAAGCTTGTTACTATAGTGTCTTGTTCAGCCCAAATACATTGACCGGGTCTCGCGGGGCTGAGCTTCAATTAATAATGATGAACAGAGTTCCTTGTGGACAAGCTGCATTGAAACACAAAAGTGCATGAGTGACAACTGAACTATTCTGGTGGTCTTTGTTAGGAGGGATGGTGTTTTCAATGTCTTAATTAGGATTGGGTTGAGACTAGAGGCTCACACAAGGCGAGGAAGAATAAAGGGTAGTATTTATAAGGTGACAGCTTATACATTGTATGTTTGTCCATGAAGATGAGAGAGTATTTAATTCATTTGTCCTTACAAAATGAACTTCAGATGTGAAGATCACATTGAAAGAACAATAATTGAAAATTAGAATAAATTTGCACTATCTATATACTGATAGTCTAATATACACACACATACAAATATTCATATATACATACACTACTTCTATTCATGTGCTAGAAGAACATGTTCCATAGGCAATAATTAAGTTCCAACATATATATATATATAGCAGTAATATGGTGCGGTCCGTCGACCTAAGTATTTACAATCCTTATCGAAGAATATGCATAGATAAAGGAAACATATAGTAAAGTGAGGTATAATATATGCTTCAATGAGCTGAAATGATTTCTTTATCGACGCATATACCTCGATAAATGTATATATATATATAGACTACACGGACCGTACCATATCACTATATATATTTATGAATATTAGACTCGTCAATCATATATTTTTACATTATAAAACTCAGACCACACATATTTTTATTTTTTTTAAATAATAAACATTATTTAATGAGGTATATGCTTCAAAAAAAATGTATATCGCTTCATTTTGAATTGAATGAATCCATTTTTGGTAAATGTAAGAAAAAAATTAATGAGATAATAATATATATGTTTCACTAGATTTTTAACGAGATATATATGACTGTATTTTTAACTGTAAAAAAAATAGAGTATTAAAAAACATGGATGTGTGTGTGTGTCTATATATATATATATATATATATATATATATATATATATATATATATATATATATAAAATTAAATTATGTCCTACATATGGAATAAATTTTGCTTTTCATGCTTGGTGCCAGTTGAAATTTGTTTCGCACATCCAATTTTAAGATCAGCTTAAATCACAGGCCCAAGCCCGACCCCAGCAAAGGACCGTGGACTTCCCTGGTCAGCAGGTCCGGACGGGGTTGGCCCACTAAATAAAACTAGGTCAGCAGCCTCCCTATAGAACGGGCCGGGCTGGACTTCGGGCCTGGCACTGTCACAATCAGTCTTTTTTTTACATTTTAAAATATAGTTTTATATACATTATTAAAAATTTAGCGAAACATATGCATCATTAGACCGAGGATATATATATTTGTTAAAAAAGAAAATTGCATTTATAAAAAAATTGGTTTATTCAATTCGAAATGGAGTAATATACACTTTTCATTAAAGCATATACGGTCTTTCTTTATATTGTAAAAAGGACAAAGTCTAATATATTTCTTTAAAAGAAGAGCATTGATATATATCAAAGTCCATTTTGCAGTCCATTTGCAATTATATTGTATTGTTATAATATATATAAAGTTCTATCATAGTGTATGAAGTAAAATATTTATTTTTTCAAAATGAAAATAATTACACTGTTGTATCTCAGACTCCTCACCATATATTTCATTTCATATAATTCATTTTGTATAATTGTATGTATTTTAATTCGAGCGTTTATAAAAAAAAATTTTAAAAAAAGAAAAATGGTGTGGACAAATAGGGCACAAGGAGTTGAACAAATCATATTCATTAAAAAGGGATAATATTACGTACAATGTATTTTTTCTACCCCAATTCCAGTCGACATACGTTATGATTTTTTTAAAAATAGTATATCTCATCAAAGGATATACATTTTTTTATAAAAAAAAAGATTTAAGCATATACTTTGATGAATTGTATGTATTCTTTTATTGAAATTGTGAAAAAAAAATCTAACAAAGTATATAATTCATTAATATGAGTGTATGATAATATTGAAATTGGGGCTCAAACAAATATCATGTATAACAACACTACTAAAAAATTAATACTTTTGTTTTAGATGTGAGAAAGGGAGAGGATGGACCCCTTCCAAAGAGCCACTGGTTGGAAATGTAAAATTATATCCAATTTATCTACTCGTTAAAGGCTTATATGTCAATTCATTTATCGTCATCTCTTATAAATTAGGGTTTTATTTTTTTATAATTTTATATTCACATCTATTTATTTTTTTATTCACAATTATCCATAACTAAACAACAAAAATTTAATTATTACTTTCTTTCACAGATATATTAAAACACTATAAAAAATCATTTATTTTTCATCTGTACTAAAATAATTATTCATAGTAAAATAGCTTATGTGGCTATTCAAAATTTTTACATGTGAGGGTGCAACTCAGCTACTCACGCGGGTTGAGTCTGGTTGGAGGTCAACCCGAATAAACCCAAGGTTGGAGGAAACCAACTCAACCTAATCCGACCCACAAAATTGGAAGGCCGACTCGAATCCAGATGGGTTTGATTCAAGTTGGGTTAGAGTTTGACTTTAAAAATATATAATTTTAAGCAATTAAAACTTTGAAGAGTCAATGTTTCTTACAATAAAAATAAGGAAGATGGAAATGACTAATATTTTTTAATTAGATAATAAAGAGATGTAAAGTGATACAGTAAAAATAAATTAAACAATTAAAATTTTATCTTCTCATAAGTTAAACAATAAAAATTTGACTTAAAACATTTAAGTTTATCATTTCCTTACTTCAAATTCAGGTTGACTTTTGGTTACATGAACCCTCAATCTCAACTCAACCTGAATTGAACTCCAACTCAAATCCGTTCAGATGTGGGATTAGATTCGACTTTAATCCATCTAACGCAACATTTAGTTGCACATTGGGTAACTTTTGTGCTTGCAGGAAATTGCTTCTCTAATCATGCAACCAAATTATTTTACTGTAGCAGCTTCCTACAGATAGGGGCGGAGCCAGGATTTAAAACAAGGGGGCCAGGGGCAGAGAAAAAAATAAAAAATATTTTACAAAAGATAAATATATAAAAACATGTTCCCAAAGTCTTTGAATCCAAAATTATGATTTTTCAATTCCTAAAAACTAGAGATTAAAAAAAACTGTGTAGAAAACGATGTTTTTCTCAAATTTTTCAAAAGAAAAAATAAACTCCAAAAATTAAAAAAAATTAATGGATATTGATACATTAGGTCCATTTGGAGCCCCGTTTAAAGTCATCGTAACTAAAACACTGTATGAAATTGGTTATCACATACATACTTCTCTATCTCTATATAAACTATATTAAATATATGCATTCGATTCATATAAACACGCATTTTATTTTTCATAAATGAATGTACTTCATTAGTTAGATATATATTTTACAAAAAATCAAAACATGTGCAAACTATAAAACAAACCGAACACAACATTTTTAAATTTCAATACTAATTTCATTACATTATCAACCGATTTTGTTTGAACCATATAACAAAAAAAAAAAGAGTTACATACAGCCCCGCATGCAGCCGCGTCCATAGTTCATACCATCCACACTGTTTCTTTTTTTTTTAATTATATATTCACACATTGAAGTACATTGAATACATATTGATATATGAAATGAAGTATACTAAAATAAAATAGGATATTTATAAAAAATGTAAAAAAATTGCTTTCATATAACGCGATCTATACACTAGGATACCATCATATCATAGTATCAGTATCAACTCTATTGTTATAGTGTACCCTATCATAATGTATGAGACGGTAGACGGAGATACAATACGGACTAAGTAGCGTATGATCTATCTTAGTACACAATTTTTTTTTAGCTCCAATTTCAGTCTCATATGCGTCTATAAAAAATAATCGGATCACATACTCATACTAACAAGATATATTCTTCGATAATTTTTTTCACATTTTTTATAAATGCAACCACACAATTCATTGGAATATATGAGGTATATTATTTTTAAAAAGTTTAAAATACTTGTAAACTAGAATTGGGGCTTGAAAGGAGTTGTATGTAACATTATCCCTTTTTAATATAAGAGATATAGCCTGTTGAATACACTTAATTCCTTTATAAAACCCATTTTAAGTTCATAAATGACGGGACTCATGAGACTTCACTTGTGTGTGATTGTTCACAAGGGAAATGATATGTAACTGGAAATGATGTATAACATACTAAAAAAACAAAAGACAAAACATATAACACTATAACTTCACCTCTGTGACTGTGAGGCTTGGGGGCGAGGCTTGGGGGCCAGCCCCCCCCCCCCCCCCCCCTCGCTCCGCCCCTGCCTACAGATAGATTTCAGACAAATAATACCCAGAAGCTGCAATTTCCAAAAGCTAGGGTGCAACTTCTTACATAATCAATTTTAAACCCAGTATTTGCAGAAAGAACAATGTTGTGTCTAGCCCCACTTCCAGCCTCAATTCTAGTCTACATGTGTTTCAAATTTTTTAAAAATAGTATACTTCATCTAATGAGTTACATGCTTTTATAAAAAATGAAGCATATACTCCAATGAATTGCGTTAATGCATTTATAGACAATGTAAAAAAAAATTTCAAAGCATATGCCTTGTTAACATGAGCATATGTGTCGTTAATTTTCTACTGACGCATATAAGGTTGGAATCGGGGCTAGAAATGAATCTAGGTGTAGCAACGCCCTTGCAGAAAATCAGTTTTGGTTGCATGATTGCAAGATTGATTCTAGAAGAATTGATTCTGTAGGAAGCTCACCCCCTAGCTTTTAAAAATCGTAACTTTTGGACACTATTTGCCTCAAATCTGTATGCGAGAAGCTGCTATAGTAAAACTAATTAGTTACACAATTACACAAGTAACTTTCTACAAACGCAAAAATTATACAATCACGCAACCAAACGCAACCCGCTAGCAAATGTTACCTAAATCACACCGTTAATTTTAATAGAGGAGGCAGCGAGGAAGGCGTGTGAGATATGGAGTTTCAAGTTTCCCCTTAAGGTGAAGGCATTCCTTTGGACCGTCTATCTCAAGAAAATACTCATGAAGACCTGTAGAGCACTGTGAGCACCAACGACGGATGTTCTTTGTGTTTTTTGCAATGAGGAACCTGAAAACTGTCTCTCATTTGTTGGTATCTTTTCCTTTGCTTAGAATCACATGGAGTTGGGTGTCAAGGGCAACAGGGACCAATGTGGGGTTCTCATCTTTAGAGGGAATGTGGGAGGTTAATAGAATTCAGAAAAGGCAATGGGATAGAAGCGAGGCAGCAAAGATCTCTCAATCCTTCATACCAGCAGTGGTTTGATCAGTTTGGCTCACCAGAAACCAATTCTTGTTCAAGGGGACCACTCTCTACATGAAAATCTAGGAGTCCGTTGTAGCTCTCATATAGGGATGAGGTCATTTTTGTGCCTCTATGAGCTCGGTTTGAATGAATATGGAGGCGATCCAGATCTATGAGTAGTTACTAGTAATCTCTCTGGTGGCTTCTGTGGTAGAGTTCTCCTCTACCGATAAGTATTATTTCAGGCTATATATTTTTCTCATTTTTTATTTTGTTTTCCTGCATTATATTGGGCATCTCTCTTCAATTAATAAAATATTGAAGATGATTGCCTCCCATATTATAAAAAAAGGGTAAATTGTGTTTGGACCCGCTAATGTCTTTGAAACTTGTAGAAACTATCCTTGAAATTTCAAAACATGCACTTACATCCCTATCGTTAAATTTCCTGTTAAAATAGAACAAAAGTATGATTTTACCCACTTTAATTAAATCATTATCGTATTTTTACATTTTAATTAACTATTAAGTGAGTTAATTCTCATAATATATTGAACCAAATGTATTTGAAGATTTGATTATTGTAGTAATTGATATTTTACAAAACATATCCAAAGTGATTTTGGCTCTTTTTTTGGTATATGCAAAATTAATTAAAGGGTTAAAATAGTCTTTTTAAAATAATTTTGTCTAACGAAAAATTTAACGATAGAGGGTCTAAATGCATGCTTTGAAACTTCAAACGGTACTTTTGTGGGGTTTCAGAAACTCCAAGGATCCAAATGCATTTTTAAAAAAAAAATTACACCTTTAATTGGTTTCAGGAAATAGAGTCCGGGAAATAATGTGCAATATTGGAGAGCTCGACACATGCTTTCCCAGATTTTCCCGCAATAAACGCATGCTTAATAAACCCAAAAAAAAAATCTTAAAAAAAATTAAATATAAAAAAAAAACACAAGCTTGAGACACATTTCCGTCTCCAACAACCAAAACCGATTCAATCGATCGATCACCACTCGCTAATCTTCACTTCCATCGCAAGTAATCAATCCCAACTCAACCGACCGTCGAAGAGAACAAATGCCGCACTGAACCGGATCTCGATCTCAATCCGATCAGATCGGACAGTGAGAGAGAGAGAGAGAGAGAGAGAGCGTGAAAGACGAAGACGAGCTACTCCGATCGCCCTATCATGGCTTCCTGGCTCAAGGTCGCCGAAGGTAAGTCCCCTCCCCCCTTGATTTCCGATTTGAAATCCGGAGTATCGTATTGCCTTTCGTTTTTCTTTTCTTGATCTGGTGATGAACCGCTAGGGTTTGATCGATTATTGTAAATGTGAATTTTTGGATGAGTTTTTTTTTGAATCATGAATTTCTGAGAATGAATTAAGTGGTTTGTATTGGAGGATCTTGAGAGTCTGTGAGAGTGATAGGTTGCTCTTCGAAGAAGAGCTAGAATTCAATAAATGAATCCCAAAAGTGATTTACTTCGAGGGTAAATCGGCCTCCTAATGCTCTAGAGCACTTTGCTTAATAATTTCTCTCTATGCATTCTTTTATTCATAACTTCAAATAAATAGCAAACAAGACTCAATAATCAATCCCATAGAAATAGGGATTACACCTAACAAACATCTTTTCAAATAAGCTAACAATTGACCTAATCCTAAAATAAAATACTTATTCAAAATAATAAAAGACATTCAAATCAGGGATCATATCAATCCACTCCTCTTAAGAGAACCTTGTCCTCAAGGTTAAAATGAAATCTCCATCGTTCTTTGAGTTGATGATAGTCTTCTTCTTTCATCAAAAAATGATATGTTGCCTCTAATTTGCAACAATGACGTGGTCCAAAATTTTGGTCACAGTTATAACAAATGCCTTTGTTTCTTCGTTCCTTCATCTCCACCCACGGCAATCTTGTGATGGAGCTTGTTGATCTAGGTTGATTACCTGATTGACGTGTGAGTCGACACCCTACTAGCATGAAAGAATTTCTTCTTTGTCTGTAGCATGCTTGAGTGTGTTTCTTCGAATGTATTTGAATCAATACTTTAGATTCAACTTGTACTTCCTCTTCTGTAGAGCAATGTCTTCTATCTTCAATAATTGAAGAAGCTAGCCATTTAAATTGGGCACTCATGACGATAAGAATTTTCTTGACTTCTTTTATACCTCCTTCGAGCTTGTCGAGCTTTGACTCCATCGTTTGCAATCTTGACCATAGCATGTGAACTTTGGCCATGCCAGAGAGATTGTGCTTGATGGATAAAATGATTTTTTTTTTGTTTTTTTTTTTTTTTTTACTGATGGGTTTCTTTGGGTGGAAGGTGATGGGAGAAATGAATGGAAGATGAAGACTGTTGGGACTAAGGTGGTGGTGGATGGATATATGGCTCTGATACCAAATGATAGGTTGCTCTTCGAAGAAGAGCTAGAATTCAATAAATGAATCTCAAAAGTGATTTACTTCGAGGGTAAATCGGCCTCCTAATGCTCTAGAACACTTTGCTTAATAATTTCTCTCTCTGCATTCTTTTATTCATAACTTCAAATAAATAGCAAACAAGACTCAATAATCAATCCCATAGAAATAGGGATTACATCCTAACAAACATCTTTTCAAATAAGCTAACAATTGACCTAATCCTAAAATAAAAGACTTATTCAAAATAATAAAAGACATTCAAATCAGGGATCATATCAGAGAGTGATTTGTTTTAGTTGCAACCAGACCTGCTTGAAGTCGTGGACCGGAGAGCGAAGTTGGTCGCAGGACCTGATGAACAACCGGGGACACAGTCGTCGGGTATGGATCGAGGCATCGGTTTCAATTTGTACTGATTTTTTGGGGCTTCTACTCACTTTAATTTTATGTATGTTGAAGTGTCCAATGGACAGGAATTCGAATCTGGAAGGATGAAATCAAAAGACAAGGTCAGTATATCGTTAGTTCTTCAAACTACATTTACAAATGATTCTATTAGTATAACTCAAATTCCTTTGATGCATGCGAACAGCAATATGAAATCACATGCAAATCCAAGTCGCCCAGAAATGATCCTTTCAAACTTATCAAGAGTTCTATGTTAGAATGACAAATTGCAATTCATCCCATTGAAGAACATAATTGAACTAAAGCTTCCTATAGACTTTGATAAACTCAACCCTTGAAATAATTTATGATGGCCTTGTTTGGAACCATTTTCAAAAATGGTTTTTTAATAAAGGCTGCTCTTGACCAGGTTTTTTTTCATAAAAGCTGTTTTATTGACTTTCAACACATGATCACCAAAATCTATAACCAAAAGTTATAATGTATCCAATTATCTAAAAACTGATTTCATAGAAGCATCCCCAGTAGGAAATACCTATGTAGTATTTACAAATGGCTTTCCTGGAAGAAAAAAAATATTTACAAATGGCATGTGTGGCACATGCAGTCCCGTTGTCTGATATAGTGTGTGCCTGCATGAATATGATGCAGGGAAAGTTGAAGCCATTGAATTTGGGGCATCCTAAAGCAAGTGTTGCTGAAAAAGTGCAGACTGGCATACAAGCATCACTGGCAGATGTTGCAACCGACAAGGATGAACCACTCCCATCTGGAGATTCTGTGACTGTTTCTTCAGACCGCAGTACAAATGAACCAAGTGCAGAGTTGTTGTCAGAGTTGAGTAAAGATGTAACAGTTTCAGGTGATGCTTTAATGGAGGTTCCTCAAAATGATGGATTGGAGCAAGGTGATAATGTTGTGGCGGAAGTCTCAATTGCAGATATTAAAGATCATGCAGTGACCTCAACGGATGGTGATGCTAATATGGAAAATGTGGGAGATGGGCTTGAAAACTCTTCTTCATCAGCAGTCATAACAACCACAGTAGATTCATTAAACGGTGGGGAATATTCACATGATGTGAACCCAAAATCTAAACTTGAAGATGAGAATGCTTCCCTGAAGAGTGAGCAAGATAGGCATCAATCTGAAAGTGTGGAAACACAAAATAGCAGCAGTGTGCAACAAAGTGACAGAGATGTGCTGCCTGAGCCATCACAAACTGCACCAAAGCATGAGGCTAAAAGTGATGTTTCTAATATGGGAGTGCAAGATCAGCTTGATGAGGTAATGTATGTGTTGCAGCATAGTCATCTGATTCCTTTTGGTTCCTTTTTTACTAGCCTCTATAATTTGCTTGCAGGCTCAAGGATTGCTCAAGAGTGCAGTTTCAACTGGTCAGTCAAAAGAGGCCAGGTTAGCTAGGGTAAGATGAAATACTTTTCGATTTAGTTCAATCTTTCAAATTTTTCTTGATCATGCTATCAGGGTGAACCAAGATTTTTTTAACTGGAACTGGGGTTTTATATTGGTGGGCATGCTTTAAAATGTGATGGGAACATGTGAATTTGAAATTATGACAACCATTGTTTATTATCTTATGGTAAAAGATATTGTTGTGTTTAGATTGTTGAATGTTGCTCGACCAAAAGGTTGCAATTTCGTAACTAACAATTAGTACACCTTTTTAGCTTCTCCTCCCTGCAATAGTTGTCGTTTAAACTATTAGAAAGAGTTCATAGTTCATCTTCCCATAGGAGTCAACATCAACTACCTTTGATTTTTATCCCTTAGTTTAGGCTGCACCAAATAACAATACCAGTAACATCAGAGGCCACAATAAAACCCATATTATAGTAGTGTTTTCTTACCTAATTTTATATGGAAGTCTTCTCAATGACAACAGAATCCTCATAACATAATTTGTTATTGGGGCTGATATTATCTTAGGGATGACCATCTTGTGTTAGGCATGTACATGCTTATATTCAGTCATCCACACGTGAACTGTTTTACATGGTAATGATTGCAAGCTGCAATATTTAGAACCACTGTGCATTGTAGACATCAGATAGTTGCAACTCCTTTATTTATTAACTCGAGGTTCTAAATAGTATGTCAAGATACTGCCATTAAGATTATTTTTCTAACATTCTAGAACATCATGTGACTGTTTTGAAATACAGCTTGGTTTAAAGTCTCTGTGTATTCAATTTCTTTCCCAGTTCCCATAAATTTGATCTTCCATTGTAGGAGGGGCCTTTCTGTGTCATAATGCAGTCTGAATTTTGCTAATTTGGTAGGTTTGTGCTGGGCTCTCATCTCGTCTTCAAGAATACAAATCCGAGAATGCACAACTAGATAAACTTCTTGTTGCAGAGGTGAATGATAGTTTTTACTTTTTATTTTGGCTGTTTATATCGAGCTCAATTATATTCAATTTGGCAACGGTTTTCCATTATGTTGAAGGAAAGTACTATGTCAGCTAACCAGCCTGCTGTATGACAGAGAGAATTGTCTAATTCCTATGAAGCCCGCGTAAAGCAGCTTCAACAAGATTTATCTGATTCCAGAGTGGAAGTGTCTAGAGTTGAATCTATTATGGCTGATGCTTTGGCTGCAAAGAACTCTGAAATTGAGGCTCTTGTCAGTTCAATGGATGCTCTAAAGAAACAGGCTGCTGGTGCTGAAGAGAAGCTAACATCTTTACAGGTTTCTTTTTTTTTTCCTTTGACAAATATCCATCTTTTTGTTCAATATTTAACTATTTATCCTTGCTTTATTGTGGGGTCATTCATTATTGAGTAAGATCGATCGTATTAGAAGAAACAAGTGATCGACGCCAACATGATAAAGTCTAGGATTTAAGTCCTGAGAGCGTCCGCTTTGTGCAAAAAAATGCCAATGATGAGGATTGTATACAGTCTTTCCCCTTCCAACACCCTCCTATATGCCGGACTGCCTTGGTGATTGCTTCTTCTTTTTTTTTGTAATTGCTGAGAATTGTTGCCCATCCTGATGACATCAGTGCATCAAACACAAAATGAAGAGAGCATCATTGATCATTATGAGGCATGGATGTGGATACACGCTTCTCACTATATGCCTGTTTACTGGATTTAGTCAAATTGATGTTATATAAATGTGTGGTGATGTTAGATAAATGTGTGGTGCTCATTGTATTATATTATAGTAGTTGATGCTAATTTTTTTTATCACTCTGCATATAGAATATTTGCATCAAGTGTACTGATGGCATTGCCCTGTCACTTGTTCAGATATATATTTTGCAGTATTTTGTTTTCTGTAATCATGGTTCAACAGATTATCATATTTGCATAATCTTTGTCAAGCCTGTACTGATACCATTCAATATGAGAAGCCAATGTTGAACTTGCAGTGAAAAAGTATAAGCTTTCTTCCTGATTTTGTGCTTTCATTTTGGGTTAATAAATAGTCTTGTGCATTTCTTTGGATGAAGCTGCATACTCTCTTCCCAGTGTAAGGGGGGCTTTATGATATGACTTCTGCATATAGTTTTGTTTCTTTGATTGACTCTTATCCTCTTGCATGTTTGACCAGGCAAATATGGAGACTGTGATGAGAGGGCGTGAACTTTCAGAGACACGGATGATGCAGGTAATGTATTAATAATACAAGGATGAAGATAATGCTTTTTTTTTCTGGCAAGTTGTTAGCATTTGTATTTTCTTTTTAATTTTTAAATTTATTTACTAGCAACAAAAAAAATTACTAGCAATGGATGTGTATATTTGTGTAGATCCCTTGTCTCCTTGTTTGTACTTGGGCTTTTTCTCTGATTGAATAATATCAGGCTTTCAAAAGAATTCTAGTGACATAATATACATTTTCTTGTTCTATAGGCTCTGCGAGAAGAACTTGCTTCGGCAGAGCGTAGGGCAGAAGAAGAACGTACAGTTCACAATGCTACCAAAATGGTATATCATCATACACATTCCCTCTTTCTGGTATCATTTTTACCCTCAGGTCTATATGATTGAGTAAACAGGCAGCCGTTGAAAGAGAAGTAGAGCTTGAGCACAGAGCGGTGGAGGCTTCCAGTGCTCTTGCTAGAATACAGGTACATGGCGTGCTTCCCACCTTATCCTAAAAAAAAAGAAAATGTTATTTATTCAACTTTCCAGTATATATTCCCTTTTAGCATATAATTATTGTCAGATTTTTTCGGACTTTGCTGAATTTTGTCTATAGTTTCAATGTTTATTGTTTAATGCTTCCCTTTCTGTTTATTCCACTGAAGATTTTTTTTTCTAATAATGTAAAACATCTTTTTGTTGATGCACCATGAGATTTTTTGTTTTCTAAGAAGGTATTATCTGTTGTTTTATTCCACTTTTTACTGTGTGTGTATCTTGAATGTTCTTTGGAATATGTTGTTTTCACCCGATTTCAGTTCTGACGGTTGTATTCACATCCAGAGGACAGCAGATGAGAGTGTATCAAGAGCAAATGAACTGGAGCATAAGGTCGCGGTGCTTGAGGTATTCTGACTTTTCTTTGTATGAAGGCATATAACCGTCCTTTTGTATGTTATGGCGTCAGCATCACATGCCTTTGAGAGTCTGTGGTGGACTTGGGCAGTTTTGGGGTTTGGCTAGGGTTTGATCACATCTCTGATTGCTGGTCTTAATTTCACTGCATAACATCAGGCGGAATGCGCATCCTTGAGTCAAGAACTACAAGACATGGAAGCTCGTGTTCGTCGTGGACAGAAGAAACCTCCTGAAGAAGCAAATCTGACCTTGCAGGTGAGTTTTATTCAGTTTGTTCCAATGTAAATGGATGATCACTTTGTAATTTCTAATTTTTAATGTCAAGTATTAGAAACATCCTAGGTATTCATATTTTGTCATTCATATGGATTTAAAAGCCTAGTTACTTGATGTTTGTGTTCATTTGTGGATTCAGCTATGACAGAACCTTAAAGCTCTGTTCACACTTATAATATTCTATTATCTTTGAGAAAGAGACCATGGAATTTTACTCTGATTTCTTGTGTGAATATTTAGATGCAAGCATGGAAAGATGAAGCAGAACGAGCACGCCAAGGTCAAAGAGAAGCAGAGTACAAGTTTTCCTCTTTAGAGGTAATTTTGTATTTATGTTTTAACTGGGAATATAAATTTGAAACTTTCTTCCATTTGGGACTTTCAAGAAGTTTGTGTCGTGCAGCAGTCTATTCTATATGCAATATCTGAACTTATGGTTATTTGCATTGCTCTGTTATTTTCTTTTTTCCAATTCGTTCAGATGGAAATGAAATGCTATCTGTATAATTGTTGGCCGTATAGGATTTTGATTATGATGCTTTAATTGACAGGCTGAGTTGCAGAAAATGAGAGTGGAAATGGCAGGCATGAAAAGAGATGCTGAGCATTACTCACGGCATGTCAGTTGTTTACTATAATTCTTTCTTTTTAATGCATATGTTCACCTCTGCAATGGTCTTTCTGCTAAATCAATCTTAACGAATCTGGAAAATCGTTTTGACCCTCACTTCCGAGGAAGAATGACATTCTTCATTGTTAGTTTGTAGCTACAAAGCACGGACACTTCTCCCAGGCCTCTGGACCCCTGTCGGACACGGACACACGCCCGACACGTGTTGGACACAGCCCCAGGCATGTCCTGTAAATTGCGCTTAAATTCTGGTCACGGCCTAGGACACGGCCCAGGACATGGGCCCAACTTGTTTCAGCCCAACAGTTTAAAAAAAAAAGCCACCCTATTGTCTAATCCATTTAAAACAGTTCAAATGCAACCCATTTAAACAAAACCAAAAACTGAAAGGGGAAAAACAAAAGACATAGACCACAAACAAAACACAAAACTGTATGGAGTATGACTATTTTGTATTTTAAAACATTTTGAAAGAAATGATGGTGTTTGAACATTTGACTTCACATGGATATACAATATCTATTATATTAATTATTTTTTGCCATGTCCTAGCCATATCCGTGTCGTTGTATTGTTGTATCCTGTGTCCTTGTCCATGCCACATAGGTTTGTAGGATACAAGGCCATGAAATTTCTTCAGTATATTATCAAGGCAATGCCAATTTTATTTTAATCTAGATGCCTGCCATGTGAGTGAGTCAATAGTATATATTGTAGAAAAAATATGAAGATTGTGGTCACTTTTAAATCTCAACAAAAAAAAAATCATTGTTTGATGTAGAAAATGATGGTGTTTTCTATTGATATTTGGCAGCAAAATTTTAATAAGTTGTTTAACAATGATACTCGAAAAATCAATGTTTTGAAAAGCATTATGCTGCCGGGGGGGGGGGGGGGGGGGGGGGGGCATAGGCCGATGCATAGGCAGCAGCAAAATAGGAATGAGAGATTTAAATTTTGATGTATTATTTCGGAAAATATTCGCCTAGGTAGGCACCTGGGATGGGCCGCTAAGGCAAGCACCTAGCCACTCAAGGCAGAGGGCTATGCAAAATGCTTTCTTTTCCTTGTTGGGTACACTTTAACAGTTTTGTTCTGATATTATCTACAGAAGTTATGTGGAATTAACATATTGTGTACTATGCTAGAACATCATAATATTTAATATCTGTGTTTAAAATCTATTATTTTTTTCTGCCTGATTTATTTTATTTGCTTTTTTTTTAATTAATATGAATTTATCTGTAAATAGTACAATGTAATCTGACATGTTTCAGTTGATAATTCCTGTTTATGAAAATCATATTGACAGGAGCATATGGAATTAGAAAAACGATACCGCGAATTGACTGATCTGTTGGTATGTCAAAATTTCATTGTGCATTATTCATCTTCAGATTAATAGGGATTACTTGTGAACCATAAGAGGACAACTATTTTCTATTTTCTTTCTTTGATTTGGTGAGAAGGAAATTCTAGGAAAATCTATGCGTGTTATATAATGATTTTATCACTTTCAGTACCACAAACAAACACAATTGGAAGCCATGGCTAGTGAAAAAGCAGCGGCAGAGTTCCAATTGGAGAAAGAGATGAAGCGTCATCAAGAAGCACAGGTTTTTCTTGTTGTTGCTTAGAACTTGTAATATTAAGTACAAATCATGATTTATACACACAAGTAAAATGGACACATGTTCAATAGGTTGAAGCAGAAAGAAGTAGAATTTCACGGAGAGCGTCATCAGCTTGGGAAGAAGACACTGATCTGAGAGCACTTGAGTATGCTGTCTCTTCCTTTATCAGTTCTAGAATTCTCTCTCTCTGTTCCGGTAATAGTAGTACAAAAACCAGAACAATAGTTGTTGTGGTCTTATCATCAAGATATTATTGAACTCCAATCTTCAAGAGAGAGAATAGATGAATAGAAACTAGATTAACTACTTTTTCTCGATCAGATTTTTGGGCTCATCATATTAGTAGATGCGCATATGCATGTCACTATTTTATCAATTTCTATTGTTGTTCATATATATGTACAGTGACTCGCATAAGCTAATAAAACCTTTTAGGGAACCATTTTGGTTTCATGGTTATATCTAAATAACCTCTAAAGCGTATTAATTAATAATATTTAGAATGATTTTTCTCTCTCTTCCTCCGCTTATGGAACCGCATGACTACTTAATTGGATTTAGTTTAAGATATAATTTTAGTGTGTGATTTGCTAATTAAGATCATAATCCCCAGCTTGTTTTTTTTTATCGTTCAGAATCAATCTTATAAAGATGAATCTGATTTTTATGAAATGAAGATCAAATCCAATGGTTGGGATCCTTACTAACAGAGTCAATACTCAATTAATGAAGGTAAAAGCCCATGAGTTTCATTGTGACTGGAGTCATTTGATTCATCGAAGAACAGGGTTATCAAGGTTGGCATTTGTTGATGAAGAGGCCTAGATGGATGTCAGGGAAAAGAAATGAAAATCAGGAAAATTTAACTCGATTTTTGCGGGAGAGTGAAAGAGAGAGACAATTTGGTAAGATGCATATGGAATAGTGGTATCGTGCCACAAATTTTTATAAATTTGGGGCTAGATCACATTTTTTTGGGTACACAAATGCCCTAATGGGCCACATTTGGCTAACATGGTCTGATTGACCATAACATAAGTGAAGATCAAGCCTACCATGCTCTCCTGCAAGGAAGGGATGTCTATAGTCATACTATTGTGATCACTATAGGTATGACAGAATCATATCCAAAGCACATGTTGATGATAGATATATATTGGATCAAAGGCAACCGACCGAGTGGTCACACATATAGAGCTATCTTCTGGAAGGGGAGAGTCTGTTAGTGTGATTCAATAATTAAAATAACACTAGTGCAATTAAACTTTTTTTTATAGATATTATTTAGTTTGTAAGGCATCAACATCTTGCGGTGTGCTGGTAGTGACACCACTCTTCATGGGGATGGCCTAGGTCCAACCTTCTATGGTCTTATGGGCAGTCTGGCCAAGTTGGGAAAATGTTAATGGCCAGACAATTCAGTTAAAGTAGGCAGTTCATAAAGGGTGCCGATGCACTCAGTCATTCCTGCAGTCCTAACCTAGTATATACTTTCTATAATCTAGTATGCACTAGTTCAAGCTAGTATGTGTTCAATTAGGTAAATCCACAAAGTTATACATTCAATTCATTCAGTATATACTTCATTTTTCGTGAAGGTATGTACATTACGCAAGTACATACCTTCAAAAAAATTCAAAACATATTGGGATTGCAAAAGTGACTCCAACAATGACTGTCCCTGACATTTTCCAGTTCATAAAAGTTGTAAAGGTTACAGTTAATGCCAAAGCTATAAACAAATTATATAATCACCTTATTCCAAGGATATTAGTCAGACGTGGCGTATAACAAGTAATAAAGTTAGAATGAATAATAAATTATAATAAATTAGTGATTATTGGTTTTCGTTCCCATGTTGCCGTTATCAGAACTACCCTAAAAGATGAATTTTGGATGTGTAAAGATGCTTAATGGCATCTGTGCTTCAAAATAATTCAAAAAAAATATCTAATTCAATTAGAACATGATGGAAGAAAGTGTAAAACTCATCAAGTAGAAGAAATGTGCATGACATTTGAATCACATGTTTATAATGAAGAAATAACTGCAGCCCGCTTCCTTTGCGTCATCGACATATGGCAGCTGCAAGCGTTCAGGTTCGATCCTCTTGTCTTCTCTGCACATTCTAAACACCCCCCCCCCCCTCCCCGAGCTCACAGGTCAGATTTATTATTGTAGTTGCAAAAGGCTGCAAAGATTTTAGATTCAGGAGCTGTGAGGGCCACACGATTTCTATGGAGGTACCCAATCGCTCGACTGATTCTTCTATTCTACCTGGTGAGCCTAGTCTCTGATGCTCCAATGATTGTAAAGAAAATTATTTTAATGCATTCATCAAGAGTAACTCGATAAATGTTCTCGCTATCTTCTTTCAGGTCTTTGTGCATCTCTTTTTGATGTACTTGTTGCATCGTCTCCAGGTATGTCCGATGTCTACAAGAAAGAGGTTTCTTTTGTTGACTTACCATATGCACACACATGTTATCATATGCTTCAATTCGTATATGATCCATTGATAGGCTTAACCTGAATCCTCATTCACGGAATCAACAGTTCACCATCTTACAATGATGAATTGTAAACAAGACTAATTTTTTAACTACTACACATTTAACCATTCTTTGAATGTTTAGACATGTATCTCATTTCTCTGAAACCGCACATTCGCATGCGCATGCTCCTGGGCTCTATAATTAAGATGATCATCTCAATCTAATTAACTGTCATCATTACTCAACCACTCGTGTGAACCTCGCATTATGTTTTCTTGACTCTTTTTATTCTCCTATAGCTTGATTAGTATATGCACATTCTTTATGCTTTTCATTTCGCGTATCGTTGTTTGTTTTTTCTTTTTTTTTTTGTAGGAGCAAGCGACGGATTTCGCAGCCAAAGAACTCGCTGAATCAATGGGTCTTACAAACTCCTCCTTGTTACCATGAGATATTGGGACTGCTAGTGAAGGCAACTGCATTATTTTCCCTTTATGGGTACAAAAGAAAATTCAGTTTTTTAACTTTGATTTTTTTTTTTTCTCTCTTTTTGTGTTAATGTAATTTCATCCCTGGGTCCCAACAGCTTTGTAAAGTATTTCATTCTTTTCTCTCTTTAAACTGAGTTGGCACAATTTGCCCCAAATCAGGAAGAATAACAAAGCAACAAAGACTGTAACTAGCATAACTGTTTTGAAACCGTTGTTCAGAATTATTAGTACTTTATAGGGTGCGCGCGCTCGCGCGCCTAACTTCATCACCGAGAAAATCATGGAAAAGAAATTATTTTAAACTATATAAAAATAAAAAAACTGTTGTATGTGTCTCAGGTTGAGAAAATAAAGATGTTCTCCCTTTCCCAAAAAAATTTTATTGTGTGAGAACTTTTTTTTTCTCTCCCTTTCTCATAACCCCATCAACTGAAACTACTATCTCCCCCCTCTCTCTTCAAAGATTGTACAATTAAAAAAATGAACTATATACTTCCGAAGTGTATAAAATGCATTCATAGAAAATGTAAAAAATTTCAATTGAAGCATGTACATTATTAATGTGAATATATATTCTAGTGATTTTTTATCGATGCATAAAAGACTTGAATTGAGGTTAAAAAAAAAACTGGATGACAGCAATAAAAAAAACTATTTTTTACTTATATAGTAGCTAATTACATACTTATCCTAAACATATAATTGAATCCCCTTGCCTCTGAGTATATCCGCCCCAGCCTTCTAACTCAATAAAAACGTATATATTGCATTGTGTAACTAATAGAGAGAAATGTAAAAAATTATATATTTAATTTATGGGATTTTTATTTTTAACTCCCTGCGAACCATCGTATTTAGCGATTGCTCCCTCACTTCTTCGTATTTATGTTTTACTCTCAGATTTAAAGGATAATTCATTTTTACTTCCTGCAAGGGACCTATCTGTAAATTTAATTTTCTTTTTAGTTCCTGACAGGGAGTAAAAAATAATTATCCTTTAAATCTGGGGAGTAAAATCCAAATACGAAGAAGTGAGTGAGCAATTGCTAAATATGATGGTTTACAGAGAGTTAAAAATAAAAAAACCCTTAATTTATTTGAATATATATTTCATTTTTTTTATATAAATCCATTCATTTTGTGTTGATAAAACTGTACATAAAAAATTTGATAAGCGTTGTACTGTGAAAATTGATTACATGAAATAATTAAGTTGTAACATTTTCCTCAAATACACTTTTTTTTTATTTTGGACGCACGTGAAAAGAGCTCTATATCACTGTTCTATCCTATATAACAGTAAATTATGCAGTTCATTATATTTTATATCATTTAATTCATATCATTTTTTATAAAAATACATACTTTAATTAATAAAATATATATGATTTAAAAAATAAATAAAATATGTCCAGTCTACGTTTTAAACTATAGAATGGATCGTGTGATATTTTCCACGTCGAAAACCCAACAACGGCTGACACCGTTCGGAGATGGGCCCATTAAAACAAAGCAGGCCCAATCCAACATCAGTAAAAAAAAAATCATTTTAACATTCTAGAAGACCCTAACCGTCCAATCGGTGGAATTTTGCTTTATTTCAACGTTGATGGGAGATCATGGTATGTATTCCCACTTCATTACGCATTCGAAATATTCCCCGTCGGTCAGTTGTTCTGCGCGTTATCTTACTCTAACATGCTACGCACACTCTAAAGCCCATATATACCATCGATTCGATCTACAAATTCACATAACAATAGACATATATTAATATCGCATAAAAATCCTTCCTTTTCTCTCACACACACTATCTTGAGAGATCCTCTGTTTTTTTCGAAACCCTAACATCCGCAGTGAAGCCAGTCGATCCGTCTCCGCCACCGTCCGATCTCGCGCATCTCGATTTGAGAAGTTCCGAATCGTGGAATCCGGTCCGTCCGATCATGCGATTCGATGGATGAACGATGCGTGTGCTGCGGAGCGGAGCGCGCCTGAGGGGCCGCCCGATAGAGCAACAGAAGACGCCGGTCGACACCGCCGTCGTTGGAGGTCGGAGGAGGATTAACGGAAACCAGGTTGAGCAGCTTCAGCGACAGAAGGCGTTGGTGGAGGAGGAGGAGGAAGAGCCAGTGAAGGAGGAGAGTTTAGGTGGTGGTGGTGGTGTAAAGGAGAAGGAGAGGGGGATGGAGGATTACGACAGTGGCGGTGGGGGGAGGAGCGTGGAGAAGGTCGCGGGGGTGGAGGATGAGGAGAGCACCGCACCGATCCCTGAGAAGGTCTGACTTTCTTTGATTTTGAAATGAATGTCTTTTGTGGTTGATGATATTTAGTTCGGGTTGAATGCTGAGTCTTTATTTTATCTATTTGATTGATAATTGCATTTGATTGGAATGATGAGGCTTTGTGGTGTTGAGTGGAATTGTGTTGAATTTTAAGTTTTGGCAGGTCGTGTTTTGTTTGAAGAAAATATCTTAAGGTTTTCTCACAATTTTTTTAGTTTTTTACGATTTTCTTTGGCAAGTTTGTGTTTGGGTCAATGTTGTAAAAAACTCGGTTGAGGAGGGACTAGGGATTAATCTGAGATTAATCAATCACTTTTTAGAATAATAATAAATAAAATACATAGACATATTATAATTATATATATTAATATAGATAATAATATTTTTCCTTTTATGTAAGGCGATTCCTCATCTCCTATTTTGTGGTTTTTTGCAATAAGATTCTCCTATATTTATCTTCAAAACACAAATATATATAATGATTTTAGACTACAAAATATAACATCAAAACAAAATTAATAATATAATCATCATAGGGATATCATAAAAATTTAATTAATTAATATATAATATATAAATTAACTTAATAACTTATTAGTCAAACTAAGGATTAATAAAGGCTAGCTAAGCGTTGCGGGTTGGGCCCGTCTAGACCTAGGCGGGGGATTAATCGGGACCTAGAAGGATTTTTTAAAACATTGGTTTGGGTTTAGTTGGGATTCCGTGAATTCATTTTCTTATTTTGTTTCAATGCTTTTGTGATTTCTTATGGTTGAACACAGTCACAAGTTCGCCGAATACTTTGCGTATGTTCGAAAAATCAGGCGACCCGTGTATGTCACGAATAAATCGGCGAAGAATCGGGTAATCCGGCAGATCGGCGAATATATGATATATTCGGGACGGGTCGCGTATTATTCAAAAAAACGGGGTCATTATTGGAATTAACAGAGATGGGTTCCCTGTTCTCAAAAAAATCTAGTAGATCCCCTGCCCTAAAAACACAAATGGGTCCTGTTCTTCTATTGACAGAGGTGATTTTTTTTTTACTGGACGACAGACAGAGGTGATGATTGATGAAGTTCTCACTCATGTTTCATTGAATCCATTCCATCAAAGGTGACAAGCCTCCCTCTCCGGAAGTCCGGCTCTCCCTCACTCCTGTTCAGTTGAAGATGACGACCCTCCCTTTCCCTTCATTTCTTTAGTTTGAAATTGTGGGTTTGGTGGTGTTCATCATAGATAGTCTGGTTGTACAAACCAAGGGAGAATCATTGGAGAAGTGTTTAATTGAGAGGATTGCATGTATTTTGGGAGAAGAAATCAAGGCAGAATCCATTATTTCATTTAAAAAGGCTTTATATTATGTTTGTCTTATTATTATAATATTTATTTGTATATTTTGATTATTATGTCGCATATATAGATTGTTTTTAGGTCCCCGTATTTTATCGAATTTTTTCCGTATCCTTTTCCAATAATCCGAATCGAACTAAACAAAACTCCTGCCAAATTATCACCGAATCCCGAATTTGTGACTATGGTTGAACATATGTGATTTTGCTGATTTTTTTTGTTTTCCTTTTTTTATTGGTTGTGGCTGGTTTTTATAATGCATATATATATTCTGCAACTTCATTTGGATTATGTGAATTTTTTTAACATGTATGGAGTATTGAGTGAGAAGTGATTGATTTTTCTTGATTTTATCTGTGATTTGAATTTAGTATTTTCCGCAGCATGCCGGTATGGCCCTCTGACATTTTGTTGTTATTTTGTGCTTTTCTGTGCATAAGCTTAATTGCATATTATGAAAGTTTCTTTGGATGGAAGTTCTTTTCATTGCTTGTTGTTTAATTGTTTGAAATTGCATAAATACCTTTTTACATTCTGGTTGAAAAAAATGAGAGTTACTGCCTACTGCCTGGAGCTAGACATCCTTACCCAAGTCTGTAAACTCGTTCCCTAGTGGGATGAATGCCCCCAAGTGTTTCAAGGAGAGGGTGACGAAGGTGCAGAACAAGCGGCAATCTTTTGTTCCCAATACTTGGACTAAACCTTTGTTCCCAGTACAAGTGGCGCGATGATTACCAGTAGGGCGAAGAGAAAAGAATAACAAGTAGCATGGAACAAGAAAGAAGAGAATTATTAAAACAAATCAATCGTGCAGAAGAGACGACGACTAACTGACTAAGCTCCTCCAACTGTGCCTCGGTGGGTGACGAAGGAACGGCCTAAAAGAAGTTCTTTGTTTAGTCTTGAATCATGGGTTTCCCAATCATGGCTAGTGTCAGAAATAGTAAGAAAGTGGTTTTTGTTTAATTAATGTAAGAAGAATCTTTTTGGGTTTTTAATGTTCATGGCATGCTCCTTCCTGTCTGGGCTCTTACATTCTGAAATTGGTATGCTTTGATTTTTAGAATTTTGCTTTAAATTGGTTGTTTATTTAGAAACCTTAATGCCTGGTATACGATATTAGTAAATATCAAAATGATAGGGCTGCAAGTTTTAGACTGTATATCCTCTCATAAATTTTTAGAAAATTGTGTTACCATCATTAGAAGCATGAAGTCATTGAAACATGCTGTTAAAATAAAGGTGACCTGTTATAAAATTATAATAGATAGGCTGCCAATTCTCCAGAAAATAAAAAAGGAACGATGAGAAAAATAAGAAGGAAGAAGTTTTACTTGAGAAGTTGGAATCCATTATTTTCTAAAAGTTCACTCCTAACATATAATCAAATGATGAAACCATTTTTTACCTACAGTTTGAGAGGTTGAGTCTTCTGAAAGTTCCAAGCGGTTTTTTTTTCTCCGCCACAATTCTTCATTATTCTGGTTCTGGTTTTATCTGCCATATCATGGTCTTTGATGAGCTCTTCATTCCTCATATTCTTAGATTCGTTTTTTCCAGGTTCAAGTTGGTAATTCACCCACTTATCGAATTGAAAGAAAGCTTGGAAAGGGTGGATTTGGACAAGTATATGTTGGACGTCGTATTTCTGTTGCAAACATGAATGAGAGAGTTGCAGGTGCCAGTGCTGTTGAGGTATGGAAGACCCTCCTTTTTTATTGTTATGAATTATGATTTATTCACTACCTGTGTCAAGTGCCTGTAATAATATTTTGTCCTATTGGTCACCTCAGGTTGCTTTGAAGTTCGAGCACAGAAGCAGTAAGGGATGTAATTATGGACCTCCATACGAATGGCAAGTTTATAAGTAAGTCTACTTTTACATTCATCCAATGATCATCCATCCTCTTGCTCATTGTTGGTTTTTGAAGAAGAGTTTAAGAATATGGCTGTCTTACCTTCTCCGATGGCCAATTTCTGCAGCACTCTTGGGGGCATTCATGGGGTACCCAGAGTTCATTACAAGGGTCGCCAAGGGGACTATTATGTCATGGTAATTTCATGACTTTACTGTTGGCTATGTTTATTATGTTTTAATTGTTATGCTTACCATTGTACCTAATTTCACTTTAAATTTCCTAGGTTATGGATATACTGGGACCAAGTCTGTGGGATGTTTGGAATAATAACTCTCATACGTGAGTTCTTGATAGAATTTGTACATTTATTTATTTATTCTGTTTATGTTTCTGCCATAGACTCCTTAACTCCCTTTTTTTCTTTGGGTTTTCATTCTCTGTGCAGAATGTCAGTTGAGATGGTCGCGTGCATCGCTATTGAAGCAATCTCAATATTGGAAAAGATGCATTCTAAGGGGTGAGATCTCATATATGTGTATTATATGCTGTATTGATATCATCATGATAATGATTTTTCACTTTTCTGCTTTGTACTATATAATTAGAACTTGAGTGCTTTTTTTTAGATATGTGCATGGAGATGTTAAACCAGAGAACTTTTTACTTGGTCCTCCTGGGACATCTGAAGACAAAAAACTCTTTCTTGTTGATCTGGGGTTAGGTATGTCACTGGCAATTAAGCTTCACATATTTTGTGTTGCTTGTTTCAATCTAACTTTTTCTGCTGGGAATCAGCTACTAAATGGAAGGACAGTTCTACTGGAGAGCATGTGGCATATGACCAAAGACCTGATGTTTTCAGGTTTGTAATTGATTTCATCACACATCTGTGCTGCTGAGTTCTGCTTCTTTTATTCCTTTGTGTGCGTGTGCGTGTGTGAGAGAGAGAGAGAGCGAGAGAGATGTATGTTTGTTTTTTTAAAAGTTTGTTTTCCTCAGTGTGAATCATCTATTGTTAACACACCATTATTGACACCATAATCCAGGGGAACAGTGCGTTATGCAAGTGTGCATGCTCACTTGGGTAGAACAGGAAGCAGGAGAGATGATTTAGAATCTCTTGCTTACACTCTCATTTTTCTACTCCGTGGTCGTCTACCTTGGCAAGGATATCAGGTGAGTCACTTGAATTTTCTTGATATTTTTTAGCTGGTGGCTAGACGATAGGGCTGGTAAACGAACCAAGCCGCTCGGGCTCGGCTCGGTTTGAGCTCGTTCAGGCTCGTTCATTTAGACAAATGAGCGAGCTTGAACAAGTTTTAAAGCTCGGTTAGGCTCGGGACCTAGATCGAGCTTCATTTTATGTTCAAATTCGACCCGTTTGTGTTATTAAAACTTAGTTGAAGTTTAACTAAACTCCTTTATAAAATCAGAATATTAAATTAATACAAAGTTATGCTCGTTTAAGCTCATGAACTTGGTTCATTTAGGTTAAAATTTTATTTTCAATCCCTAAAAACCTTAAAATGAAGAAGAATATTAGGCTCGTGAGCTCGGCTCGGCTCGACTCGTTTATAAACGAGTCAGTGGTCAAAGCTCTTACCACCCCTACTAGACAATGCAACTTGGCATATTTTTTTCTTGGAAGTGGAAGTGAATGAGCATGTAAACTTTGAGGACATTGCTAATATATCAGATCCGAATCCCAGTGGATCTTAAACTGAAAACTCTCTGGGCTTGTAGAACATTTTATTTTTAATCAGTATTTCATTCTCGTGCAGAGATTGCAAAAGCAGGGTGTTGGACTGATTTATGAAAAACTTATGTTTATCGTCAATCATTGCCTAAGCATAATAAATCCGTGGATATTAGAGTATTCTGGTGTTGTATACATGGATTATCTTGGTAAAGTGTCGTGCTATTCTATATTTTGTTTTTAGAATTTTCAATTGGAGATGCAGAATTTTACCTTAATTGATGCAGTTGTAGGATAGTTTTCGACTATACAAGTTTGGAAAGGTTGTCATAAAAATTCTTAAAATGAGAAATTGATGTTCTTGAAAGATAACATTTTCTTGAGGTTTCGTGCATGTGCAACTTTTCGACCTATGAACAAAAATATAACATTATATCATAGATTTATGGTTATAATGGTAGAGTTCAATGAGGATCGGTTTACTATCCATGTCAACATGAATATAAGCATGGTTAAGAACAAATCCCATTGGAGACAGTCTTTTCACCACCACCTTGGATTTCTTTATAATGTTATTCAAAATGTTCTTCCTGAATGGGGCAATATCAAGGTTGATTTGTTTCAATTTGCATGGGCATCTCTTCTTGGCATAGTTGGTTTTGCTTCTGCATAAAGGTAAGGCTGATTGGATGGAATATAGAGGATGTTTAGTAAAATAGGGTCGTCTGTATGATATGGTTAGAAAATTGTTATTCCAAGAAAAAAAGTTTTAGTGAGAAAATAAAGTATTCATCTGTTCCTTTTGAGATACCTATTTATTTGCATTTGTCATAGGGTGAGAATAAAGGCTTCCTTGTCTGTAAAAAGAAGATGGCCACGTCTCCAGAAGCACTGTGCTGTTTTTGCCCCCAACCATTCAGACAATTTGTGGAGTATGTGGTGAACTTAAAATTTGATGAGGAACCTAATTATGCTAGGTGCATCTCTCTCTTTGATGGAATAGTGGGTCCAAACCCAGATACTCGGCCGATCTACACTGATGGGGCTCAGAAGGTACCATTTTGCCTTTTCTCATTGCAAGCAAAACTTGGTAGTATGAATACAACTAAAGTTGGGTTGAATGTCTTACAGCTTATCTATCAGGTTGGTCATAAGAGAGGTCGCCTAATGATGGACGAAGAGGATGATGAACAACCAAAGAAGAAGGTTCGGATGGGGATGCCTGCAACACAATGGATTAGTGTTTATAATGCTCACCGACCTATGAAGCAAAGGTAGACATCATCATTGTGCATAATCTCAAGCCTAGCTTATTACTGGAAACTTAAGCTGATTTTTTATTCTTGTTAGGTATCACTACAATGTAACAGATTCAAGACTTGCACAACATATTGAGAAAGGGAATGAAGATGGGCTGTTCATTAGTAGTGTGGGCTCTTCTGCAAATCTGTGGGCACTGATTATGGATGCAGGCACTGGTTTTACATTTCAAGTCTATGAACTTTCATCCTGTTTTCTTCACAAAGTTAGTATCTTGTCCATATTCATATTTGTTTATGCTTGGTTGCTGATTACTCAACACATTTATTGACAGAATCATTTTTGTCTATTCCACAGTTAACTTCGGAGCACATTTTATGCTACCGAATCCACTTGCTGCATTATCACCAACATTTGTGTTATTTTCATATTGGCCCCTGCAATAGCTGCTGAGCTAATTCATTGCTTGTGTTTGCAGGATTGGATTATGCAACAGTGGGAGAAGAACTATTATATTAGTGCAGTAGCAGGAGCAAATAATGGAAGTTCTTTAGTAGTGATGTCTAAAGGTAACACTGACCAACCTTTTTTATTTGTTGATTACTAAGTTTTCTCCTTGAATTTTAACTTCTTGTTGATCTTGCAATGTAGGTACACCATATCAACAGCAGTCCTACAAGGTTAGTGATTCTTTCCCATTTAAGTGGATAACCAAAAAATGGAGGGAGGGATTTTATGTCACATCTATGGCAACTGCGGGCAGCAGATGGGGGGTGGTTATGTCGCGCAATGCAGGATTTACGGACCAGGTTTGTTTCATTCTGTTGTTATGTCATCTTTCTTAAAGGAAAAGGTGGCAGCACACCACCTCTGATTTATTTACAGTGGTAATTTGAACATGGAGGGGGATATAATATATACCCCATGAAAAAAGAATGTAAAGAGGAAGTGAATGAGATGTCTTCAAAAAAAGAATAAACTAAAATAAAACAACAGCTAATTTTAAGGTCATCCAAGAGCAGTCTACCTCTAATTGGGTAATCAGTAATCCATTGCGCCGCTTAATCCCCTGGATGAGGGGGTAGGCATGATTCTTCCTAGGCGCCCACTTAATCTTGCTTTTTAGAACACTGGTTGTCATGTCATCATTATATAGCTACTGACATTATATAATGTCATTTATGATGTTTTATGGGATAGGTTGTGGAACTTGATTTTCTATACCCAAGTGAGGGCATCCATCGTAGGTGGGATGGTGGCTATCGTATAACTGCAACTGCTGCAACTTGGGACCAAGCTGCACTTGTTCTGAGTGTACCTCGAAAGAAACCTACAGATGAAACACAAGAGACACTTCGGACTTCTGTATTTCCCAGTGCACATGTTAAGGTATCAATCATTTTTTGAATGGATCTGGATTTTGTTGTTTCATTCTTGTATAGGCATAGCCTTTAAATTTGATCGAACGTCATCTGGTTTGTCACAGGAAAAATGGGCGAAAAATCTTTACATTGCATCCATTTGCTATGGTCGAACAGTTTCGTAGCCTACTAGCCTCCCAGTTTTCTTGTGTTGGATGTGGAGAATGTTGCTCACTCTTCTGGCTGTCATTTAGCATCATGTTGGTGTTTTGGAGGATGGAAGATCTTATCTTTAAGACCAATCTACTTGTTTCATACGTGGGCCAGAGAAATTTTGATATCCAAGATCTATTCAATTGTTCATCCCACTTATCAACTACCGCTAACAGCTTTTGCTGTCACTGTCAACCTTTTGTAGCTGTACTTGCACTAATAGCCATGATCAGACAACGATAGAATGCTTGGTGGGCATCTTAACTTAATTATTGAGTTTGTATAGTGTTGGAGAATTAGATACATCATCAATTTTCTTTTTAAGGCTATTCTTGTGCATCTGATGTGCATGTTTCACTACTTGATGCATTGGCCTAGAGATTTTATGGCATTGGTATTATGTTGTCATTCTTCAAATTTGAATCAGTTTCATTCACTTTGAAATTTGAAGCAGGACATGCAATTAAAAGTGTGTTGCCTACCTTTCCTTTTTCTGTATTTTTTTGCTTTTTTATTAATTTTGAATTAGCATATGATTGACTAGTAGTTATATATCTATTTTTAAAGTCATGAATAAATCCCAGTCAATGTCATGTTTGAGTTATTTTACATTTATTGTTGTCATTGCATTAGTTATATTTTTAAGTTGCACTTGTTTTGAAAATGAGCTGCGAAGTGCAGGTGCATTTTTTTGTAAGAACTGTTTTAGTTGTAAAGAAAAATTATGGTAATATTTTCCTCAGTTCATTTAAAATGTGATCCTCTTGTACTCTTGGGCAATGATTACGAATAAATTTCATTTTGGTGGGGAATTTCAAGATTGGTGAGAGTCTCCAACATTTGCCATAAATCAAGGTTATTTAAATGAGCAGGAACCTTTCACAAGTCACATCATAAGCTAGAGGTTTATTGTTTATGGGCCTTTACTGCAATAAGTCTTGACATATTATGTAGTGTACTTTGTTGAGGTGTTGATTTCAGATGTTGATGCCCAGATCTGATGTTCCCAAAACTTTATTGTACCTTGTGGAACGTACTACAGGTCAAGTAAACCAATCATCAATCTATAGTTGAACAGTTTTCATAGCATATTTGTGGGAGTTGCTCTGATCAATCTAAATTCAATTTTTGGACTATCTTAATGTTCTATGGGGGAATAATGGATTCCTTCCCTATGGTGAGACCCCTTTTGAACATTATTCAAAATCATTTATGCTTGTTGAACAAGGCATTATTTATCGGGAAAGTATTTGTAAATTTTTTTGTTTGTACGGTGTTGCTTTAAGACATTGGAGTTGTAGCAAGATCTGATCTTTCCTGATTTTGTTTCAGGATATCAGCTCCATCTCATGCCTGGTTCCTGAAGAGGCAAGCATTAAAACTTTGCACATTAGCCTTTTTTTTTATATCTGTTACATTGTCATCTATATATCCAGTATTCTTTTGCCCCTGATAAATCTGCTGCTTGGAATTTATGCGTCCACGTGAGTTAATTGCTTTTCTAATGATTGGTGCTTCATCTGTTTGCATGATATACCCGTTTGAACATTTTCACGTTCTTTATGTATTGTTTGTAACTGTTAGGGATTGTGGATTCAGCCAAAGATGATTTTTCTCAGAACCTACTGTTATTTTTTTTTTAAAGTGAAGCAGAAAACAAAAAAGACTATGGATACCCTGCAGCCTCATTAAGTCATGTGCTATATAGTAGATGTGGCCACTGTTCTGATTCTTCGACCTTGCTTCATGAACTCTATTTCTTACAATTACCGAATCTAGGTCAGCAATCGATGAAGTCTTAGGTGTCTGGAGATTTAATATGTACATGTGGCATCCAGCAGCCATAAAGGCCTTCAAGCTTGCATATCTCAAAAATAAGATTGATAGTTTAGATTAACTTATTTTACAGATAAAATGCTATAAATCTAATTAAAACCTATATGTTTAAATTTCATGTGTAATATTATTTGAATCATTTCTATTTACCACGTCGCATTGATTTATTGGAAGGGACTCTGAATGATAAGGAATCATGTGAATTTAATGAAAAAACCTTAACTTTGAGATATGGCTTGCGTCAGTTTGAGATTTGATTTTAATACACTTGGCCACAATATTGACATTTTAACTTTTGCACTCTTTAAATGTGTTATGGGATGGATTTATTACACGAAGACTGAACTCCAGTTCCAACATAGAGTCTAATTATTGAACTTAGATTGTCATGATAGTTGTGAGTTGTGACCATCCATATTTTATGCAACTACCGAAATTAAATATATTACAAGAATATATGCATTATTATTTGCATTACTGCCATTAGTTTATGTTGCTATTGGTTTCCTCTCCATGCATGCATTGCCAATGCTCTTATTCACTAGCTGTCTATATTGAGATATTATTTGGTTTCCAGTTTCTCAATGGGTTCATCTCCTATAGTGTGTTCATTGTTCATGTATGGTGAAGGGGAAGAAAATGAGAACAAGAGTGTCCTTTCCACTCAGGGTTCATTGCCACCATGAGGTATCTCAACATTTATTTTTTGGCATTTGATCATTTTCGACTCTTTTGATCATTGTGTCTTGTGTGTGAGTTTTCTTTTTTGGCATATCTTATTTGTGCTCTTATATGTCCTGTACAGACTGACTTCATGTACATCTTATATTGCTGTGTTTCTTTTAAACTTTCATGTGAAAACTCTCTGAAAATGATTCGCCTTGGTGTGGCATTCCGGAAATGTACAGATTAACACCTGTTGTTGTGAAAGTGCCATCTTACATTGATCACCTTGTTATACTGTGCCACCCACAATTCTCCGTATGTTTTGCATAATTTATTAGAAGCTATTCTGATCGAATTTGGAGTGCAAAAACATGAAGTCAACATATGTAGAGGTGAGGTTTCGACTGTTGGGTGTGGGAGCTGCGTAGGATGTGATGCGGCTTGTTCTGCTCCCAGTTTATCGACTGCAGGTACTTCTAATTTGTTCTTGGTGAATAAGAGTCCAGATCCCATGTGATCCTGTGTGAAAACCTCATAGAATTCGTATGGCATCCTATATAAGGCCATGTCACGTAGATATAACAATTTTATTTAAATTATCTGTGTACGGTTCTTTTGTAAATATCAAATAAAAAGGTAACTTTTATTGGGATGGTTTTTTATTATTTACATGGCATTTTCTCATTGGTTGCCATAGGAATTCTATGTGACTTTCACACGGAGGATCTAAACATGGTGAATAATACGTTTGTTCGGGTTACATCGTAGATCATGTTATTTGATTGTTAGTCCTTCCAAAACAGTTTTTTTATTCTTCCTCTTCAGCATGGATTTAAATTTTTATAAAAGATAATTTCACTAAGTATGAGGAAATCATGACCTTATAACAGATGATATCCATGTTGAGTAAAAGTTCTTATTCCCTCTTCAATAGCAAACTTGAGAACTCTAATGATTGCACAATCTGAGTCATATATACAACTGAAGCCAAAGAAGATATGTGGATGAGACTTGAGATGGGGAAGCCATGAATGATCAGCGTCTCATCTTGACCCACCCCATTTTGAAATTATAATTAATTTTAATCAGATCTCTCATCTTGGGGAGGCCCATTCAATTGATGGAACATATTTTAGAAAAGATTTTTAGAAAGGAAAATGATACGACCAGGCTTAATTACAATTCATACCGTTTTTTGTTTTTAAAAAATATCACTCTTATTAAAATACATGTTATATGAAATGAAATATATATTAAGATACAATGTACGTTTTTGTTAAAGCTTAAAAGTTGCAGATTATAGTTTTTAACTTAAAATAAGCAGTTGTTGTATGTTTGTTTAAATTTATTGAAACTTATTTAAGCTAAAAAGAACTTTAAAAAGTTGTAAACTCTATGAGCATTTTTAATCTTATACTCAAACTTTTACTTAAATTCAAATTTAAATAAAAGTCATCTAAAATCCTCTCCAATCATTTACTCGTGTCTTTACTAAATCGAACTTTTATTCAAACATTTACTCAAATTAAGGGAGATTTAAATCTTTATCTAAATTTTTAACATCTTTTCTTTTTTCATTATCTTCACATTTTCTTTCAAATGTGATATTTTTTTCTTCCTTCAATTTCATTTTTAGTTGCATTATATTAGACGTTTTTTCACCATCTTTTGAAACCCCCCCCCCCCCAAAAAAAAAAGGAGAAATTAATTAGGGTCCTTAGGGATATCACTGTAATAACAATTGGTCCTTTGACTTTTTTTACTTTTTTTTAGGCCCTTCCATACATTATGTTTAGGTCATTTCATCCATCCTTAGTGAATTTTTACATACCATTCATTCATTACGTTTAACTCTACCTTTTTTCTTTCCTTTTTAACCCCAGTCCCATCTCTTATTTGTTTTCCTCCCCTCCCAACATAACAAAATATATAACAGTGTATAAAATGAGCATAACAGTGTATAAGATGAGCATAATAGTGAATTTTGAAATTATATCTGCTATTCAAATCACCACCATGAATTTAAATCAACTGTTTTAAATCACTGACCATGGATTTACAAAATTACCGCAAAGTAATATTTACATTCTGTTTATAACTTTCACTCTTTTTAAAAACTCGTTACTTAAGCATCACTCTCTTTCGCTCTTCGAATAACTTGCTACATACTCCTCTTAAAACCTTGGTATGTCATGTTGCCTTCATTCCATTCTCGTTCCATTTATGAGGTGTTCACCATATTTGATGACAAACATACCACGGTCAACCCTAAAAGCATCATAAATTAATTAATATCGTGTATTTTATGTTGGGACATTATTAATTATTATGACAATATAAAAATAATTCTTACCCATTGGATTGTTGTAGGCATTGGTATCCTTGTGAGTGACCAGTCAAAAACATCGTGTATGAAATGGTGCAAACTAAAATACATTTTTAACCACTGGACTTATACATTAGGGGGGAAATATCTCAATAAATAAAAGTGTACATAGACTAATAATGGTGTACATGAAGAATTTAACATTATACAAGACAATATAACAATGTACAAAAATATTGTAACTATGCATATAAAGGGAAAGATTATCATTTTCTACAAATGAACCATTACATCTTCAAGCTGACAATGTGTAAAAACCTACATATGTTAAAATCAGTGATGAATAGTCCCCAAAACCAATGAAAAATCTTGAATGATATCAATATACTACATAATCAGAAGAATGATTTATCAGTATACATATACATTTCAATGTAGTAATGACAATGTAAATCATATTTTCAAGAGGTTAATGGTGTACACATGAAGCATATCATTGCCTATAAGTTGGGAGTCCAGGAGATCACTGCTCCAACTGTGAACTTGTGTCTAAAAGTAAGTAACTCATTGAGCATATAAGGTCAAAATAAACAATACCAATATATATATATATATATATATATATATATATATATATATATATATATATATATATACATCCTAAAAGCCTATAAACAACCTAAAAGCCCAAGTTTCTATATCATATTAAGGTTTTTCATATTAAATAAAAAACATACTGGACAATCTGTATAAGTGGAGCATAAGAGGAGCATAACAAATAAAATATAACAGTGTACAGAAAGAGCATAACAATGTACAAGTGTAACAGTGAATTTTGAAGTTCTTTTGTCATGTGAATACTCTTATAAATATAAAGAGTACAGGAAAAACTTAGCAATTTAAGAGTCCTAGATATTAAGATGACTAATGTTAAGCTAGTTTCTTATATCATATTAGGAGCATAATAGTATACAAGGATAACATAATAGTGTACAAGAGGAGATAACATAGTATATTGAGTTCTATTTGTAGATATGACTCATCTCTATCTTCTAAAATATACACATAATTATATATACTTGAATAAAAATATGTAGCCAAAGATTATAATTCTAACACAGACATTTTGGAAGAAAAGATTATAATTCTAATACAGACATTTTCAAAAATTTTAATGAAAATAAAGCAACATGCAATTCTAACTCTCTCTCTCCTCTCTCTCTCTCTCTCTCTTTTTAAGAAAAGATAGGAGCATCTGCTAAAGGAGAAATTAGTCATTCTTACTTAGGGTGCGTTTGGTTGTGCGATTGCGCTGCGATTGCAATTACAGGAAGCTGCGTTTGCAATCGCGCAACCAAACAGTTTTATAATCGCAGTTTTAAACCCAGCGATTGCAGGCAAATAGTGCCCAAAAGCTGCGATTTCAAAAAGCTGAGAAAATGAGCTTCCTGCAGAATCAGGTTTGCAATCGCAGATTCCTGCAGAATCAGTTTTGCAATCGCGCAACCAAACGCACCCTTAAAGGCCAAGATATCAAAGGCTAGTAGGATTCACACATTACATAGGATTTTTGATAAATCAGAATAGCATCAAAGATGTCACCAATCAACAGATATTCCTAAAACACAGATATAAATCAAGGGCAGTACATCAAAGACAAAGGCTCCGTTTGGTTGTGTGGTTGGGGCGGATTCCGCTTTTTAAAAAACTGAAAAGCATAAATTGTGCAGTCAAACGGGGTAGATTAATTTAGAATCGAACGTTGAATTCCTTTTAATTTTTTCTCGAAATCTGTGTTTTGAAAAGCCCAAAAATATTGTTTTTTGGTCGGAATCGAATTTTTAAATTGAAAAACAACGTTCTCTGTCAAACATCAACTTCTTTTAAATATTATTTCTTAAATTAAAAAAAAGTATTCCAATAAAAATCAATTTCAAATTCATTTTAAAAATCAGTTTTATTTCAAAATAGCAATATGTGTTTCCAAAAAAAGCCAAAGACCAATATCAATTATTACAACAAGATCCTATGTTTTGATCATATTATAAAAGAAAATCAAGATCTAGTTATTTTTTGACCAAATAGAGCAACAAAAGTAGTCCATCCGCAAAAAACACACACACACTACGAAACAAAAACCCAAATATGAAAACCTCCACACACACCTCAAAGCGATTTAAACAAAAAAAAGTAACGCAAATCAATACAAGAAAACTATAACCCATATGAAAATCGAGTCCACACAACAACAAAAGCAAAACAAAGGACTTGCTTTGTTCCAACAGAAGAAAAAAAAATGTTCTTCAATGGATGTTCTTCAATGGCTTTTCTTGAGGCAAGATATTCGTGCGCAAATCCTGATGCGAGAAAGCAAAATATGTTCTTCAATGGATTTTCGAGGAGAGAGTGTTTTTCGAGAATGGGAAGAGAAAGGGAGGTGAGAGTTGTTCGGGGATGAAGAGGGTGGGCGGACGGAGGGGCGATTTGGGGGAGAGAAAGGGGGATTGTTTTTTATTTTTCAGGGAGAGAGGGGAACGGTGTTTTTTTGGGAGAGAGTGGGGAAGGGTTTTAGGGATTTCTGGAGAGAGATTGGGAAAAGAGTGGGAAAGAAAGAGAGTGTATTTGTTTGGAGGGCATAACAGGAAATGAAAACGAACGTTAGGAAAGAGTAGTGCTGGTAAACGAGTCGAGCAGTTCGGGCTCGGCTCGGACTCGACTCGGTTAAAGCTCGTTCAAGCTCGTTCGATTAGATAAACGAGCCGAGCTTGAACAATTTTTAAAGTTCGGTTTGTAAATGAGCCGAGTCTGAAACGAGCCCGAGCTCGAACCTAGCTTATGTTATTTTCGCATGTATAAGGTGTTGTGATTTATGAAATGTGACTTTTCAAATGCTAAACAAGGTTTTTTTTAGCTAAACGAGTCCGAGCCGAGTCTTGATTTGAGCTTCGGCTTGGCTTGTTTAACAAACGAGCCGAGCCGAGCTTTAACCGAGCTCACGAGCCCAACGAGCTGAGCTTGAACACGAAATGAAGTTCGGTCCTGAGCCGAACCGAGCCCGAAGCATGTTGCTAAACGAGCCGAGCCTGAGCAGGTCAAAGCTCGGCTCGTTTACCACCCCTAGGAAAGAGAGTGTATTTGTTTGGAGGGCATAACAGAAATGAAAACGAACGTTAGGGGACAGTTAGTCAAGGAATCAAAGATAATAAGCTTTGGGATGGGGGACTTATGATTAAGGCAAAAAGTTGTAGGGACTAATTATTAATAGATGGATATCTCAGGAACCCTAATTAATTTTTTCAAAAAAAAAAGTTATTTTCTTTTTTAGGTCTTTATCTTTGTTTTTTTACTTCTTATTTTTACTTCAATAAAAAAAATATTTTTACCTTTATAAAAAAAAATTGGATGATAATGATTTTTAAATTTAAATATCATTGAAGGAAAGAAAATTTGAGTTGTTTGGGGAAAGAACTTTGAAAATGTTTATAGGAAATAATTAGAAGAAGATGTGAATTTTTTAAACGATTTGAGTAAAGCACAAAGTGATGGTTGGAGACATCATATCAAATCAAGTTTTTACTCAAATTTTAAGTGAAATTTGGATATATGTTTGAGTAAGGTCTGGAGATAACCTAAGTTGGGTTAGGGGTGTTTTTCAGATTATAACTTATGGATTAATGTTTAAAAAAATATGTTGGACATTTAATACCATTCACTTTATTTAATAAGAACAAATTTTTTCATCTTCTCTAAATATTCTTTTCATCTATTAAAAATTTAAAATAACTCATATAAGATTTTTTTTTTTAAATTTGAAATGACTTGTAAGATTAAAACTTTGGATTTTAACTTTTTTAAATAAAATAAAATTTAGATTACAGCTAGAATATTTTAGTTGTGTTTTTTTATTAATAGAGATCAAGTTCTATATTTTTGTCTTTCAAGTTCTACTTTTTTAATTAATGTGGAATCCAATATTTTATTAAATTTTTTACATTTTATTTAATGTTAATGAATGATGAGTGAGTCATCATTATTTTATAAGTAAAACCACATATTTTATCAAAGAGAAATTAATTCTAACTTATACACAGGAAGGGGTATTTTTGAACAATTACAGAACAAAAGCTATTTTACAGCGTATTCTAATAAACATCCATAACTGCTTATTATTTGCTTTTCAACAACTACAAGAAACATGTTAACCGTTTATCAAAAAAGTTATAATCTATAATCTATAAGTTATAATCTATATAATATGTAAATTTAAGCTCCAACAAACATGACAAACATGACGAATAGTGTATTTTCTTTAACTTTGTAAAAATAAATAAAAAGCCCATTATATAACTCCATATATATATATAATAACGTAATATATATTATGCTATCATAATATATAAATATATAAGACTACAAAACGAATTGAGTGAATTAACGCGTTTTTTTTAGAATTATTTTTTATAGATTGTTTTTTATGCTTGTTCTTTTTTTTTTCCTGAATGTCAATTGGAGATCAAACCCCTACGGACGAAATTCTTCGGGGGATAAAAAATTGAAGAAAAAAGATACACAGAGCCCACATTGCAGCCCCAATTTTAATTCATCCTGTTTTTTTTTTCAATAAAATCATACACTCAATCTTTGAATAAGTATATGTTGTTATATGAAAAAGAGTATATACTGAGATACATTAGTATTTTTTTTTCATAATGAAAAAAAAAATTGAGTCATATATTATTATAAGACTCATACACTATGATAGTGCAGTATATACTACGTTATCATAGCGTATGAGACTGCAAAATGAGCCGCAAAAAAACTTAGTATCAGCACTCAAAATTGAATCTGTTCAAAATAAGGCATATAAATAAGATATAGCATAGCTTTATATGATCTGCAATTTCAGAGCATCCATTTCATAACGGAAATCTATCTCAAAGGATGGTACATAAGAAATTTTTGCTAGTACATATGCCTCATATACTGATTGTAAAATACAACAAGAGGGTCATAACTCATAACCATAGACAATGGAAATCAAAACCTATATACAAATCGATTTTCCTTGTATATGTATATATTGTATACTGAATGAACTATGTCAACTCAGCTGAAAATTTCTCAGATCAAACTTCAATTCACAATTAAAAGTTTTGTAGAATTGAAGACCTGGCATGATCAGGGCGATGGCCGGCGACACAATCTTGATAAAAGGACTTGTTCCTGCAGATGTTGAGAGTAAACAAAAGGATTTTTCACACAATCATAGTTATGCCTATCAATTATCCAAGAAAAATTTGTATCTGATTCCAATAAGGCGCTATTACACTCAGTCATTTTATCAATTAAAATACAGTTTTATATATCTCATTAAAAATCCAGTAAAACATATACACCGTTAAACAATATAAATACCCCGTTTAATTTTTTTTACGCTTACTAAAAATGAGTTCATTCAACTCAAATTGAGCGATGTACACTTTTTTTTATCAAAACATATACTTAATTAGATAATGTTTATTACTTTTAGAAAATAAAAAACAAGTGTGGTCTAATGACTTGAGTCTAACATTTTCCATTCCAATAATATTAGGAATTCAAAATATGAGTAATTTATTTGAAATTTAGGGTACAGAATATATCAAATATTACATCCAAATGGATTTAGATATGAATATTAGGATACCAAGATATTCATTATGAAAATTTTTTTTTGTAAATGAGGGATATTTATGTATTATACATTCTTATAAATATTTCATTTTAATATTTTATACTTAAAAAACATGTTATAAATATGATTTTTTTTAAATATGGGAAAATTAATTAGGGGTCCCTCTGATCACCCATCTATTAGTTTTAGCTCCCTGAAAAGTTTTCAAGTTTTTTTTAGATCTCTAATGCGTTTAAAAATTATCTTTAAATCCCTCCATCAGGATATTGTTCAAAAATATCAAAAATGCCCTCACCCAATTATGCGAAGGTTAATAATATACTGGGGAGTGCTTATAGTGTACTTGAGATACTTAATAATGCACTGGGGACTGTTTACAGTGTACGGAAACAATTGGCGAAAAGCATTCTATGCAAAGATTAACAATATACTAGAAAGTGTTAACAGTATACTAGACATATTTAACAATATACTAGGGAGTGTTAACAGTGTACTAAAATAATTGTATGGGAGACATTTTTGGTATTTTTGAAAGCAACCTGCTAGAGGGACCTAAAGATAATTTTTCGCCGCTTTAGGGACCTAAAAAAACTTAAAAATTTCATAAATATGAAAATAACAGACAGGTGATCACGGGAACCCTTAATTAATTTCCCCAATAAATATAGAATGGGATAGTTTGATAAATTATTCAAATTCAAATGAAGTACTCGAACTCAGATCTAATACTGACACATGCTTGGTAATAAATTCAGCCAAGAATTTATTCAATCTATTGATGGGCTTAGGTATGGCAACACAATAAAAAATTCAGTAACCCACCTTAAGAACTAAGTTTGAAATCGAAAGATTAAAAGCAACTACTCTGAGATGGAGCATTACCTCGGTGTGATCATGATCATAATGAACCAAAAAGAGGCACCTGCAACCCCTAATATCATGTAGCCTTTGTCGGATTTCCTTTACATGCGCATCGTAGTACATCGCTTGATCTCTGCCATCCTGAAAACACGCATCGTTAACTGTAAACATAAAGGGACTAACAATGTACCAGCAAATTTTGTAGAGGGGGGGTCTAATTTTCAAGAGACATGCATACCTGGAAACAGAGGACAAGATCACCAACTTTAACATTACAACATTCGGAGGGCTCCAATGGAAGAGAACGCTCACGCACTGCATTTTTTACGTTAACCCACTCATCCTCCTCTGCACCATATCCAACATACCTTACAAGCACCTCCTAAAGAGAAAGCATCTATATTTCATGAATGAAAGATGACAAGACTTAAAAAACTGTAAAACTGTAGAGGTCATCTTTAAATGAAATGGATCCACTTGGAACTCTGCAAGATGAAAATTGTGTTATTTGACAAAGTTGTCATTAAACAAGTCAGGAATTAGCAGTCCCAATTTCTAACAGAAGATCACAAGTGTTTTTTTATATACGCAAGTGTTTGTTTATTTGTCATCTTCTTCCTTTTTTGTAGTTAAAATTCTCCAATCAGCACGGGTATAACTGGACCTAGTACCCCTTAGTGAAGAGGGGTACCTCTACTGACTACCAAGAAGTGGTTTGGTAAGATCACATGACTTGGAGAAAAAAATCTAGTGGTGACAGCAACCACGAATGAGAATTTTTTTTGTGCAAGATAAAGAGTTCATAGAGATTTTTTGTTCATACTGATTTTTTTACTTTTATTTTCTGGGAACCAACAAACATATTGTTTTGCATCAGTATATTGGAACTCGTGTAAACAAATTATGTTTAGACTCAATTAGAAATTCAGAAGATTTGACGAGCTATTATGTGATATAATATTCTGGACAGCTGATCCAAAAGCCAAAGAATGAGTTCAGAATTAACAGGCCACTTACATATTCTCCTGAACTGTGAACTCTATGTGTAAGAAACGAAGCCACATCATACCTGCAATGCTAAAAAAAGATCAGAATAAATTCTCCTACATGGTCATAACTACGTATATAATATAATAAAACCAAGATTAACCAGGTTTAACTTTTAATGTGAACCGAGAGCTTTGAATAAGAACAAATATGATAATAAAAGGTAATTTAGCACGTTTAGTAAGGACATAGAAGTTAGATCTCTTTTCATATTATTTAATAAATAAATGACAAAATTCTTACCATGCCCCATCCTTTCTTGATCTAGCTTCAAACTCGAACTCTACATCAACGGCCACATCGCCTGTGTTTTGAGTTAAATGAACAGAAAGTCAATATAGGCACCAGCATATTGCAGCCACGAACAATAAATCCATGCCAAGTCAAAATAAATCACTATCAACCTCCTCATGACCTCCTGATTAATTACTATGTTACGGGAATTTGGAAGCATAATTACTATGAGTTACCAAGCATTTTCAGAATGAACAGTATGCATCAGACACAGCACTGCATCACATTAACACCGCAATCTTATTTAACTAAGTATAAATAAATGCATTTTTCTGACTAATCATGGAGTTATATATGACAAATTAAATTTTAGCAAAAACACCAAGCAAGCTCTAATCAGATGAAAGAATTCAAAAACAAAACACATCAGCTCAAAGATGTCATAACAAGCATTGGCACAAATAAATAAAAATATTTCTCAAATCAGAAACTTTAACATCCCTAAATCGATAAACTTGGCACCTGTACTCAACCCAAAACAGTATTGAGTCTCAGACATCTCACCAATCTGTATCTGGAGAGTGGTGGGTCCCCTCAAAAGGTAAATATCAAATCTTCTAAAACTTGTAAAGAACCATGAAAGAAGTGACATTTTTCTTCCCCCATTTAAGCCATCTAGGTCATAAGAGTGTATTTATTACTTCTTCATGGCTCCTGACATACAGAATGGGTCAATATCAATATTATCATGTAGAGTATTCTGCTGCTCGGTTCACCCAAATGTTCACCTAACCTAGATGGAACCTTAGTTCTAATTTTTAAAAATCGATATTTTCCATATATCAATTGGGGGGGCCCAAACGATATATCAACCGATGTAATGATTTTTGTAAAAAAATTGAAAAATGAGAAGAAAAATGATAAAATTGTCAAAAAGAGAGAGAGTGAAAAAATATGTAGATTCTTATTGATGAAATATTTTGTCTATTTTTTGTAGGAAATAAAACATGAAATGAATTATTCGAAATGTCAAATTAAAATAACATGTTTACATTTTTAAAAAAAAGAATTTTATTGGAAAACATAATTCAATGTGGAATCAACCCAATCTTGGTCTTGAATTCCACTTGATCTTCTTGAAAATGGGGGGAGGGGGTTACATAGAGTTTTGAAATTAGGTTTTAAAATACATAATTAAATTAAGGGATTTTTAGTTTTAAGCCCCGTAAACTATAGGATTTAGCTATCGATCTCACTTCTTCATATTTAGGTTTTAGTCCCTACATTTAAATGATATGTTCCTTTTTAGTCCCTGGGAGGGACCTATTCCTAATTATTTAGTTTGTTTTTTAGTCCCTGAGAGTAGGCCTGGTAAATGAACCAAGCCGCTCGGGCTCGGCTCGGGCTCGGTTCGGTTTGAGCTCGTTCAAGCTCGTTCATTTAGACAAATGAGCGAGCTTGAACAAGTTTTAAAGCTCGGTTAGGTTCGGGACCTGGATCAAGCTTCATTTTATGTTCAAATTCGACCTGTTTGTATTATTAAAACTTAGTTGAAGCTTGACTAAACTCCTTTATAAAATCAGAATATTAAATTAAGACAAAGTTTTGCTCGCTTAAGCTCATGAACTTGGCTCATTTAGGCTAAAATTTTGTTTTCAATCCCTAAAAATCATAAAATGAAGAAGAACGCTGGGCTCGTTGAGGCTCGTGAGCTCGGCTCGGCTCGACTCGACTCGTTTATAAACGAGCCGAGCTTGAACATGTCAAAGCTCGGCTCGTTCGGCTCGTTTACCACCCCTACCTGGGAGGGACTTATTCCTAAATTATCATTTAAATGTAGGGACTAAAACCTAGATATAAAGAAGTGAGGGATCAATCGCTAAATCCTATAGTTTACGGGGACTTAAAATTAAAAATCCCTTAAATTAAAGGGAAGGGAGTATTTTTAAGGAAAATCCACCCCAACAACAACTGGATTACCCTATGGCTTGCTTCACAAGGCTATAGGGATGGCGTGGATTTTATGTCAATGGAGGGAATGAGGGAGGTGCAAAAGGCCAAGGAAGAGGGGGATAGAGTGTGAAGGCGAAAATTACTCAATCCTTCGTCTTGGCAATGGTATAGTCTCTATAGCTTACAAGCAACAACCAAATCATCTTCAAGGGAGCATCAATGTATATGGAGAACATCTGGGAGGATGTGGTTCAATTAATCAAAGATTGGCATCGGTTTTGCATGGGGGAGAGTCAAGTGTTGAAAATAAAAGATAAAATTGTAATTGAGGATAGTGGGCTTGATGTGGTGAGTGTGGGAATGTGGGAGGCCGGCAAGAAGTTGAGGAGAGGTGGGGACAAATCCACGAAAACAAAGGTGTCCCAACTCTTAGTCCCTGTGGTGGTGCGGTCAGCGTGACTGAATCGAAATCAAGTCATCTTCAAAAGACAAAGGTCGTATGCGAAGAACATTTTAATCTCATCCAAGATTGGGATAGACATTGTGTTGGGGCAAGCTCAGTTCGCTTTTCGGCGGGCAGATTTGTGATTAGTGAGTAGTGTGTAGGGTGATTTCCCATTGGACCCTAGTAGAATTCTCTTCTACTAAGGGTCCATTTTGAAGTCTATTTATGTTATGTTTTTCTTGTTTTGTTTGTAATCTATTTGGGCTTTCGCTGTTTAATAAATTGAGGGCGTTAGCCTACCATCATCTTCAAAAAAGAAAAAGGAATAGTGGCTTGGGAGGGTTCCGATGCGTGGTCTTATGTAGATTCCTCTTCTACTAACACACGACTGGGGTTTAGTTTCTTTGTGCTTCTTATGCTGTTTTGAATTGGGCATTCTATTATATTTATTTAATCAAATTGGAATAGGATGCCTACCTTTTTTTTTAAAAAATGACTGGATCTCCAACCGTTGAGATTCCTTCGTGGCAAGTAGCAACAGCTACCTTGCCTTTTTTGAATTTATAAAGAGGATGAATTTCACAATGTCACAATATATCATCGGGTAACTAAAACCGATTGATAAAAGGGCCGACCACAGGGGCAAAACCAATTTATCGATATATCGGTCAATATTTAACACTGGGTTTAAGATGTAGCACTCAAAAGTAAATTCCAGAAATGTTTTTCCACAAAAAAAAAAAAATCAACAAATGTCTTTTGGAAGGGCAGGCAACAAAATTACATGCTTTTTTAAACTATGTTATAATTTTGTCGCATTTTCCAATAGCATGATTGGATCAAGACATATCACTTAATAAATAAGAGTATCAAACAATGTATGGATGTTTAACTGCTTATACACCCATAAATGAAGGCAGCTACTTGCTTAATTTATTTAGGATGACATCCATGTGTTTATTTACTCAAAAAAAAACCCATGTATTTGCATAGGTGGATATTAATAAAGATCGCACCTTTGCGAGTATCAGAAGTGCTCTCAAGTGCATTGTTTGAAGGGATGGCATCTGGGAATGTCTCTGACTTATTTGGATTTAAAGACATTTCTTTTGACATGCCAACATGTTGTTTTGTTGTAGCTGGTGAGGGCATCTCCTTAAACTCATGAATTTTGGGTTTGCTCTGGAGCCATTTATGCTCCTAAAACATGACAATGATAAAGCATTTAGAGGCTATAATATACAGAGATCCCCATGAAAAATAACCTGTTTGCATTGATAGAGCTCTTGTGGCACGATCTGAAGAATAACTACCATGGCATTAAAAGTCAAGAGAATATATATTTTTTTGAGGATAATATAGGAGAATATAATGAATATTATTGCAAGAAACCCCCGAAATTAGGAGACGAAAGATCTCCTTACATCATGGAAAGGAAAAAGAAAAAATAGGAATATACAAGTTTGTATCAAATCTCCTGAATAAAAACTATCCCCTCCCCAAGCATTGCGCATTAAGGAACTAAGCGAAGGCTCCTCCAATATGAATTTTACCCAATCTTGAAGCATCAATGATACCGCGGCCTAAGTATTTTCCCAATACACTCTTGTTTTGAAACGCTCTTTCGTTACATGTTAGCCAAATGGAGCAACAAATAGCATGAGGAATCAACAATTGGAAAGCGTTTGGTTGTGCAATTGCGCAGCGTTTGCGATTGCAGGAAACTAGTTCTACAATCGTACAGCCAAACAGTTTGGCAATCGCAGCTTCCTGCAAACAGATTTCAGGCAAATAGTGCCCAAAAACTGCGATTTGAGAAAGCTGGGGGGAGACAACTTCCTATAAAATCAAACCCAGTGATTGCAGAAAATCAGTTTTGCAATCGCATTACCAAACGCCACCTTGGCATAATTGCTTCTATCACCCATTACCCATTTGTTTCTTGGATCGCCTTCTCCATTTTCTTGATATGCTCAAGAAGCATTTCGAACTCAGTAATATTCAAACTTCATGCCAAGATGAATGAAGCATGAAGGGCTTTATATGGTTGATATATAGAGGAAGGTTAATAACCAAGGCCTACAGTGCAAGACGGAATGATGGTGAATCCATTTTGTATCCCTTTGTTTGCAATAGGAAGAGACAGTGGTGCACTTCTTCTACTTGTCCTCCATCAAAACTTGTGTGGGAATGGGTATAGGCTTCACAGACTCAAAAAAATTATGGAAATTTGGGAAAAGATTGAAAAGGAAAGGTGATGGGTTTGTTCAGTTTAAGGTCTACAGCATGTTGGTCCATTTGGCTATGTAGAAACAAAGTGGTATTCAATGGAATAACTCCATATTTTGAAAACATATGGGACGAGTATTGTCCAAGGCTTAGGCTAATCAAGGAATAACTAAGCAGGGGCTGCCTTAGTGGTATTTTAAGGGGACAACCTAACCGTTATGGAGTAATTGAATTTCAAATCTGTGAATTTGCTCGATGGATCCCATATTTCAAAAACCACCCATCTCTCATATCTCAACACGGACATCCTTTATTGAGTATCCATATTGTGGAGGATGGAATATCTTCCTCGAACATGGCAGATCCAAACAAGTCCGGATCCGAGAACCGGAGATCCAAGAACCTCGAATCAAAGACTCCGGAACTAAAGATCCACATGAATTAAACTCTTTCCCTCACACCAGTATGATGTCACCCTAAGGAGCTCTGATGATTGTACAAGATTTTATAACAACTCAAATGATTTCTTGCACGTAACTCTTGGAGGGGGGTACCCCTCTATTTTAGGGTGATGGTGGTGTGATGGACACACTTTGCTGATGTGGAGGAATCTTCCACGTGGACCAAGCGGTGGATGGCACATATGCTCATTCTCCCCATTTTGACTGAGTCTATCAGGTGACCTGACTCCAGTTGTCAAGTCCTATCAGGTATATCGGCGTTATGCGCCCTACGCCGGACATGCCCAATCCTCGGATGCTAAGTCCTCACACCTGGACATACACAGACCTTGGGTGGTCAGGCCCCTTTCTTGGACATGTGTAGTCCATCCGAGGTGCACTTCAGACTCCGAGGTGAACACCGTCAGCTTTCAACGCAACCTTTCCTTAAGTTTTTATTTATCCGAGTATTTGTACTTCTCATTTAATCAAAACGGATTTTATCTTCTACACATATGTTATCATATAAATCTAACTCATACATATTTAATTGGATATTTTTCTTTATTAAAACATTGGAGCTTCTAATTAATGAAAATGTCACCCTTCAAACAAAAGAAGATGAGGGATCTCTAAAAGTGAATAAATAAGATTAGGAAGGAGAAAGAAAAGAAGACTACGACCAAAACTATTTCAATCGCCTCTCTATTGGTTCCCCATAATAAAATCACTAGATGATTATCCAAGGAGGACAAAGAACCAAGAATAAAGAAGATCCATGACAGCTGCTCAAGTATTCTAGAATTAAATTCTTCTCCTTTGAAAGACTCGATCATTCCTCGTTAACTATATGCTCCAACATACCGCAAGAGGGATGAGGCTAATGAATTTCACCATTTTACTCATATCAACTCTTTTCACTTTTATATAAAAACACTTTCACAATTCCTCAAGGTAGTAGAAGCCGCATTGGAACCCAAAGGTCACACCAACCATAGACCAATTTTTACTAATATATGAACAATCAAAGAAAAGTTGATGTTGGGTTTTTCCTCCAAACCACAAATCTTGCAAATTACACTGTCATCATTTTGCCATTTTGAGCACATATACTTCATGAAGAGCTTATTAAAAGATAATAATAACCACATAAGACACCGGATTTTCAATTGCAATGGTGTGCTCCAAATTTGTAAACATGCCTTGAGGGAAGATCTCAAACGGTGCTCCATTGAGATTTTCATAGAATGATTTCCATAAATCCAATATGGGGGGTACGTTTTTAAATTATCGTGTCTTTTTTTCCCAAACCTAAATTCACCTCATAAAGAGATGCAAAACGATGTGTTGCCTCTTTTGCCTCCGCATCATTTAGATGTCTACAAAAATGCGGGCACCAAAAAATGTGTGGTGCTGTTGCATTAGACATTTGACATGTTTTGCAATCTTGTTGCATGGTTTCTAGCAAAATGTGGTATTGATATTAAGTTGTCTATATTGAAACTCGCAACATATCCTCGTGTGTCCTTTTTTTTGATGAAATGATTGACATCCTACCCCAATTCATTAAGCTACTATTGGAGTCTCTGTCAGAGTCCCTACGTGAATATGAGATGCAAAATGGCACACCGTGTAGAACTTCATGTCACTAACAGACCCTTTTTTGACTAGGATATGCATCACTGGCTGACATGGCACCCCAATTCACCATCACTAGTTGATTTGACATGTTTTGCCCATGTTTCATTGCTTCTAGGAAGATGATTGTATCTGGGAACATGCAACATCTCTTCGCATGTCAATAAACTACATTTTTCGACCAATAGATGGATTTTTCTCAAACTTATGCATTGATATGTTGAATGCAAATTTTCAATCATAAAACATATATATTTGCATACAATTAAAACTCTATTTAGAAAAGGAAAACTAATCTATGATGACAAACAAATGAAAAGGACGATCTTAAGCCGAATGTTCATCAAACAGCCAAAACTCTTTCAGCTGGGGCTCTATCTGTGCTGGAGCAAGCTCAATTTCTTTTGCTTGGGGTCCTTTAAATGTAGAGTAGTTGATATGCATGTGTGCGGTTTGTATCATAAGGAATAATATACATCTTCTACTTGCTCCCTTGCGATGGGTTATGGTCTAGCCCTCTTTCGGACTAGAATTGTATGATTTACTGCTTTGGCCATTCCCTTCCTTAATAGTAATTAAGGCTGAATGCCTGCCATTTCTCAAAAAAAAAACAGCCATGACGAAAGCTTGTATTGCTACTGTACATGAAAATTTTGAACAAGTAGTCCCATGGTTTATAAAATCATAGCAAATGCAACCCTTTTCGATTTGAATTATATTTCAGTATTTCACTAAAATGAAATCAACATGTAGTATTCAAATGCACACTTATCATACCCTTTTAAGGATACTGACTCTATCTTGTAACCCATCATGAGCATTATCATTGTCGTGCTCATCGATTTCATGGGACGAGTAGGAAGAGGCAGCTCTAATCCCACCCTCCTCGATCCCATCGAATAGAGCAGCCCTGTTTCCCCGATAATCCCTGAATACAAGACAAATCATTGCAATACAGTATCAATAAATGCAAACCGAAGTAGAACATATACATAGATTAGTGAAGGACTTCCACACATTCAAATCAAAAGAAAAATCCACCACGAATTCTTCAAAACAGACAACATTTCACGGAAAGATAAACAAGAGATCGACAGAGCCGACACTATCACCCCCTTTCACTAATCCATACATAGATCCGACGAAACATCAAAATCAGAATAACAAACCCCACTAAAATTGGCCGATTGAATTCAACAGAAACACATCAACGATTGGACCCACGAAAAGGAAGAAATGTATATCTTGGAGAAACCAAAACCCTAAAAAATTTTAATCCGCCAGTTCGACGACCGACCAGACTCGAATCAAAACATCGCACCATTGTCGAATCGCTTCGATTCGAATTGAATCACAGAGAGAGAGAGGGGGACGAACCTTCGAGGATTCATGGCGACGTCTGGGACTTCCGAGCGGAAGAGATGCAGATTTGTCGATCTTTTCATCAATGGTGAGTTTCATCTTCTCTCCCTCACCGACTCCCATCACGTAATGGCGACGTGTGGAACAGGGTCCACCGGATCGGACGGATCAGCGTTAATTGTCTCCCTATGAACGCCGTCGGATGCTTGCGTTTCGTGTTTGAGTCCGGTGTATTGGCGGAACTGTTTGTCTGGATTGACTTGGCACAAGAGACATGGCATGTGGACGTATGCTATCATCTTACTGAGTATTGACGCCGTCGTATGGTTTGCCCTTGCCTAGTAACAGAAGAAAATCTTAAAATTTTGGTAACTTAGGGGCCGTTTGGTAGCACCGATAAACAGAGCTTATTCGGCTTAAAGCTGAAATTCCGATTTCAGCTCGTTTGGTTGGGTAACATATAAGCTCTGATTCTAACCCTCATTCAGTACTTTTCACCCCAAAATATTCAGCTCTATTAACCCCGCTTATCAAAATCGCCTTACGCATTCAGTGAGACGGTGATGAGGTGAAATAACTCGAATGCCCCTCGAACTAATGAGTAATTACAGGGGGTATTTAAACCCACAATCCCTGCTTTCGCCCTCTCTCTCCTCCCTCATTTCACAATTCGGCTCAGATGAAAACCCTAGTTTCCGCAGGACCTGCTGCTGATTTTGTGCGTCGGAGACCCAAGAGACGGATGATAAACCTTTGATCTAGTACATGCTTCGAGAATACCGTGATGTTTTCGACTGATCCAGACTCTGATCTGCTTCTTCCGTACGAAACGCTCGGATACATTGAAGATCTGGCTCTCACCTTCTCGGGTGAACCTTCCGACCCTCCGATCTTCTTCGTAGCCTCCTTGGATCTCCTCCCCAGCCAACGAAATAGGTAAAACCCACCAGATCTCTTTGTTTCAGCTTAAATTGGTTCAGATCCGTTGATCTTAAACTGTCTAGGGTGTCATGGAGATGAATCTATATGTAATGTTGGCTGAAATGTGTGATTATTTCCACTAGTGTGTAGATCCGATTCATTGTATGTGATTGGTAGCCTCTCTTTTTTTGCAATACATGATTTTCAAGTCGGATGCGTGTACATTTGTGATTTTGTGAAAGGTGGTTATGCTTTGATTTTTGGAGATTTTTATACGTTTCCATGTATATTACGGTTTTACTTTTGCTTGTGTTTTAAAAAACTATGACACTGTTTGTTTATCTGTGAACAAATTGATCTTCATTACGAAGTGTAGTACAATCTGCAAGTCACATATCGACGGCTTGGTTCCTCCCTCCATTTAAAAAGCTCCTCCTCAAAATGGTAATAGCATTTCCCATCCCTTCATTAAAGAATCAAACCCACATATCCAGTATTATTAGAAGACAAACTATTTATTAACATGAATAACTAATAGAAAAAATGGACCTATGCATTGTGATCGGCAATAGAGACTTTCAGCTATGTTTTTATTATTGTTTTAGTGTAATTTTTCTAGGATGCTTTTTCACCATGCCAAAGAACCATAAGTTGAATCTACTACTTTGGTAGTTCCATCTGTTTTGTCATGATATTGGTAAAAGATTTCAGTGAATGATTTTTCTGTTCAGATTTTGTAGGATTTTCTTCTACTTGGAGATGGATTGCATCCCAAAATATTGCTTTCTCCACAGTAAACTTTTTTCATACAATAGTTATATTGTTTAATAAGTGAAACCAAAACTTTTTAATCATTAAAACTTTCAATGTTTGTACAAATTATTGGGTTACTCTGCTATTGGTACTAGGTATGTGTGTGTCTGGAGGTGGTAATCCAGATTTTGGTGATGATGTCTCCTATGTGACTTTGTTCCAAGCAATAGAGCCTAATAAAGCTGTTGCTCCAGGTTTTGGTTCTTCACCTTTTTACTGGGTCTTGTTCAAACACTGAATTTATAATAGGTTCCACTATAGTTTTGTTTCTAGATACAATTACAATCTCCCAATCCTATGGGTTTATGGAACCAGATTGAATCAAGTTTTGAATGAGGTTGAGAAGGTGAGAGAAGAATTTAATCAAAGGAACACTTGAGGTGGTGCCCTGCTAGATTGGTAAGCCATGGACATTGTACACCATGATGAATTGCTTTTTCTATATCCCTATCGACTGTATAATGATATCATTTGTTGTATGTTGTTGTCATTCATGTAATCAGGAACACCTACAATGCTTCATGTGGGTAGATGAATTGCGTCGAATGCACGGACCAGATTATTATCCAGTATCAGTTTAGAAAAAGGTCGGGGAGTCTGCCGCAGTTTCACGTCCCACAAGGATACTGATCTTTGGATGCTGCTCATGCTTATGTATTATTATGATGGTATTTGTGATCTTTTATTTGCTTATGCTCTAGCCATTAAATGAAGTTTATGACATTGAACATGAGCACAACACACTGTAATGCATGTATGGATTGTATGTGATTTTTTTTGGCTTCATGTTCTAATACATGAGGTCTGTTGCTTTTATGACATGTATTTATATATTGTACCACTGGACATCAAACGCAGCTCTTGTACTAATTCGAAGCAATGACCCCTTTGAATTATGTTTGAGGATCGTAGAATATTATCTTGTAATATTGCATTTATCTTGTGTAGCATGTCATGATATGCAAGTTTGCAACTATTTGGTGAATATTTAAAAAATATGAAAAAGATATTCGAGTGATAAGTATGTGATTTTTTTTTGTATTGTAGTTTGGTTCTTCACGATTGTTTCATGCTGAAAAGGAGATAAAAAATATGTATTTTTTTTCTTTTAGGAAAATTATACACTCAGATCCCATGGTAGCCTCAATTGCAGTCACTCCCGTTTTGCAATTTGTTTTCTTTAAAAAATCATACACACACATGGTTTTTGAAGTGCATGCTATTATATGAAATGATATACGCCACTGACATGCATACTCATTTTTTTTCCATGATTTCTCAAAAAAATTATAAATTGAGTCATATACTATGATAGGACACAAACTCTATGATAGTGTAGTATATACTACGTTATCATAGCATACATGACTGCAAAAAGTCCTTCAAAGATCAATTTTTTTATAAATACCCATACATGATTGTGTATTTTTTAATTAAAAAGAAAAAATAAGCAAAGATTCAATTTTCAACCAAACATCAAATAGCATTCAATACTTATTAAATGGATCAAAATACACTTCCAATAATCACATAAGTCAACTTATTAACCAAACACATTTATTTAAAATACTGTTTGATATTTTTCATTGAACTAAACCAGTTTTTTCCTAAACTCTTACCCCCTATTTGGGTAACGGAATAAACGAGTATAAGGGTAGTATAAGGGCATTATAAGAATGAATAGGGAAAATATTGTTTGTTTGCAGCGTATAACTTGATATTATTAAGCCAGTTTAAACGAGTATAAGAGAGTGTAACAATTCTAAGTAACCCCTAGGATAAGTTATACTCATTTTATCTATTCTCATGGACCCACCTGTCAAATCAAATTCTTACACCTTATCACATCAAATCACCTATCAACACCTCTTATACATCAAAGGGTCTACATGTCAAATCAACATTTTTACACTTTATTTATATTTTATTCTTTATCAACCAAACAACTCAACATTTATTCTTACGTTTCCCAATGAGAATAAAAAAAACACAACCAAACATAAAATCTCTTATTCTTGGAGATTAGTTATCTATAGTGACATAATTATCTATCCAGAATAACTCAATTTCGCTATCCAAACGGGGTTAAAGATTATCATCTTTCCTCTTTCTGCACTTAACAATCAACACTTAAAATCCGTTTCCGTCGCTGCGAAATAACACCTAATATTTATTATTTCTCAATAAAAGTTTAATTAAGAGCTTATTTAAATTTTGAATGTGTTTTTAGAAATTACGTGGACTTCAAAAAATAATTAAAAGATTATATGGATTTTTGACAGTTCACGGGTTATTTGATTTAGAATGTCATTCACACCGAACAGTGACACGTCCCATTGTGATTGCCATAAGTTACCAAAATTTTAAGATTTTCTTCTGTTACTAGACAAGGGCAAACCATACGACGGGTCAATACTCAGTAAGATGATAGCATACGTCCACATGCCATGTCTCTTGTGCCAAGTCAATCCAGACAAACAGTTCCGCCAATACACCGGACTCAAACACGAAACGCACGCATCCGACGGCGTTCGTAGGGAGACAATTAACGCTGATCCGTCCGATCCGGTGGACCCTGTTCCACACGTCGCCATTACGTGATGGGAGTCGGTGAGGGAGAGAAGATGAAACTCACCATTGATGAAAAGATCGACAAATCTGCATCTCTTCCGCTCGGAAGTCCCAGACGTCGCCATGAATCCTCGAAGGTTCGTCCCTCTCTCTCTCTCTGTGATTCAATTCGAATCGAAGCGATTCGACAATGGTGCGATGTTTTGATTCGAGTCTGGTCGGTCGTCGAACTGGCGGATCAATTTTTTTAGGGTTTTGGTTTCTCCAAGATATGCATTTCTTCCTTTTCGTGGGTCCAATCGTGATGTGTTTCTGTTGAATTCAATCGGCCAATTTTAGTGGGGTTTGTTATTCTCACTCTGATTTTGATGTCTCGTCGGATCTATGTATGGATTAGTGAAAGGGGGTGATAGTATCGGCTCTGTCGATCTCTTGTTTATCTTTCCGTGAAATGTTGTCTGTTTTGAAGAATTCGTGGTGGATTTTTCTTTTGATTTGAATGTATGGAAGTCCTTCACTAATCTATGTATATGTTCTACTTCGGTTTGCATTTATTGATACTGTGTTGCAATGATTTGTCTTGTATTCAGGGATTATCGGGGAAACAGGGCTGCTCTATTCGATGGGATCGAGGAGGGTGGGATTAGAGCTGCCTCTTCCTACTCGTCCCATGAAATCGATGAGCACGACAATGATAATGCTCTTGACGGGTTACAAGATAGAGTCAGTATCCTTAAAAGGGTATGATAAGTGTGCATTTGAATACTACATGTTGATTTCATTTTAGTGAAATACTGAAATATAATTCAAATCGAAAAGGGTTGCATTTGCTATGATTTTATAAACCATGGGACTACTTGTTCAAAATTTTCATGTACAGTAGCAATACGAGCTTTCGTCATGGCTGTTTTTTTTGTTGAGAAATGGCAGGCATTCAGCCTTAATTACTATTAAGGAAGGGAATGGCCAAAGCAGTAAATCATACAATTCTAGTCCGAAAGAGGGCTAGACCATAACCCATCGCAAGGGAGCAAGTAGAAGAGATGTATATTATTCCTTATGATACAAACCACACACATGCATATCAACTACTCCTCTACATTTAAAGGACCCCAGGCAAAAGAAATTGAGCTTGCTCCAGCACAGATAGAGCCCCAGTCTGAAAGAGTTTTGGCTGTTTGATGAACATTCGGCTTAAGATCGTCCTTTTCATTTGTTTGTCAGCATAGATTAGTTTTCCTTTTCTAAATAGAGTTTTAATTGTATGCAAATATATATGTTTTATGATTGAAAATTTGCATTCAACATATCAATGCATAAGTTTGAGAAAAATCCATCTATTGGTCGAAAAATGTAGTTTATTGACATGCGAAGAGATGTTGCATGTTCCCAGATACAATCATTTTCCTAGAAGCAATGAAACATGGGCAAAACATGTCAAATCAACTAGTGATAGTGAATTGGGGTGCCATGTCAGCCAGTGATGCATATCCTAGTCAAATAAGGGTCTGTTAGTGACATGAAGTTCCTACACGGTGTGCCATTTTGCATCACATATTCACGTAGGGACCCTGACAGCGACTCCAATGATGCATAGCCATATTATCATATTGCAATCTATATACCTCGAAGAATGCATCATATTCACCTTCCTAGTTTATGAAGTGGCATATCTTTTATGCACCTGTGTAAATTATCCATGAGTTATGGAGGATAAAAATTTATTTATGTCTACATCTACCCTATGCACTTGGATCTATTGTACTTTTTACAACGATATGAGATATATAGATCTGCAATGGTTTTGGGTGAATTTTGGAAAGCAAGAAATTAATGGTTGACCCACGATTATTTTGAGATTACATATTGCATGTGATATGTTGCATCATGGATTGTGGTAGGGTATAGTTCATTGACATGGTACTAATGATGAATCCTCTTTGGGTCTGTTTGGATAAGAGTATTGGATGCCTAGATTGAGATTGGTCAGTAAGTTGTTTGGATAATTTTAAAAGGGGGATTGTGATTGGAAGAGATGGATTGAGAATCTTTAATTAGGGGGATTGAGAATCCCACTCAAGAGGTGGTATTCCCTCAAACCTATCTAGGTGGATTGAAAAAAAGACATTTTTACCTAGGTGTTTCATCTCCCTTCTTAATAATAACCCACTCCCCCCTTTTTAATAATTATAACCGACTCCCCTGTGAATCCCAACTCTCGCCAAAAATTAAAAAACCACCTCCACCAATCCACATCAGTCAATAAAAACTAACTTCCTCCATCTCCACCAATCCACATCAACCAACAATTGAAAAAACACAATAGGCTTCCCAAGTAAGACGAAACTTCTCCATATTTTTTTATGTGTTATTCATCAATGCATGGATTTAATCAGTGGTTAAATATTCTTTTGTGTTTATTAGTTATTCATCAATGCATGTGGTAGGGTTTGATATTAGTTAACATATGTTTGATTTTGTAGAAAGGGTATTTTTGGAAAAATTTATTTTTTATATTGTAATCCAGGCATTATCAAACACATGATTGGGAATCCCAATCCTGTTTTCTGAATCATGTTATGCCAAACAAGTTGACAGGATTCTCAATTCCAATCCACCTCAATTTGGAATCCCATGATCCACATAATCTCAATCCCACTTGTCAACCAAACAGTCCCTTTGTGTATTGTATCAAACACGGAGGAGACAAAAATGCCAAATCTCCAAGAAAAGGGAAAATGTGGAGATGAGGCATATTTGATTTAGATCTTGACCTATGCTGTGATTTTTATTTGTAGGGTTAATGTCCTTCACAATTTTTGCTTAAGTAACACTATGTCCCTATCCATTTCTTTCCTAGTCCCTACAAAACAATTTATTTATATTAATTCTTTCTCATTGAATTTCTGTATTTTTGTAACTTTGTGGAGCACTTAGCTTTCTCTTTATGGTTAACTTCTAGGATATTTATATGAATTTTAGTTTGTCCTTCTATATATGATTTGCTTTTGGGAATGCAAACCCTTCATCAAATATGCCTTCTTACCTCTTCTCTAAAGGGGATTTAAAGCCTAGTTCCATGCATTCATGAGCTGAAACTGTGGAACCACTATGGTGGCTACACACTTAACCTTCCACCAACTCAATTTGTTTAAGGTGTTCAATTCAAGGTCCATTTCTTGCCCAAATAACCAGACTTTTAGGAATTTGATGCCACCGATAGAGGGCTAATGTCAAGTTGACAATCGATTGTAAAACTGTCACTTATTAATAGGAGCCTTTTCGATTTTTTTGGGGGATCCTGTTTTGATTGGAATTGCATTAAGGTTTGCTGTTTCTGTTTCTTATGCCACATCTACCTTTTATACAGTTGACCGGCGACATTCATGAAGAGGTGGACTCTCATAATCGCATGCTGGACCATATGGTGAGTACGATTATTCGTCAATTACCTTCCATTCTGTCTTCCCCTTCTATTTCAAAATTTTATTGTGCATGAACATCTGATTTTTTTCCTGCTTGTGTATCAAATGTAGGGCAATGACATGGACGCATCAAGGGGCATTTTATCTGGGACCATGGACAGATTCAAGATGGTAAATGATTTGAAACAACTGTTTCTTTCTCTCTTTTCTTCTGGTCTGATGGAGTTCAGGACAAACCTGAGCGCTGTTACATTCAGACACTTGTGTGGTCATCCCTATAGATACTATGCCACCAACACATTTTATGAAATCACCCGACGCAGTATATATTCTCTCTGTCAGTATATACCGTGTCACGAAAAATATAAATATGTATGCGAATTCATTCGAGTATGTACTTCATTCGACAAGAATATGCTTGGAAAAAAAAAATTCAAATTGAGTGCGGTCTACATGATACTATCTCAAAATGTTATTGTTGGTAATCAATCCACTGATGCTACTGTTTGGTGACCGGTTGATCAGGTGTTTGAGACAAAATCGAGTCGGAGAATGGCCACCCTCGTGACATCGTTTGTGGTTCTCTTCCTCCTCATATACTACTTGACTAAATAGCAGCATTCGAACAAGCTGACAATCAGAACATATAGCTTGTTCATTAAATTTAAAGTTTTTTTTTTTTTGTTTTCGGCTGTGAAGATCTTTGACCTACTGTAGTGTGTGCATATATATATCTGACTGCTTGTTATCACTCTTGATGTGTATACAATCTTTATGTCATGCCACCAAGATCTGGATTGTGTGTGAAATGCAGTGTCACTTGTGAAGCTTTCTGGAATAGATCTGGTTGTGATCTTCAAAAACCAATGCTGTGACGTTCTCATCAGCTTGGATGGTATCAGGTTTGGTCAAAACATATTACATATTTATTTCTTATGGGATAAATACAGATAGCTGTATCTATATCTAAGAGCATGGATACTCCATATTAGAATACCCATATGTAACAAAATATAAGAATTGTTTTTAAGGACCACGTATTACTTTTATCCATCACTCTATCTCCATTTTTATTTTATTTCTAAATAATAATTGTCTATCAATTTAGTTTTTTATTTTCTTTTATCAAAAGAATGTTTCTTTACCAAAATAAATGTAAAGATTAATTGATTCAAATCAATATTGTCCAAATATGTATAAATGTTTATTAAGTCAAAATTATCATTATTATTTTAAAATACAAGTTAAATATATACAATATTGATCTCATTTTAAACATATCAACGGTATATTTCATAATTTTATAAAACTAAATTTATGTAACATAAATTAAAAATTGGAGATTTAGAGATAGAGGAAAACATGGGTTTCATTTTAGAGACTCCATCTGGGAGACTTAATATATCAAAGAAAATATTACACTCAGTTTTTTTAGTTTAAAACGTGATCACATATTTTGTTATTTTTTTAAATAGCAAATATTATCTAATAAGGTATATGATTTGATTAAAAATTTATATTGCTCCATTTCAAGTTGAATGAAATTGTTTTTAAAATGTTTGAATTTTTTTTAAAAAGGTATATGTTTCACTGGATGTTTAACGAGGTATATTAAGTGCTCTAGTATTATGCGCTCTAATATTTTCAAAATAATATTCTGAATAGGATGGGATAACATAATTAGAATTATATATAGATATTATTGCGTGCGGCGAACGACGGGTGCGGCAGTGATCACGGGCCGTCGATCACGGGTCCATCGCATCGGACGGTCGAGTGCGATTTACGTCGACCGTTGGATGCGACGGACCCGCGATCGAACGGCCCACGTCGCGGCCGCACCTGCCGTTCGCCGCACGCAATAATTTTCATATATATATATATATATATATATATATTATGCACTCAACCTCATAATAAATCTAATAAAAAAAGAAATAATATTTTAAATGTATGCTTTTAGACTACCAATCTATCCTAGAAACACCCCCCCTCTCCCCCAACACGGTATTCTGCTTGAACATTGCAGATAAGAACTCACTCCTATTTAGATTATCTCCAATCTTATACTCAAATTTTTATTCAAACTTAAATTTGAGTAAAAGCCATTCAAAACCATCTCCAACCATTTACCCATACTCGTACCAAATCAAATCTTTACCCAACTTTTTAACATTTTTTTTTGCCTTTATCACATTTTTTTCCTTCAACTCCACCATTAATTTAATTATATTAGATGTTTTTCCACCCCCAAAATTTTCACCATCTTTTAAAATAAAAAAAGTATTCTTTCTTAAATCTTCGTATTTGTTTTTTAACTTCTTATTTTTACTTTAATAAAAAAAATTACTTTTACCTTTTTTTAAAAAAATAGATGATAATAATTTTTAAATTTAAATATTTTAAAGGAAAGAAAAATTGAGTAATAAATGTTTGGGAAAATGACTTTGAAAGTGTTTATAAGAAATAGAAGAAGCTGTGAAATTTATAAAAAATTTGAATAAAACACAAAATGATGGTTGGAGACACATCATATCAAATCAAGCTTTTACTCAAATTTTAAGTAAAATTTAGATATAAATTTGAGTAAATGCCTTACAAAGTATCCCAACATATCTTTAACTTAAAATATAACATTTGGATTTTATTTTATCTCTTCTGAAACAAATAAAAAAAAATTGCAAGAAAAAAAAATTGTGGGCCTACGGCTTGTACAAACAAAAAGGAGAGATGAAAAGGGTAGGTTGGTTTCATCGGATTCTTTCTGTTCTTTTGCATTTTTTGCTTTGTTATTATTTATTATTTGAGATTTGTGTAATATGTGTAATTTTATTTTGTTTTACAACAGTGTCTCATTTTTTCTATTAACAAAAACGGATCGGATCCAGTCAATTAGGTTAGTACCAAATTGCACCACGTTCAAATCGAACTGCATCACCGATAAATCGAACTGCACAATTAAACTCTCTTATTATATACTAATGATACTTAGGAATTCATATTTTCTCCAATAGCTGATTGAATCCAATAAGAGAGTAAAAAATATACCTAACAATTGATTGTGCAGTTCGATTTATAAGTGGTGCAGTTCGATTTGCACGTGGTGCAGTTCGGTACTGAGCAAACTGATCGGATCCAGTTCTAACTGAATCCGATCTTAACAAAAACAGTATGCTGATTTGATGGTTGATGTAACCCAATAGCAGAAAGCTAATAATGCAAAGGAATGGACAATATATATAGAAGGGCACATTTATCCCCACATACTAATAGTCTATTATCACCAACCAAAAAATAAAAAAAATAAGGGATTTTTAGTTTTAAGTCCCTGTAAACTATAGGATTTAGCGATCGATTCCTCACTTTTTTATATTTAGGTTTTAGTCCCTACATTTAAATGATAATTTAGGAATATGTCCCTCCCAGGGACTAAAAAGGAACATATCATTTAAATGTAGGGACTAAAACCTAAATATGAAGAAAATTCCTATAATTTACGGAGATTTAAAACTAAAAATCCTGAAAAACAAAGGATGCACTCCTTAATTTGTGACACTAAAAACACTATCTCTTCCCACCAACCCAAAAATAAGGTCTCCTCTTTCCACCAACCAAATAAAATAAAAAACCCAAACCCATACCCTCCTCTCTCTCACTGTTCATTTCATCGCCGTCGACCGCAACGTCTGCCATCAACGGCACCTGTCGGAAGCTCGTTCACCCTCCAGCAACCCTCCCATTGACATTGCACAGACTATCCGACGATTCTCTATTATGCCAATCGATGCCATAATTCAAAACCCTTCACTTAGATGAGTTAATAAAATAGTATTATTCATTTTTGTCGTGTTATCATTTTATACATTTAATTGTCCAACCCATTGAAGGATCTCTCCATTTTTTTAGTCCAGATCGACTTCCATGTGGTCGACCTGCATTAAATTATATCGACTAATATTCTGTCGACCTGGTGTTTCAAAATTTTGATGTTTTTTGTACTCTTCGTTCGACTGCCCTGTTGTCGACCATTTATAAAGTTTATCGATTGACTTTTCGTCGACCTAGTGTTTCGAAAATCACAATTATAGAATCCCCGGGTCGACAGACTATCAGTCGACTGCTAATACATTAGGTCGACTAAAGGTCCGTCGAATGAAGATCGCCTAAAATGAAGTCGAGAAATAGAGCTCGGATTAACTAGGAAGCCATCATTCTTTGAGTTGAAGAATCCATTTTTGTAGTCCAGTTCGACTGCCCTGTGGTCGACCTGCAATAAAGTGGATCAACGAACCGTTTGTCGAACTGGAGTTTCAAAATTCCACAATTAAAATCTCCAGGTCGACAGAATATTTGTCATCCACTAACACAGTCGGTCGACTAAATCCTTGTCGAACTGGAGTCCCAAAATTTTTAAATAGTTTTGAGGACTCAAACATCCCCTTCGACCCTAAGAGATCAATACTAGGTAGTTAACTACAAATTTTAGAAGTTTCTCATCCATTTACTTGTGTTTTATATAGAAATCATGGAATGATAAAGAGAATCGAGAAGAAAAAAATTCTCTGTTCATATCTCATCCACTTCATTGCAGTGGGTAATCTAGTAACAACTGCTACAGATCTGTTCACCCCTTCAAAAATGTTCTGACAAAAATTACAAAAAATATTCTCAGCACATATGCAACATGAACAAAGCTATTCATCTTTGAAGACTATGAAACTAACACCCCATAAAGATGCCAAATCATTTCCATTCTCCAATAATTACCAATAATTACAAACTTTCATATTAACCTAATCCGAAAGGTGATTCGTTCACACACATAAAACCTGGAACATTTCACATAGATTTATAATTACTCAATCATTCAATAACACTAGAACATCACATACATTTAACTTGGTTAATGGATTGTAATTGTTGGTGAACTCATAACATGCAATATGATGCATTTAAATTTCAAAATACTATAGGAAACAAACATCATTGTCGGTCATGCCTCCTTTCCTTCGTCCTACGATCTGTTGTTGCTGCATCGTCCAGAGGTGTGCCATCTTGTAGATAATGAATGACCTCTCGAGCCACTCTTTGCGCTATCAAATATAAAGAGCCCAGTCGCCAAATCAAATCATTAGCAGGAACATGTGGTCTTATCCTAGTCCATGTTTATAAAAAAAATCATTTTTTTTCTTTGCTATTCAATCACTGATGACTAGAGGCATATGAGGAGACTCGATTTCATATGAAAACCTAATGTTTTTATCTATCATTTCTCGATACTTCCCATTACAAACCCATGTTCTTTTATCCACAATTATAAAACATGGTTAGACAAGAACAAATGCTTTGAAAACCTTATTCTTTCACAAGAATAATGATAATCCCCATCTATCACCATGCCAATCACAAAAAATTCTTTCACAACCCTAATTTCATTCACAACCCACATTTTCCATCTTTTCATTTCACTCAACAAACCTGAAAAACCTAATTTCTTTCACGACAACAATGATAATCCTAATCTGTCACCATACCAGGTCGACAAAAATTCTTTCAGAACCCTAATTTATTTCACCACCCACACATTCTCTCCTAATTTTCACCCAACAGATCAACCATCTCTTAAAGCCTTAATTTCACATCAACAACAACGTTTACATCAACACATCATCCATAGATCACCAAACCCTAATTTTTTTCACAACAATGACGATGATAATTGTCCATAGATCACCATTATTAATTGAAAGATAATTTCATACACATAAATTTCATTTAGGGGGGGTGTGGTGGCTTACTGATGACCGAATAAACAGGAATGGTGGCTGCAAGGGTCAACGACGGCACGGGAAAGACGAGAGTTTTCAACAGGGAGCGCTAATCAGAGGTTTTCAATGAGGAGCACCGGTCGGAGAAGATGTTTTGTGAAGGAGAGGAGTGTTGGACGGGAGGAGAAAATAATGTGAGGGAGAGAGAAGGGAAAAATGGAAATGGTCGTGGGATTAATGATTCAAAACATTAGCATATAAAGGATGGTGTGTTTAGTGAGAAAATAAGTGGTGGTGGATATAGTGGGTTGGTGATATTAGGCATATGGTATGTGGGGATAGACGGGCACTATATAGAATAGCTGTATAAAATAGCTTTGCCATACTTAAGTTTCATCACTAATTCACTATTTATTGCCTTCTCTTTACAAGAGCGTTAGTTTTGTTAATTTTGATTAATAATTAGATTACGTGGGAATGAAGGAAAAAAATAAAATTTGGTCCGATGAGTTCAAGAATTGTCAACCGTTTCTCAAGTTTTGAAAAAAAATATTTTATTAGTTTTTAATCACTAAATTTTGTTTTACTAAACTTTTGATGAAAGTATGTTGGGATCAACTTTTACTTTCTAAATGTAGAATTTATCCAAGCGTTATTATTTTACTGAAAATAATAAATTTAACATAACCTCCATACAACAAGACAAGATATCAAATAATATTTATCGAAATAAAGATAATATTAGACACAACCTAAAATGCAATCTCACATACAATTCGGATATGTTTTCATTTAAAAAAAATAGTATATTAGTTTAACAAAGTATATATTTTAATTAAAAATATATTGCTCTATTTCAAATTTAATAAATTCATTTTTAACAAATGCAAATTTTTTAATTAGATATATACGTGATCTAATGAGATACATATATAATTTGATGATAAAATATATAAATCTGCATCTAATATTGTGAAAAATAATGTCTTTCTTTTAGTTTGACCTCGTCTTCTGTTGAAGGGGATGCCGATAAAACGTCGAGTGACGGTACAAAAAAGAGAACTAGATTTCAGAGCTCGATCGAAATGAATAAAAAAATCGGTATTTAAATAAGACACGTGCACATGTTATGTGTGAGGATCGAGATCCTAATATATACAATGATTTGAAAAATCATTTTTTTTCCATATAGAACTAAAATATTTTTTAAACATCTTTATAATATAAAAAATGATAAAATCAAATTTATTAAAATTATTATTTTAAAATAGGAAAAAAAAGATACACACAACCCCATTACAGCCTAACGGCAATTCTTCATGAAACCCCAGTTGAAGTCCATTCTTTAAGTCCCGTTTGAATAACGGAATTGAGTTATTCTGGATAGATAACTATGCCAGTATAGATAACAAATCTACATAAATAAGAGATTTTCTGTTTGGTTGTGTTTTTTTTTTTCAATGGAAAACGTAAGAATAAATGTCGAGTTGTTTGGTTGATAAAGAATAAAATATAAATAAAGTGTAAAAAAATTGATTTGACATGTAGGCCATTTGATGTATAAAAGGTGTTGATAGGTGATTTGATGTGATAAGATGTAAAAAGTTGATTTGACATGTGGGCCCATGAGAATAGATAAAATGAGTATAGCTTATCCTAAGGGTTACTTAGAATTGTTATACTCTCTTATGCTCATTTAAACTGACTTAGTAATACCAAGTTATACCTGCAAACAAACAACTATTTTCTTTATTCATTCATATACCACCCTTATATCCGCCTATTCCACTTCCCTAACGGAGCATAAAATATTGTTTTTTTTATTCATGAAGCCCAACAGGCCCAACACCTTCCCTTTAGCTTCCAAACTTCTTATCAGACAACAAGAACAAAAAGCGTAGCTATATCAATTTCAAAAAGAACAGAAGACACGTAACCCTCTCTGTATGGACATATCGGGAATCAAAATTTTTAAAACTAAATAGGGGTCATTTCGGGAACAGTCGTTTTACCGGCTATAAATGCCCCCCACACCCCCACAATGGTGGCGCGAAACCCCATTTCGAAAAGCCAGAAAAAAGTACCGTCCGTAAAGGCCATTCCTTCCGATTCGATCACCCGAAACCCTAACCCTAGAAATCTAATCCGATGGACTCTCCACCTCCGCAACACGACTCCCCGTCCACCTTCCGCCGTCGGTGGAGGAGCTCCTGACGAGGATATGCTCGGCCAAGTCACTGGCGCCGCCGGACGCGCACGCGCGGAGCAAGCTCGCCTCGGTCGGGGAGGAGCAGGGCCTCCGCATCCTCCGAGGGATCGACGCGTCGGCGCGCGTCCGTACGCTCTCCGGCTTCATCGTTTTCATGGTGGAGAAGCTCGGCGATGCCATCCCCGGTGACCCCGCCGCGTTGCCCTCCTCGTCCTCCACACGACGGTGGAGCACCGGTGGTCCTGCACCGAAGGAGGAGAGCGCCTGCTTCTCTGAGCCTCGGGGGAAGAATAGTACGTGCCGACATTTCCACGGTAGTTCAATCGCAATTTGAATTCTCTAAACCATGGTTCGGTTCGCAAAAAGCTTATTTGGGTATAAAATAGTTATTATTCGGGGATGGATGCGAATTGAGAGCAAATACACTCGGTCCGTTTGCAGCCTAGGCTGCAAGCCTGCAACCCTATATTGCGCTATCACATTGTATAATACAATTTTTTATTTTATTTTTTCAAAGTGAAAAAAATATGCTATTATATATCAGTGTATACTTCATTTCATATAATATCGTATACTTCAACGAGAGAGTGCATGATTTAAAAAAAAAAAGAAAACCGGTGTGGACTGCAATTGGGGTTGGACATATCATTTTCCATGCGAATTAGTTGATTTTCTATTTGGTTGTTATTCCTTTATTTCTCAGTATTAAATAAATTTTGGCTTTTGTGTTTGTCTTATCCATCTGTAAGTATAATTTTGGATGAACAAGTAGGAATAAACTATACATATCTTTCCTAAATAAAGTTTTCAGGGTTTATTCTAACTTATCCATTCATAACTATTACTGTTTATTCATACTAAACAAACATGTATTTGCCTCTTTTTGGGTAGCGACATAAGTTGTTTCAAGATAGATAATTATTCCGGTATAGATAAATCTACCAGTAGCCATTTTCTGTTTGATTGTATTTTTAGTTATTCTCATTGGGAAATATACTAATGAAGTTAGAAGGATTAGGTATGCTGTATACAAAACTACGTGTAACAGTGGCCTACATGTTTTTGTTGGCACAGATGAAAATTACATCGACACTGCAAGTTCTGGTATGCCCGCGAGGTGAGTGGTGAGCCCTCATCTGGCAGCCTTAGGACAGCTAGAGTACAGAAGAGCTTTCTTGATACTGAATTACATTGGAAAGTGAGTTCTGTTGGCTGGGCCATCTTTTTATTTATTTATCCTTTTCTCAGTACAATTATTCAGTTCAGCAGCATGTTGAATTACATTATGTTTGGTTACGTTTTGCTGTTTCATGCAAACTGTTTGATGCCATGAAGCCAGGTCTGTCCAAAACCTTTATCTAACCGGTTACTTGTTCAAGACAACCAGAAGCTCTTTTTTTTATGGATGTTATTCTGTCTGTTTGTAGTATATATATGTAGATGTGTAAAATTTAAACCATCATTCCATAATTTTTCTAAAACTTGAAGTTTTGGCTGAAAAAGATACTGTTCTTTTGGTTGCCTTTTTTGTTACAGGAGGAAGCTGGAGGATGCAATATCAGTAGATGAAATCTTGGAACTCAAAAACTTGCCAATGTCTACGTTTGAGTCAAAAGTTTGGAGAGCTTTGTGTCATAATGACATTGATGAAAAAGACAGGAGAAAGGTGGATTTTGAATTTTGATCATCCTTATGACATGCAAATATTTTCACTGGATCTATATTATCAAATCTATTCAACTTGTCCCGAAGATGACAGACAATCTTGACAGAATTGAAAAAGTCATAATCTTACGAGAAAGTAAGAGAACCTTTTTAGTTTACTTTTATTGAATGTTGAAACTTACTCTTGAATCAGGGTTTCATAGAGCAACCTGTCATAATTGATTAATTATAGGTTCATGTTGTCCAAACCATTTGTGTCCATGGAGATGTCTTTAAATTTGTGCAATTGGATAGATGCCACTTGAGCAGTAAGTAATGAAGACTGGAGTGATGGAAATGGGAAAACACTGTAATCTCTGACAATTTCTGTCATCTCTAGCCTTAAACACTTGGAGCAGTAGATCTTCCACAATTATTTTGTTCCGAAATCTTGTGAAACCCATATATTGGCCTATCAGGGAGGAGTCTGTAGTTAAGTATACGTTGGCAGAGGGAACTGTGCATTAGATTTGCATGTCTATGAAATAAGTTTGACAAGAAAATTGAATTATTTGTTTTGCAGCAAATTTATCTGTGTGTATATCAATATCAAGATGCTGACAATCTAGATGAGGGAAATAGATACCAATGGTTTTCTTGAATCTTCACTTTCTGTCTATTTTCTTCTAAAAGTTGATAGGATTTTGGATGAGCAATACTTTTGCAGTTTTCATAGATATGGAATTTTAATAATCCTAATGAATTTTTGTTTTACGCAGAACTTTGACTGGGGCACAAGAAAGCCACATGTATATCACTGCTATGTGGATTTACAGGGACAATGCACCTTCAAGGTTTGTGTCGCTTGCTCACCTTTCTGACCATCCACAAAATCAACTTGTTTGTCTTTTGCTGTAGATTCTCTGGTCTTCAGCATGTAGCGGATGTTGGCTTGTAAACCCAAACTTGATTATAATATCTTGGTTAATGGGTACACTGTATTTTAAATATCTATTCATTAGAGTTTAGCCTGTGGTTTCATAGGATATATTCAAATGAGGGATTGATCAACAGTGGCTGGAAGCTTGATTTGATGAGAGTGGAAGTGAAAAAATGTAAAATTATTGCATATTATGAGTATTAAAGATGGTTTCATATTTTGTGCATTTTTAGTGGGGTAAGTATGCTTGTTGGGTAAATTTATCATGCTTTATTGTAACATACATATATCCATGCTTGTTCTCCTCGTTTTTTTTTTAAACATCCTGTGTTGGAACTCTTTTTACATATTGGGCTTGGGAAAAAAAATCATGCAACCCTTTCAACTTGATCTATATAAAATACTTCTGGGAATTTGTTTCGGTTGCTTGGCAAGAAAATTTGAGTAATGGGTATTGGGTAGATAGACAAAGTAAGATTTTGTACTGGTCATGTAATTGGTTAGTATACTTTCTCAGAAGCTTTTTGCTTCTCCTTTGGTAGTTTATTTCATCAACCAACTATATCTTTACCTTCACTTCTGGAACTTTTTCAGGGACCTTTTCTGCAAAACTCTCGGACTCATCTACAGAGGGTGTTGGGAGATGAAAATGTCCTGGTTGTCAAGTTTGCTGAAGATGATGGAGCTGATAAAAACAAAATGGAACACAGTGGATCCAGTGCATTGTATCATAACATAGCAAAAAATGGGATACTTGTAGGCTTACGTCGTTATCGTTTTTTTGGTAAGTAGTTTGGTCGGCTTACTGCACACACTTTTGAATTTAATATCTGCCTGATTTTTTTTGCTGCACCATTTTTTTCACTGTCAAAGAAGAATGTTTTCATGCTTTTAACATAAGTTCAAGTTGCATGTGTTTGAGCGTATGCTACCTCGCTGCAATCATGTTGCAACATCAATATGTTTATGGCTTGTCATAGCTGGGTTTTTATGTACATTTTCATTATCATTTATTTCCTTGATGAATATATTTCTAAGCCATGAAAATTGTAAAGTACATCTTTTGTATTTATATGATGATTTTCCTTTTCTTCTTTTGATCATGTTATATGCTTATATTCATATTCATGTTGATGATTGAGATGAACAAGAGTTACATCTGGATCCACGCATGCTGCACATGAAAAAGGATTCTGGCATGGTGCCAATCTTGAACTCTATATTGTATAACTCTATTTCATTATTGGCTTGTGGATTTGCACTTATAAATTGTATAGAGGATGGCATAACCGTTCAGCTCAAGTTTCATAAGATATTAGAGGTTTAGTACTATGGTCATGGTCATCCATGCATATAAGTTAATGGAACTCCAATCAGAAATTCTATGCACCTCATATTACAAATTCTATACACCTTTTTTTGTTTTTTGGATGTAGGCATTTAGCCTCAATTTTATTTCTAAAAGAAAGGGAATGCCCAAAGCATACAACTCTATACACCTCTTATTACAAACTGGAGGTATTCCATTTGATTACATAGGTCAGATCCTGAGTAGTGGACCTATTTGTGGAAAACAGGCCTACTTGAAAAAAATAACACATATTTCACTCAGTGCAGTCATATTTGCTAGATCCTTTTTTCTTACTAATATTTAAAGCAGCTGTATGTCAAAGAAATTTGTTCTTTCCTTGGAGCCTGTATCATTTTTTTTAAATTTAGATGAATCCCAAAAAGTACATATCATTTATTAAAATATGGTTTTTTTATACGTTACATTGAAATTGATTATTTAATATTTTAAAGTGAAATTATGTGCATTTCTATAAAGTAAAAGCATTCTTAATAATTGCTTTCTTTCTGGGTCTTATTATTTGAAATGGCCAAGTTATCTTTAATTGCAGGGATTGTAGTTTTATAAGCTTCCAAATGTAGAGAATGTGGCAAAGGGAACAGTAATAATCCTTGAAATTTGCATGCCTTTAGTTAAATTTGCCTTCTCTTTAACTGATCAAGTTTTCGTGTTCAGTTTGTTCTTGTATGCCGAGGCATGCTAATAATGGACATTAATGAAGGTTAACCCAGTATATTTATATATCTTCCCATGGTTGTGATCAGTTTTCAAAGACGGCGGCAAAGAGGAAAAGAAAAAAAATCCACACTCTTCACCTGTTAGGTGCTATTTTGTGCTTATGGAGACTGATGCAGAGTCAGACATGCAACTTCAATACATATTATTAAATAAATCAGTTCATGAGGCTCGGAAGATCTTCATGCACATACATAATGTCCCAACCATATCAAAATACATGGCTAGGTATGTAATTATGGAACCATCCATTTTATGAATATTCTCTCTTTTTGGATGGTTAAGTCATGCTCTGATCCAAGACCTCTTGGTTGCAAACATCCTTGTTACTGTGGTTGAACAATAATACGTGAACACGGTGGCCCCATTTGTGCATCAGAAAGTCCATCCATCTTATTCATTGTAGGTCTAGATAACCTGTGTTTTAGGGATTCATTTGTACATTGAGTTGTCATTGACCTATGTGTGTTGCCTAGTATTTTAAGCCTTGCTATTTGTATATCTATTGGCTATGCCAAACTGATACATATCATTGGAATCGTCTAATATGGATCCAACAAGTCATTTTGGTTAGATATATCTGATTTGTTTCATAAATAGACAAAAATGAGATGAGATGAAAATGTTAGCAAATCTCTGTATCAAAACACCACATTGAGTAGCCATTAAACATTTCTTTATCAAATACTAACCATTATTGATCTTTCTTTCGAATTACCGTTGAATTTAGGTTATCTTTGATTCTCGCAAAAACCATCAAGCTGGAAGTTGATATGGCACATGTCAATCTGAGTTGCATTGAAGATATACCCTGCATGGTATATATGTGTGTTTAAAAATATTTTTATTTGGATAATTTGGTTATATTCATCTTCCGCCTGTGAATTCAGAAAGATATTTTTTAAAATGCAGGATGAATATGGTAACATTGTTTATGATGAAAAAGGAGAACCCAAAATTCACACAGATGGGACAGGGTTTATTTCACAAGACGTTGCAATAAAATGCCCAAAGAATATATATCGAGAAGATGTCCAGGTACATGGTGCACCGCTCTGTCTTCCTTGTGTCATAAGAAGGGAACATAGATACTGTTAAACATGCAAGAAGTTACTGTATTCTATTTGCACATAAATTTAATTCATATAGAAGGTGTCCTATGCTAGGCATGGTGGATTGAGTGACCCATGATCCTCTGAATATTAAATAAGACCTTTAACATTGACATATTTTGAAAAGTTCAGTAAATACATCATCGTTCCTTGGTTTTACATGTCAAACTGCCACCAGAATCATGTATTCTTTGAATTTTCTAGATCACTGAAGAACTGATATATTAATTAGTATATTATGAGCTCATGGTAGGGAACACTTTGTTGGGTATAGGTCTTTCCTCTTTTCATTTTAATCAGAAACATGATTTTAGAAATTGTAGAAAATCTTTCCTTGGATAAGAGGCTTATGATATGTAGCATAAACATTAACTGGAAATATGTTGGAGGCTTCCATTTTTTGTATATCTTAGAGAACATTTTTGAGAAGTTTGGGCTGATATTTTTATAGAACTTTGGAACCTTGGGGAAACCAATAGGAATCTTTTCAAAGTATGAATATTGTAGCAGGAGTTGTGTGATATATTGTGGCATACTTGAGGAAACCTTACATAATTGAACTTCACAATTTGAGGTACTATATTCTAAATCATCTAAATTGGTTTCTAAAGATTGAAACTTTTAGTTGGACATTCGGAGACTCGAGAATGGTAAGACCCTTTTTATGGATAAGTTGGCTCAACCTTAAGACTGTGGTTGCCAAAATTTTTGTTAACAACTAAGGTACAGGTCCAATCCCGAATTCTGAGAGGCTGACCTAGATAAACATTGGCATACAAAATAAAAATCAATTTACCACCTTTCAACAAATTGAAAATCAAACCAACACATTGGACAAAACTTTTCATGATGCGATTGATTTATTAACATCATGATCAATGTTAGTTGGCTTTATGAATCTTACTGTCTCAAGGTCAGTCAACACCTCCGCTATGAACCATTGAAATGGTTTTGACTTTTGATTTGGTTGATTTAGAAAATGAATAAATGGCGAAGGAATAACCTATGACCTCTTTTTTTGTTAGGTAAGTGTTGGGAACATGGTTGCAAATTTTGGTTGTCAACCATTGAGATAGCTATGTGTCCAATCCCCAACAACATATGACAATAAACTCTCAAAATATGTGAAGTTTGCATTTGGTATAGGAGTTAAGTCTAGTATATGCATATTTGTCCGAGTGGCCTGTTTCTTTGATGAAGGTTGAAATGTACAATGTGGTTTTTTCCTAAGTTCTTGTGAAATTGAAATTTATGTGATCTGCATCTAATCAGCTGCACAAAGCAAATGTTCTTGGTGAAAGCACAGCCATATTCATATGTTCAATATCCTAGCTGGAATTTTGTCTATATTGAGAATTCCCATTTGTTTTGAAAAATATAGACCTCAAGAATCTATTGTAGCTTGAAATGTTTCACAACATAAGACATCAGACATGGGATATGGGGATATAATTATAGTAATCATGAACTACTGTACATTGTTTAATCAAATTTTCTTCTTAATCCCGTTTCATTAGGGAAGTTCTATACTGATTGAGTGAGCAACTAAAATTATTTTTTCAAATGCTCTCCTTGTTATCTTTCCTTTCCATGTATTCACTTTTCACATGCATGATTTGTTGCACGGAGTGCAAATGTCTGTGTTTAGTGACTTAGTTTAGGAGAAATACAGGGATGATGTCTCACATCTGTATAGATATCAATGCCATTTCCATCTTTGAGTATATTTTCACAATCTCTTGATTGTGGTACTTGTTTGTTGGAGTTCTTGGAGTTGGAAAAAGTAAAAGTTACTTTTTGAGTATTAATGATGATTCAACTTATATGGAGGTGTTTGTTTGGTTGAGTAAAAATAAGTCACAAATACAAAAAATCATTTTCTCTAAGTTTGATATATGCTCTAAGATTCCCAAAATTTAAAAACTTGAGTTGTAAAACTCAAGTAAACAATTGCAGCCTAAATTTCTTAGCTATCTCATAATTCTAGTACAGGCATCACTTAGTCCCATTCATTATATCATAGGAACTTTTCTTTGTCGTGTATCATATGATTGTTAGAATCGTTTAGCAAATTTGCATTTACTTTTCTGTAATGATATAAAGGTCTGGATCCTATAGCGTTTTGGCTAAATAATGTGGACTTTTTTTGTTATGTTTTTTTTTTTTTTTTTGAAAAATAAACGGTAGGCGTCCTCTTAATTTAATAAGAGGGCCCAATGGGAATTACAAGAGGAAGTCGAAATGAGTAGGTGAGAGTCCTACTTAGACCAACAACCTGTACTCTACCTGCTATGTTTTTTTGTTAGGTTATGGTTGGCTATTGTGCTGCTTATTTAGTCACAATTAAAAATTAACCATACTTGTAAGATTTGATAACCATACATTTCATGAATGCAATCTGCGCCTTGCAACTCATTTCACTGGTGATGCATTTCACTTTATAAAGCCTTGTCAGATGTTTGTCAGGCATTTTTCATAGTGGACCATACATATTTCTCACAATTTTTTTTTTCTCTGTGTATTTCACATGGTCATCTTTTTCCACATTCCTGTGGTTTCTTTTGAGATTTCTCATACATATATGTTAAGTCTCCAATCTAACTTGGCATCCTTTCACATGCAGTTCATCTACATATAGTAGCTATCACTCTAATATTTCCATCAACAGGGTTGAAAGTTTGTAAATAAATATTTTCAATGGTTGGTTCTTTTTTTATTTTATAATTTTATGGTTCTGGAAATCCTGAAGAAGTTTTTATCAATTTTAATTAGATTAAGAACCTAATGTTGTTTTATTGTTTGTCTTTTTTGGACAGTGATGAAATTCTTTTGCCCTTAATTTCTCTTGTTTCTATGGTTTTCTTATTTTCTGCTTTCCTTTCAGAGAATCATCCTTCAAGATGGAAATAAGCAGGATGTTTCAACAACAAAATTCAAATATCTCATTGGTGAACCAGTATGTGCATTCTATATTTCACATAGTTCCCAAATGCATTAATTAATTTTATCTTTTTAGGCAAAATTGGTTTGATTGAAATTGGCATTCTTTTCACTTTCTGTTAGCCGTTGCTCATCCAATGCCGGTTGTTCAATGATGGCTGTGCAGTCAAGGGCACCTTACTTCTTGACAAAAGGGTACAAATATCTGTTTTTTCACTTTTCAGACTTCTTAAGAGTTAAGAGTTTCTTCCAATAGTTCTGCTATGAGTCATTCTATTGTAGAATTCTTGGGTGGCAATTGATGGTTGATGCAAAATTCTATATTTTAAATACTAAGTAATGCAATCCATATTAATGCTTAAGATGGATTACCTTAGAGCATGACCTTTGACAGGAATTTTTGGCTTCATAGGTGGACATTCTACTATGGGGAATCATAAACCATGTTGAATTGAGTTGACTTAATTGACTATATTAATTTAAAAACATAAAATATTAGGATTTATTTTGTGGAGTAAGTTAATCAAGACATTTAATTATAGAATTAGAGGCTTGAGGAATGTAAGGGCACATCCCTTGTGGTTTAATAGTACAATCTAAAGATATTGGCTGCCTCTTTTTCACGAGGATAATATTCATATATCATTTTCATTAAACTCATTCAGGTCCTCTTATTTTTCTCATCCATTGGGATCTCTCCACGTCTCACAAAAATCCTAGAGTATCAGTTTATTCATAATTATACAATTTCTTCAAATTACAAATCTTGTTGCAAAACAGAAAAGAAAACTATAGAAAGATTTGAAAAGGCCAAGGCACTTTCAACTTGTCATATAACACTATCTTATGAAAAAATGTCATATAACACAACTGCAACCTTCTTGGGGACCCATTGAAGGAGATTAAGGTACTTGTTAAGAAAGTAGCAATGGTCTCAAACAGATAAAAAAAAACGCACTTTGATGTGCTGGAGCAACATGCCTGGAAAATCGGAATATCTCTATCAACCTTCCTGCAGTGAGCAGGTGGCTTTCTGAGCAGCAAGCTTATTAAGAGAATGGAGTTGATTATAATGACATTGAAGTGTTATCTGTTGATAACATGAGATTTTTTGTGTCTTTTGGCTGTTCTTCTATGTTAGGCAATGGTTGTAATGGTTCTTCTGGCCAAAAAAGAAAAAAGAGTTCAGATTTTGCTATTCTCCTTTTGTTTTAATTACTCTGGCAATTACGCCTTACAACATGTTTCTATGATGCCAAAAGTTTGGCTCTCTGAAATTTAAAGTTTTTTAACTATCATTTATATTATGAATTCATGGTTATTCTTTTCCTGACCTTAGATAAGTTCCTGTGCATCTTTGTTTCTCATTTTGTAGCTTCCTCCTCACACTATTCTTATTCGACCCTCAATGATTAAAGTTGATACAGACCCAAATGAGTCAACTGAACAATCTGTGAACTCTTTGGAGATTGTTGCAAGAAGGTATATATCACTGGCTCTTACAATAACTAATTGATCTGCATGCGCTGTTGTATATTATCTAGGATTTTTACTCACATGAATTAAAATATGTCTTCTGGTTTACTCCATGTGCCATAAAATGATCAACAGCAAGGCCATAAATATAGGAAAGCGAGATGTGGAGATAAAATAGGGGGAGCCCCTACCCAACGGGATCGGGTTAGGTCCAATGCAAGTTCGACAGTTTGATTGTTCAATGCGATTGTGACCATCCAATCTTATTAAGACATTATGAGTGAAATATTCCATCAGATTTCAAAATTAAAATTAAGATCAATTAAATTCTAACTTTTCTTATTTTGGAATTCAATTAAATTTCGTATCTCAAATTGATAAGATCGGATGGTCACGATCACGTTGGAGAAAAATAACTTGTCTTTTCTTATGCATATTTAACCCTACTATTTTTTTCATGGGTGTAAGATTTTGAAACCAAAATCAATTCATAATGCATCTTGATTGAGATTTTGAATTGTTCATGTTTCCAAACATATAGAAATGTGAGGCTTTCAGTTGAGGAAACACAATGACCAGGTAGACACACAGACGCACGTGCTTTTGTGCTGGAATTAGTGGCCTATGTGGATTGTGGGTCCAGGTTAGGCATGGGGCCTGGTTCCAATGGATTGATTATATGTGGATTTTATCAGCCAGTAGATTATGTTTGCTTGAGAAATAGTAGAAGAATTCCTAAACATGGAAGATCAGGGTCAAATGAAAGTTACAGAAAACATTATTTCCATCTTGCTTATAAATTGTGTTGAGCATTTGACATGTCTGACTTTTATAGCTTGCATTTGTTCGGAAACCATTTTAATTTGAAACTATTTCTTCGCCAATAAAATATAATTCTACCCTGTTCCTATGTATTTTTGGAAGACAGATTGGCCTTTGCCTGAGTTGGATTCTATCTTATACATAAAAAAATAATAGTAGATGATAGAAGAAATTTTGGAGTATTTATGTTTTATCTTGCAAAGAATATCGACATAGGTTTTTTAATATGCAGTTTTATTTAACTCCTTTTTGCATATGATAAACAATATTTTTTGAATATTAATTGAGTTGTATTCGAGCTCCACCCTTAATATCTGTGCATAGTAGTAGTAAGTGGAGCACTTCTTTTTACCTTCATGCTTTCTTACATAATTTATATGTATATAATTTTTTAATTGTAAGTTGTTCGACATTGATAAAGCATTGGAAGTTTAGTTTCATTTTGTTTAACGTAGCATAAAATAGATGAATATAGTAGTGCCATAGTGGGACAATGAATCTATCTCTATCATAAATTACTAAACCATGCACAGTATTGTTTTCCAATGAACTGGGCGCATTGGATTGCAGTGTATGATCCATTTCGACTTACGTGATTTTAAATTTTGTGGGGTTGACTGGCTGTAAATTCCATGGATCAATATAATATCTTTATTCATCTTTCAGCAATCAGCCTAAAAAAGCATCTGTTTCAAAGTTATTGATTGCGCTTCTTCATTATGGAGGGGTCCCAAAAGAATACTTTATTGAACTTCTCATGACCTATATTGAAGATGCCCAACATGCTTCCTTAAATAAGCAAGCCGCACTTGCAGGTATCCTCTATATAGTTTCATTTGTTATGTTAGATGAATATTAGGTGGCTAATATGTCTCGTAATGGCACTGGAACAACATTTTCTTACACCCAAAATTTTAGGTATCTTTTCTCTATCCTAATGACCAATGCATTCTAGAAATATTTTAAGCATAAATCATTGTCCATTCTAATTTTAGGATGCATGGTCCAGTGTGGCCCTACTTTTGACTAAGGGGCAGGCTGAATATATGCCTATATATTGTCTTTTTTTTATGTATACCATAAGAAAGCATCCAATAATCAAGCTGGATAGTCTGTCTTTAATTCAAAACCACTGGCTTTGTAGTCATCTTTCTCTTGTATTGTTGTCTAATGGTAAAACATATTTTCTCAAAAAAAAAAAAATTATGCGCCACATATAAATCTCTTCTTAGATTATTGAGGGTGATGCATGTTATAGTATTTAGTTTTTTTCTAGTCTTCTCCAAAACATCTCTCAATGAGTAGAACCAAACCCAAATCTGATAAAGCTCTGCTAGAGTTGGTCTCACCAGGATTAGGTCTCATGGTGAGGTAGGATTTCATTATAAAGCCTGAACTGAACTTACGTGATGTCTTTTAGATGGTACATGAACCTCTCTGCTTGAAGTATATCTCGTTTGAGTCCTATTGTTGGTCTTAAAATTTATTTTTGGCAACTTGCAGATCAATCAGCAATGTCTATTGATGTTGTTCTCCTGTATCATTTATATTTTTCTTTTTATTTCAAACTTTCAGTTGCTCGCATGGAGACATGGATAACTTCCTTGTGTCCAGAATGATCTTGTGTGGAATACCGCTTGACGAACCATACCTGCAACTCCGGTTGTCTGAGCACATGAATAGTGAGAAGAAAGGGCTCAAGAACTTCAAGCTTCCCATAAATGACTCCTATTATTTGATGGGAACAGTTGACCCAACTGGAACATTGAGCTGCAATCAAGTTTGTGTAATACTGTATGCATCACTTTTAGCAAATCTATACTTATGCTATTTTGCGGTAATCCGTGCAAATAGTCTATTCGCAATATTATTTTTTATTTTTTCATCATGTCACTTTATTTTCATTAGCATGCTCTCTCTCTAAATATTGTGAACTTTGATGATGTTGCTTTTTGTAATCCTGAACCTTCCTGTTCCATATGAATTTGCAGTGACTCTGGGCAAGTTTCTGGAGAGGTTCTTGTGTACAAGCACCCAGGACTTCATTTCGGTGATGTGCATGTTTTGACTGCAATCTATGTAAAAGACATGAAGGACATAATAGGAAACGCAAAATATGCGATATTGTTTCCTACTAAAGGCCAGAGATTTTTGGCTGATGAAATTGCAAATAGTGATTTTGATGGTGATATGTACTGGGTGTCTAGAAATTCAGAGGTTTGTGTTACCAGTCTAAAAATGCCCATCTAATGTGTAGTTTTATAGTATCAATAAATTTATAGAGCTAGATTTAGCTTTTCTGGAATTTAATTCCCTAAGAATTGAAACCATAAGTTAGAAACTTTGTGGAAATCAAGTTATTACAATCCAATCTGGTCCTATGTTATTTTCTGCTATTGATTTTGCACCAGTGTTTTTTTCTTCTTCAGTTGTTAAAATATTTCAGAGCCAGCAAACCATGGGAGAGAATTTATCTGAAGCCAACATCACTGCCCAAGTCTACTCGATTATCCCCTGAAGAATTGGAAGAGGAGTTATTTTCCCATTTCCTAATGACTAGGTTTACACCCAGGTATTCGTAATTGCTGAAATTTTTGGAAGCTCAAAGTTGGAATTTATTGTTTGAATTGGATGGACAAGAAAGCTTGCACTATATGCAATATGCACTATAAATGTATGAAAGTTCTGTATGCAATGGTGTGTGCATGTGCGCTGATGTGGGTATGCGCATATGAGGATAGTGGCTTTTCGTGTCAGACAATGCTGATACCGAAGTTTTTTGGCACTTTGAATTCTTATATTTACTGATAGTATTCACTGTAGGTTGTTGTTTTGACAAATAGTAATCATTCTGTTCATGATTGTTGTTGATTTTGTTTCTTCCAGTTATGCCATCAGTGAAGCAGCAGATAGCTGGCTGGCTTACATGGATAGGCTATTAACATTAAGTGATGAATGCGTGGAGGAAAAGGAATGCTTGCGAGAAAAAAATGCTTCAGTTAGTTGATATATACTATGATGCACATTCACAATTTTCCAGGAGCAGCTTCCATTGATATTATGGTTTTACAAAGACACTTTGCTTGTAAATGTTTTGTTGAAAAATTTGTGAGAATTTGATATATATATATATATGTATATTTGAAATGATAATATGGGGTCCGTGCTGTCCTTGCGAATCACGCATATACGTCCTTTAAAGGGATATATGCGTCGGTAAAGAAAGCATATAGCTCATTGAAGCATATACCTCATCGAGTTATATGTTTTCTGTACCGACGCATATAGCCTTTTAAAGGATGTGGATGTGTATGCGTCACTTGTTGACGCACATACCGGGCATCCGCAAAAACTAAATTTTGCAGACATCCGCTTAAGAGAATTTTCCTACACACACACACACACACCTAGTATAGTGCTTTGTGAGTGGTTATTTTTTATTATTTTTGTCCAATAAGGAGGTCTGCCTATGGAATTTACTGTCAATCAATAGGATATTACTCTAGGGTTGCCATGTCAAATGATGTCAATACGGATTGGGGTTTTAAAGCCCATGTAGTTATTTATTATATTTTATTGAATTCTTTAGCCATGTCATACTGTTGGTTGTTTAGGTGGATAGAAGCCATAAGATATATGTGATTTTTTATATGATGGCGTGTTACCTAATATTAAAATTCTTAATGGATTTTGTAGTAACCCATCTTTCTTTAGAAGGGATTGATCCTGCAAACTCGAAGTCAAACTTCAATTCTACTATATTACATTCATAGCTGTTTATTTTTATACACTTCCAATAATTCCTTGCTTAAAGTTTAAGCACGACCCCCACATGATAGGGAGAGTTCATTGGTCAATGCACAAACTGTACAGTATCATTTGTGTGGGTTATTTTGTATGACAATTTGTCAATCTAGGGCATGACTCTTACAATGATGGGGTTAAGTGGGAATGAGGGAGAGAGGGAGGACAAGTATTGTAATTATTTCTTTGTATTATGCGTTACTTGAGGGGAAAAAAGAAAAACAAATAACGTGCTCCTTCTCTTGGGAAACATTGTGTGGGAAAGGTGTCCAGGTTTCTCCATGCTTTGATTTTCCCCCCCTCTTGAAAGCAGGTTGAAGTTCCAAATGAGTTGAAGACTGAAAGATTCCCCCATTTCATGGAAAGGGGGAATTCATACAATTCAACTTCCGTTTTGGGATCACTATACGACATTGCAAACTCATTTGGGAATGTTGAACTCCCATCAATAGGTGAAACTTCTCTTCCATGATGTCATGGTTTTTCTGATACATGAATTGCAATATAGTCTTGAGAGGTATTGATATTGCTTAGCTGGTTCATATATTAAGGTGCATTGATAGTTTTCAATGGCTGTGGACTCAAAAAAAGAAATGATGTCATCTACTTTATCTTTTTTTTAAATTATACGAGAATCCTATACTTTTGAGGCCTAGGAATGCATGTGATCCACTAGCTAGCTGTTTAATCAAACTTAGGTCATTGGATACTGGTTCACTTCTAGGAGTCAAACCATATATTAGTTGGATTCTTGATCAAGTGGTGAACTCAGAATATGCTACCTGGATAACAAACTGTTAGTGCCAGTCTAATTTCTTGCAGGCTTGGATGTACTAGTCCATAAACAAATACAAATCATGGATCTTATGAGAAAATCACATAAGAAGTTTCATTGCTCTTAACAACCCATCTTATGAACATAAAGACTTTCTCGGAATTCAGAACAACTCACCAAACTTTTCCATACTCATCTTGGACAGAGATATGGCACCTGCCTTGCTTCAGTGGAGATGTTCCTCAAGGGTGTTTGGATTTATGGACTCAACATTACAGCACATATAGATCAGAGATGTGGTCTGCTATGTCTATAGCTGATATGGACTTTAGAAATGTTGCGACGGATGAAGTCATACAGAAATATAAACAGGTATTTCTTTTTTATAATGATGTTAGGACAGTCTCTCATGTATTCCCCACATGCTTTGATTTTTTCTGAAAGTGTATATTTTATGTAATGAAACATGTACCTTTATAAAAGAAAATACTCCAGTGAATTGTTTATACTGTATTTATAAGCTCATTAGTGAAATGGGTCTGCATGCGGGGCTGCATATGAGAACAGTATGTAACAAGTAACAACTAGTTTGGATCCATGCACCTAAAACACCTCCTAACATGGTATCTACTGCTTCTAATAACTTTAATGCTTATATCTAACAGATACTATATGGGGCAATGGAGTTCAATGAGAGTACTAGAGACAGAGAAGATATTTTTAAAGAAGCCATAGCCATCTATCAAGTGACATCCAACTACGCGAAGGCTGAAGGCGATGTTGGCAAGTGCAGGTTTGCATGGAGTGTTGCAGGCCATGCGTTATGCGCGCTTCATGCCAACGAGCAGGAAAAGACGCCATTCTCTGTGTAAGTTCTGTCTTGCGCGATATTTTGCGATGATTTCTACGTGTTTATGTGCTGCCTTTGCATGTTAATATTACATGAATGATTGTGCATTTCTACTAAAGTAATGTATTATACTTATCTATAGTATTTTGGTTAATATTGTGTACCTGATTATGTACAGTGTATATATGAATTTATTACTTTATGGAAGTACAGTTTAGTTGTTTATGCTTTTCAATTTTTTTTTATATAACCATTTATATGCTTGCATTGTTGCTGTTTATATTTCTACAATTGTGCAATATACACTAAGCTTGTTGGGGTCTCAGTTTCATACTTTCATTGTGTTTGGAAACTCATAATCAACTATTGAAATGGTATAATTCAAGGAAAGAATTATACATCCAGATGTCATTGGAAATCACAACTGATCCATCATATCTTGAAGAATATGTCCATGACATATCCATCCAATAATAAAATGTATATATTGATTCTGATATGTTGACGATGCTAATCATGAAATCAAATCCACACACAATGGTTTATGGATTAATTTTTGGTCTTCGCATTATATATCTCTGAAAATATCTCATTTAGTCAAAATACCTCTGGTGGATTATTATTTTTAGTAATACGCTTCAACAAGTTTAAATTGTGCATTAATGTTCATTTGAAAGGTATAACTGCAAAACTTAAAAAAATTATTTTTGTGCAAAAAATCCCTCAAATCAAAAGGATATTCATGCACATTCTAAGGGGTATGTATTGTTGGAAATAGAGTTTTAAGAGGGGTTGACAATACAATATTTTTTTAGGGATACATGCAAAAATCCCTTAGTTTTGTCATGATATGATATTCTGAAATCCGACATGTGAAGATGGTTTATTTATACACCTTTACATTAATAGAATAGTTTTTACATTAATAATATGCAAATTCATGAAATAAATGACACAAAACACTCTCCGTTTAGTAACGCGTTTGGACGGATTTCGCTTTTTGAAAAGCTGAAAATCCCCAAATGCGCAACCAAACGGGTCGGATTCTGGCAGAATCAAAAGCTGGATTCCTTTTAATTTCTCTATCGAAATCCGTGTTTTTAAAATCTCAAAAAGAACGTTTTTTGGTCAGAATCGATTTTTTGAATTGAAAAGCAACTTTTTCTATCAAACATTAAACTTCTTTCAAATATTGATTCCTGAATTAAAAAAAAGCATCCCAAAAAAATCAAAGGTCTAAAATCATCTTAAAAAGTAGCTTTATTCTAAAATCTACTTTTCAATCTATGTTTCCAAACGGAGCACTTGCCAATGTAATAGAAAAGACTGAAATTTCTTTCAATGTAGCATCATAGTAGTATCTAATCATCCACTCAAGTCCCAATTAAACCTATCAATTATATGAAAAAAATTTTAATTCGTATTCGAAAAATAAAAAAAAATCAATATTTGAAGATCCGGAGTGTGGATATTAGTGTATCCGATCTAAAATACCTGGATCTGACACACATTATAAAAAAATATATATTTGAATGATATAGTGTTTATATTTGTTGTCTTGTATAATTAATCATAATCATAATATATTATATCACTAGTAACTTTTCAATGTATGATATCTAAAATAGAGTAAACTTTAAAATCTCAATTTTAATTTTCATATATCTTTAATGTATCATTTGATTAACTAATTTAATGTTAATATTTAAATATATCAATTATTGAAAAATATCCTTATTCAAATAAATCTGAATCCGAAAATTAATATCCGTATCCCGTATCGAATCTAAAAATTAGGATATGGATATTAAATTTGATCCATATCTCTCCGATTGACCGTCTTAGTCCTAATATAACATTATTTAATTTAAAAGTCATTCAAAGCCACTTTTGATTGAAAAATAATATACTTGTTGACTAAACATGTTTAAAATTCTTATTTTTGAAATATATGTTGTTTTTTCAATAAAATATATAATCAAATTATTCCACAAGCCTACAAGTGTAGTTTTTTATTTTTTTAATGAAAAGACACCTAATTTTATTGTTAAAATTCAACGAATGTTTAAAGCATACAAAATATAAAAGGAAACTCTCCAAATCAGGGACTGGTAAAATAGTATTCTACCAAGTCCCCGATTTCAAAAAAAGATATCCCTTACTCCTCAATCAATAATTGCCCACCTGACAAGCACAACCTACATGCCCTCTCACAACAAATATCCCACTGTTTTATAAAACCCACCGCCACATTTTATACATTCTCAATATAAACGGTATCCCCTAAAAATAAAATGGTTCCCAGACAACCATAACACCGAAAGCATACAAGTGTAGCGTAAGTAACCATTATTAAATGTTGGTGTATATAACTCAAAAAATATCAAAAGAAAGTTAACAGGACACAGTGATTAGTTTGATGGGTCAGAGAAGCTAAAGTCACTCTTTGCATGTTTGAATGTCGGTTGTAATGATGTGCTACATGAAGTTATCTTGCACATATCTTATCATAACAGCAGTAATATATATGAACATGTGGAGTACTATTTTCTTGTCCCCTAAAGAATAATGCAGAAGGCCACACTGAATAAGAACGTGGACCGTATTGGCTTTCCTTTATTTTATGTGATGGGTAGATAGGGATTTTTTTAGGGAAAAATCGATACTCTATGAAATTTTAGTTAAATTGATTTTAGTCATTGTAAAGTTCTTCAATTTTCGTAAGTCCTTGTCTTATTAAAAAATATTGTTTTAGTCTCTGTCGTCATGCTAACTAATCAAACTTGTAGTTAACCTTAACTAGATACGTTGGATTACCAAAATATTCTTCCCTTCATCTAACCTTTCTATTATTGTCTCTCTCATAAGCTTCAAAATTTCAAAGTCATAGGGGTATTTTGATCATAAAAATGACTTATTTCGATTTTTACACTTTTTCAAGACTTATTCAAATATAATTTTCAAAGAGTTCATTAGTTAGATGGAATGTTCCTATAATATATTTTTTTATGGACTTTTCACTCAAAGACTAAAATCATTAACTATAGCAGAATATATAAACCTACAGTGATTTAAGGATTTAACAGGAACTAAAACCGATTTAGCTAATATTACATAGAATTAATATCAATTTTTTCCTTTTTTTAATTTGTTTGTTTTGTGGTGTAAGAGTAGTTATGGTGGACCTTCTAATTCTCGTTTTTTGAAACTTTCAAGAAGATATATTTTTATAATAAAATAAATATTTTTAGTAAATTTAAATATATGATCAATGAGTTTTTTTTTTTTGGTATAATATATGATCAATGAGTTGCATGCATATTTCTTGCATAACGAGTGTGTATATTTTTAATGAGAGATTTCTTATAGTCAAGAGGAATGACTAAATATACGAAGCCATATTTCATTCCGCATTCAATGATTCAATCTCATACAGGGGCGGAGCCAACAATTAATTTTAGGGTGGGCTAAATTAAAATTTAGTAAAAATTTTAATCCATTTAAAAAAAAATATAAAATATAAAATGTATATAAATTAAACAAGTTCATATTCATAATGAACATTATATATCTAGTAAAATTGATATATATACACAAAATATATATAATAAAATGACACTATTAAATGCATTGTTACACGCATTATGTGGTTAACCCCAAATGCAGTCATGAATATCTCATTAGCCATTTAGAGGGGTGTGTACCTCCTTAGGTGAGTATATATCTCGATAAAAAAAATTACATTTGTTAAAATATGTTAAAAATTAGAAATGAAGTAATATACATTTTTTTTATTAAAATATATATTTCATTAAATAATGTTTACTAATTTTAAAAAATTAAAAATTGTACAAACTGTCTGTGGGACTGGGACTATCCATATGACACCCTAGTATTTACTATTAAAAGTGAGCTCTACAATGTTTCAAATAATAAAAATCACTTGTTATCAAATTTGGAATATTTATTTTTTATCAAACTCTTTTTCAATACAAAGAATCATCTAATATACAAGAGATTAATAGTCCCTAACAGTAAAATGAGTTTTATAACCTTTCTAAAATAAATTGAAGATAAAATAATAAATTGATTTTGATAAATCTCGGTCGGGCTACAGCCCGGCTGAGCCCACTCATAGCTCCGCCCATGATCTCATAGGTGTATTGTCATATAACCAGTATATAAAAATTTTAGTAAAATATATACTCAACTATATGAATTTATATATTTTCTTATAAAAGACATAAAATTCTAATCATTTAATTTATTGGGGTTGAACCATAACTTCAAATAAGTATATGTTTGAAAAAAAGGAAAAATTCATATAACCCCTGTAAAGTGTAAACTATCCGAAATTCATATAACCATTTAATTTTTTTTGAAGTACATATAACCCCGTGTAAACATCTTTGTAAATCCAAATAATCCCCTCAGTTAAATTTTTGTTGACATATAAAAAATATTATGTTTGGTTAACCCTAGATGAAAACACAATATACCAAAACAAACTTCTATGATGTGTTAAAAATATGAAAAATCATTTGTAAATGACCCTCTGGTAAGGTCAAGGGTGGAGCCATGTAGGGACAAGGGGGGGCTCAAGCCTCTCCTTGTATTTTTTTTGTTAATATTATATCCAGTCTTTTTTTCAGTCCTAAATCTAGTCTACAAGTGTTTTGAATTTTTTAAAATTAGTATAACTAATCTAATGAAGTGCATATTTTTATAAAAAATGAAGTGTGTACTCTAATGAATTGCATGAATTCATTTATAGAAAATGTAAAAAAAAAGTTGTTGAAGCATCTACCTCGTTAAAATGAGTATGTTTTGATAATTTTTTATCGATGCATATAGGACTGGAAGTGAGGCTAAAATAAAAACATTGTGTATCAATAATTTTTTTTTATAATAAACAAACAAGAACAATTGAGAATCTGAGTTTAATATGGATATATTTATTGAATTATAATAAAAATTCTTGAAAAAATAAACTCAAATATTTTTAAAAAAACTTTTTATTTTGTTTAGGTCTCTCAAACTTTTTAGTATATCAAAACACTCTTAAGTAGTGATTATATTTTTTTCTAAATTTTTTCATCTTTTTTGTTATCGCTTACACCCTGAAATGCAGCTTACACATGATTATACACTATGTGTATGTTATTTACTCGTACATTGTTATTCATTCATTCTATTTTATATATCAAACCTTATTATTCATCTTATGTATCGGTTTGGTAATTCTAGTTGATAATGAGAATTCTTCTTTTTAAATAATCCAGTTCGGATAGATTTTATGGAATTAAAATTTTTAATCGATATATCTAGGAATGAACACATGAATGAATAATTCTAAATACAAATTTCCTAAGTAGTATGATAGATTTTTATGAATGTCTCTGTTTAAAATTAATTTTATATTAGAGATATGTTATATATATAATGGATTTTTTGTACTTCGTGTAAAGTCTCCCCTTAGAGAAATTCTGGCTCCGTCACTGGGTAGGGCATTATAATCTATTCAAAGGGGTAAAATTGTCATTTATAGAGAATTTCTCACGATTTTTACCACATTGCGGGGTTTTTTTTGATATACTGTGTTTTCAGCCATGGTTAATTAAACAAAATATTTATATAGATGTTTTCATAAAATTCTTGAAATCTCAGGGGGTTATATGAATTTTGGGCAATTGAAAGGGGGTTATTTGAATTTTCCCTTGAAAAAATATGGACTAATAATTCATGCTAGACAAAGATCTAAACCAGAAGTCATGGCGGGTCCATCGTTGGTTGCTTCTGGAAAATCTGGACCGTTAGAATGAAGTGATGACCGGTGAGTGAATCTCGTGGTATTCGGTGAATCTGGACCGTTAGATTGAAAAGTGATGACTGATGAGTGAATCATGTGGCATTCAGTGAATCTGGACCGTTAGATTGAAGAGTGCCACTGATGAGTGTATTGTGTGGTCCCACCGGCATTCCTGTTGGTCAAAGTTTGGTCTCCTTACGTGACGGTTTTGGACGTTGGAAATGTTGAAATGACGGATATAACCTTGTTACCAATATGGGAAGGGCAAAGCTATTCCTCCCTCCTCACTTAATTTTTTACCCACAACCCCGTATTACCAAAATGCCATTTTTATTATTTTTTTAAGCCCATTTATTACTAGAACGATAAAGGTCCGTCGACTTGTTTAAAAATGTGTCGATAGAGACCAATCGAAGTCTGTTTCATCGAGATGACAGGGGCTCGTCGATCTATTTGAGTAAGGGTCAATGAGAACATGTCGAATTTTTCAGAACAACAACTATTTTCTAAAAATCTATCACAAATCCAATCATTTAAGTCCTTAAAAAAATAACAAAAAAATATCATTTAGGTCATTTAAGTTCTTATGAAAATCATTCACATATATAGTTATTTAAATTTAAAAAACAAAAATATCAAACAAACAATCATTTAAACTAAATAAACAATAAGCATTTCATGTACATAAGAAACATTATTTTATTTTCTGAACACGCGAAGTCTCATGTCCAAAGTACAAAACATTGTTTTTTGTGTATATGGAATTCTTATTATTTATTTGGTTTAAATGCTGTTTGTTTGACTTTTATTTCTTATACTTAAATAACCATATATGTGAATGATTTCACGGAAGACTTAAATGACATTTTTTGTTCTTTGTAAAGACTTAAATGACTGTACAGGTTATTGATTTTTAGAAGATAGTTGCTGTTCTAAAGGGTTCGACAGATTTTTGTCAACTCTTACACAGACAGATCGACGAACTTCTATCGTTCTAGTGAAGCAGAATTTGACTGATCCCTGTTGACACATGTTCGAACATGTTGATAGACCTCTGTCGTCCTGGTGAAGAAGACTTCGACTGAGCCCTGTCAATGGGTAGTGGAATTAAAGAATTTTTTAAAAAATGAAATTTTGGTAATACTGGGTTGTGGGTAAATTAAGTGAGGAGATTGGAATAGCTTTTCCATATGGGGAATTAGGGATGGGTAGGTTTATCCCCACCAGCCCAGTTGCTAACCCCCCCACCCAGAAAAAAAGGGTTTATTTTTGGTTGGTGGGCTTAGACTTTCCCTATGTGTTTTCTTTATTTTTGGTTTGGGCGATCGATGAAATGATCGGTGGGGATAGACGTTTCCGTTGATGTAAACTTTTGTATTTTTTTTTGTTCTACCCTTTATGAAGACTAAACTCATGATTTTACATCATTACATGATAATGGAATTTTGTTTTGCTCTGCTCTTGATTATCTTTAAAAAAATTGAGGGTTCAATATGTTGGATCATGATTGATATCTTTCCGATTTTAGAAATTCTTTTCAAATTGCCTTATATTTCAAATTGATCAGTCTTTGTGTCGTTGCTGTCCAACATGTTCAGATCGCAACATACACAAGGAAAATATCAACACTATACAATGATTGGACAATATTCATTCACACATTTTCAATACTAAAACAACACTACAAAATTTGACTTCAATAGGGGTGGCAGTAGGATGAGATAAATGGAAAATACGCCCCGACCCCACCCTATTGAGACGGATTTGATCTCCTAAATTTTAAACATGAACCTAACCCATTTCAACCCGATGAAGATATGAGATAGGTTTAGGATTCAAGTACAAAAGCCTGCCCCGTCCCATTTATCCCATGTATATTTTTATCTTATCTTTCAGAATTAATATAATATATAAATAAAATCAATCTATCATATGTTAACATTGTTTTTTTTTAAGAGAAAGGTTGCCTTTCGACTTTATATAAATCAAAGTGAAAGCCCAAGAACAGAAGAATTACAAGCTTCATCCATACAAGATGGACAAAACCCCAACAGGAACACCATAAGGAGATGAGAACTCTACTTAAGACACCCTATCCCCGAATGGATAATCGCCCACCAACCAAAGATGGGTTAGATAGTCATCTCCACAGCCATTTCAAAAGGAGCGCCTTGTTCATGTCCTCGAGATTTAAAACACCCACGCTTCCATCCTTCTTACTACGGCAAACCACATCCCATCGCACTAGATACACACGTTTCCGAGTCTCCTTAGCTCTGCTCTATAGGAAACGCCTTAGGGAGCTTGAACATTAACAAGAAATAAATTGGTAAATTGGACATACCGATTGTAGTAGTAGAGTGATTTTCCCATGAAAACTAAGGAATCGACTTTTCCAACCCTCCAATGCGACTCAAAGCGACTAATGAGAGGAGCCCATTTGGTCTTATGGAGTCTCCCCAAACACAAGGGAAGCCCAAGATGCTGAAGGAGAAAGTGTTGCTTCTCGTAAGGAAAGATGGTTGCCATTCGGTCCAAAAACTCCTCCTCCATGTTGATACTTGCCATAGAGCTCTTATGGAAATTTATTTTCAATTCAGAAGCCAGCTCAAAGCATTTGCAAATGAATTTAACCCCTCACTGCTATCTCCTCAGCCGAACATAAGATTATAGTATTATCCGCATACTAAACAAGCGATAACCGACCCCTCCTCCTTACACCGAAGAGCTAGAACCCGTCCATCTTCCTTGGCCATCCTCATCATTCGACTTAATGCATTAGCCACAATAATGAACAAAAGAAGAGATAAAAGATTCCCTTGTCACATCCCCTTATTCATATGAAAGAACCCACGAGGAACTCCATTAACAATCACCAAAGCCTTTCCGTGGACACACAAGCCTTGATCATGCAGATTCAATTAGGCTCAAAACCATGGCAAGACAACAAATGGAATAGGAAATTCCATCGTGCATTATCATATGTTGAGCGAAGTCAAGTTCGATCACCAAACCCTTTCTTTTATCTGAATGAACCGCTAAAATACTTTATGGAAAGTCATGAACCCATCCTGTAATGAACGCCCCGGAATAAAGGCCGACTGCGCTTCTCCCACTAAGTGACTGTTGACTTCTTTTAAACAGTTCGCCAAAACCTTGGAGATCATCTTATAGCAACCATTTACCAAACTAATAGCCTAAAATCCCCAATTTCCACCGCCCTCGACTTCTTGGGAATCAGAGAAAGGAAAGTAGCATTCAAGAAACCAATCCCACAGGAGCAATTGAAAAAAAAACTAAATATTTTCATCACATAATCCTTTAACACAACCCCAAGATTCCTGAAAGAAACGGAACCTGAACCCAACGGGTTAGGGAGCTTTATTAGCATCCGCACCAAACACTGCCGCCTAAACCTCCTCTTCATTGAACTCAACCTCAAGCTTTGGAAAAACGTGATCCGACATTCTACCCAAGTCCTCATCAAGCCACAATGGACTTTAGCTTCTGTTGGCCTGAAATGCGAAGGAGAAATGATTCACCAAGGCATCGCTGATATCTTGCTTGACTTCAAGAACATGTCAGTCCACACTCAGCTTCTCGATACAGTTAACTCGTCTCCTTTGATTTGCCACTTTATGAAAAAAATTTGTATTTTCATCCCCCACTTTCAGCCACACAGCACGCGATCGTTGTCTCCATTCGGATTCCTCCATTTGCATTAGAGCAGCCTAGTCCCTTTTCAACCCTACCCGCAACTCCCTATCTTACACCGAGAGCAAACCCGCCTCTTCTAGAGTATCAAAAATACTAATATGCTCCAGCAACCCCGTTATTCGTTAAATATGTTATCATTATTACAATTGATAGAATACTTAAACATACATCAAATAATATTATATAATTAACGAATAAAAATAATTATATATTTAGTTTATAAGCTAAAAAGAAATAAAAATGTTTAAACATTGAGATTCTTAATCAAGTTTTATTCAAATGGGATGGGATGAGATAAATTTGAGTTTCTTAAAAACCCATTCAAATAGGTTTGGAATGAAAAATTCAAACCTGTCACAAGTTTCCGATTGGAATTGATCAAACCCACCTCATTGTCATCCTAGGCTACAACTAAGGCATAGATTTTCATATTGAAAAGTCACAGTTGGTGGGTTCTAGAAGGTGTGCGACCATCCGGTAAGCCTGTCGAGGGCGAATGTCACGGTCGACCCCGTTGGAAATGCGAGGGCTGTTTGGAGGGGATCTAATATTTAATTAGGTGGTGGGGAGAGATATTTTGAGAACTAGGGTTGGTGGGGTTAATGTATAAAAACAGAAAACAAGACCTTGATTTTTTAGAGTGATGATACCCAGGCCCCAACTCATAGGCCCCATGAAGTGTCATCACCTTATTGGTTAACTTGTTAACTTTTGAAAATGGATAAAATGACAAAATACAGATATGCCCTTCATTAAAAATAGATCCTATTAACCTAAATCCCTTTTTTTCTCTTATTAATCTTTTACATTACTTTGAATTTGCCTATTTTGAAAAATATATCCCACTTTAAATTTGCCTATTTCAAAATTTGAATTTTGAAATTTTTATGAATTTTACACCAAAACTTATCTAACTTATAAAAAAATTTACATAAATTATTTTTCATCAAAATTACACCAAATTTACCTAACTTACACAAAAATTACCTAAATAACACAAAAAATACAGATTGTCATGTAAAAAATGCGATTGAATGTTACATATATGAATGTAACAATAATATACACTGTTCAGGAACGCACGGGCGGTTCGGTCCATAGACCGAACCGTTTCAGGGAATAGGCGGGCATATGCGGGTTGGGCCCGCATATGCGGCCCGTTCCCGCTTATGCGCCCGTTTACGCGGGCGCACAAGAATAGAAAATTTAAACGGGTCGACCACGTCCATGCAAGTATGGTCCATTTGGGCCAACCCCCCTCATTTTATAGACAGCTTCTTCTCCTCCTCTCTTTGCATTTGCCGATGTGGGACTATAAAAAAAAACACTGTGATGCTTGAGACACATCACCATTCAGTAAGGTCCATGTCCATCAAATCCAGACCGTCCGTTTTCAGCGGGTCGAATCCATTAAAATTTCATCAGCCTATATAATTAGTTCACGGAATCCCAAACTATATATGAAAAGTAATTTTAATATTTCTTGCAACTTATTTAAATGAAAGGTTGTCCAATAAGTGTCAACCCGAGGTATAACATGAGATTTTTCAAATTAGTTTAATTAATTAAATCAATCTTTTTTATTATAAAGTTTGGAAAATGTAAGCTCAATCTCGTTTCCAACCTCAAAGGTAGTTTGCAACCGTTGTGATTTTTCAAAAAATAGCATATGCCATCTAATAATTTTTATATTTTTATAAAATATGAATTTATGAACTTATTTATTATAAACAAAAAAATTCCAACGAGGTATATACCCGTTACACAGAGTATATGTATGTGCTTAATGAGCTTTATGGGCCTATAAATAAGGTTGTAACAAGGATTGTGTGTAATAAAAATGATAATCCAATGTTGTGTGCAGCCCCGTCCGTTTTTTTCATTGTATTATAGGTGGATGCTATCGTGTTTCAACTGAAGTATTCAGTGGATTATTGCAGGACATTCTTTTACAACTCTTTTGGCTTATTGGCATGAAAGATTCAATTTCTTTAAATTTATGTTTTTAAATAGTTAACTGAACTCTTATTTATAAATCATTACCATAGAATAATTCATTTTTTAATTTTTATTAATAAAAAATACAGAACCGCATATACTCCCGCATATACTCCGCATACCGCATATACTCTGTGCGGTACCTTAGCCGCACGTAAACCGCATACCGCATATCAGAACACTGATAATATACATTTACGAATGTAACAGAATGTAACAGTGATGCATAAATATAACAGAATGTAACAGTGTTGCATAAATGTAACAGTGATGCATAAATGTAACATAAATATGTGAATGTAATATTCTATTACATTCATGTTAAAAACAATACACACATTTACACGACTGTTACATTTCAAATGTAACATTTCAAAAACTGTGTATTGCTTAAAGGGAGGTTTTACAAGACTGTTACATTTCAAATGTAACATTTCAAAAAATAAAATAGTCCTTTGGACTGGGTGTTTTGGTGGACAGTCAAGCCCAGTATGTAGTGGTCCCTATGGGCCTACTTATTTACCAAAAAAGAAAACAAAAGAAAAGAAGGAATTCATTGACAAAATAAAATGAATAAACAAAGATCAGGCAAATTCAACTAAAATCAAAATCATATCATTCGTGTATATCAAAATAAAACCACAATTCTAGATTGCATAACAATGATGAATGATGGTACTCTGTTTATAAATCTTGAACAAAGAAAATGTGTTTCAAACAAAGAACAAAAAATTTAAACTGTGTATTGCTTAAAGGGAGGTTACATTACAAGACTGTTACATTTCAAATGTAACATTTCAAAAACTGTGTATTGCTTAAAGGGAGGTTACATTACAAGACTGTTACATTTCAAATATAACATTTCAAAAACAATGTATTTCTTAAATGTGTTTCTTTCGCAACAAACCGCAATATTATTAATTATTACATTTATAAATGTAACAGTATTAATCAATACACAGTTTTCACAATTTAAACACAACAAAACAATATCTGACCTCGCTTTCGATTTACTTCACCTTCTCCGTCTCTAATGGCGACCTCGCTTTTGTGGTTATCTTGGACCATCAATCTGGTGGGGCAGCATCACCAATAGTTCAAGTGCCGGCTCAAGGAGCTCCTTGACAAACTACTCGAACACCTTTTTGGGATCTGGACAGAACCTCAAGAACCCGATAGAAGGCTCCAAGACGGTCCTCGCGAGCTGCAGAAAGGCATTGATTTCGCGATCTACTGCCAACATCCTCAGAACGAGATCCACTGCAGCCCCTGCCAGGGAGACCCATGCATCCACTGTGGCATTTTTTGAACACCCTCCCATGCGAAGAGAAGACCAAGGCCACGCATTTTGAAGAACGACGTGAAGCTCGGTTGGGCTGTCTATATCGGACGCGGCGATAAACCTCGCTTTCGGTGAAGATAGGTCGAAGGGGATGAAGCGGACGGCGACGGATTTGAAGAGGAGGGCGAGACAAAGGGAGGTAGCGACGGGGCAGGGGCCGGCGAACCTGTTGTCGATGTAGCGGAGGAAAGAGTCGAGGTCGCCGGAGACGGCGTCGGGACAACACCGGAGGTGGCGACTGGATCATTGATGATGAAGAAGAATTACGGATTGATGAAGAAGAAAAAATGGAATGATGAAGAAGAATGAGAATTGTTGCTGATCTTAGATTTAATGAGGAATAAATCACAAAAAAATCGGTAAATCATAACCGAAAAATCACTTTATAAGGAAATAATAAAAAAATGATATAATGAGTAATGTCTTGATACCACCTCATGGGGCCTATAAAATTGGGGTCTGAGAATCATTATTGGATTTTTTATTAGTTGGGAGAGGGGGTGTAGATATTAGGCTGGTGGGGATAGACCTACCCCCACCACCCACGACACGCTCGCGGGCCCTCACACGTGTCGCACCTGCCGCGGCCACTTCCCCTTAAAATTCTCTCCCTCCCTCCCCCTCTCTCTCTCTCTCTAATTTTTTTTAAAAAAACTTTGACGTTCACGTGGATTCTGCGAGTCTCTCTCTCTAAAACCCCCGATCGATCCTCTATTTGTTGACTCGCCTGAAAGAGCGATCTTTAGCTTTCCTCTTTTTCACGCATCTCTTTCTCTCTCTCGCTCTCCAATGCGCGTTTTCAGCCTCGTAAGTCTCTCTCTTTCTCTCTCTCTCTCTCTTTCTGTAGATCTGGTAATTGAAATGCGACATCTTTCACGATTTTCGAGGCAGACAAGGCCCTCCTCGCCCCTGCATGCACTGGCGTGCGAGGTCTCTGCATTAGGTTTCTCTCTCTCTCTCTCTCTCTGTATATAGATTGGTTGCATTTTTGTGGTTTTGTTGATTGGTTTTTGGTTGTTTTGATTTTTTGTTTTGGGGTTTCCGATTGGATTTGGGGGGTTTCGATTTCAGATCTGATTTCGGTATTGCATTTTCACTTCTGTATGATTTTCTATTGTTTATATATATTTTAATCCGAAATTGGATGCAGAGCATCTCCAATCGTGCTTTATAAGATCCCTATAGTACAGATCCCATTTTGATCTCCAAATTTGTGAACTCTTGAACAAGTCTCTGAATATGAAGATTCATTTTTTTTTAATTTTTCTTTAAAAATTAGTGTAATTTTTATAATGCTATTCTAATTATTACAAAATTGGTACTATTGGAAAGATATCCATCTCATAAGTTTAAAATGAGATTAGTACATGTATCATATATCTCAAAATAGTGATTTTAAAATATTATTAACTAACAATTGCTTGTTTTCCATTAATATTGATATGATATGATATGATATGATTCAATTAATGTTTACTTGCAATTATTTACGTAATATTCTTTTCATAATTACATTTATAAATTAGGTTTTGAGAAAGACATTTTATTTTAAAATGAAATATAGATGTTGAATTAGAGTTGATATTTGATATTATGTTTTAAAAACACTTTTTTACTTTTTTAATATATATATTCGTAGTCTTTTATATAGAGATCCCTCTGAGCATGTAGTCATACAGGGCGATCCCAGACAATGTATCTTTGTGATCACTTGTGCCTGTGTTACTGCATTGCATTATATGAAGATCAAAATCTTGGCTTGTGATCTTGGAATTTTTTTTTTCTTTCTATTTTTAATCTATCTAAGATATCAGTTTATATTGCAATTGGTCTGTGTGTGACATAAAAAACCAATCTGGAAAAAAATCCCCCAATAAAATGGCTTTTTTTCTTATGAAAATCGAGTTCTTCAAAAGGTTTAATTCGATGATTCCCACTACATTTATGCAGAGTTGACTGAAAGAAAGAAAGGCATATCAAACCCACTCGAAGATGACGACGTACAAACCGAAAAGCATCCTCATTACGGGTGCGGCGGGATTCATTGCCTCACACGTTGCGAACCGTCTCATCCGTAACTATCCCTATTACAAGATAGTTGTGCTTGACAAGCTTGACTACTGCTCCAGCCTCAAGAACCTTCTCCCGTCCCGCTCATCTCCCAATTTCAAGTTTGTGAAGGGCGACATCGCCAGCGCTGACCTTGTCAACTTCCTCCTCATCACAGAGGAGATCGACACGATCATGCACTTTGCCGCCCAGACCCATGTCGACAACTCCTTTGGCAACTCATTCGAATTCACCAAGAACAACATCTACGGCACCCACGTCCTCCTTGAGGCATGCAAGGTTGCATCGGGGCAGATCCGGAGATTCATACACGTGAGCACTGATGAGGTCTATGGGGAGACTGACGAGGATGCCTTGGTTGGGAACCATGAGGCATCTCAGCTCCTCCCCACAAACCCATACTCTGCCACGAAAGCGGGGGCTGAAATGCTCGTCATGGCTTACGGTCGATCATATGGGCTCCCCGTGATCACCACCCGGGGAAACAATGTCTACGGCCCAAACCAGTTCCCGGAGAAGCTGATACCCAAATTCATATTGTTGGCGATGAAGGGCCAGCCTCTGCCAATTCATGGCGATGGGGCGAATGTGAGGAGCTATCTATACTGTGAGGATGTTGCAGAGGCGTTTGAGGTGATCCTCCATCATGGGGAGGTCGGACATGTGTACAACATTGGGACGAAGAAGGAGCGGCGTGTGATCGATGTGGCGCAAGACATTTGCAAGCTCTTCTCTCTGGACCCTGACGCGGTGATCAAATTTGTCGAGAACCGCCCTTTTAATGACCAGCGGTACTTTTTGGATGACCAGAAGCTCAAGAACCTTGGGTGGTCAGAGCGAACCACGTGGGAAGAGGGGCTGAAGAAGACAATGGAGTGGTATACGACAAACCCAGATTGGTGGGGCGATGTCACTGGGGCTCTTGTGCCCCACCCAAGGATGCTTATGATGCCCGGGATTGATAATGGCAGTTCGGGTTCTTCTCAACAGACGGTGATGACTAAGAGTGGCAGTCAGAGTCGAATGGTTGTGCCTTCTTCGAAGAGTGTGAGTGCTGGAGGTGTTTCTTCTCCTTGTAAGCCTTCGTTGAAGTTCTTGATATATGGAAGGACTGGTTGGATTGGGGGGCTTCTTGGGAAAATTTGTGAGAAACAGGGGATACTTTATGAGTATGGGAAGGGACGGCTGGAGGACCGGTCACAGTTGATTGCAGACGTACAGAATGTTAAGCCAACACATGTGTTCAATGCGGCTGGTGTCACTGGCCGCCCCAATGTGGACTGGTGTGAGTCCCACAAACCGGAGACTATTCGAACCAATGTCATCGGGACGCTCAATCCTGGCTGATGTGTGCCGGGAAAATGGGCTGCTGCTGATGAATTATGCAACTGGTTGCATTTTCGAGTATGATGCGGAGCACCAAGAGGGGTCGGGCATCGGGTTCAAGGAGGAAGATAAGCCCAATTTTGCCGGCTCATTCTACTCGAAGACCAAGGGCATGGTAAAATTAATTTGTCTCATTACTGAAACTTTATGATCTTCATTGATTATTTACACTCTGCAATTGATCTTTAGGCACGGCATATGTTTGGCTTGCAATTAAGATGCTTTTTAGACATATATTAATGCAGTTTACAAAACTAATTATGATAATTTCTTTAAGAATGTGCTCTTTACATTCTCAGTAGCGATGGGCATTGTCACCTTTAAAAAGTCAGAAATTATCTAATATTTGAATATATGGATTGACTTGGGAACAAATATGATAATAAGCTGTTCGCTTTGAATATATATGAATCTGATATAAATAATTAACATTCTATATTTTTGTTTTGCATTGTTTGAATTTATACTTGTATAATGAATCATAGCCTTACCTTCACTCTTCGACTCTTCCATTGATCTCTCAAGGAGAGTAAATGCCTCAGCGTTTCAATTTGCTACCACTGCTCCAATTGTGCCATCTCTAATTCTCAATCTATTATTTAGTTGCCCCAATTCTTCAGGAGCAGAGATGATCTAGTACCAACATGCAGATCTATCAACTATCCAAAAAATTTATATCTTCTTCGAATGTGAAATGATTTGAATTCAAATATCAATATCCGTATTCCTAATATTCGTATCTGAAAATATTAAGGTATTTGATCCTTATCTGCTTGCCATATATTAAAGGTGGATATGGTGTGCAAAATTTATTATTTATCTGTTATTATTTAATACTTATCATGAACTACAGTATTAGCATTTTGATTTGAACCTGAATGTTATACTAAAATGTTTTTATTTGGCATTTCATTTTGATCCTTTTCTTCTCAAGTTTCTAAATTTCTGCATACTTTTTCAAATTGTTGCAATTTTGCATTTTCTTTTTCTAATTGTTACATGTTTGCATATGTACGATTCCCAAAGGTGAACTTTTCAATTTCTACCTGGCAAATCAGGTTGAGGAACTGTTGAACGAATTCGAAAACGTGTGCACACTCAGAGTTCGAATGCCCATCTCATCCGACCTGACCAACCCCCGCAACTTCATCACGAAGATCTCTCGCTACAACAAGGTCGTCAATATTCCCAACAGCATGACGAATCCTCGACGAGCTCCTCCCCATCTCGGTGGAGATGGCAAAGAGGAACTGCAGGGGCATCTGGAACTTCACAAATCCCGGCGTGGTGAGCCACAACGAGATTCTTGAGATGTACAAATTGTACATCGAACCCAATTTCAAGTGGACCAACTTCACCATCGAAGAGCAGGCGAAGGTCATCGTTGCTGCGAGGAGTAACAATGAGCTGGACGCTTCAAAGCTGAAATCGGAGTTCCCTGAGTTGCTCTCCATCAAGGAATCACTTATAAAGTATGTTTTCGAACCCAACAAGAAGGTTCATTCAAATGGGGTGGCATGAGTGATTGTTTAGATTTCATTTATGCATTGGCAGCTAGAACATTGGAGTGGTTCTACTATTGTTGGTTGAACACTGGAATTACATATCCATTTGCAGGCAAACTATTCTTCACTTCGTTTGCCTGCCTGTGATTTCTTTTTGCGTGTGTGTGTGGGTGGGGGGTTCTCAACACTCGTTTATCACTTGTAGGTGTTCATCTATATAAGCTGGCATGTAATTTTTCCATGGACTTGGATGGACCTTATTGTTTCACCTATTCTGAATGAATTTTTATGTTAAAGGAATTAATAACAATGCAATGTGATCAATTATTTTGGTGTTGCTATTTTGCATTTGACACGGTAGGTTATTCCAGTCTTCTCCCTTGGGAAATACTATCTGATTTATGCTAGTTTATCCAGTTATTGGAGGGTTTTACAGATCTTATCCAGCTGTATAAATGCTACAAAAACTGGGGAAGAGGATATAATATCTCCCTTGTTAACAAATAATGTACAAACATACAACCAGTTGCAAGGGCTGTATCTTTGTATTCCATCTGAAGAAAACCAGTGGGTATAGACAAGTAAAGAGAGTATCTTGTTAATAAATGCTTCATAACCATAAGAAATATCAAATATGTACATTTACAGTACAATTCTTGTGACTATACTGACAATAATTTGTAGATAAAACCCCCATCCCCTCGAGGAAAACCCTCTCATCACATAATTGCATGTATATACAAGATTGGCTCTGCTTAGGAAAATTACAATGGACAGATCCATAGAACCTCTTCTGAAGAAAACACAGAGACAATTGAAAAATCCTTTTTCACCTCTGCTGGAAGTTGAGTGTTTTGATGCAGTAGGCATACATGAGGGCGAAGAAGGCTGCGAAAGCCGCCAACACCACAGCCACCGGTCCCAAGAAATCCCGGTTGTACCCGAACTGGTCCTTTATGTATTTCTTGATTGCCTCTGGGAATTCGCCGTTCGGGCCGGTGACTTTTATGTTGTCATCGAGGTCCCCATATTGCGATACGATCAGGCCGTACACCGTCCATGCGACGGGGCAGATCCAGTAGTACCACACCCACCACTTTGGAATTTTCTGCTCAAAACAACAGACCACATAATCAGTCTATGAAGAAGATGTTATGCTAAGAGTGACTGCAGGAATGTCTGAGTGTATCAGCGGCTCAGCGCCCTTAGAAGACCCTGATTAGGTGAAATTGAACTTACCGGTCTAGGGATGAAGAAGCCAGAGAAGAGGTTGAAGAGGGCGTAGAAGGCGGCGGCGAAAATGGCGGCGATCTGGTGGTTGGGTGTGATGGATACGGTCATCATTCCGTAGTAGGTCCAGTAGAGGAAGGTGAAGTACGATACGTAGAAGAACCATAAGAACTTCGCGACGGTCCACTGGAACCCGAGCATCGCGTACACCACCACCGAGTAGTACAGTGTTTGTACGAATACGTAAGGTAACTCCAGCACAACCTTTACAAATAAAAATCAGATTCATGAAAAGTTGTTTTTACGCTTTCTGAAAAGCAGCTCTTATGAAAATTTATGTTAGTCATGTTTACCTGTGCGATAGCATAAGGCATGGCGGAGTACATCCCGGCCGCCTTCTCTCGATAGAAGACGGTACGCTCGACGGCGACGATGGGCTGCACCGAGGAACAATTGTTGATGCCGAGGAAGAGAATGGCGGCGTACATCGCCCCGATGATCATGGTCAAGTCCTGGGCATTGTCAATCTTCTTGCCAATCCGCCAGAAGATGGTGCCGAGCATGAGCGAGCAGAGGAAGGTGAAGAAGAATCGGACGAGGTTGTAATCTGGGCTCCTCCAGTAGGTTAGCCACTGCTTCCACAGGCATGACTTGAACTGCCCGAACGTCGACTGCGAGAACTGCGTCGCGAAGTACAGGTCCTTCGCCCCCGGTGGGGGCACGCTCAGCTCCTTCACCAGCGCCTGGTTTCGCCTGCGAAACAGATTTTTCGAAACAGTTGTCATCAATGTCACTTATAATTCAAATTTCATATTTTTTGGACCTGCATTTGAGTGGATTTTGAAGAACTTCTGTTTGACCAACCATTTGAAACAGATTTTGGAAATCAGAGGTTGAGTTTTCTTTTTTGTTCACTTACTGGTGCAAACTTGATTGCTTGTAGTGCTCGGCGAAATCGATCCCCAGGCGCATCTCAGCTGCCATGGAACTTGCTTCGAGCATCCACGTCGCCGGGTTGTAGTTCTCCGTGATCTTCGCGACTCCAGGTATCGCCTGCGATGAGGGAAAACAAACCAATACATGAGAAGGCAAACCTTTTTGTTTAGAGATTTTACTTTTGCAGAAACCAGACTCATTACAAAAGTGAAATCTAACGAATGCGTTTTTTCTGGGCAGCTATTTCAAAAGGCTACTATTTTTCAAACTCGATTGTTACCTCGAAATATTCGATGATCTTCTGAGATTTATGTCCGAGCGGCCCCGAATATATGACCTGGCCGCCTCTCTTCATCAGTAGGAGCTCGTCGAATGCTTCGAAGATGTCGATGCTGGGCTGGTGGATGGTGCAGACGACGGTACGGCCCGTGTCGACCGTATTGCGGACCGTTCGCATCACAATTGCGGCAGCCCTAGCGTCTAGCCCAGACGTGGGCTCGTCCATGAATATGATGGAGGGGTTCGCAACGAGCTCCACGGCTATGGTGAGCCTCTTCCTCTGCTCCGTGGACAACCCGGTCACCCCAGGCAGGCCGACGATTGCGTCCCTCAGCGACTCCAGCTCCACCAGCTCCATCACTTCGTCGACGAACACCTTCACAACAAAATATAAAAAGCGTTTAAAAACGAGTTTGAAAAATTGTTCTTTCACTTAAAACAGTTTTTTATAATAGTTTTCCAGGAAGCACTCAAAAGATATTTATATATATATAAATAAGAACTTTCGTTTTCCAAACTGTGAGGACCACTAGAAGTGTTTGGAATGAGTTCATATTAAACATAACTGTAAAACATAGCATCTAAAAGCTATTCAAACGTTGCCTAAACCCATTTAGAGTCGATTTTCAAAAAACAACTTTTCTTTTTATACATACATGAAAGATACTTGTATTTGTTTTTCCAAGAAAAAGTCATTTTGGTTGAAAACTTCCATTTGAAACCGATTATTTGAAAACTGATCTTGTTGAAGCATAATCAATTTCAACAAGCGTCTCCAAACGCAATTCTAGTTTTTTTTTAAAAGCTGATTTTACAGAAACATGATCAGGTGTTGGAGAGCTCACCATCTTTTCTTCGTTGGAGACCTCTTTGGGAAGGCGGAGGTAGGCAGAGTAGATGAGGGACTCGCGGATGGTGACCTGAGGGGAGTGGATGTCGGTCTGCTCGCAATATCCAGATATCCGAGCGAATGTTGCCTGGTTCTTTGGGAAACCGGAGATCCTGACATCGCCCTCGATGTATCCACCAGTCTTCCTACCCGCCAATACATCCATGAGAGTCGTCTTTCCTGCGCCGCTCACGCCCATTAGGGCAGTCAGCACGCCCGGCCGGAATGCGCCTGTGATTCCCCTTAGCAACTGCAGCCTATCTTCTGTTACTCCCTGGTCCTTCATTTCCTGTTTAGCAATATTAGCAAGAATGTGTTACAAAACTGTGTTAGAACAGCTCATACTGATCAAAATAGTTCAAATTGTTGATGTAGTGAGTGCATTTGTGTCCAGTATTTGGATAAAGTGTCAAGTTTGAATCCCCAGGACAATCATTATGTTTGAATGTTTATCTAATCTCAAACATGTATGCTAGTCTAGCCAAAATTACAAAAAGGATTGCTAAAAGGGGATGAATCCTCTACTTGTTTATTTGATGTTTGTTTTGTACTTGGATTAATCAGACAGTCCAAAATTCATCAAATGAAGTGACGTCCCTCATCAAACATGACCCATATTTCGTTTCATGAAATGTGAACCATATGATTTAGTCAAGCAAAAAGAACAGAAATGGATCATGTGCTTGTTTATTTGATGCTTTTTGTGTTTGGATCAATTATACATGTGATAGAGCCTCTCACCTGGGGCATATCAACGTAGTACTTCACGTCATCGAACGACATTGCGAGGGGTGTGAAGGGGAGGACCATCCCTCGCTTGGGCGCCACACCGGCGGCCGCATCTATCTCCGCTGCCTCAGTCCTGCCAAGCCCGTTCGCCGATGTCGCACGACTGCTCATCCGGCGGATCATCATCTCCCCTGAGAGACCAATGATAAACAAACCACCACCCAACATAAGCCAATGCATACATGTGTTATGTATATATATGTGATACCATCATAAAAAGGTGAGTGAAATTTGAATGTGGAAGCACAAAGAATCTCACTTGTGTTGTTGCCGTCGGCGCCAGACAACGTCCGGGGACTGGAGGAGCTCCTTCTCGAGCCGGTCCTTGAACCGGTCACCCGGAGCCGAGGCGGTTCTTTGCTCTCCTCCTGGTTTGCTTCCATCTCACTAGCTTCTTCTTCAGATATAACTGCTTGTTTTTTACCCAAAGCTATACATACAAAAGAAAAAAAGAAACATAAGAGGATCTCCAGATATATTAAGGTCGTGTTTGGATATGAGATTGGAATGCAGATATTTAAAGAATCTCAGCGTTCCAATCTTAGTTTTTTAAAAACTGTTGAAAGTGCACAATAAACTCGGATGGGCGAGGTGCAGGAGCTAAAAATGTGGGTGGACCTGCGTTTGGAAAGTCTCAAATTTTGAAATACAGGCACATTGCGGATCCAAACGGTAAATTTTTTTTAAAAAAAGTGCTAGTCCAAAATCTCTTCTCTTCATCCCTATTAATTTTTAAAACAATATTTCTCTTTCAAAACAGAGAGATTTTAAATTATTGTAATTTTGAACTAAAGTAAGGAATATTTTAGTAAATAAAAGCGGACAATGTCAAGTGTTTTTCAAAAAACATCATTTAGAACAATACTTCTCTTCTAAAACAAATATTTTAAATTATTGTCAGTAAATAACATATATTGTAGAAAAAATGCAAGCAAAATGTCAATTGATTGTATCTTCGAAAATGTAATTTTAAACACACGTAACATATTCAATAGTGGTTTCATTTTAAACATACCACCATCATTTCAATGGTACCAGTTTGTGAAGGATTAGATTTATTCAATAAAATTTATATTAATCTTAAAAAAACAAGAAAAAAATTTCAACAAAATATATATCCATTTATTATCAATAGGGATATCAATTGATGATCCAGAGTTATAGAGCATGGTTGGAGATTCTGTAATAATGTTAAGTATAGTGTTAACGATGAACGATGTGTTAAACTTACGATTAAGGTACATGAGGGAGACTGTGAAGACGACGTTGAAGAAGATTGTGAAGCCCAGGAGGGCTGCAGCGCCGATCCAGTACCAGTATTTCTCGACGAAGATGTTCATGTTTTGGAGCGCCGCCCGCCCTAGTAACCGGTTGTCCGACGGACTCGCCTGCCCCAATTTTCATTAGTCCTTAATCAAAATGATTATGTCTTTTTTCAATTTTGTGTTAATTTGAATCCAAGTTTGAATGAAGAACTCACAGGTTTGTCCATCCATCTGGGTGCAAAGAACTCATTCACAGTCATGGAATTGTATGCATAAGTCAAGGGTGAGAGCCAATAACCCCATATCCACCACTTTGGTATTTTATCTATTATTTTAACCAAAAACAAGAAAAAAGAAAAGAAAGATTAGTGGATTCATTACATAGACACATTCATAGTATGACATATTTGGTAAGCTATGTAAGATAAAAGTACAAAGATAATTAAACAATTTTCAGGTATTCTACGAAAGTTTTTTTTTACAAGCAATTCATGCAAACTAAATGGATATATGAGCAGATACTACATGTACAGTTCGTTGAAGTTTGTTCAAATTTGCATCTGATTATATGCATGATATGTCTTCGCTATTCATTGTTGAGAATTCACTCTAAAAACAATAATTAATCTATTTTTAGATGTATTTTGATCGCCAGTATTAAAAATACACAAGTTTTTTTTTTAAAAAAGTATGAACGACGTGGCAAACCATCTAAACCATCCAAACTACATAGATATCTGAATCTTAAATACTAAATGTATAGTTCAATGAATTCAGTCTAATAATTCATCATTAGCAGAAAGTCATATACAAGTACCTTTTGGAAGGATGAATCCTCCGAGCAAGAATAGGACGAGCACCGCGAGAGCTCCGCCGGTGTTGGAGATGATCATAGTCCGACATAACCCCGCGGTGGCCCTGAAGAGCCCCGCCGCCATTTGTTGTATCAAGAACACAATCAAGAACTGCTTGAAGAACCTGTGAAAGCCATTTTGTTGTTAACCATTGAGCTACGGATCCAAACATCATAACTAGTGCGAATTTTGAAGTGGGGATTAAGCCGGTCTATTATCCGAAAAAAATTGATCTGAATCCGTATCCAAAAAATAAAAAATATTCAATATTCGAATATCAGGAGTGCGGACATGTATATTAATATATCTGATCCGAAAAAGATTTGAATCTAACATATATTGTGAAATTATATATGTTTGTATTATATATTATTCATATTTGTTATCTTGTATGATTAATCAGATCATGATATATTATAGTATTATTGAATTTTTACTATATGATATCTGAAAGAGAAAATAAACACTAAAATCTTAATCTTAATTTTAGTTTTTATATCTCTTTAATATATCACATGATTATTCAAATTGATGTTAATATTTAAGCATGTTAATTATCTGAAAAATATCTGATTCGTATCTAAAGAGATTTGAATCTGAAAATTAATATATGTATTTGTACCTCTCGGCCTCAGGGGCAAAGCCAATGGTGTAGTAGGTGGTGATCATCCAAACGACAGACTCAAGGACGGAGATGGGGACGCGGAGGACAAAATTGGGGATCGTGAACGCCCACGCCGGGTAGAAGAGGAGGTCGCGTTGCTTGTAGAAGACGGGGAGCCTAGCAATCGTTAGGGAGAGCTCGGCGAAACCATTGAACATGTTGATGATGATCGCGAAGAGAAGTGCCCCGATATAGAGGTTCGCATCCGGTATGTTGTCCGAGTGCATCTTCGTCCTCAAGAACACCGTCGATGCGATGATCGCTACTATTACGATCTGTAACAAAGCTCCAAAAATGCAACAAACAACTTAAGATAGCGTTTGACAACATGGGTTGATTCCAAACAATCATATTTAATTGTTTTTGAAAAGTAGTTTTGAAATGACATTTATAACAAACTTAAGGTGTAGTTTGAAAAGCACTTTCCGAGAAAGCATGTTTACATTAGATTCTTAAAAAAACTATTTTTTTATAATTAAAAGTTGATTTGTGTTTTCTTCAAAAACTCATATCATTAGGAATATTTGAAAATAAGTTTAGATTAAGTATGATTTCTGTAACAAAATAATCAAATAGACTATTATATTATGTAAAAACATGTACTTCATTAGATAAATACATGTATATTTGAAGAAATTTACGACGAACCTGAACAGTTTTGAAGATGTAGACAAAGGAGTTTCTTTGGATGAGTAGCCATTCCTTGGCAAAAGAGGCCCTAAGGAGCTCCCATTTTGTTACAGAGTACTTGCTGAAGACCAGGGCGGCTTTGTGGCTCCTCTGCTTATCATACGGCACTGACAGCTCGTTCTCGAGGCGGAGACCGACATGGAACCTCTTGAACCGGTTTGCGAACTCCGTCACCGTCACATAACGGTACGGCCTCGACTTGTCTGCCCAGTATTGCTCTTGGTCCTTCCTCGACGTCACCTGACCAATCATGACACTATCAATAAAAGCGTGTTGAAAAATTTCTACTAGGAATGTCAACGAGTCAGATCCGGATCGGGTTGGGGTGGACGCGGCCCGAACCCATTTGATTATCGGGTTCTTCGGGTCGGGGTCCATTTCGGGTCGAGTCGACCCATTGACATGATTAGGTTAGACAAAGAGAGGTCGATGAACTTCTTAAGAGCCTACAATTGCTTCATTTGTTTTTTTTAATAGTCTAATGTATTATAAATAATTCTTCACTATTTTGATTTTTTAATGTTTTATGACAGAATATTTAGAATACGGTTTCGATTCTTATACTTTTACGTGAAGCTAAAAGGTTGTAAAAATATTTTAAATGCTTAAACTTTTAAATGATTATTCAGTATTCACTTATAAATATTAGGTTGGATCATGGGTGTTAGGTTAGATCATAAATAAAAAAAATTACATAGTATTGGGTTGAGTCAATCAGGTCCATAAAATTGGGTCGGGTTGGACCTGGACCCGACCCGTTTTGATTGTCAGATCATTCGAATCGGGTATTTATACCTTTTACCGTGTCGGGTCCGAGTCGAGGTCTAACTTCTACGGACATCATGTCATCTAACACAATATGACAATATTTACCTCTTGTAAGAAATCGGCGGTTCCTTTGCGGTCAGGGCAGCGGAAGCCACAGCTCTCAAAGAACTCGACGACGTGGTCGCGAGGGCCCTGGTACACAATCTGGCCCTCGGAGAGTAGAATTATGTCGTCGAACAGATTGAACGTCTCTGGTGCGGGCTGCAGAAGCGACATGAGAATCGTCCCCTCGGTGAGGTGGACGATCTGCTGGAGGCACTTCACGATCTGGAACGTCGTCGAGCTGTCCAGCCCGGTCGATATCTCGTCCATGAAGAGCGTCTTCGTCGGTCCCACAATCATCTCCCCTGCAACAATTTTAAGCATACGTTTACATTCTTGTTGTTATTGGTATTGTTATTCTTACTGTTATTCTTATTCATATCTGATTAGGTCATGTGGACGAACCTGTAGTGACACGCTTCTTCTGGCCGCCGGAGATCCCACGTTGCATGTCGTCGCCTACGATGGTGTCACGGCATATGTCCAGGCCTAGTATCTGGAATAAATAATGTTTTAAAAATCGAACTGTTCAATGAATGAATGGGTTAAGGGTTACTGGTTCAACGTTGGGTCAATCAGATTTGAAATATTTTAGAAAAGATTTGCATAAAACTTTTACTTGACAACATAATGTGATTTTAGAATATATATTTTTTTTATTAGATTTCATATTTTAACAAGTGATTAATCACTTTTTCTACAAATAAAGAACCATTTGATATAATCAATCCGTAGCCAATTTATAAAAAACATTGATTCAATTAATGGGTTGATGTGTTTTTTTTTTTGAGTTCCCGGTGGACTTCTCATCTGTTGCAGAATGGGTTGAGGAGGGGGCTTTGGTGGTTCCCTACTTCCTTGTGTGTTCTTTTTCTTGGATGGGGTTTTCTTCCCCCTCCTCCTATTTTATCTTTTTGTTCAAACCCACTTCTCTTTTTGTCCAAATCACTTCCTTTGTTTCTCCCCCTTATTTTATAATGCTTGGGTTTAAGCCATTATTAATTCAATGATATAGACCAACCTTCTTATGAAAAAAAGAAAAAAGAGTAAATTGAACTAGAATTGAAAACAGATAAAAATTTAACCGATTTTACAGAGAGGGTCGGGTCTGATTTTATAACACTGAAAATAACCAAACACATCACAGTATGCCATTATTCCCAAAATGTCCCCACAGCAATAAATGCAATGTATTCAAATAATGGACCTAAAGTCTTTCATTCACATTCATGACCACCTAACCAGTCTTTTGTTTCTCAAACCGTCCCCACAAGTTGTACCACTGGGGTATTTTTGAAATAAAATCCACTGGAGAGAAGTTGGTGAGCAATCTTTTGACCCAACCAAATCATTTCTTTTTGTCAAAAAGTAAGCAAACTAGTCAAAACCTACCATGTCACTCGTAAATTTTAATGTTGTTGTTGAACAAATTTTCTTTTATGACGGGAAAACTGTGAAAGTGTATTCCAACTAATCTTGACCGTCCAGTCCATTCACTTTGACAAAAGCCAAGCCAGTAATAAATGGGTAACAAAACTACTAATATATACGTTTTTAATCAGGTAAAATAAAAAAAATATATCTTAAAAAGTTAAAAATACTCAAATCAACTATTTTTTTAAATTATACCCCAAAAAATTTCATTTCACAATTTTGAAACCATTAAAAATTAATCTACCTTATGTAATTAGATCCATAACATCTCTCTAACCCTTCTTAAATTATTTCATACCAAAAACATATTTTTCTTACAAAACAATAATCTTTCTCTATATAACTCAAATAAATCCCCTTAGAGATTTTGTTATTATATATTATATCGTGGGTTTCTTATATATATCTTATTTGATGATGTTGTTTATCATTTTTCATTGTATATAATCATAATATGTAATTTAAATATGTGTTGTGTCCCAATGCAACAAATAATATTTTAGTATTCTAAATCCTTATTCAATCTCAATCAGACAGTCAAGATCAGTTATGATTTGTAGTTTGAACGTACCTTAAGCGTGTAATCAGTCTGGAGGTTGCTTACGACTCCCTCCATTGCTGTTGCCTGTGACAAAAATAACAATAAATTAATTAATTGAACTATTAAATTATAAAATAAAATGAAATACAAATAATTATTTCATACCTTCATAAACAGGTCAACTTCTGCTTCAGGGAATATTCCGGCCTCTTTTTCCCTCCTCGCCAGCTCCGACAACAATTCTATATATAGATATATATATAAATAAAATTTATATTCATAATTTTAATATGAATTCATCATGGCCATCCAATGTGAGATCGACGCTCACCGAATCGAGAGCCGACGCCTTGGCACCTCGCCGAGAAGTCAAGGGTCTCCTTAACAGTCATTTCTCCAATGTGGACATCGTTTTGGCTAATATAAGCTGACGTCTTTTGCGGCACGAATTCTTTTAAACTGTGTCCATTATATGTGATCTCGCCTTTCACCTAGTTAATACATGAATAAATTTATTATTATTATAAATGACTGATTAAAAAAATCATGATTTTTCTTTAGGTTTATTTATATAAGAGCGTTGTGCAATTTTTTCGACCTCAACTCGTTAGCATTATATATTCATGTTAACGAAGTATATATATCTTGTCAGAAATTTTTCACATTTCAATAAATGAATCAGTAGAGTGTATATACTTTATTTCTTTTGTAAAAACATATATCTATTTAAAAAAATTTAAATGTCTGAACTGGAATTGAAATTAAAAACAGACTGTACATGACATCTTTCTTTACATGTCACTCTTAAAAAATCTCATCTTATAAAAAAATATCCTATAGGAATCATATTTCCTTTAATGCCCTTCAAAAATATTTAAGTTTGACAAATTTATTTTAAGTTATGCACAAATACCTCTAAAAAAGTACTCATCCACAACTTAAAATTTTTGAGGGTATTATTAGAAATATGGTTTTGAACAGGAAGATTTTGACAAAAATGAGTTTGATGGGTATTTATGTAAATACAATTTTTATTTATTTATTTATTTTGTCGTGTACCTTTAAGCTTGAATCCAATTTTCCCGCGAGAGCCAGAAGTAAAGTCGTTTTCCCTGATGAAGGAGGCCCTAAAAGAAGAGCCATCCTAGAATTATAGAATATTTAGAGTAAGTTAATGGTTAAAAAGGATGTTTAGAGAAAGTTAAAATATTTTAAAAAATGACAAAAAAAGATTTTTTTTGTTACTTACCTTGAAGGTTTAATTATCCCTGATGCATCTTTGAGGATAGTAAGAGTAGTCATCTTGGCAAGCCTAATACCTAATAGTCCCAGGGCTGTCTCTCCAATGTTTCTTGCTGTATTCCAAAGAGTAGGAAGAGCTCTGCTTCCTATATAACAATCAGCTTCAATTGTCAAGTGTTCGAACCTAACCTCGACCGTTGGGAGCGTAATTCCTACTCTGCAAGTTTAATCCACATAAATTTATATCAAATTCAAAAATTAAGATACATTAAGCTAACTTGTTAAACTTAAATTATTTCTTATTAAAATGATAGAGGTATCCATTTTTCACTGAGCAATTTGACTCAAAGACTTACTTCTTAACATGATAAGATTTAACAAGGAAAACAAAAAATGACACTTATCTATCAAGAAAAGACTTTTTTTAGAAGTCCTTTTCACAACTTGGTTGGAGAGGACAAATTGTGCAAACCACCATATGTTATAGGGGTTATTAAATTGTGCATAAAAACAAGAATAGTCAATTATGGATGACAGAGAGATAGATGCCCCCCCTCAACTTCAATAATTCAACACTAAATAATAATGACCACATGGAGTACTAGAATTGGATAATGTGATTGTAAGGTGGAGTGGGGTTTTTCTTTTTAATTTTCAATTCAATTTTTCTGTATTTTCTTTTTCCTTTTCTTTTTCAAGGGATAGTGATATAAATAAAAACTCCTGTTTATATTATACTAAATGAAAATGATACATTCTACTTATTGTAGCTTCAATTGCAGTCCATACTATTTTTTTTTTAAAATCACATTTTTGAAGTGTATGTTATTGTATGAAATAATTTATATATTGAAATATAATAGTGTATTATTTTTTAGTTTAAAAAATAAAAAAAATAATGTCATATGCTATAATAGAAGTTATATACTATGATAACGCAATATATTGCACTATATTAGCGTATCAGACTGCCAACAAAGATGCGTGTATGAGCGTTCTATACTAAATTGTACTATCTGTGACTAACATGACCCACATTAGATATTTATAGTGAACACTTCAAAAACGTGGTTTGACTTTTTCTATTCTAATGTGTCATGGTACGGATATTTTTCATGATGAATAGTGTGTCATGTGACACCTATGATATTTGAATTTTCAAGATAATCAGGTATCAATATCATAATTATGTCATTTTCTTCTATTTGAATTTTCAAGATAATCATGTGTGCAGTCATGTATACGGTCTTAACATGTTTAAATTTTCAGAAAAAATATATTTTTTTTTATAAAAAAATATATTTTAAATTTTATCTTATGGAAGCTAAAATAATGTCTGCACAAAAAAATGTGGGTAGTTAAAGCAAACATGTGGTTTATTGAGACTTGGACAAGTACATGAAAATGTCAAACTAAAAAAAGTAGATGCCATGGCCGTCCCATTATATCCGAGGCTCAGGAAGTCCAAGGTTCACATACTGTCCCGAAATCTTCATCCAACATTAAATAACTAAAATCAGCATATCATTAGTTGAATGAAAAACAAAAAAACAAAACAAAACCATGAAATGACAGAAAGGGCCCTCGGGGACACAGTAAATAATACATGCTAACTTAAAGATGTGTTCATACTGCAAAAGAAACTTAGAATCCGATGGAAAACACACATATCTAATTCTATATTCAAAATTAAATTAGAGCAAAAATCATTTAAATTTTTTTTCAATCTTGAATCATTAATCCCACATTCATACCAAATCAAACTCTTATTTAAACTTTTACACAAATCAAAGAGACCTAAACCTTTATCTAAATTTAGTGAGGGTTAAAAAGACACCATATCAAATGAAACTTTTCGTAAAATTTGAATATAAGTTTGAGTAAAAGGCTGAAGATGGTCTAACAACGCACCACAACAAGAGACGGTGAAAAATAAAAAAAGTAAAATAGGAGTTCAGATCCCATCAAACCCGATACCGAACCACACAGCTTATGAATCGAACTATACAACTCATAAATTAAACTGCACAACTAATTGTTAAGTATAAATGTAACTTTTTCTGCGGTTCGATTCATGATTGTGCAGTTCGAACTACGACACAAGACTATAAAAAAACAAACAAAAGAAGAGTAGTAAAACAGGGTATACTTACTTGTCGATGCGATTTCGGAACTTGCGGAGAAACCTCTCGTTGTCCTCCTCAGCAACCTTGAAAATCCTCTCAATGAACTCCTGCCTCTCGTTCATCCCAAGCTTCCTCACATCCACCTCCCTGTGCTCCCCCTTCTCTTCCCCCTCCTCGGGCAGGCTCTTTATGATCCCCGTCCGAAGCCGATCGTACGTCGGCAGCTTCTCCAGAGCCGCCCATCGAAGCGCCTCCTCGTCGTCGTCGACTCCCCCTCGAGACCTCCTCGACGTGCTCGACCGGGTGAACACGTCCTCCACCCCCCAATTCGCCCGGCTCATGTTCCGGCTTATGCCCCGGCTCAGGTTCCGGCTCGCGCGCCGCCCCGAGTCCCACACCCTCTCCATCCCCTCCATGGCTGATACAGAGAGAGATAAGAGAGAGAACTCACTCTGTTTTTGGGTCTGGAGATTGGAATCTCAAAATTGGGTCTCTCAAAAATTTGGACCCCCCTTCCCCCAAACAAGAAGTCTCTTGGGTTGGATTGGGAGTGGGTTTGGTTTCTTATACTACGGGGGAAGGTGGGATTTTTTTAATGTATAAAAAAAATTATCTATATAAATAAAAAATGGACCCCCTCCCACCAACTGTTACACAGTACTTTTTTGACAAAATAAAAAGTGATGAGGGTAAGGTGTAATTTGGGGTAAAGGGATGAGAGAGTAACTTATTCTGTTTGGTATAAAATATGTGGTTCAATATGTGGTATAAAATATGTGGTTCAATAACCTTTCTCTCATATGCATTTTGTCTTTTTTCAAGACATCTCCAAACAATTAGAAATATAAGCATATATCTCATAATTGTTTGTTACACTTATTAAAAATGAATTCATTCAACTCAAAATTGATATATATATTTTATTTAAACATATATATACTTCGCTAGATGATGTTTATTGTTAAAAATGAAATATGTGTGGTTTGTGTTTTGTGTTGTGTTGTTGAATAATAAGTGTAACATTTTTTTAAAAGGAAAAAAATTCAAATAACCTTTAATTTTTCCTAAATTTCATATAACCCCTTTAAAACACCTATATAAATCCAAATAACACCATGAGTTAAACTGTTGTTAACAGATGAAGAATATTATACAATCCTTTTGGTTAACCCTCAGTGAAAACACATTATAAAAAAAACCCTACAATTTGTTAAAAATGCACAAAATTCTTTATAAATGACAATTTTACTCCTCCAGATGGATTACAAAACTTTATCCAGAGTGATAAAATCATCATTTGTAAATGATTTTTTATATTTTTAACATATTATAAGGATTTTTTGGCAGATTATGTTTTTATCCAAGGTCAACCAGACAAAATATTTACATAATAATTTCAATCTGAATGTTAACATATTTACATAATAATTTACATATTTAAATATTAACATAATAAGTTAATAAAAATTTAACTTAAGAGCTATTTAAATTATATAAGTGTTTTCAGGTGATTATATGGATTTCAAAAAAAATCTGAATGTTATATAAATTTTGGACAGTTTATAGGACTTATATGGATTTTCCCTTTAATAAAAAAAAAGTGAATGTGATGTATTCTTGGAGGGTTGTGTATTTGGGCCGACTTGGTTGACTGGAGCAAACGTGGTTGGTGATGGGTGACGGATGATGGGGGGTGACAGATGAGGATGCCTTAGCTCACATGCACTGGTTTTTTTTATTAATCTAATATACAAGAAGAGAAGTTGCATGATAAAAAATGGTTTGGGTGTTGCACCAAAAAAAAAAAAAATGGTTTGGGTGTGTTTTTTTATATATTATAATATAATATGTATGGATGTACATGTATGCCACCCACGAGTTATTATCTAGTAACTTACCTTCTTAAAAATTTAAGAAAAATCTATATAACCCTCTGTAATCTAATATATCCATGTAACCCCATAAACACATCATAAATGCAAATAACCCCCTTCTGTTAAAAATTATTTAACAAAGTTGAAATATTCCGTTATCTAAACCATGACTAACAAATGTGTATTCTTTTAACTCGGGAAAACAATTAATACTTCAAAAAAAACTCTCATATATTTCTAATTTTACACTCTTTTTAGGGTTTTATTTTGAAGTATTAACTGTTTTCAAAGGGTTAAAAGAATATATATTTGTTAACCATGGTTTAAATAAGCAATATGTCTGAAATATTTCAATTCTGTTAAAAAAAATTTAACCACGGGGGGGGGGGGGGGGTGTATTTGCATTTATGGTGTGTTTACGGGGTTATATGGATATATTGAGATTACAGGGGATTATATGGATATCAGAAATATTATAGGGGGTTATATGGATTTTTCCCAAACATCTAATATTGTACATAAGAAACCACCTTAAGGGTGCGTTTGGTTGCGCGATTGCGCTGCGATTGCGATTGCAGGAAGCTGCGTTTGCAATCGTGCAACCAAACAGTTTTATAATCGCAGTTTTAAACCCAGCGATTGCAGGCAAATAGTGCCCAAAAACTGCGATTTCAAAAAGCTGAGAAAGTGAGCTTCCTGCAGAATCAGGTTTGCAATCGCAGATTCCTGCAGAATCAATTTTGCAATCGCGCAACCAAACGCACCCTAAGTGCACCTTCATTTGTAGTTCTCATTTTTAAAAAAAATAATACACACTCATTTAATGATGGACATCCTATTATAAAAGTGAAGTGTGCATTTGAATGAAAAAAAATGAAAGTTTTTTGAATTTTCATACGTCGGGATAGGGAGAACAAAATATACACTCCGCTGATGGATTGTATAGTACAGAAGTGGCTGTAAAATGGACTGAGTATATTAGCACTTTTTACACAAAATGCTAGTTGTTCAATTTATTACATATGCATCTCGGTTGGTCAAACTAGAGAACTCACACATGAACACCTCAAGCTTTAGACCTGTGAGATTATATTTACGGGAAAATAAACTCGTGTAGTTTGATTCATGTACCAATTTATGAATTGTTCATTTTGATTAAGACTCTTGCACGTAAGTTGCATGATTCTAATTCAATTAATGAAATAATTATTTAATTCGGAATAATGCTATGTGATATTTATCTGTGATGTTAATGTTTAGTTCAACTCTGGAGTTGTTTGGTTTTGATTCATATATTTTAATTCATTAATTGTTTAGTTCAACGTAAAAGAGTTCATTTTGATATCACTTCATTTAGTTTGATTCACATCTGGATTTCGTAATTTGACTAGATCATTTAGTTATTTAATTCGATTCATAAATTGTTCAATTCAACACAAAAGAGCTATTTTCAATTACTTGTTCACATTTACTTGTTTTAATTGTTAATCTAATATAAAGAGGGAAGTTGAATGATCAAAATTGTTTTGGTGTTTTCCAAATTGGGAAGTCAAGTTGGATTATATTGGATTTAATATTAAAAAAGAAAAAGAAAAAATTGCCATACTTTATGGAATGGGGTTGGAAAAGGTATACCCATGTTATAGTATGAAGGAATTATGAAGGATGAAAAGAGGATTTGTTCAGGTTAATCTTTGTGCCACTCATCTGAACTGAGAGTCTTGTTTGTCTCCAACTTATAGTAGAGGATTCGGAAGGGCATGGTCTTTGTAAAGCTAGTTGGACTTACTCCATTGAACATATTGTGATTAGGTGTTCAAACGAAAAAAAAGGGCATATAAAAAAAAACCTCCCTTTTTGTTGTGATCAGGTGGTTTGTGTACACTATAGGTACACAGTTTTTTTTTAAATGGGTAAATTTTTATTTAAATCAAATCTTGTAATATCATATACATGGGTAGCAAGAACATGCATGTTTGGACAACTTTAGGGGATTTTCATTAGGATAGCTATATACGTTCATATTCTAGAAACTTTGATTAATATATGATTGGGGTAAAAATTGTCTACCGACTTCTCTCTCTTAAAAAAAAAGGGGGGGGGGGGGGGTGGATTTTGCTGTTGTAGGGATTTAATTCATTTCTAAACTGTACTAACACTTGAAATGAGCATATTATTGAACTTTCAAAAAAAGTCACTACAGTTTTTATTTATTTATTAATGTTATAAAAAAAGGTTTGATTAATAACTAATGGATACATGGACTAAATTCCAACAGCAATGTTTTAGTTTTGAACCCACTCTTACAACATCAGAAAAAAAAATCTAAGGTATGATTTGGCAAAGGAATGATATTTTGAGTAAATGCATGTTATTTTTATTTTAAAGGATAAAAGATCCATTAATTAATTTTTTATTCTCATTTGTTAAGATTAGAACTAAAAGAAGGGTTAAATATTATTCTAAAACAAAAAATGTTTAATCTTCATTTCAATATCGGAATAACTGTACTTTATCCTTTTTAATATAACGAATAAGATAAGTTGAAACTTAATTCAACTTAAAATCAACTCAATGGAAATAGGATATGTTAATGCTATAATATGTTGAAATGTCAACAATAATATGCACTATAAACTTCCAATATGAAATTATGAATCAATGGAATATATGAATCACATGAACTGCATGAGAGTTAGTTAATATTTAGCATTTTTTTGTCACAACATCTTAAAAAGGCAAATGAAGTTTTTTTTAGGGTTTTTTTATTTTTAAGTCTCCATAAACCATAGGATTTAGTGATCGTTCTCTCACTTCTTCATATTTTGGTTTTAATCCCTAAAATTTTAGTTTTAGTCCTTGGGAGAGACCTATCCTTAAATTATTTGGTTTTCTTTTTAATCTATGGGAGGGACTAAAACCGAACATATCCTTTAAATCTGAGGACTAAAACCAAAGTGTGAAGAAGTGAGGGATCGGTCCCTAAATAGGTATATTTACATGGACTTAAAACTAAAAAAACATTTTTTTTTATATAATAAAAAGATCTAAAATAGCTGACCCTGTCATCTTACAAGGCCAAAATGAAATTACATAGCATTTTCCCCAAGCAATTAAACATTGTTGAATTTGTGGACTTCTAATTTTACCAAAAACTTAGGTGAATGTCTAAAAATTAATTGTAAACAATTCTAAAGTGAAATATTCAACTTCTACTGGTTCAAAAATCACATTAATTTTAATGAATGATCAAAGTACACAAAATAAACAAGTCAATGGTTCTTAATTATTTCTCAGTTGTAGTTCATAGACCCATTCAACATTAAAAAAAAAAAAAGGGATTAACACATCCAATTCCTCATATGGTAGGTATCAACTTTTCATGTTATTAGGTTTGAGTTTTATTTTTACTCATGAAAATAGGATATGTTAATGCTAATATACTGAAATGACACCAACATTATGCATTATAAAATTCCAATATGAATTATGAATCAATAGAATATACGAATCACATGAACTCCATGAGAGCTGATATTTAGGGCCCGTTTAGCTCGGCGGTGTGGACATCCGCTTTTGAAAAATTGGTCAGATGGTGGAGAAGCGGTGTTTTAACGCGTTTCAAAAACCGGGGAAAATAGCCTTTTATCGCCACCACTCCGCTTAAAACGCAAAAGCTGAAATTCCATTTGGAAGGGAGGTAGAGTTTGATAGTTTTTTCAAACCCAAAAGCCGCCCTAACGCCGAGCCAAACGGCCCTTAGCATTTTTTAGTCACATCTTAAAAAGGCAAATGAAGTTTCTTTGTATAATAAAAAGATCCAAAATAGCTGACCCTACATCTTGTAAAGCCGACATGAAATTACATAGCATTTTCCCCAAGCAATTAGACATCGTTGAGAGTGTGGACTTCTAATTATACCCATAAACTTAGATGAATGTCTAAAAATTAATTGTAAACAATTCTAAAGTGAAATATTCAACTTCTACTGGTTCAAAATCACATTTCTCAGTTGTAGTTCATAGACCCATTCAGCATTAAAAAATCAGGGATTAGCACATCCAATTCCCCATATGGCACCAAACCACCTTTTAACAAATTGACGGAGGTATCAACTTTTGAAATGATTAAAGTGAATATTTTAAAAAGAAAAAATCACATCAATGTCCCAAAGCAAATTCCTCATTTGATAACCGGGGAGCAACCACACATGATTAAGTTCACATTAAATTAAAACAACAACAAATGGATTATTAATCATTAAATAAAGACCATTGGACTATGAGGTGGATATTTCCCCCCTACAATTAAATTTATAATTTGGGATTTGAAACTTCAAAGAAATTTTGGGTAAGGGTTTTTGGGTAAAAGGAATAAACTTAAACAATATGGACATTTGGCTGTAACAACAATGACTATGCCTTTAGAGTGCTTGCGCTCGATCTCTTTATAGGCTTCCTATGTACCATTGGGGGATCAAGTCTCACGTAGTTTCAGTAATAACCTTGTAACCGTTTTGCCACTAAATGTTAGTGAACTTTTTTTCAAGGAAACGCTTCCCGTAATTACACCCCACGTCGGCCCTTGATTACCCACGTTCTGCTGGTAGTGGGCCTTAAGTACCAACGTGGCGGTTACAGTCTTAGTCTATCCACCCGTGCGTTATATTTCTGAGTATGTCTGCGAGGAGTAAGGTTGACCGATCAGACCTGGCGTCTGGTCGTGCCTTAAACTACTCGTTCCCGAGGAGTAAGATCGACCGACCAGACCTGGCATTTGGTCATGCCTTAGACTACTCGAGGTGAAATCCTATCATGGAGTGTTCGACCATCCGACTAGATCCTTTAGTCTAGTCGTGCCGACACACCTGATGATGTCATTATGAAGTCGTCCTTCATGGACCGGGCCTAGTGGGCCCTATGTCAAATGGCCCATGTCCATCTTACCTTGACACATGTTTTAGCGCGGATTTTTACCTCCACAGATTATTATATTTGTGGAAGACCAAATCCATATGTAACTGAATTAGGAATAAAGATATGCGGAAAAATCAGAATCGAATGAGAATGGGATACGAGATAGGCCTGTTTGCGAAACCACGCTGATTCACAGGGCTACCCGATTAGATTGCTCATGAAAGAGGGGCGGCTCTCCAGCCCACCTCGTCTAATGAAGGAGATGGCGTCACCCGTCAGAATGAGCCCATGAAGAGCTAGTCGGGCATCCGATCAGGCTGGAACGACTACAGGATAAGACCATCACTCGAACTGGCCAGAGAATACTTAACTTTTGTCCGACCTAAGCTTTATCCGCCTAAGATGAAGCCAGACCACAGGGCCTGACCCGACGAAAGGAATGCGCCTACATGTCCCCATCAAGAAGATAACAGAAGATGCAGGGAATATTTCCTGACACAAGGGTGACAGACGGTTGTCGGGAATCGGTTACGCCTTGAGATCACACGTGACAACCGATCCCGATGCCACCTGAAATATTCTGTCCGTATTCACGATAACCTCACTGCCCAAGAGCGACGTCATCATGCCATCTTCGAGTATACAAGGGGATATATGATCTTCCCCTGCAGGTATGCCCAAAGAGACACACTCTTACACTCGTCCTGCAAGGACTCTCTAAGACTCAAGTAGGATTTCACTACAATTGTGATCACTGACCTGAGCGTCGGAGGGGCGTTAGCAAGCACCATACTAGTGTGAGTTGCAGGTGACTGAAACAGGAAACGGAGCCCGAAGACTTGCCGACAGAACCTCAACCATCGTGAAGGGGGGTTGCACACGCTTATCCTCGGATCCTCAACTGAAGCACGGACCACCTCAAAGATTTGGCCTAGTGGAGGAAGATCATAATCCACCTCCCACAATATGTTATAATGCATGACCAGTGTTTTTTTTTCATTTTTTGAAAAGGGTAGAAATTACTATTGCGATTTCATTACTGAAAGTCGAAATATAAATATGAGGAGGTGCGAAAAATAAATTAAACAAAGAAAAACAAGCAAAAAAGGCAAGAAAAGGAATGACAACCTCTAGAATTAAAAGAGTTTTCTAACCCGCCAAGACTGCCCAAGCAAAACCGCACGCCTACTTCTCAATGCACACTTGACCTCCCATGAGTCGGATACCCCTCGCACTAGCAATGCTACGTCCTCAAGCCTGGAAACAAGCCTAGAAACACTCCCACATATTCTCCAGGTATTCGCCTTGAAGATGATCTCGTTATGAGCTAGCCAAATTAACCACGACCCACGCCGATATACTTCTATCACTTGCACGGGACAAGCCCTTTCTGGGGTCCTAGAGCTCCTCCAACGTTTGAAACTCCCTTGCTGAGCTGGTGCATTCCCCAATCATAACCCATAAGCTCCTCGCAATCTGACAAAATCATGGGATATTTCTCCTTTATTATATTGCTTTTTTTTATTTGAAGAATGATATGCTTTTCTCGATTTGATTATTTGACTTCTTTCAAAGAGGTGAAAGATGTTTGCCGACTTACATAAGTCTTGATTCACTGAGAGCATCTTATTAGACTATATATATATATATATATATATATATATATATATATATATATATATATATATAGGGACGTGATTAAGTGCGGTCGTGCGACCGTGCACCCCGTCGTGCGCTCCACACGTCGACCGTGCGATCGATGTTTTCACGATCGCACGGTCCGTGTTTAAAACACGTCGACCGTGTGATCACCGAGAACATCGATCGCACGATCGATGTGTGGGGCGCACGACGGGGTGCATGGTCGCACGACCGCAGCCCATCGTCCCCGTATATATATATATATATATATCGGGGGCGATTACGTGCGGCGAACGGCAGGTGCGGTGGCGACGTGGGCCGTTCGATCGCGGGTTCATCGCATCCAACGGTCGACGTGAATCGCACCCGACCGTCCGATGCGATGAACCCGTGATCGACGGCCCACGATCGACGCCGCACCTGCCGTTCGCCGCAGGTAATCGGCCCTCATATATATATAATATTACGTGCGGCGAACGGCAGGTGCGGCCGCGACGTGGGCCGTCCGATCACGGATCCATCACATCCAACGGTAATAATTTTCATATATGGGACGTGACGTGCGGCGAACGGCGGGTGCGGCAGCGATCACGGGTCATCGATCACGGGTCCATCGCATCGGACGGTCGGGTGCGATTCACGTCGACTGTTGGATGCGATGGACCTGCGATCGGACAGCCCACGTCGCGGCCGCTTCTGCCGTTCGCCGCACGTAATAATTTTGATATATATATATATATATATATATATATATATATATATATATATATATATATATATATATATATATATATATACCCGAGTGATAGCGTGCGGCGAACGGCGGGTGCGGCTGCGACGTGGGCTGTTCGATCACGGGTCCATCGCATCCGACGGTCGATGTGAATCGCACCTGACCGTCCGATGCGGTGGACCCGTGATCGACGGCCTGTGATCGCTGCCGCACCCGCCGTTCGCCGCACCTAATCGGTTCCCTATATATATATAGTGCGGTCGGTCGGTGCGGTCGTGCGGCATCGACCATGGGCCGTCGATCACGGGTCCATCGCATCCGATGGTCGGGTGCGATTTACATCGACCGTCGGATATATATATATTCTTTTATGAATTAGATTTTTTTTTTATGTAATTGAGAGACCGCTCTATAATTTAAGAAGAATAATCATATTTATTATCTCATCACACAATGACACAACCTTTACAAAATCAAGCATATGTTTTTTTTTATATACCTTGATTTGCGGCTGCGCAATTTTTTCAACGTATTTTCATTTTATTCCATGCATCCTCTTGACAAATGTGGTTTGAATGTCACATTTCTATAATATCTCACTATAATATATCCTAAACATCAAACACCAATCCGAGACCCTCAATTATTGGAGTCACAACAATGTATCACAACGGCTGAGACAAATGGACGGCTGAGATAATGACACATCAACTACGGAAGGTAGGGATATTTGTGACATTTCCTCCTACAGTGGTTGGTGACGAGGCGGCTGTGGTCCAAAGCTTCTTTTTTCGTCTTTTCGGGCCACTTGTTTTTTTAAAAAAAGATAACTCAATTTAACCGTCCAATTAATGTTCTTTTTAATAAAGACCATTGAAAGACTGACACTGATGGAGTTGTTTTCGGAGAAATAAACGGTCACAAAAGCACAAATATATATGTAAAATATAATGAGAAGGGCCGTCCGTCCCTTTCGATTTCAACGTTTTGATTTTACTGAAAATCAAAGGTAGATTTTCTTGTTGACCCATGTTTGGAAATATATTAAAAAAAACAAAAAAAGTTTGGAAATATATTAATTAATTTCAAGCCATCCTCCTCGAAGAGGATGGGATCTGGTGTACTGATTGGAGGGGACTGTTGAGAATTTAGAGAACAACACGAGAGCGATCAGAGTTTAAAAGCGCCCTTATAGTGATATTTGTCCTCACTCAATGATTAAGTTTATTAAAGGATTCTAATAAATCACTTTCAAGATATAATTAAACTCAAATAATATGCAGATAGTCTGAAGAACTCCTACAATACTCTCAAAACTATTAAACTGACAATAAGAAACATGTTCAAGAAACAGACTTATATAGAATTTCAGGGGATGTCTTTGCATTCTTTTTGAAATTCTGTTATTGTCAGAAATTATGTTATTGGGAAGGGGTTATATAGAATTTCAAGATATGTTGCTTGAGTTTTGAAGAGTTGCATTCTTTGGATAAAGTGACTATATTGGCCAAAATTCAAAAAAATGGAAATTCAGTAAAAATAATATTGATTAATTTTACTCGCACACGGACAAAGTGTTAAGTACGTCTAATAATTACAATCCACTCAACAGGGGCAAAACCTAATTACCTAGATTCGAATGTACGAATGCGGAATGTGTGCTCTCCTGCTGCTCCTCATACAGTTGTGGTTGCTACGCCTAACGATGATCTTCTTGAACTGACCAAGGGAGGGGAAGGAGAGGGGACATGCAAAAGAGTTGATCAATTTAGGTTTGTAGTATAAAAAATGAATTTTGTATACCTTGTTCGTGGGATTGCTTTTCCTTTATATAACGTGTGGCTTGTCACCACCCATCCAAATCCTCTCTTTCTCGATCTTCCGTTCCCAGCACTGTTTGAACGATTTTATGGAATGAGAGAGAATATAGAGGGATATATATATACAATGTTTATCACAGAGGATATATGGTGTGATACAGTGATTACCATAAAAGATACAATGGGATCCAGGCGAGATAAGAGGGGATCCATTGCTACCCGAACAATTGATGGCAAGGTGACATATGTCCTATAAAAAAATCCACCATTGTATTGATATTTTTTTGTGATGGATATTTATGATTTTAATTATTCTTGCAGGTTCATGAAAATTTAGATGTTGTCAATGTAGAACCCATCAGCAAGAATATTTAGGAAAATACAGTCATTTTTACAGTCCTAAATACAGTCTCATGTACCTCGTGTGCCATCCAGCGAATTATATAACTACTTAAATGATATATATACCTCGTTAATTTTATGTTTTTTAACATTTGTTGAAAATGAGTTCATTTAATTTAAAATAGAACGATATACATTATTCATCAAAACATTTACCTTAGACGATGTTCAATTATTATTATTTTAAAAAAATTTAAACAATTTGGGACTGCATTTAGGGTTGTCCCGAACATTTTCCTTAGGAAATTCATTTTTGTAGAAATAATATTTATGCCATTTTTGAATTTGCGTTCTGGTAGATTGTGGTTTTGAAAAACTAAAAATTCACAAACGCGGATCCAAACACATTTTCAATTTTTAATAATTCAAACCACTATCTTACTTTTTTTAAAGTTAAAAATCTAACAATTAAACAACTAACAAAACAACGGTTTTTAAAAGCTGAGTTTAAAGTTAACCTCACATCCAAACGCAGCCTTAATCCAAACTAGATTTTCTTTTTTTAGTAATCCCAACTCTTAATGAAAATTAAATATTGTTTTTAATTATAAAAAATTGTTTTCAAAATATTTTTTAAAGGGCTTGCACCCGTAGTTTAACATTAAAATTTACAAATCAAAATATATGTTTTTCAAAATCTTTGCAAAACCTACCTAATAAGAACTTGGATTTAACAGCTTCCATAAATGCGAGACTTTGCATCATAAAGCACCAACTGTTTTGACCAAAACGTGGAAAACAATCTCCTAATAAAAGTGTGAAACGAAGTTCTAAGTTCTAACGAAGGGCGCCGAAGAAAAAAGGGCGGGAAAGCTCAACTAACTATTTGTTCTGTTGGTCAAAAAGGTTCCGCTTTGACTTGGCCCTCTGAGTGTCTGTCTGAGCTCTCCGTCCATGTTCATTTACCGAAATGCCCATAAAGACTGGTTCACTATGGGGACCCAAGAATCCACCCAAGAATCCTTTCAACGTACGTATGTGACCCCTTCTTCCGACCTGGGTCACTTTCGTCCTTTGAATTTTGTGAACATGTTTTTTTTCTGGGAAAAAATCCATGTAACCCCTATTGTAAACTGACTGAAATAACCCGTTTTTAATAATGAATATTTTATTAATATTATATTTTGTTAATCCTGATACTGAACACAGTATACCTAAAAAACTGTACAATGTATTAAAAATACGAAAAATTTTCTATAAATGACGATTTTACCATCAGAGTAGGGCTTTATAATATATCCAAAGAGGATAAAATCATCATTTTTATATGATTTTTTACATTTTTAACACATTGTAAGGTTTTTTTTAATATATTATGTTTTCAGTCCAGGTTAACCAAACAAAATATTCGCAAATATTCATCATCTATCAACGAAATTATATTCAAGTGGTTATTTGGATTTACTTAGGTGTTTTAAAGGGATTATATGGATTTTAAGAAAAGAAATAGGGTTATATGGATTTCAATCAAATTTTATATTTTAGAGGGTTGTGGATTTTTCCCTTTTTTCTAATGGGAAGCTCTATCCCCACCACCTAATTTTCTCATCCCACTATCATGGATATTTGTTATTTATAAACCCACCAATCTATGTACTTAGGGGCTGTTTGGTTCGTTCAATCTTTAGAGCTTATTCAGCTGAAAGCTGAAAATGAGTGCTTTTAAGATTAAGTGTTTTTGGTTGGGAGCAAAAACAGAGTTGAATACAAGCCCTTATACGTCCATTTCAGCCCTTAAAATTCAGTTCACATTGCCTTATTCAAACGCCTTAAACGAATGTTTATGTAGAAAGACAAGTATGCCCTTTTACATGCTTGTGTAATATGTGGGTTTTCAGAAGGGCATACTTGTGTAATAATGTATATTTGCATAAGTGCTTATAATTTCTACTGAACCAATCATTTTTTTTTCTAAACTGATTAAAACTTATCAGAACTTATACAATCTGCACTTATGAATCAGCACTTAAAATTAGCATTCTGCTGAACCAAACGGCCCTTAAATAACTTAAAACACAAAATTTCCTAAACCCAGCCATCTCATATTTTCATAGTCTTTCACTCTCTCCCCCTCTTCTTCTCTCCCTCTTTCCTCTCCCCCTCTCTCAGGCCGAGATTCACCCCGCTCCCCCCATTCAGGCTTCCTCCGTCACTGATCTCCCTTCGACATCTCAGTCATCGCCTCTATCATCTTGGCCGACCACAAAAGAAGGGCTTGTGTTGGGGTGGTTAGTGGAATTAATTGATTTCAAATAAAAACACTCTTTTTTTTATTTTTTTATTTTTGCTCTAGGGGGTCAGTAAAATAATGGTACATGGGATAGAGATGCCCTTTTCTAATGAGTCAAAAAATTTTAAAAAATCATATTTTTTATAAATAAATCATTCAATTCATTAGAGCATATAATTCGCATTTTATAAGAAAAATATTTAATTATATAATGTATATGATTTAAAAAAAAATAAAAATGTGAGTGGATTTTTTCTTTTTTTTTAAATAACATAATTTTGTTATATAAATCTAATTATTTTTATATAAGACTAATATAGTTAGAAATATATCATTAAGACATTAAAGTGAGATAATACTGAATATATTTAATTTATATTTAAAATGATATTTTTAAAATATAATTTAATTAATATTTATATGTTTTTGTTTAATTTTGATTTAATTAATATTTAGTTATATTTATTCATTGAAGTTTTATGTAACTTTTACTAGATAAATATTATTTTAAAATAAAATGGAGATGGAGAGAGAGTTTTGGGTTGGAGTTTGCATCCCACTATGGATGTTATTAGAATGTGTGGGTTTGCATTTTATTAGCAACTCTTATTTACAATATTTAATGAGAAATTGATTCTAAGTATACTTTAAGAATGCATTTCATTAGTCAGTCTCCAGAGAATTGTCCCTAACGGTTATTCTTAATATAATAAAACACATATGCTTATATAAATAATTATATGAAAACACTCATTTTCATTAAAAATAAAATATACATATATATGTTTTACATAATAATATGGATATATATTATTACAAATTAAATATTGTAAATAGGACTGCGCATAAATACTGCATATCACAATGTCCTTATTTTGGTTACAACATCATATAACCTCTATAGCTTGATTAGTGAAATGTCATGTCACTAGCTCTTTGACTCTCAATGTATTAACGAAGAGTGGCATTTAAGGATTGCAATGTCTCCTCACAAAAATATGGAACTTTGAGAATCATCCAAAGTAGTGTTTGGTTCCATGATTAATTAGCTTTTGTATTTACAGGAAGCTGCTTCTATAATCGTGCAATCAAATGATTTTACTATAACAACTTTCTACAAACACTGTTATCCAATGCTGCTTAAGTGTAATTTAAAAACTTAGATTAAGATAAATATTTCATGAAAACAATTGCACCTTAAAATCAAATATTGAAGTGATTGTGAAAGGTTCAACACTTTCGTTATCATTTTTTTTTTAAATAATCTAATTCATTCAACTGAAAGCTTTCCCTATAATTATTAGTTACATTAAAGATTGAATTGATTAGTTGCTCTTTGGCTGTATGTGGAATCTATATAATACCAACCATTATATAGATGGATTTGGTGTCAATTTTGTAACGTGCTAATTCTTTCACAAGATGCTTGTACAAAAAAAACACACATTTTATTTTATGTTATTAATTTCATGCTTTGTACTTTTGATTCTTTTGATCAATAAAAGTATTCTTCAATGATTAATACGAGTTTCCTCTAACTAACTATATGTATTAAAATAATATAGAACATATAATACAAAATTGACCTTTTTTACCTAAAAAAATTGATCTTTTTTTGTTTATTTATCCTAATTTCATGCAGTCAAAGACAAAGGAACATATCAGGATATCCTTCCATGAAAATGTCACCATTTCTTGTTTTCGAGCTATGTCTCTCTATTAGGTGACGATGAGAAGATTTTATATGTATAAATATTTTTTTAAGATTAGATTGATCTTAATAATAAATTATTGTTATTATCATTCATAGGGGCTGATTTCTTCGGATTACCGTTCCATGTCATATATATATTGTTTCATTCTGATCAAGTAAAATGAAGAAATGCACGCGATCTTTCTTTCTTTTTCTACTCATGCTCTGTAAAATTCTATATTATACTGACTTAAACATCAGATATTTTAAGAAAATATTTTCAACCAAAGAGACAAGGAGATCTTACGTGGACTGTGTGTTTTAAAGAGATTATCATATGTATATGATATAAAATATATATGTCTGTGTACACGTGTGGGTGTGTGTGTACACACACACACACCACTAAAATAATTAATTCAAAATAAAAAATTATTTTCAAAGCCATGTGCATGACATTGCATTTTCTATATATATATATATATAATATTACGCTTTTGTGTCCTTTTGTGGATGTTGTAACTGATGATAAGGTTTTATATAAAAAAGGTCTTATTATAACATAATAAGCCAGTGATGACTGTTGTGTGAGGTGGTTTTGCATATCTGTATGACTGCAATTTTCTTTTTAATGGAGGCACAACTTGATATTGGTGGCCTAACCTCACTTGTAGGGATGGAATATATTTGGATTGGTGGATGGAGACAAAAAAAAAATTTGTATAATTTCAAACTGTTTTGGAATCTTTGACTGAGAAATGTTTAATTATTTGTTGCTGCCAGTATGCATTAATTACAGAGACAATAAATTTATGCCTCTTGCATGGTTTCATGCAGATTAAATAAGTATAAATGAAATATGTATTTGGAATAATATGTATTTGGAATTTCTTATTGAGCCTTTTTCTAACTATATATTCTATGGTTAGTAATTTGAATTTTTCTAATATGCTATTTTTTGGGGCGTTTGCCTTGATTATATTGGTTGCATCACAATGACACTGCACATGTTATATGTTGAGCCATTATACGAGCCCAATGGCAATTCCATGTGCCCGTGACCCATGGCCCATTTAATGATGGCCCATGACCTGAATAGCTGACCAGGTCCGGATTCTATCCGCTAGTCCATTTATATCCGACGACTAATATATTTTAAGTTAAAATATGATATTATATATTAGATTTGAGACTATCAATTATTGATTTCTCAAATCCCAACAATGTATACTTGATTTGGGATCATCAATGTTGATTCTCCAAATCCCAAATATATATATGGTAAATCTCCTTAACCAAGGGATCCCTCTAAATCTGTCAGAAGAGATCGACCGTCCCTGCTCTATAAACAGGGAACCAACTCTCCCTATTGATCGAGTTTTTTAATAAACATAACCATAATTTTATATTGGATGACTTGAGTCTCAAAGGGCCTTCTGCATGTCACCCCATCCTGTTTCTACGATGCTCGAGAAGGATCACCGGCAACCAAGCGATGAGGAAGCGGAGCGAACGGATCATGCAACCGGGATTTGGTTCTTTATTTTTTATCCCTCTATTATACATGTACTCACCAAAAAAATTCAAAATTTTGATTAGATAAGTTTTAATTATAATGATTTTATTTAATTACATTATTTTAAAAGTCAAATGTACATGTGATTTGGAGTGCAATTGAGGTTACTTTGATTCTAAAAAATTATGTATTGTTGAAAGAAAATTCTCACACATAAAATATGGAACACATTAATTAATTAAAAAATTAACTGGCAATATATAGATTGCAAGAGTGAAAGTTTTATAAAGTATGACTAATGAAATGCATTCTTAAAAAAAATAATATGAAGCATAAATATTTTTTTGCACAAGATGGTAAATGGTTTCTAAAAAACACAGAAGGAACAAATGATGATTACTTGAAATGATTTGTGTTTGGTTTCTTTTTCATGGCACACACTTTTCTGATTAAAAAAATGCATGATCTCCACGCGTGATTCATTGCTTCTGATTAATTATGTTTTCTTCTCCATTATGTTCAATTACATATCATTAATGGCACTGCATGGGTGCTAGCATACACATCATAATAAAATAAATGTTTTGTTACATAAAATATATAATTTGTTAGCTTAAATAAATATAATTTTTTGCATAGGTATATACGTCATTACATAATATGTGCACCTTAAAAAATACAGTCCCCATACAACTTTTGTGCAACCCTCACATTCCATTTGTTTTTTCTTAAAAAAATATATATTTCATATAAAGAAGCATAATGTGTAGTCTTCATATGCAATTAGCTATTGTACCTGCAATGCGATGTACATAAACTTTGTTTACCAGTGATGTAGGTGTATGGGACTACAAACGGGATTGTAAATAGAATTATGTAACAATGCACTTTCAATTCCTACAAACACATCCATGGCCCATTGATCCTCCTTTTCCTTTCCTCTTTTCCTTTCCATCTCTCATTCTTCCTTTCACTTTAATCTCTCACACAATGCACACACTCATCATCCATCTCCCCTCCCCCACTTTATGTCTCTCTTCTCTCCATCCCTCTCTCACTCACCAATCACCCACACTGACTCCCTCAACAATGTCATCACCAAGACTCCGAGCTCCGCCGTCCTCCCCCACCGGAGACCACCCTCCGGCGGTGGCCCACGACGACGGAGACCTCACCGAGTTCTTGGACCAGTTGAATTGCGTCCCCACCCTCCGATCGCCGGACCATCAGATCACCCCCGCCATACAACAACTGCCGATCATCGATTTCCGAGTGATGGTGGCCGGAGAGATCTCCGGCGCCCTCGGGGAGGCCGGACTCTTCGTGGTTGAGAATCACGGGATATCGGGCAAGATTGTCTCAGCCGCATTGGGATCGGTGAATGGACGGCGTGGATTTGATGGGGAGGGGGAGGGGGAGGAGTTGTGGTGGTGTGGAGGGGAGGAGATGGCGGGAGAATGGTCCGAAGGTCATTTGAATTTCAGGTAATGTGGTTGGATTGAATAATATTTATATAGAAAATGTTAAACTTAATGTTTTTTAAGTGCAAAACACAAATTACGTATGTTTTTTATTCTTTTAAAAAATAGTAAATATCATCAAATGATGTTTATGTTTAGATGAGAAATGCATATCGCTCCATTTCAAATTAAATGAACTCATTTTCAATAAATGTGAAAAAAAAAATAACGATGTGTATATCTCGTCTAACGATGTATATGTTTCATTGAATTTTTAATGATACATATAGAATCGTTATTTAGATTGTAAAAAGGAGTTAGCGGAACACCGCCCTATCTATGTATATTTTAATCAAAATTAGGAATTTTGTTATTAGTCAAAACAATGTATATCGAATGGTATGATTCAAAGGTGCTGGAACCCATCAGATATTGTTGGTGGTGATTTTACATACAAATTAAAACATGTGAGAATCTAATAGGTTTTTTCAGTTAATATCACGTACTGACTGGAATCCATTAAATGTTACAACCATTGGGGCTATCATTTTATCCAACACGAGTATATAAAATCCCTAACAATAAATATTTTATTATAATGCATTCAATTAAACATGTTCTTCACTTCTTATGAAAACATGTATTTTATTAGACAGAATGAATAACATGTGGGTCAGTAATTCATGGTAGGTTCAATATTTAGTCTAAAGTTTAATCACAATGAATCAATTGTGAAATCAATTGCCCACCTTTTCACTCACCCAAACAGCTAATCTTGAAGAACCACAGCTGGTGCTCAATGCAGTGTCTCTGGGTAGAAACAGAGAGAGTGGCCACAACAATTTTGCAACTCCTATTCAACAAGAAATTGGTTCAACAACCAACAAAAGCAGAACTCATGACCACCACCACCGGATCGGTCCTCTGCCTCCGTCGCCACGCCTCAGCAGGACCCGACGAAGCCCACGACGGTCCGGCGAGGACCGACCTCCTCCGGACGCTAATGAGGAGGTCCAACCACCACCACCATTCCCTCGCCGTGCACGTTTTTCAAGGAGCAGCCGGGTTCTCCGCCTACTTGAAGCAGGGTGGCTGGGCCTCATTTCGCATCGGCGCAGATGCCGATGTTGTTGTTGTTGTGACGGCCGGAGATCAGATTCAGGTGAGTGTTTTTTTTTTTTTTGTACAATGAACTTGATGAATTACAGAGTCTATACAATGTCTATTAGATGATAGCTAGCTATCAATACTAAATAAGCAAGGGTCAATATGGCCTAATATAGACTCCAAATCACTTGACCACTAACAGTGCTATATAAGTTAGGGCTAATATGAGCGCAAATCGATTGTGGACTATAAGTCCACTAGAACCAATTCATGTGAGATATGCATCGGAATTTAAAACATTTATCTAGAATAAAACTAATATTTAAAACATATAACAAATTATATCAACAGTCAGTCTATGATTTATGTAACATAAACTAATTTATTAAATTTCCAAAATTAAAAGAGCATGTGCTGAGTTCATTAATCTATAATACCCTGCATTATGGTATGCTTACCTAATTGTTCTTTGACAATATTTTTTTTTACATTGGAATATTGAGTTGAAAAAAGTTTTCTTTAGAGAGAGAAAAACTGAGATGTAAAAAAAATCTATATAGCGACTGAAATCAATATATTTAACGACGGTTTATTTGTTTTATATTATTATAGGCCTGGAGTGGTGGGATTTACCGACAGGTGATCGGAACACCGATATTCCTCGAGAAAGAAACACAGCCGATATCCATTGCATTCTTATATTGTCATCCAAATAGCTGCTTGGATAATTCCCCTGCTTTGGTGAAGTCAATCTCGCTTGAACAACAAATTATGTTGGTGACTTGTCTCATATTTTTTTACCATATTGTTCAATTATTATTTTATGTATGACATTGAGCACTACTTGCAATAACTCTTCTTATATTTGATATTAATTGATATAGATGATTTGTATTGTGATGATGCTTGTTTTTATGGGTGTTTGTTTCTCTTGCCAAAGTTAATTAGGGAAAAATTAGGAGTGATAATGCATCTTGTCAATGATAATGCAAAGCTATATATATATATGGATCTCATGCTTGTTTATATTTGAAATGTTTTCCAAAATGCTTGAAATCTGAATATAAGAATCATCAAAATTTAAAAACTATTCAAACCACCAATTGAATTAGTTGTTTTTGAGAACTAGCTGTGGAGTCATAAATAGACTGGCTTTTAAATTTTAATTATATTTATCTAATTATGTAAATATTTGATGTGATGCCCTGGCTCATTGGGGTTGGTGGGCCGGAATAACCACGAGGTCCAAGAGTCCAGGGATCCATGGATTATGTGAGGGTGAGGTGAGTTCTCACACCATGAGTTTAATCTTGCATCGTCTAGTGATGAAGTATATAGTTTGTACTTGTGTAAATTATTAATTAATAGTAAAATAATTGCTATTAATTATTCAAATTATTTACTCCATATAAACATTCAAATGCATTTCCATTAGAAACCACTAAACACATTTATAGATGAACACAACATAGTAATATTTTTTTGGAGAACACACCCATAACAGGCTTCAACCATGTCACATCACTCAATATAATCCTAACAACTAATTAAACAAAATTTGAACTCAAAACAATTACATCATAAAATCACTTTTGAAGGCTCACAAGATTGAAGAAGGCCCCCTTCTTGTGCATGAGCTGCGCATAGGTCCCGCGCTCTGCCACCCTGCCCTCGACAACCACCGCGACCGAGTCGAGCCTCCTAACCGAGTTGAGCCGGTGCGCCACCACCACCGTGGTCCGCCCAACCATCATCCGCTCGAGCGCCTCCTGCACCGCCTGCTCCGACTCCGCGTCCAGCGCGCTCGTCGCCTCGTCCAGCATAAGCACTGCCGCCCCCCTCACGATTGCCCTCGCTATCGCAATCCTCTGCTTCTGACCGCCCGATAGCTGCGCCCCCCTCTCCCCGCAATCTGTTGCGTACCCGTCCTTAAGTGACCTACGCACACACAAATTGAATTCCAAATTAAGCCACACACGCACACAAATAGAATGAGTAAAATGCGTTTAGAACCCAGACATGGGATAAACATATGATTTTATCATTTTAATTCATTGTTGTGTGATTAATTCTCATAAAAATATATCCAGACACATTTGAAAAGTTAATTATTGTATAAGTTAATATTTATAAAGAATATCCATAATAAATTAATTGATTTTTTTGTATTGTTTTAGAGAGTTAAAGATAAAACAGTAATTTGAAATTACTTTTGTCTCATCTTAAAAGAAAAATATAATAGGAGGGGGTGTAAATGTATTTTTTTTAATTTCATAAGGGTGTTTATGTAGATTTCATAGAAATAATGGAAGAGAGAGCGCGCGCGCTAACATACGAGATGAAGTCGTGCGCATTGGCCGCGCGCGCGGCCTCGATGATCTCCTCTTCCTTCGCGTCCGGGTTTCCGAGAGCAATGTTGTCGCGCACGGTCCCGGAGAACATCACAGGCTCCTGTCCCACCAGCGCTGTGCGCGCGCGGTAGCGTCTGAGGTCCAGCTCGCGCACATCGACTCCGTCCACGGTCACCGACCCGCGGTTGACGTCGTAAAACCTCTGTATCAGTGCGATCACCGTCGACTTCCCACACCCACTCCCGCCAACCAATCCGACACTCGCGCCCGCCTTCACTTCCAGGCTGAACCCGCGCAGCACCGGACACTCCGGCCGGCACGGGTACGCAAAGCTGACACTTTTCAGCTCTATCTTGCCCAGAATTCTCTGCCCTTTGGAGTCCCCCTGCATCACAAACACCTGTTGTGAATTCCATGAAAAAACGATAGAATGCGAGATCGATGAACGCGTCGAGGAATTACATCGAGCGATGTCGGAGGGATCGAGGAGTCCCGGTCGAGGACCTCGAACACGGATTCGACGGCGTCCGCGCCCTTCGCGAGGTCCGACGTCATGCTTCCCGCCTCCGCTATGACCTTGCCCGTGCTCACCAGTATGAAAAACGTCTTAAAAACGTCCCCCGCGGTCACCGTGCCTGCCATCACGAGCCTCCCGCCGTACCAAAAGTCGAGCGCCCACGACAGGAACGACAGGCATGGCGACATCCCCATCGTCGCACCCGCCACCCACGCCTTCCGCCTCTGCACCCCCACTTGCGCACCCTCGAACAGCCTAAGAACCATCGGCGCGCACCCGAATGACGCCACGATGCGGTGGTTGTACACCGCCTCGACGGCGATCTGCGTGCTCTGGTCCTGCGCGCGCGCGAGGTCCGCGGACGCGCGCGCGAGCGAGACGCGCTTGAGGTAGTAGCAGAGGACGATCATCGGCTGCGAAGCGATCATGACGAGCGCGAGCCGCCACGAGACGGCGAGCCCAAGCGATGCTGCCACGAGCACGCCCGTGGCGGCCTGGACCGCGAGGGACGCGCGGTCGACGAGGAGGGTCTTCACCGTGGACGCGTCACGGCCGAGGCGGGAGCAGAGTGAGCCGCTCGAGTTCCGGTCCTCGTCGAACCACGCCGGCTCAAACGTCAGGATCTTCTCAAGCATGCGCAGGCGGACGCGCCGCGTGATGCGTGCGCCCGCGCGCGCGAACGCGCTGTGTTGGGAGAGGTTCGAGAGCATCGAAGCCGCGGAGAGCGAGGCAAAGATAAGCGCGTAGTGGCGGACGGCCGCCTTCATGGCGTCATGGTTTGCGAGGTAAAATGAGGCGATCATGCCCCCGATAGAGAAGGCGTAGATGGGTTGTATCGATCCAAAGACGACCGCCGAGGCGGACCCGACGAGGCATTGCTTCCACTCGGGGGAGCTCAGTTTGAGGAGACGGTAGAGAGACGGGGGAGCGGCGGCGCGGGAGACAGGTTCGGGCTTGTCCGCGTGCAAAGCAGGAGACGCGAAGCTCGCTGGGGTCGAGCGAGGGAACGAGCATGCGCTGCCCGGCTCGAAGGGGTCCGGCTGGCTCAGCGAGCTGAACTGCCTCTGGAGCTTCACAAGGCGCGCGTATTGTCCGCTGGGGCGGTGCGCGAGCTCGGCGTGCGTGCCCGTCTCGACGACCGTTCCGCGCGCGACGACCGCGATCACGTCCGCGTTGCGTATCGTTGAGAGCCTGTGCGCGACCACCTGCAAGTGCACGCGCATGTCATGCTTGAGTGGGTGCGCGCGTTCGTGCGTGCGTGCGTGCGTGAGTGAGTACGTACCAAAGTGGTTCTTCCCAAAGAGGCGTGGTCGAGCGCGAGCTGGACGAGCTTCTCGGACTCAGAGTCAAGGGCGCTCGTGGCCTCGTCGAGGAGGAGGATTGATGGGTTCTTGATCATGGCCCTTGCGATCGCGATGCGCTGCTTCTGACCGCCTGATAGAAGCGCTCCTCGCTCGCCGATCTGCATAAACCCCTCTCGCACGCTCAGATCACAAACATGTCACACTGAATTTCCATTATCTTAGTCATTTTAATATTAGTTCAATATAAGCTAAATAAAACCACAATCATCTCCAACTTTAAATAAACAAGATCTAGTATAAAAGAATTTTTTTTAAAAAAAAACATAGATATCGCAAGATTTCATTTCTAATTTCGAATGCAACTCTGAAGGAGGTGAGTAAAGAATGAATTTTCAAAATCTAGCAAAACAAAATGTTTTAATCATTAAAACTATTGTGTATCATTAATCAGTTGGATCGTATAATTTTTTCCGTAGAGTAACCAGAGTTGGATCAGCAATCCTTACGAAACTCAATCAATTTATAAGTCAATGAGACTATTCCACCAAGTTCAAAAGCAGACCTTTGTCTCGTACCCCTCTGGGAGTTGCCGGATGAAGTTATGCGCATTTGCGGCCGTGGCGGCCGCAATGACCTCCTCGTCGGTCGCCCCAGGCTTCCCGAACCGGATATTCTCCGCGACCGACGCGCCAAACAGCGCGTGCTCCTGGCTCACGAGCCCCATCACGCCACGCGCCCACGCGAGCCTCAGCTTCCGCACGTCAACCCCGTCGATCGTGACCGCCCCCGCGTCCGCGTCGTAGAACCGCTGCAGCAACGCCACCGCCGTGGACTTCCCGCTCCCGCTGAAGCCCACGAGCGCGGCGGTCTTGCCCGCCGGGACATGGAGGTCAAAGTCGCGGAGGACTGGGGAGTCCGGGCGCGAGGGGTACGCGAAGCTCACGCCCTCGAAGCGGACCTCGCCGTGGACCCGGTCAAGCGTTTGCCCATCGGGGGCGTCGGCGTCGATCTTCGGGACCCGGTCAATGCAGGCGAAGATGCGTGATGCCGCCACCGACGCCTCCGCAAAGTGCTTCAGCTCCGGGATAGCCATCCCAAGTGATCTACACCAATTATATGGAGAGGCATTTTCATACATGTTGAGTTCATAAAGTGTAAGAGGACATGTGACGGTACATCATGTACTAGCTTTTCAGATGTGTTGTAAGATGTCTTGTATTTTAATAATAAAATGTTGTATACCTGGAGGGGTTAAATTTTGTTAGGGATCCTGGACTCTTTTTTTTTATCTCTGTACATTTAAATTTTGTTAGGGTTTAAAAAGATTTTGAGAAATTTTGAGAGATGAACGAATATGGTATGAGAGATGGTGAGACGTTCTAACACAGTTACTTGTTCTAGTAGATCATTGATTCTCCATCTCTTTTATGAATGTAAATAAGTTGTCAAATAATATAACATATGTTTTTATTATTATTTGTTTTCTAGGTTTCTTTTTCCCTCATTGTTTATTAATTTATTAGGTAGTTCATTGATTCCTCCTCTCTTCCATAGATTTAGATAATTTATCAAATAATATAAAATATGTATTTTATTATTATTTAGTTTGCCAGGTTTTTTTCGTCATTGTTCTAAAGATAATAATGTTGAAAATCCTAGGAGTTGGTTTTTTTTTTTTTTTTAAAAAGAAACTAGGAGTAGTTGTGAACTCAACAACATGAATCTAGTAAATCCAATTGATATATTGCTATCTCAAGTATTAGACATGTGAGGTATTTACATGTCAATCCTAATAATGAGAAGCTTTCATTTGGTCTCGTTAAACCACTAAATTCTTGAATCTAGACCATCTCAACTATAGCATGAATTGATCATTCATACAAGTGATCATACTCACAAAATATGCATGAGATCTTGAAATTAAGATACCAAAAGACAAAGATTACAAAGAGATGCACTACTTACAGCCCACCAAGAACAAAGGAGATCCCACAAGCATAGATCCTCCCCCCACTCTCCCCATTGTACATCACCAACCTGCTCCCATACCAGGCCATGAATGCCCATATGGCGAACGAAAGCCCGGTGCTTCCAATCGCAAGCCCCTTCGCGATCCCTTGCCCGATCTCGAGCCTCACCGCCTCGTCTAGTATCGACGAGAACCTCTCCACAACCCCCCTCTCCGCGGTGAAGGAGTATATTGTTTTCACCGAGCCAAGCGCCTGTTCCACTATGGCGTTCGCCTTGGCATACTTAGATAAAGTCCTCCGCGAGAGGCGGAGGAGGTACTTTCCGTAGAGGAGTCCAGGGATGAGGAGGAGGAGAAGGAGCGGGAAGGCCACGAGGGAGAGCTTCCACGAGAAATAGATCGAGAAGGCGATCCCGGAGATGAAGACCGATGAGTGCATTAGGAAAATCGGCACCTAATGTTAGAAAAAGAGTCAATTCTGCTATCAGTTTCAACATGTGTTGAATTTACCTTTCTTTTTTATTGAAGTATATACTTTCATAAAACAAAAAATTAAAATATATACTGGAATGCAATTAATGCATATATACATATTGCACTTTTTCTAATCGGGTATATACTTGAATGGAGATTTCATTACATAAATGATTGTGTATGTGCAAGAAAAATAGGCCTCATGTGTAAATTATCATTACTTCGATTGAAATAGCATGTGCAAGTGTGATTTTCATACCATTATCAATTGATCACAAGCTTATGTACAGGTTGATCATATATGATTATTGCTTGGAAAAGATTGTGAATGTATAATAAGCCAAAGTATAGAGATGATGTCCAGCCAGTTCTCATCCCTAATATGAAGCTAAAATGTAGAGTCATGACATTTTGATCACACGTTAAGTATTTTAGTAGAGACTGATAAAACCTGATGGGAACCAGTTAAATTGTAGCATGTGTAGCTTGAGTGTTAAACATGCATACCTTCTCGCTAAGTACTTCTTGAATGAGTGAAGTGTCTTTGGAAATGCCGTTTACGATCTCCGAAGTGGTGGCTTCTTGAGAATCGAAGAAGCTGACTTCTTGCCGGAGAACGGCCTCCAGGTACCGGTATCGCATCCTCAACACCTGCCTTTCACTTGTTCTGCTCCAACAATAGCCCTCTGAAGGTCATAAAATAAAACACTTCTAGTCAATATTGAATATACTTCCAACACATTTCACATATTCAAGTAATACTAAAGTTATCATAAAATTTTACCCATGAAAGCCACCACGAGGACTGTCAATCCCAGGTACACAAAGTAGAGGCAATACTGCAAAATAAAAACCATAATGAAGACATGAAACCTTAGAATGTTATGAGTGAAATGTGTATTCTTGTTACCTTCCCAACATCTTTCATGAGGTCACCATTGTTTTGTTTGGTCTCACCATAGCCCAAGCTGTTCATGACACCACTGGCAAAGACCAAGAGACAGTTTGTGGAGCAACCATCACCAATGGAGCCCAAAGTGCCCAACAACATCAACAACATATCAGTCCCATCAGCATATCTGAAGATCCCATGGAAAGATCTTCTGCTCTTCCTCCTCTCCATCTCCCTCCCTCTTCCTCCTTCAAAAAAACTCAATTCTGTGTTTTTTTCCAATGAAAATGGTTTGTGGTTGGAGAGGGAGAAGCAATCATGGGGAGGCTATATATAGTGCTAACAAAGCTAATTTTGTTTAATATTGTTGACTAAGCTAAGTGAAAACACATAATAGAACAAGAGATTTATGTGACTAAATAAATTTGTTTCTACAGAAGAGATGGAGAATTGATTCGCTGTATCAGCTAATCAAGGTATAAAAAATAAAGTATTTCTCTTTACTCATCACTCTCTCTATCTGAAATAATTTTTACTGTCACATTTAAAATAATTACTCTATCAATTCTAGAAGATACTAAAGAAATAGGAGTATAATGAACAAACTATCTTTACAAAAAAATATACCAATAATATTACATGAAGATTGAAGGCACTCATACGGAGAACCTTCCAGTGCTCTATAGTACAAGCCTTCGAGAATATACATTTAGTATTTAAAATATAAGACATCTTACAACAAAAGTTGAGAGAAATTGAGGTGACCTTGTTTGACCAGTAGTGCAAGAAAGTGAGCACACTTGTTCTAAAGAAAAAGAAGAAGAGAAAGCTATACAGCCTTTTTGGTGAGCTTAAAAAGATAGCCAATCTCATTAGGCCTTCTAATTGCGCGTTCTTTCTTTCTATCTTCCTTTCTTTTTCCCCCCTCCACTTTTCCCTTATCATTTGCTTTTTTCTTTTGGGGTGCTAATGGATCCAATAGAGAAACTATTTATTTAAAAGATCTTTCGATTCGCTTTGGTGTCTTGGTTTGTGAACGTGATACACATATCACATGCATTATTTGATAATATATATTAAATGAGCAAGATGACATGAATGCATACCCACCTATAGTACTTCCACTCAGTTAGAAGTAATTAATATCAATACCCACAACCAATGGATGTTACAATTCAAATTCCATGGAACCTTATATAATCAGGGATGGTATGAGACAAAGATACCAAGGCAATTTGTTTAAGGACTCTACCCAATGAGGGCCCGCAATATTCTGTTAAGTGGAATTTAAAAAATTAGACGGTGAAATATGTCTATTTTTCCAATTTTAAATTAGTTTCTCTCAATACAATTTCTTACTCTATTTAATATTCTAAATTAAGTCTAAAATTTCTCTCATCTCCAAATCTCTCTACCAACAACAAACATTAGAATTTCAAGACTCACTCTTTCCAACATATATCTCTCCCCCACTCTCCTCAAAACAATTTATTTTTCACTCTCTCTCTCAAATTCTCAATTGTTGCATAATATAGTGTTCAACCCCTCTTTTAAAGATATTTTTATTTTCATAATTTAATCATTCCATTAAATTTTTTTTTTTTTTTGCTATTCATTTAAAGTATATGATAATGTACAAGGTTTTTATTTTGTAATATTTATATTTTAAAATAAAATGATATGCAATTTTCAAACAATCTAGAAATTTTGGTAAAAATATATGGTCCCGTTTTAAAAATCCGCCTAGGGCCTAACCACAAAATTCAATTCCCATGGTCGGCCTGATATAATAATGAATCTCTCTTCTCATTTTCTCATAGAGATGTTCTCCAAGTTATTTTGAAATACTTAAATTTGTTTTTATATTATATTAGTTTAAATTGTGATAAAAAAATCATAATAAGATTACATTTTAACCACCAACTCAGATAATGATTATCGACTATTGATAGTAGGCGAGTCAGGTTGCCCCACTTTGAGAGGACCCATTTTTTGTATAGATACTCATTATTAAAAAAAAAAACATGTGTGACAACCTAACTACAATAATAAAAGTTTTATGTGAATATGTATGGGTGAATGTGGACATCCCCTTTCTTTGCAATACAATGAAGGACAAATGTCTACTGTTTTTTTTATAAAAAAATGCATGGGTGAACATTTTAGCAGTTCGCCTCAGACATTTGTCTACCTTTGGTCAGCTCTAAACGGTAGTCAATTAGTTTATCATGTTTTTATAAAATCATGATGATTTTTAAAAAAAAAAATATTCTCCATAGCCAGTTAACTGGTCTTCACAAGCTAATTGTTTTTGTTAGTGAATGGTTAATCAATACTTAATTTTTAAAAATGATAGATGGATTATCGTGTATCTATCAATAAATAGGGTACCTAGATGACATTAGACAATCTTAGAAAGGTTAATTATCATAGGATGACAATTATTATGCATGGATGTTTCTTTCCTATCCTATTTTAGCTTTTACAAGATCCTGAATCAGTGGCAATATGACTCCCACTTTTGATAACACTTTGATAGGTTAGGTAAAGCTATACGACATATGACACGTTGATATTTATTTCATAGGTTGTACTGGTGGTTAATTATTCCTTTTTATTAAAACTAATGATGGGAGCTAGGGAACTTATATATATTTTCAATAAAACAGGGTTGGATAGTGATATCCAATCAACGTTTCACACCATACTTTCTAAAAGCAATTGAACATGTTAATGCTCACATTGGAGCTCGATGAGAAACTTAATCAACAAACATTGTGTTTTGGATTTTTATTTAGGCTAATATTATGTATAGTATCATGTACAGTTATGTTTGCAGTCCTCCTATGTTTTTTTAACTTAAAATTTTTTTTAGACCAATAAGTATGTATTTTTATTTTTTAAAAAAAACTAAATACATATTTTATTGAATTATATGTATTCACATGTTTTTATCTAATATAGCATATGCTTGATCAGTGAAATGGACTGCAAATTGTGCAACAGTGTCCTAAAGTTATAAGCATGACTAACTGGGCTCTATTTCTTTGACTAGTCAAACTTCTCAGGACAGTCAAAAAACTTTGACCAGTTTTTTTATGTTTTGTATTGAAAAACGTGTTCTTATTAGGGCATTAAACATGTGATGTTTTTTTTTTTGGGGGGGGGGGGGGGGGGGGGGGGGCAACATGTGATGTTTTGCGTGAAAAGAAAGATTACTAGTCCACTAAGTTTCAATTGAATATTAAACGTGTTTCACTGAGAGTTGAGACTGAGGGTGCGTTTGGTTGCGCGATTGCAAAATTGATTCTGCAGGAATCTGCGATTGCAAACCTGATTCTGCAAGAAGCTCACTTTCTCAGCTTTTTGAAATCGCAGCTTTTGGGCACTATTTGCCTGCAATCGCTGGGTTTAAAACTGCGATTACAAAACTGTTTGGTTGCGCGATTGCAAACGCAGCTTCCTGTAATCGCAGCGCAATCGTGGAACCAAACGCACCCTGAACCTAACATCTAAGATATATAAAACATGATAAATAAGAACAATGTTTTTTTTTTTTTTTTACTTTCCATCTTATCTACAAAACAATTTTTTTAAAAGCTTGCTATATCAGATTTGAAACTAAAATGAATAAGGAATTAAAAGACTTTCATTGATAGGGGTATCAAATTAAACTTTAATAATTCTCATGATATCTTTTTTTATTTCTCCTACTTTAATATGTTTACCTTCAAATTGTGCAAGTGAACCAGAGAAGAATAAATATTAATCATAAAATCCTAAATTGACACTTTTATTTATCATATAACATTTATAAAAAAATGCATTAATGCTTGGATGAACACAAATTACTGATTTGATAAATAAAATATTTTTTTATTATATGTTAATATGATGCCTAATGAAATTACTGATTTAATCATTTACACAAACTATAGATCAAATCAATCACAATTCTTCTTTTGTTTGCTTTTCTTTTTATAAAAAAAAAAGAAACAGGTTATCTAGATCCCATGATACATTATAAAGTGTAACAAGCATTAGAGGTCCCCTGCACATAATGCATCACAAAAACAAAGATTGAAAGAGATATTAAAGCAAAAGAAGGAACATAAAGTGATTTTTTTATATAAAAAAAAGGAAATAAAAGAAAGAGAGAGACTTTGCGTTGTATCATTTCATCTTCACCGATCCAGGAAATTAAAGCAAAAGCCCTCCTTCCTAATGCCTCACTCAATCATACTTTGAATTCTCACCGCAATCATCCATGTGCTTGTAGCCCATGACCCGATTAGCGATGGTCCACAATCCGAATGACCCATAATCCATGAATCTGACTTGACAGCCCATTCACATCCGACGATCAAAATATATCAGGTAAGAGTTCGGAATCAAATCCCAACAATATATGTTTGATTTGGTGCTATCAATGTTGATTCTTCAAATCCCTCAACAAAGAGAACGGATATTATGTTCAACAGGCGTTGAACAAATTTGATTATCAAACACGTGTTCCTGACCATCTGATTTTCTTATTTTGTTGTGATTCAGATACTTTGTAAGATTTCAAAACTAAACTTAGAATGCAATTAAATTATAAACCTTCTTTTTTAGGATTCAATTAATTTGTGTATCTCAAAATAAAAAGATCGGACGGTCAGAAACGTGGTGGACAATCAAATTATTCAACGCCTGTTGGACCTAACCAGATCTTATTAACAAAATCTCCATCACCCAACCAATGGAGGAGAGAAATCAGCTCCTCCCTATTGATGTAGGTGAGAAATCTTTTTCTTCAACAAACCATAAATTTGATTAACTGACTTGAGCGTTGGAAGACTTTTTACATGTCACCACCTCCCCATGTTCTGTTAGTGTTGGGCCCATGTAAAAAGGCATATTCCTTGGTTGACCAAAAATTGGGTATACCCATTTCCCTTTCCAACAAGTTAATCCCACATCGGTTATATCCACTTGTTTCTTTCACCTTATACATTGGGACACACCATTCCATTATTGAGACTTGTTGGGCCACACCCCTACGTGCGCGCACACGAGGCGCAGCCCATTAACCCATGGGCTTCGATTTCTGGTGGAAAAACTAGTTAACCGGGCGTGCACGCTCGCATGAGGCAGGCCGGGTCGGGTTGCGGGCCACACATGGGCGCGCCCGCATGCGCGCGCAGGGGGGGTGGAAATCCCTCTCCACGGACCAACTGGGCCCCTTCCGCAGGCTCAGGCTTGGCCCGCATGCGTGTGAGTTTCTTTTTTGTCACTCCTAATTTTGAATTTCAAATTCAAGTTTCCAGAACCGTCCAAAAATTCAAATTCAAGTTTCCAAAACAGCTCCAATTAATTGGTCGGTTGCGTGATTAATTTAAGGGTTAAAGACATCTAAGTCCCTACAAACATGAAGAAACCCATATAAGTTCCTACTAAAATAAGGACAGACGTACGAGTCCCTGAAAACTCACAAAAATCCAATTATCATCCCTGAGTTAAATTTTCATCCAAACTTAACGGAATATTCCTAAAATATTCCATCACATATAATTATGTAGACATTGAAGTCCCTATAAATATTCATAAAGACAAATTAGTCCCTATAAAAGATAAAACTACCCATGAAAAACTTTTCATTAAATTGTGTACACATTGCAGATTTGCAGTCCCTATAAACAATTATAAAGGCAAATTAGTCTCTGCAAAAGACAAAATTGCCCCCGAAAAACTTTTACATTTAATTGGATAGACATTACAGTATTTATAAATAATCGTAAAGAAAAATTTATCCCTGTAAGAGACAAAAATGTCCCTGAAGGATTTTTACATTTAATTGTGTTTTAGGGGCATTTTTGTCTTTTACGGAGATCAATTTGTCTTTGCGATTGTTTATAAGGACTGTAATGTCTATCTAATTAAATGTAAAAGTCTTTTCAGGGGCAATTTTATCTTTTATATGGACTTATCTTTATGATTGTTTATAAGGACTGCAATGTGTACACAATTTAATGTAAAAGTTTTTCAGGGGTAATTTTATCTTTTGTAGGGACTAATTTGTCTTTATGATTGTTTATAGGGACTTCAATGTCTACATAATTATATGTGATGGAATATTCTAAAAATATTCCGTTAAGTTTGGATGGAAATTTAAACTCAGGGATGATAATTGAGTTTTTGTGAGTTTTCAAGGACTCGTACGTCTGTCCTAATTTTAGTATGGACTTATATGGGTTTTCCCATGTTTGTAGGGACTTAGATGTCTTTAACCCTTAATTTAATTAATGAGCGCGATTAAGTGGTCGGTTACAATTTTAATGCGCGCAATTAATTGGTCGACAATTTTAATGGGCGTGATTAATTCGTCGGTTTTCCTTTTAAACGTTTTCGAATGTTGCTGGACTGCCTATATAAAGGGGTCATATGAGTCTTCATTTATCATCAGTGAAAATCATAAGTCCAGAGCCACCTACAACGAGTCTTCTTCTTTTGTTTTTTTTCTATTCTTCTTTTGATCTGGTTTTTCCATTACAGAAGACTGGTCTACATCCCTCTTCTTTCTCCCTGTCTAATCTGAGCATCTGAAAGGATCGCGGCCGTTCACTATGGTCTCCTCGTAGCTCGCACCCCGAGGAGGCATAACCCTGGTGGTCGTATCTCTCAGTGGTAGGAGCCGTTCAACCCTGTGCGTGAGGAGGTCCTTATTCACCGAGGACAGAGCGTCTCTGCTCGCTTCCACCAAACTGATATGTTTTCTAATCCTCTCTTAATTATTTGCATAATATTTTGCTGTGTTTTCATATTGGTTTGAATATGTGAACTTTACTAAGTTTTTTGGCATTGCCCTTGTTTCAAAAAGAATTTTTTGAACATGTTCACCACATTCTTAATTATAATCAATTTGGTGACTCAAAGAGAGACGAAATCAATAAAAAAGAACAATGATAATCAGTCTCTAACCTGATTCAAAAAATTAATGACATAATCAGTCTCTAACATAATGTTTTGTTAGCATCGATCCAAAATCAATTTGAGTCATTAAATCGATCAATTTTTGAATCACTAATCAGTACTGGCCAAGGAACCCTACTTTTCTATATTGTTTAGAGAAAGAATTAATTGAGAGTTAAAGTGGAGAGATGCTTTGATTTCCTTTAATTTATCATGGTCTCACATACCACAATTTGATGAGATGAAACTTATTTGTGTTATAACTTTTGTTCCTGATTCCATGGACATGCACACCAAGTAAAAGAAAAAGTGAAACAAATAATAATATTTGGAGACTCAAAGAAAAAGCACACTCAAACATTGATGTAATCATGTAAACCTCCATAACTACATCATTAAATACCACAAAGCATACCTACATATATTCTAAAAACTGGACCTCTACATATAACTCAAATTAAAACTTCAAAGACCATATTATATATATATATATATATATATATATATATATATATATATATATATATATATTATTGGTCTGTCTTTTATTCTTGTGGTCTTCATCATCTTCATTAGCATCACTTGAGGCAAGCAGCAGCTTAAGCAGGTCCAGCTTGATGAAGCAACTATAGCATGAAAAAAAATTTATGAGTAACTAAAAAAAATGAAAAATAAAGTACTAAATTTTTTTTTGAAACTGAATAAAGTACTAAAATTGAATTGGAAATAACAGACCTGAAAATAATTATCAAGCTTTTGTCGCAAGATCGCATGTTCCCTTTTCACCCTCTGGAATGACATCAAGCATCTGCAATACAACGTTTGAAAAAGTTGATTTATTCCAAAATATTTTGTTGAGTTTTCAATATTTCACATGCATGGATGCTCTGATAGCAAATGATACAGAATAGGCCACCACATATTTAAAAAGTGTCCCAATATAAATTAAATTTGTGTATATTTTTATTTTTAATAAATCTAATTAATATTGTATACAATAATATTGATCATTTAACTTACCAGATATTTTTTAAAAAAAAAGCTATAATAATTCTACTCCTTTGATTTTATGCTTTGTTGGGTTAATATTGACCTGTGATTTACTGGATAACAAAACAGAAAATTAAATATTAAAAGAACATCAAACAAGTCACTAAATTTTATGATTGAATTTAAACACTATTCCATTTTTATGCATCAACTAAGGTTTAATAGCTAGCTCACAATTGCAAATCATAAAGAATATTGGTCTATTCTCATTGGTAAAATTTGGTTTAATCATAAAATAAAAATATTGACAAACTCAATTAATTTTTGTAAAAAAATTATCTATGACATAAAAATTATACATTCAATAATAATTATAAAACATAAATATTTTCCACGCTATATATAATACAATTAGAGAGGATAAACAAATTACAAGGACATACCCTTCCACATTGCACTCATCACAGTATTCTCTGAACAAAGATGACTCGTTCTTCAGCCTAAGAGCTCCAATGCTGCATCACATACCATGAATTATCATCAATTGAAATTATTACCTCTACTATTATAATATAAAATTAAACATCTCCAACTGTCTTAGTAACATCTCCCTCCCATATTATAAAAAAATTAATATTAAAAAATTTTGATTTTAATTTTGTATATTACAAATCCTTTGTGAGGCATTGATACTTTTTTGTTTTTTTGAAAGATCTAATATGATATATACTCTACTATGTTAGTATATACTTCATTATAAAAAAATGTAAAATATATTCATTTAATTCATAAAAATATACTTCATTAATAAGTTTATACTTAAAAAAATTAAAACGTGTGTGACTACAAAAGTAGCTGCAAATATTAAGTCTAACATTTTTCCTAAAAAAACAAAGAAAGAAAGAAAGAAAAGGAAGACTTAACAAGAACAAAAATGGTGAAGAATGTATTCAATATAGTGAATAATGAAGAATGAACAAAAATATGGTGAAGAATGAACAAAAATGGTGAAGAATTATAGGCCCATGGGCTGGGCCCGAGTCTATATATCCATCCAATTTAAACCGTCCATTTTTCTAAAATCCAGGGCTATTAATACGCGTAACATAATCAGACCTCGTATCATTAGGTATCATCAATATTAAATTGCATAGTCTATGAATCAAATAACACAGTCTATGAATCGAACCGCACAAAATGACCTGATTGGACCGGACTCGTTACATACTTGTATTGTTGCACACATTGCTCATATCTTCTTCTTTATTTCTGTATTTAAAAAATCTCAAATTGTATGTACCTTGAACTGCTCCCTTTGAACTGGTGCATGAATCTATCAAGCCTGTCAAAATCCAATGGACTCTTTTGCCTGCAAATAAGATCCACATGTAATGCAAATAACATTATCCTTTTTGTCATCTTTGGTTTTTCTCTTTATAAAAAGAGTAGAATAAAATGATCCATTTCGGATATAAGTCACATTTCATATAATCATATATTCATATCTACTTTAGCCCAAAAGTCTTGTCATAAAATTCTATATCAATACATATTCTTATCCGGGATATATTTATATCTGATATAAATAGTCATCTGGTTACAATTTTTATTATAACATTATTATCGAATAACTATCAGCGTTATTCTCATTTATCCAAACATAGCTAGTTATCAGGTTATTCTTCCTAACAAAATAGATTTTTTTTTGTTATTCTCATTCTATCTTACACTTATTTTGCATCATAGATGGGGTTTAACGTATATTCTTCATTATATTCTACCTTTACAAAAGATAGAATGAAGTATGTACTTAGATTAATTAATAAAATATACTTTAAAAGTTAAAAAATTAAAAAAGATATAATGAAATGATAAATTACAAAGCGTGCTCGATCGTGGACAACAGCCTGGGAGAATCACGAAAGAACGAGGCTACAACTTCTTCAACGAAGTTAGGGGTAACATCATCTTGCAGCAGCTCCAACTGGAGGAATTGATCATCCAAGTAACCCTACAAGAAAATAAAACCTAATTTTTATTCGCATTTCCATTATATCAAATGCAGGCATGCATATATTTTTGAGATATTGTGCAACCTCAAGTTTGTAGAAAAAATGAAAATTTAATGCAACAAGTACTCCAATAAATCGTATGAATTCACTTACAGAAAAAGTAAAAATTTATATGTTTCATTTAGCAAAACATAGGATTACATAAACTATTGCAAAATATTAGTACTGTGTGTATCAATGTCACATTTTTATTATAAGCTCCACTATACTTACATACATGTGCATGCACATAACCCTGAATGCATGTGATGCATAGGAATGCATGACAACCTTTATTTTCACTTTCATTGCAAAGATGATGCGAGCTTGTATTATTTGGAAGTCTATTTTTTCATGTCACTATTGTTGATGATGTCTTCTCATATATATATTCTTCAATGTGATTCTTATAGATAATATGACGCATGCAAAGAAAAATTTTGGATCTAAAATAAAAAAAAATAAAAAAAAAAAAAACATTGATTTCTCATCGGATAACATTATGGTATGGTAGAATACAAAATAATTTCAATTTCCAATGAAAGAATAATCCGCATTTGAAGAAGAAGGCTATTTTACATCCTGAGCCATCCCAAAAGCACAAAACAAACCTACCCACAAAAATCAGATGATAACATAATTAAAAATAAAAAATAATTTAAATTAATATCACAAAAAAATTAATTCTAATGACAATTCAGAATGATTTTTTCCCAATGTAAAAAAGTTCAAGATAAGTGACCTCACAGAGCTAAAATAATAACACAATGCCCTGATATATGGCTATTTATAATAAATAAATAAATAATAAAAACAAATTAAAGGGACCTTAAACAATTATGAAGAAGAAGAAGAAGTGGACCTGCTTGAAGAGGTCTTGCCTCACATTGGCTACTTGGCGTTGCATGTTATCCATATATCTATTCAAAGATATATAATAATGATAATAATAGTGATGATAATTGTATGTAGAGTTAGAGAGAGAAATTGAAATATATTGGTTGTGATATGATATTGTAAACCTCACAAGGAGGGCTATTTATAGGTCCCAAAAAATAAAAAGATCAGATATGGTTGTGCTTGCAAGAGATCCTTCGCAGAGAAGAATAAGAAATGATAAGGGGAGATGAAAAGTTTTTTTATTTTAATATAAAAAAAAGAGATGTTTTTCATCACATTTTTTGAGGATGACATGAATGCAACACAAGATTCTCCTAACCCACACTTATGGACAAGCAAATTGAAGAGGGTGTTGTCATGTATACACAATTTTGAGTGTCTTGAAAAGTTTCCATGTCAGGTTTATGGCCTAGTTGTCTAGTGTATGTGGTTAATGAACATGAGTTCTCAAAAGAAGCCTGACATGTCTGCATGGGAAGACTGACATGTCTGCCATGTCTTGCATGCAGTCTATCTTGTACAACACAATACATGCTTTAAAGAATGTAATTTTTAATTTTGTATTACCAAGACAGTTATATAATTAATTGGAATATATGTTAATTTTTTTAATAATTTTTTTATTTTATTACTAGTAATATACATCTTCACATAAAATCAAAACATGTATGAGTGAACAATAAAAGGGATTGTTTCTTTTAACATTACTTCAAGATACAATGATAACAAAAATAATGATACAAGGAACATTATTACATGCATTTCTTATATATTTCTACTATTTCAGTGATCCCATATCAGCAATGATGATATATTTTGTTAGATAAATCCTATAATTTTTATTTTTGTGTAAATATACACATATAATTCATTGAAATATATAAGTTGTATATTTTATACTTCATTACATGGAGTATACAATTAAAAAAACAAAGGATATGAAGGTTGCAAATGGGACATTACATAACATTACCTTAATATGATAGTCCAAATACAAGGGCATTATCTTAAATATGTGTCATTCACTTGTATTAGGGAGGTATTCACACTTGACTTTGTGGTGATGGATTAAATAAAGATGTTCATGGATAGTTTGAGAACAAATATTATGGGTTGGATTCCGGACTAGTGACACCCTGTTCTACATGGAAATTTACAAAGCTTTTTTTTGCCTTGTAAATACGATTTTTCAATAATGTAGCATTATAGGTCAAAGGTCACAACATCAATCACAACCCCAAAAAAAAAATTACATGGTTTGACATGAATATATTTACTTTTAAAGTTTATGTTGTGACTGTGGTTGTAATCAAAGTAGTATAAAGGATCTTTACCCTAACTTGATAACATATCAAGATTTACAAGATAATATCCACTTTACTCCTTAACATGTAAACCCATCTAGCTTGAACCGAGCTCTAGAAAAGTCTGCTAGCACCCATTTCCATTAAAGAGGTTAAGGGATTAAACATTGGAAGTCAATCTTCAAAGGATATCGTTACGTATAGCCTTTTTTCAGCATCAATTCTAATCTACACTATGTATAACAACACTAATGTTTAATGAAAATGAGTTAGATCTGAACGTTAGTTAGACAATTTGATTGTCCAACACGTTCGTGACCTTCATATCTTATCATTTTAAGATAACATTAGAAATTCATTATGTGTAATTATCATTTAAAAAATAATTTAATGACAAAATATGACTTTTTAATATGAATTTAATTTGCCTTTTAATGTATGTTAACTTTTAATATGTTATCTTGAAATGATAAGATCGGACGGTCATAAACGTGTTAAACAATTAAATTATCCAACTAGTATAAATCTAACCCGATCTCATGTTTAATATCTTAATATCTTTCACTCGTTTAATTGTCCAACACATTTATGACAGCACCCACGCATCCACCCGCACCAGCCCACACACCCCCACAAAGATTCTTTCATTTTCTAGTACCTGTTTTCATTACCTTTTTTTCAAATATCATTTTTATCCTTCCCATCATCTAACAAGTTATATCTTGTCTCCATCATCCACATCACATCATACACCCGGTCCATTTCACAACCCCATCTTCAGTTCTTAGGTGGTCTCTAGCCGCACATACACACCACTAGTTGAGTGTATATTATACACTAGATACTCCAATAATACAATGTATGAAAAATAAAATAAAATTTTATTTTAAAAAATATATATTAATTTATTTAAGTATATACTTCATTTTCTATAATGGAATGTATTCATTAGACGAGTATTAAAAAAATCAAAATAATTGGGGTTGCAGAAACAGATGAATGTATCATTAAAAGCATTGTAAAATCCTCTCAATATTACAACATACACCAAAAAAAAATTAATTTCAAAACATAACGGTTTGGGGGCGCGTTTGGGAATAAGTTTTGATTCCAAAAATAATAAAATGTGTTCACCAAAATAATAATAATAATAATAATAATAATAAAATGTCTTTGTTTTTTTTAAGTTTTTTTGAGGATAAATGATAGGTGGCTTTAGTTTTATTCAAAGCAAGAGAATGCCCAAATAATAAGTATTTGTTTTCGAAAATTGATTCCAAAAAACATAATTTTTAGCTTTATGAAAAGTCACTTTAAAAGTGACATTTATAAGTAAAAAACCAAATCACACTTTCCAACTAATCATTCAAAGTTTTAGGTAGTTGGAAATACATGTGTTTTAACTTCCTCCAAAAGCATACTTACCCAAACCGTTTTAAACATGTTTGCATGATTTAACAAGAATCATACTTTAATCCAAACGGGTCTTCAAATGCCCCAAGTGCCCCTTTGAAGGGGGGGGGAGTTTCTAGTTATAAACAGATAAAATAAAGAGCTTTTTAGGAATCTAACAAAAAAACATACTTCCTAGGAAGCTAATTTGAAAAGCAACTTTATGTAAAAATCTCCTGTTCAAACCTGTGTCAGTTGAAGTAACTTATTCAGCTTATTGAACTTCAGAAAGGGTGTTCTTGTGATGGCAGTTTCCAAATATATAACCAAACTATGTCACTCACCACCAGTACTGGAATCAGGTGCAAAACCAAACCTGCATCTGCTTTATTCATCCATGCATACATAGAATTCAGTCTATCTTTAGCCTTAGCTCAGAAATTCCCTAGCATTGCTTTAGAACCACTATTAGCTAGTACATTGTACTACGCGAATCACCCCGGGTCAACCAATAAAAAAATCATCGATTTATATCTGTATTTCTCTTCATACGATGATTGCCCGTTTTTCCCACAGCTAAATTCGAAGCCGGAAAAAAAAAATCTATGAAATGCATGCATAAAGCCTAAAACCTAAATCCACTTAAAACATTCCCACTAGATGCTTCTGTGATTTCCAGAACTCACAAAATGCAGACTATACAAGCCAATTTGATGCCCTCAGAATTGGCTGTCTATCTTTTTTGTCACACAGTAGCAGCACTTTTCATCAACAGTTCCTGCGACGTAACAGGGGAATAAATCCCATAGCCAATCATTATGTAAATCGGAACGACAAAGAGAGAAAGAAACACCCAATAACCAATAATATGGACAGTGGTCCTAATCAGTCGCTTCTGTCTCCACCATGAGCAAAAACATTCAGACAAAGTGAGGAGACACAAAACAAAGAATAGAAAGGGAAGGCACAAAGGCATTAAGAGATGCTCTCTTTATTCCTTGGCTTGTAATAAGAGAGTGAGAGGGATACTTCACTGGCTCATCCCATGGTTTTGATTTTCATTTATTTATATTTTTACAATGGATGAAATAATAGCCAAGATTTGGCATGCTCCCATCCACTACTTTGGGTGGGAAGAAGACAGAAAGGAATGCATGATATGTGCAACGGTTACGATTCTCAAATTCCGTCGCTGTCCCTTCTGTGTTGATGATAAGAATCACCACCTGGATTGATAAACCTGAATGGTTTCCCAATTGAGATAAAACAAGGACAAAAATCAATGAAGAGAAGTTCCGTAGGTGATTTATTGGAGGCAGGTGTTCTGCGACGCAGCCATCAGTGGCTGGTGGGGAGCCCCACTTGAAGGAAAAGAAGACAAACTTAAAAGGGATTAAAAAATCAAGAACGAGATGGCTGTTGCAACTTGCAACCAGTCACTATAGATTCAATGAACCACAACATAGAATTCACGGTTCATGGACCCACACCTACATTTCTTGTTTTGATCACTCCAGAAATTACAGTTGATGGAATTCAACTTATCCATATGCGAGCTTTCTTCTGGCAATGAAAATATGCACGGAGGAAAAGCAAGATTTTTAAAAGTTCATATGAAAGTAAAAAAAAATTATGTCAGTGCAATAAAGTGTCTAGATCATGATTATTAGTTCTAAACATTGTGCCACATCCAGATTTTTCTGGTGTAAATATATTCACTACAATATCAGCACATTTCAAATAGTCTTTGATTTTAATTCTTAAAGCTTCTTTACTCTCTTTTTTTACCTCAAATTTTTTGTAAATTATGATTGAATGCTTACCAACTTAGTGAGTGGTAGTCCTAAAACTAGTCCTGACTTCAACAAAGCTCAAGTGTCTAGGTAGTTTTGCACTGGACATGCCACGACTACTTGAGACTTCAATAAAATCTGTTCTAAACTAACCTTTATTGAAGTCTGGTTTGTAATTATGTTGTTGCTTTTTTTTCCTGTTTGAGGGAAAATAATATATTATTTTATTTACCTGTGTGATTATGTTATTTCAATTCAAACAAAGCCAAACAAAAAAAAAGGGGACATCAGCATATGAGAAATGCATAAAAAGGAAGAAATAGTAAAATGTTATGCAGTCTTACCTCATCATTATCATGAAAGCTCATCCTGAATAATTTTAAGCTCTAAACTTTATGAACCATGTTCCAATGGAGATTCTTTCTGAAGCTATCATTTTTTTGACACGTAATGCTTCATCCAAAATCCTGCTTTTACTTTTGCAAAACCAAATTATATTAGAAACACAAAAGAAGAGAGACAATTCTTTAAACAACCTTATACACATCATAATGATTGTTCTCTATTAGTATCCAAAATGAGCATAAACTTGATGTACATTTGTGTAATCATCCAAAAGTGACCTTTATAGTTGCGGTCCAGTTGACATTCTCAAGGAGAAAAAGGCAGAAATAAATTCTCCACGGCATCAATTCTGCCTAGTAATGCAAGAACCCTGTCGCTTAGCAGAACAATGAACTACTGGGAGAGGCATCATCTATGTCCACCTACCTTTTTGTAAAACCTTATAATGAAACTCCGTCCAAATTGGCTGAACCAACCAAGCACAATTTCCTCATACAGAAATGGAGGCTGCCCCAATAACCATAAAGAAAAAAGCAAATGATGATTGCAATTGTGAATCTATGACAGAGAGATATCAATAAAAAGATGCAAAGCAGGAGGAGGCATGTTTTAAGCTGAAAATGACAGAGATGTATCTCGCGGGGCTGATGAGATGGCCAACTATGCAAATGCCATTGGGATTACTGTTGATGTGATGGTTCAATAAGCATGCATGAATAACTGCATATCACACATGGAAGAATTGAGTAAATAAATACACAGAAATCTCTCATTGTAGTTGAAGCTACCATCATGTATACATTATCCCAGACTGTTCAATTTGAAACTCATGGTATGTGATGGACTAATAGGCAGTTGATTTGATCTCAAATCCTATTTAATATATTACTTACAGTGCTCTAAAGAGTAGGTTAGACTTATGGGCCATGGCCATAAGAAGGCCGGGACTTGAAAGGAAAAAAAATACTAGTATACCTGAAGAAGGCTAAAACTTTCTATGTTGAGTTCCACCAAAAAGATTAAAAAAAGAAAAAAAGAAATTGCTAGTGAAAAAATAAGGATCTTTTACCACAAAAATATAATAGTTTCTAATATCTTTTAACACCTTATAAAGTCTTCCAAGTATTCACCCTGCATCTAAAACTTCACTTGCACATCCAAAGACAACTAGAATATTGGGTGTTTAAAGCTCTATGAATGAAAAAGAACATCTGCTTTTCTAGAGCTTATATAAGCAAGTGAAAGCAGTGAAAAAAACCATATGATAATCATGCTTTATTTTACTTTGTAAACATCCAGGAAATATTTTAGGTCACTGTGTCACCAAAAGATGCCACCATCTGAGGGAGGATAGCATAATACTAACAGAACAGCATTGCTCTCCACCACTTTAATGTTCTAAAGGAGCACTGGCATGAGCAGTGCTATACGCGCGCACAAAAAAGAAAAGGCACCGTCCAGTAGTGTTATAAGATCCACCCTTTCTGATACCCGTGCTAATAATGGCAAATATATTATTCAGTGTATCTTTATGCATTTAACTTGCCTAGAAGATAGTGCATAGGAGCTATGCTAAATTATCATTATCCGGAATAAATCAAGTATTATAAAGCTTGTTATCATTAATATTTCAATGGCATTAATGGAGGACCCTTTAAGACTGCCCTCTTGCAATTCTAAGACACGTACAATTGGAAAGGGAACAGAGCATGTATTAGAAATAAATTGGGCAATCTTAAATTTGTGATTTCTACATAGGCAATTCTCATCAATGCAAGGGAAACATTCTGCCATCGGTGATAATATGAAATCATACAATGAAGTGATGAACAAAGGCTATGTGCATGGAAACTGCCAAATTGCAGCTCATACCAACACCTGAGTAAAATTGAAAATAAGAACATGTAAAGAACAACAAAGAAAATTTAAATTTCTAGTCTTTAGCTAGACCAAGAGATGCTGACTTAGTCTCTCATCCGGCTTTGGTATGGCTAATCTACATAAATTAGTCAGTGTCCGCTTCTGTTTCTTTATGTTCTCAAGACCCCTCGCCACATAGCCTGCTTACCAAACAACATAATATTACTGTTAATTTTAGATTGAAGATGTTGAGGGAAATTCTGATGGTCCTCTAAAGTAAATATCAACAAAAGAAATGGTATAAAAACTTGATTTGAAAATAATATTATTTACTTAAAAAACTATGTGTGATGATTGTATGCACTATATCCCTGAAAGCACTACCTGGGATGCATTTGATTCACAGACACCATTTATAGTCTCAATAAGTCAGATAAGCACATTCCAATGTTGACAAATAGAATTACTTTGGCCTAGAGCATCTCAATTAGACAAAATTCAGTCAGTGATATATCAATACGTAGACATTAGTTAAGCTACCCTTAAAAATATTTAGAATCCCATTCCCAACTTAATTCTTGTTAGACATGACTGCCTAAAGAAAGTACTTATAACATGAATTCCCACAATCCGGATTCATCATCAACTGACTAACTCATCCAATCATGAGAAACAGTGACAGTTCAATCTATTAATATCTACAGAATTTTCCGCTAACTCTGTGTTCATGCTATTCTGTGTATGGTGGGAATCAAAAGAAGTAGTGATTTCTTTAATGCTGGAAGATCCAAACATCCTTTGATGATCAGAAGTAGCCGAACTCAACAATCTTAAAGCATCAATATCCCAGCGAGATTTGGAAATGTCAAGTTGCTCCGAACTCATTCTTTCATATATCCAGCAAAATAACACCTGATATAATGGTGAAGGAAACAGTAAGTGTTCAAACATATTATGTAGGATAAGTGCACCCGTTGCTTTGTGTTTTAACTGGACAATTTAGCAAAAGATCTTTCAAAATGCAAACAAATTTGTCAGACTTGAAGAGCATTAAGTTTACACAGCATTGAAGAGTCAATGAAAGTCTATAGAGAAAAATACGGCAATTAAACTTATAGTATACATGCAATCAACTGGAGGTATTGATTTATTGGTCATTTAGTGAGTAAATACCAAAAATTTACAAAACATCCCATCAAAAGTGCAAATGTACTTTATTTAAATGTTATCGCAATAAATCCTGATCCTGCGAAGAGGGCAGAACAATTCTAAATTCATTCATTAGTTTTTTTACTGCCAGTCAATTGATAAATCAACTGAGAATAAGTTAGCATTTAACCAAAGCTGATGGGGGGGCAAAAGGGGCAAGATTGATGAAAGCCAAATAATCCTATTATTTTATGGAAATCATTTTCAAAATTGGCTTGTTTGCATGTTCTAGAAGTCAGAAATGAGGTGCCCTAATTGTTAAAAGCCTTTATTACATTTTTCATACAGTTATCATCACTTTTGTCATTGTTGCACCCCTTGGAATTATTATCTAGGCTTATGTAGCTCATCCAATTGTATTTGTCGGGTTTAGCCACATGAAACAAAGTTATTTTTCTGTTTAATAGGTCCTTATATCGCTAGCTAAAGGGGGTAGAAGGCATCAGGTCAGCTGTATCATGCATATAGTTTTCTTTGATGATAAGAAAAATCTTTCCTATGTGATATTCAGCTTATCATGGATTGGGGCACGTAGCTATCCGGGGCATCAGTGATTTCAACCAATGAGTAAGCTTTATTTGCTTATAGTAGACTACAGATCACTCTATAATATTAAGCAGTGGATGGGATGGAAAAATGGAATTGTTGAAGCATAGAGTTATGTACTATTTGTTGATCTTATTTAATACCAGGGGCAGATGGGAAGTGAGAACCGCTACTCTCACAGCCAACATTATGAATTTCTAGGTCTCACAAGTTATATTTAAACAATAAAAAAAGTCATCCCTAAATCTTTAAAGAGACAACCCATGGATCCACCTTTTCCTTGACAACAAAATTTCTCATCTCTGGAACTAGGTTTTAAGTTTCATAAAAGGTGTTGTATCAAACAGCATGCAGAACAAAGCTGAGCATATATATTGCAATTTCAAAGAAAAAAGTCAATAAAATATGATTATTATCCTCAATTTCTCGTCATTTATATAACTTTTGCAATGACAAAACAGTATAGACCAAAGGACAAGGTATGGAGTACCAGCAATGGATCACTTTAGAAACATAAAAATGAAAAGACCAGCTATATATCACAGGCATCATCTTCACTTGGGCACAAATAGGAACAGTTCACAAGAGTTTAAAACTGAACAAGGCCAACAGGAATCCTCATCCATGATCCAGCCACCAACTGTAAAAAATCCCATTAAAATTACCAAATAGAATTCATTTTCATATAATTATTAATGATTCAGGCAGCCCCAACTGAAACAGTGTATAGCCACAATGTAAATCATATTAGATGAGATGGATGGCATCCGCCAAAATTCCGTACCAATAACATTGGGGTTGACATGAAGACTATATTGTTCTGCACCATTTACACCCCCCTACAGAACGCCCAGTTAAGGTACATGCACCAAGCATACAACCCATTCAAAGGTAAACTAGAAAGGGAAGAAGAAGATAACTTCTAAAGCAAAGTAAATCTTTTAAACCGGATGATACATATGTTTGTTTGAATAGGGGTTTCACCAAGTAAATTAAAATATTCTGATTCAAGATTGTTCAAAGTGCTAAAGAGGAATCAGAAATCATAAACATCACACACAGTGACATACTAAGAACATCAAACATAATGAGAGTAAGAAGTTCTGACATCAAAATTAGCATCAAGCTCCTTATGCCCGAAGACTTCGGCCCGTCTGATTGCCTGTGGTTTCATAGCAATCAGACAATCCTAAAAACAAACAGCAACCAACAGAACTCCACAGGGTCATAATTGAACGGCAATGAACTACTGCATAAGTTTCAGAAAGGCCAGTTTAGATATATGTGCAATTTTGTAAGCACCTACAGAGGACAACTAAAGACTTAGTGAAATAAATAAAAATAAGTATAAATAAAAACAGGGATTTTGAGCCTACTTTAATTCAAATAGAGAGGGTGACCACTAGAGATCTTCAGGCCTGAGATCCCACATATGTTATGATGCACAGATGGAGAAATTAGTAAGGCTTTAACCAGTTTGCGAAACAAATATGGATACGAAGGGAGATCGTTGGTCATTAAAAAAGTTGTTAGTCAACTGAGCAATAAAAATACAAAATTTCTGGGCTTTCTCCTTGGGTGCTTGAATATGACATCTATTAAAGCCTAAAAAGCCATATGTAATCTGAAAAACATACATGATCGAGTAGTGATGATTGTAAGTGCAGTAAGATGAACTGAATATCGAATCGTCAGTAAAACAAATTCCATTTACAGCACTGAAGAAACCAACAAATTACAAGATCATAACAGCTTTCAGATTACACAATATAAATCCTTTAAACAATGAGTCCATGTATCACAAAACCCCTTTCAATGTTTACTACACGTTTCATAAGAAATCAACATGAAAAAATATTTTGCCCTCCTCAATCGTGGATGAATGATATCTAGAACCCAACAAACGAATCAAGGAGCGATATAAATAATTCAAAAGGCCTTAAAAAGATTTAAAATATTCAAAAGGCCTTATAAAAATTATGTTTATAAAGCGTTGTTTGGAAACGATTCTCAAACAACTTATGGTTTATATCAATTGAAATAAACGATCATGGAAAAGCTACTCTCAACCAGCTATTTCATTAAAGTTTTTTTATTATCTTTTAAAAAATAAAAACTAGAGCATTGATACACTCAGTCCATTTGTATCCCTACTGCAGTTTAGAAGTGGTCCCTCAATCGCCTGCTGCACTATAGTTGTATGAAACTTTTTAAAAATATTTTTCAAAGAAAAAGTACACTATTGTATCTAATGTAAACTTCACTTTTTATAACAATATATGTTTTAATGGGAAAAGTGAATTTCAAAAAATGAAAACCAATAAGCTCTGTGATAGGGCCGGACATATCATTTTTTTTAATACCCATCTGGAAACCATTATTTAAAACTGATTTTGCAAAAACAAAATCCGTTTGACAATTGGTTCCAAACGGGGCCAAAGAACCACAAGTCTCATGATTGAAAGGGCGGGGTCACTCAAGCAAATCCATTACTTAACATGAATTCATGAAATATGTTTTGGTTGTGATCATGACAATCAATTAGAGTTACAATGAGAGAATTCAGACTATGATTCTAGTGAAACGTATGACAAAAGAAATACTGAAACCCTAAAGGTTGTTGGGTTCATTCAATACCTCAAACTTCACTGTCGAAACCCTAAAACGGCATGAAATTGAAATCGCAAACCCTAAATCAGAGAACCCAAAACGAGGAGAGAAAATCAAACAGTGACCTTTTCTCCAATTCTCCTCCCCCGATCACAGCCGTCCAATCAACCTCTACACTCTACAGTGAATGGAATTAAAATTTTCCCGCCGAATTTTATGTTGGGCATTTGCAGCGATGGTAGAATTCCACATCACGAGCTGATTGGGAGCTGTTTGGTTGGCGAGGATTATCTTATCCATAGAATAGTAGTCTCCTATTTGGATTTTTTTTTGGGGTTTTTTTGCATGTATACCATCCAAAAATATACTATTTATTTTTATACCACTCTAAATAACCTATTTATGTTTATACCATTGGAATATGTAGAAATTATGCATATTTACCATCCTAGTTAACTTCCATCCAAATTTCAAATAAAATCATTACGCTCTTGGAGAAATGACCAAATTATCTTTATTTTTTATTTTGCATATTTTATCTTACCAAATATAATATTTATAAAAAGAAAAAATATTAATTTTAAAAAATTGATAAATGTCATCTAAAATCCAAACATAAAAATTAAATATACAAACTATTTATTAGATAAGATATAATAATTATTAATATTTACTTTAGTAGAAATGAAAAAAAAATTTAGAATAATTAATCATATATATTATAAAATGACAAATTGAAAAAAAATAGATCTTGACAAGAAGAAAAGGAAAGAAAGGATAAGATTGAATGACTCTACGTTCATTTGAAAAGAATAAGAGATTAATTATGTCATTATTTACATTATGATGAATATTTGAGGTTATTTTCATCATTTCTATTTCTTGGTTAATAACTAACTATGGTTATGTTTCATTTTAGTTCAAAAAGATAAAAGTGAGGCACATTTTTTCATTAAAAAAATTTCTAATGGTATAAAAATAAATATGTTATTTGTGGTGATATAAAAATAAATAATATATTTTTTATGGTATACATGGAAAAAAGCCCTTTTTCCCCTCAAAAACACATAAATGAAATAATAAATAATTTTATCTAAACCTTATTAAGGATTTCATTTAGTGCGCTAACACCATCGGTCTTCATTTTCTATCTTCGTTACACAGTATATTAAATCTTCATTATATCAATTAAGACAAAATTTAAAAATATATACTTCTAATTTATACAAATATATAATTCGTATTTTATATATATTTAATATTTTATTAATCGATTATATATTTTATAAGAATTAAAACATATGCTGACCGGGTGCAAGAAAGTGTGAGCATAATGCTATAATTCGTATTTTATATGTAAAAAAATATTTTATTAATTGATTGTATATATTTTATAAAAATTAAAACATGTGCTAACTAGGGTGCAAAAAAGTGTAAGTATAATAATTTTATTTCAATTGAAAAAAAGTCATATCACATTTTGCATGAGTAATTGAAGTTATAACTCAGAATATGGTAAAATGTATGAAAGAAAAGGCATTCGAGAAAGTTGTACGTAAGTTTTAACTCACGTTCCAATGTTTTATTTAAGTTTAAATAAAGATTTTTTTTTTTTTAGGAAACTTAGATTTTATAATTTTAGAAAGAGAATATTGCCTCAAAGCAAGGAGATGAGTTAGAGGAGAATGAGATGGGGTTTGCGCACCAGAGATGTGCATTCCGGCCATCTCTAGAGGAACACAGAGGCGTACAATAGAAGAAAATTGAAATACAAAGGATGTCCATACCCTCCCACATGAGGATTCTCAACTGTTCTAGCCTGGGTCAATGACTATTGCCCCACCCGACATCCTCACTGAGCGTGCACCTGTCAGTGTGCCTCCCCACGATGTTATGAACTGGATTGCGTCCTCCCAATCATTGTCAATGTAAAAACGTTGGCCCACAAAAATCCTTTTGTTTCTATTTAGCCAGAGGGCCCAAAGTGGCGCCAGAATCATCGTTTTAAAAACCTTTGACTGCGTTGGGGAGAGCCCGGGCTTGGAGAAGTTTAAATAAAGTTGTTACATGTTAATAGTCTCCAAGAAAATGTTAGGAAGTAGGAACAATGATTTTTTAATTCCAACACATTTTTAATTTTTTTAAAGATATATACTTGTATTATAAAACATACCTCACAAAAAATAAATATATATTTGATTAATAAAGGCATATACAATCGGTACAACTGAGTATATAGTCTATTCAATGTTTCATGCATCAAAAGTGGGAATTTACTGACATGAGATAATACATTTGCTAACTTATCATATTGACTTGGGGTGTTTGGAGGAATTTACAGTAATTTAATTTCCCTAAATCATTTGAAATATATATATATAATTTAATTAAAAGTTGTAAACACGTTTTTATAAATAAGTGTCTCAAACTATTTTTTTTTACAATTTGTGGAGCGACAACTTCCTGCAAATTCAATATTAAACTCAACTTTTGAGAAAAAGATCATTTTCAAACTCACATCCAAACGCCATTTTAGGCCCTCTTTGACAACATGTTTAAGAGTTAGCTTTTTTTCAAAAGCTGGGTTTAAAATTGAATTTGCATGAAATTGTTTCCCCACATATTATGAACAGGCTAACATTTATTTGTAAAAATATGTTGGCAACTTTTAATCAATCTGCAACTTTTTTTAATGTTTGGAAATGGATTTAGAAAACTCAGCTTCAGCCTTAGTTAATTTGATATTTGATTGAACCTAGTTAGTCTTTTTAAATCCATTGTACTATATATAATATACATAAGTATTCAATAAATTTGTTAGATCCATTATTCAATGATTATCTAATTTTAAATGACTGAGCATTCCAAGATCATCCGAAATTCTAATGGGATCTGATGCATTGGTGCTGGTATCATCTGAGTCCCCGCACACGTTGACGTGACGGTTGGGACACCGGGCCCCTTTGCAGGTGACCCAGGCTCAATTATTGCTTATGGTAGGAGGTGAAACTGGCTTATGGGCTGTATGCTTAGTTTTTTTTTTTTTTTTTTTGGCTGTATGCTTAGTTTGACTATGCTCTGGATACAGAGCCTTCAGACAAAAAAAAATCATCTGAATCAAACAACCAACAAAAATGGAAAATCAATTCAAATCATCCTCAATATTTAAGGTGTTTAAAAACACAGTTTGAAAAATAACTTTAAGTTTTATATACGTTTTTTTATTATGTAATCATGAGAGCTGATTTTTAATTAATGAAAAAATCATGTCTGTTGCTCATAACAGAATATGTCTTTGTGGAATGAATACAGTTTTTAAGATAATTTTTTTTCTGTAATGATAAAGGAAAATTTTCAATTGAGTGGACTTTTTTTTATAACTGTTTAGGGTTTTTAGGTTTATATAAGATAAAAACAACCTAATCGGATTATTATCAAACTCACCTTTAGAAGCTCAACATATTAGAAACCGATAAATCATTAAATAATAATGTGATATATAAATAAAAATTAATTTTTAATTTAAAAAAAAACTCCAGCCACGTTTACAGTCTTCTTTGGGAGAGGTCCAGCTTTGGAATTGTGTCATCCACCATACACGTGGCCTTCAATTCCAATATCGGACGGTAAAAGCTGGTCTATACAAAATAACGACGTGTAGACTTGTTATTACCGCGAGTAGGATTACCTGACCAGTGACCTCCTTCCGTTGGCCGTCCACGTGTCATTTTTTAACCAAAAATGAACACGAAAGTTTGACAAGATTATGAAGTCACCAAAAGCCCGGAAGATCATGCCGTTATTCGTTGGCACTCAGGATGACGTCATTGTTTCCGTCATGAGACCAATTTTTTTAGAAATAAAAAAATCAAAGTTATTACATTTTTAATGAAAAATAAATTTAACATTTAGTAAAGCACGTATTTTTAAAAATTTAATAAGGTAAATTTTATGAGAATCAAATTATATTAAACTATTTTATAGAAAATCACATTTTTAAATGAATTATCAAACGGTCTAAAATTTAAATCATCGCATATATGTAATCCTAACAACAAAGTGTTTTCAACTTTTCAACCGTGTATGAGATGTATTTTTATGTTTTACTCTTACAAAATTATTAAAATTTATTTTTTTATCTTAAATCATTATTTTTTTCTAATATTATCTTAACATTCTCCAACAATTTAATTAAAAGTAATTCTTAAAAATAAAATTTCATATTCACGAATCTTATTAAATTTTAAAAAATTTATAGTTGTAATGCGTATTTTAAATAATTTTTAGATAACAATTATTATCAATGAATTGGTATATTTTTATTTTTATTTTATTATTTTATTGGTGGATTATTCTTTAAAATTGATTAACATATCATATTATTTGGTGGGTTATAGAGATGTGATTGGTGTCTTTTTTTATTCTATTCTAAGTGCATGTTTGGAAACACAGTTTGAAAATCAGTTTTTAGCTTTTACAAATTTATGCACACTTTTTTAGGGTGTAATGATGATGATTTGATGGTGTAATAATGATGGATGCTTTATAAAACACAGATTTTGAAGTGCAGTTTAGAGATAAAATCTAGTAATGATGATGTATTTAAGTTGACCTGTTTGATAACAGCTTTTAGCTTTTAAATAATGATGGGATTTAATGTGACCCCAAAAGCTAGAAGCTACTTTTGAGGTTGTTGCCAAACAAGCACTAAGAATTCATTAGGATTAAAGGAGTTTGATCATCAAATTATTTTTATTATCAGTAATTTTTAATGATTTATTTTATTTATTTATTTATTTTGAACAAAAAGTGTATATTTGTTATTGGATTTCATTACTAAGAATTAATTAATTACGAACTCTAAATAAAAGGAGAGCAAGGAAATAAAAAAAAGCAAATAAAGGAAGAAAGAGGGAAGAAGACATCATATTAATTATTAATTTTATTTCTACAGACATCTTGGGTGGGAAAAAATCTAGTTCTTGATCTAATTGTATGTAATTAAAAATTTCAAAATAAACTACCTAAACATGTCGAATATAAAAAATTATACAAAAACAAAAGTATGATAGAAAGGGATGGGAATTACATCCGTCCAAAATTTCAAATCGTATCGTAATAATTTGATGTGTAAAGGCGTATAGTGTATTTATTATTGTTTTCTAAAAATCAATGATAATCAATGATAACAAACAAGTGTTTACAATGTCACTGGTTAACAAAAACAAAATAGAGATTGGAAGCCAACATGGGAGGACACGGAGCTGCCAAAGCTTAGTGCAGAGCAGCGTGAGCTCTTAGAGGCACCATTCAGCGAAATAGAGATTCACCGAGCGGTGGCGAAGGTAGAGGGAGACAAGGCCCCGGATCCGGACGGCTTGGGTTTGATTTTCTTTCAAAGATATTGAAACATTGTCAAGGGGGACGTGGTGGCTATGTTTGAGGAATTCCATGCAGGGTCCTGGAGTGTGGGCTGTTTGAATGCCTCACACTTTGTTTTAATTCCCAAGAAGGAAGGCGCCGTGAGAGTAGAGGAGTTCAAACTAATTTGCTTGGTGAACAGAGCATATATGATTGTGGCTAAGGTAATGGCCGCACGTCTCAAGGAGGTATGTGGGGAGTTGGTGGCTGACGTGCAATCAGCGTTCCTGCCCGGGCGTTTACTACAGGAGGGCTTTATTTCGACACAGAAGCTGGTGTCGTCACTACACAAAGACAAAAGGAAGGGGCTTTTATTTAACCTTGATTTTGCCAAGGCGTACGATAGTGTTGATCGGGACTTCCTGCTGAAGTTAATGGCGCAGGATGGTTTCCAAGAGCGGTGGCTCCGCATGACTAGACAATGCATAGACACCGCATGTGCTTCATTGATGATCAATGGTGAGGCAGCCGGATACTTTCCTATCAACAGGGGGTTGCGTCAGGGTGACCCTTTGTCCCCAATTCTATTCGTTTTGATCGCCAATGTCTTGCAAAGACTATGTAGGAAAGCAGAGGAGGCGGGCTGGGTAGCAGGGCTTGCAAATTCTCCTGCAGGGAGAAAGGTGACGATATTACAGTACGCGGACAACACCATTCTGCTAAGCGAAGCAACAGGCAGGAGCGTGAGGGGCTTGCGTTTCATAGTGTTCTGTTTGCACTCCTTTCAGGTTTATCTTTAAACTTGAACCATGCACAGGATACATACTTCAAGCGAGGAGGATGCGGAGTTGCGAGCATGGATGGGCTGCCCCCTACTAAGCACCTGGGGCTGCCGTTGGTGAGGAGCCGACTGAAGAAAGAACACTGGGATCCTCTAATTGAGCGTTTCGAGCGTTGATTTGCAGGGTGGAAAGGGAAAATCTTAAGTTGGGGAGGGAGACTGACCTTGATCAATGCGGTGTTGTCTAACCTCCTGATTTTTTATCTGTCGGTGTTCAGAATACCGGTGGGAGTACTTGAGCGCTTGGATCGCATTTGCATGCACTTTCTTTGGTAGGGCAGTGATGAATCGCGCAGAGTCCACATCTGGTCGACTGGGGGATGGTGTGTAAACCCAAGAAGGAGGGAGGAATGGGAGTGCTAGACAAACGCGTGATGAATCGGGCCTTATTGTCAAAATGGGCTTGGCGCTAGTTCTCGCAGAGGAATGCACTATGGAGGGATGTCATGAGGGACCGATATGGCGGAGGGGGTATCGGCGCGTGCAGATGGCCAGTGTTAAACGCTCGCGTGACGCAACTTTGCAAGGGTCTATTTGCGGACAGAGAAGAAGTAGAGACGGCGATTGCATGGAAGATTGGAAATGGTGCATCGGTGGACTTCTGGGCAGATCGTTGGAGTGGGACTGAGCGGCTTAGCGAGCTGGCCCCTGACATCTACCATTTGGCGACTAGAAAAGAGGGGACAGTTACGGAGTTTCACCAGACAGATACAAGGACATGGACGATCAAGCTCTCACGAGCGAGGCTAAGTGCGGGGGAAACCTCACAACTCGAGGTGCTTCTGGAATGCCTAGGGGTGCACCAGATACAAGCAGCCGAAGAGGACAGCTTCAGTTGGCGGCCGAGGGCCTCCGGGTGTATTCGGTCAAAAGTGCATACGACTGGTGGAGAACGGTTCAAACAGGGGGACCGATGTCAAGCGGGAAGTACTACCAAATCTGGAAGCCAAGGATCCCATTGAAGATCAAGGTATTTATGTGGTTTCTATCCCTAGAACGCCTCATGATGAAGATGCATCACGCGCGGTGGGCACCCGAGGCCTCAACGGAATGCGCGCTTTGTTTGGTGGCTCTGGAGACCGTCGAACACCTGATCTGTACGTGTCGGGTCGCTCAGGAATTTTGAGCAGAGGTGGGGAGGCAAACAAGCTTACAGACTTCCTTTCAAACGATCGAGGAACTGTGGGCGGCAGGGAAAGCCATGAAGAGGGCGGATGACAACAGTGTGGCTGCCATCATCACGCAATCCATAGTCCCAGCAGGGGCGTGGACGATTTTGGAGGACGCGGAACGACATCATCTTTAACGGCGCGAGAGTGTACCAGGAAAACATGTGGGACATGTTTCGGGGGTGCATGAGAGATTGGGGTCGGTACGTCGCTAAGGTGAGGGACGTGCAGTTTCGAGATGGGAACTCCTGATCATGGGGTGACAGTGTGTGTGCGAGAGTCCTAGCCTTGCTAGTTAGATTTCTCTTCTAACTTGAGGTGATGATTTTTTTTTCTTGTATCTTTTACTTTATCTATTCTTCCCCATTCAAAATTTGTAATTCAAATTCAGAAATGAAATCGGATAGCAAACATTTACTTTTCTTTAAAAAAAAACAAAAACAAAATAAAATAACATAATTGAACGTACCTTTCTTTTTCATTGAATTTTGTATGGTTTTGTGTTTGAACGTGGCGCAACAACCGTAGGCGGGTCCCGCGACTCGCAATCTGTGGGGTGTCAGCTTTATGACACCGGTCGGTCATCATGGATGAGACCACCTTTTGTTACAACTCCCTTCGAAATAGAGATATTTTAAAAAAGGTCCTTTTAAACGGGGGCATCGAGTGCAATTAATATATATTCAATTTTCAACCATGATTAAAAAATAAAATAATTCATTGAATCGAAAAAATATAATACGGAGGAGTTATATAAACCCCTTTTTTTTATACCACCCCACCCAAATTTTATAAGCAACAACCCCACCTCTCTATGTACATCAAAATCTACACTATTCAACCCCACCCCATCATCATATTTTTTTCTCCACTGCTCTGAATCTCCTCATCGCATCAAACTAACCACCGACGCCCGACCCGATGAACGGACAACACAACAACACCACCATGACCACCACCACCAGCGCCCCTTCCTTCCCTCTTCATCCCCTGTTGTCCCCCTCTGGGAAAGCATATCAATCATTCATCAGCCCTAACCACCACCACCACCACCACCAATCCTCAACAACAACCACTATTGTCATTGATCGCCCCTTCACCATTGCCAACGCCGTCATCTTCATCACTGTCGCAGAGTCCGATGTGGTTCCAGAGGCTGTGTTGGGATTAAATCTAGATGGTGGGGTCATCTCGGGCTTGACATAAACTCCCACTTTGGCTTTGTCGCCTCCACTGGTGGGGACTTCGATCTCGACTACATCCTGAGGTGAGCCTGATGGTAGAGATGCTGCATGGAGAGAGGGGGCTCTCGGGGTGGGGGCAACGTCAGTTGTGGAGGACATTGAAGAGCTTGCCGGTGGCGGTGACGCCGATCGCTACAAGAATGCGTAGCGCGTCTCAACTGGCTACTTGGGGACGGGGTGGGTTCCTCTCCTTAAAAGAAATTGAATTTTTATTTTTTAATGGTGTGGGATGAGTAACTAGTGGGTTGGAAATAATGCCCCCCAAATATCTGAGTTTTGAATCAATGTTTAATCATTATATTAATCAAATTTAAATAATAATTTTATTATAATATAATAATAATAAATATGTGAATTATGATTATTAAATAAAATATTTTTTAAAAATATTTTCTATTTTAAAAATATTTGCATAATTATCAAATATTAAATCTTATTTTATCATTTACTTAATATCATAGCATAATTTTATAAAATCTTATTTATTTATTAAATTTAATATTTTACAATTAGTGAATCTTAATTTCTATGAATAATAATCATCCCCGTCAGCTCAATAAATGAGTTGACTGGTTCTTATTGATTTTTCATATTGTCAGGTTTTAAAGATAAACCGGCATGGAAACTAGATCCAGTGAAGGGTTAACTATTCAACCCCATCAAACATTTAATATTTCAACACAAATGTTAGAAAACATGTGTTGTGCAAGATCTTCTTTTGAAGGAAATTATAGATATATCCATTTCATTAAAAATAACAAAACAGATAATGTTCGAGTTTAATGAAGATGAAGAGATGAACTAAAAAACCAATACAAAATAAAGAAAGATAAAAAGAAGATCGAAGGAAACCCCATGATCAATAGCGCAGTAGAAAATATTTCTACCCAGCTACACCATTCCCACCACTTAGTTACTCTACCCCTCTCAATTCCTCCTTACATGGATATGAGCGCCTCTACCATCTATGTACCCAACTCCTTGATACTTTATTATTTCTCAAGTCCCATTTGGATATAAATTAAGTTATTATAAAATTTATGACTATTATAATATAAATAAAAATAAAAATTATGGATAAAAATTTATAAAAAATAAAAAATAATGATAATTAATTTAACAGTGGACTCACATATTTTTTTAGATTAAATAACCTATAATAACTTAATTTTATATATTAGTTAAAATTTATATACCATTTAATATCAATTAAAGTATACACACTCTCATTATTTTAGTCTTCCAAACTTACCTTTCTTTCCGTGTCGTCCAAGGTCCTGTATTCTCTCATTCACCTCCGTTTTATTCATATTTCTCACATATTCCAATTTCCACTACCCTGACCGGCCTGACGATTTATTGTGCAATATTTTAAAAAATATATATATATTGCATTTTTTTCGAAAGGAACGGATAATGCGCATGCCAATTTTCTTGAAACACTGTCTCATCACAACCGTCTAATCAAAAGAACCCCACCCATCCAACGGCCATAAAACTCTCATCCCAACGAGACTGTTCCTGCTTCGCCGCCATGATGTCAATCTTCCGAAGCCGCCACCATTTCCTGGTACATACCTACATGAATCCTTCTTTTTTGCATTTCAATCCCTCAACACATTCAATTTATAAACAAATCCAAAATAGAATCTTCTCGCGTTTCATAAATAATAATAAAAAATAATATAAGATCGGTCCCTGCATATTCGATCACAGTCGATACTCTTTTTCTTCTGCTGCTGCTTCGCAGAGGAGGCTCGTGTCATTGGGAGGTGAAAAGCGGAGGAGCGGAAGGAGAGGGGAGATGGAGAGCGCGCTGAGGGAGTTGAGCATCAGAGACGGCGAGTCGGTCCTCGACATGTCGCCGAGGTCCACCGTCGGCGGCGGCGTCGAGGACGCCTACGGTGAGGACCGGGCGACGGAGGACCAGCTCGTCACGCCTTGGACCGTCACCATCGCCAGGTCCCTTGCTCGTCCGTTTGTTTTTCTTGCGTTCGATTTGGTTGATTTGATATGTGTGTTGTGTTTTGAATGTCGAGTGAGTGAGTCTTTAGTTCTGTTTTGGTTTGTCTTATCTGTCCAACTTGTCTGATTTTGTGGGATTCATTTAAAAATTTTGTGTTTATTTTTAGTAATTTATAGCTTCCTTTGATAGATCGTGAGCGATCTGTGCCGTTGGTTTCTTGATCCTCAAATCTGTTCGTCAGATTTTTTTTTTTATTTTTTTTAAATTTCATTTGTTTCAGATGTTGATTTTGGTCGATTTTATTGGATTTCTGTGGATCTCATTAAATGAAGGTTTGCAATTGATTAGCGATCTGTGCTGTCCGTTTATGTTCTGTAATTTTTTTTAATCTGATTTTGTTTTGTTTTTCCGCTTTTTTTAATTGTATTTTTTTGTGGATATATATTTTTCTATGTATTGCGCATCTGATTTTTAACTGTGTAATCAAGCAGTTGAGATTTTTTTGTACTGTGAATTTTTTATTTTACTCGGTAGCTTTGTTTGATTGAACTCCGGTTTCATGTTTCTTAATTTTGTTGATCAGACAATTTTCTATTTGTTGATGTTTTTGGTCGATTTGTTATATCTCACACTGAAATGAAGGTTTAAAAATGACATTAGATGTATTATCTTAAATGTTTTATCTTACACTGTCTTTAATGAATATAATATATATAAAAGGATTAACTTTGCCTCAAAAAAAAAAGATGTTTTTTTAGCAATTTATTTTGGAACAAGATAACAGGATAGAAGAGAATAAAAACAGGGTATAGAAATGATTTAGAAAAAAGAGAGAGAATAAAGGAAAGAGAAAGAAATACTTGATGGACAGATGGAGTTGATATAGAGAGACTCACCAGGGTTTCATGTTGATGCTTGTAGGATTTATACTCAATTCATTTGTTTGTTTTTTGGGTTGGAGAATTGCCTGATTTGTTGGTCAATTTTGTCAATCAGATTTTTTATGCTTTCTTGGTCCACTTATATAGTTATATGTATATCAATGGCTCTTACAGTGAAATGAATGTTTGCAAAAAAAAATTATTTGTAATGTATTTTGAATTTCACATTTCATTTTGTTTTTTGGTGCTGTAGTGGTTTTTCATTGTTGAGGGATCCCCATCATAACAAGGGCCTTGCTTTCACGGAGAAAGAGAGGGATGCCCACTACCTGCGAGGCCTCCTGCCGCCTGTCTGCATCGGTCTCGGGCTTCAGGTCTCTGTCCCATTAATCCAAAACTGTCGCGCGTAAACCTGTTTTGATATTACTCATGCTTGGGGGTGGATCTATACTTAACAGGAGAAGAAGTTCATGCAGAATCTGCGGCAATACCAGGTGCCGCTGCAAAAATACGTGGCGATGATGGACTTACAGGTATAGTTGTTTAGGGTTTGTTGACTTGGTTTATTTGGTCTTTGATTGATAATTGGGATTTGGTATTTGATGTAATCAGGAGAGGAATGAGAGGCTTTTCTACAAGCTTCTTGTGGATAATGTTGAGGAACTGCTCCCTATTGTATACACGCCTACTGTTGGTGAGGCATGCCAGAAGTATGGGAGCATCTTTAGGCGTCCCCAGGGCCTTTACATCAGCTTAAAGGAGAAGTAAATCCTTGTCAATCTTTTTATTTTTAAATTCTTCATGAATTGTAAAAAATAAAATGTTGCTTAATGTATATGTTATCTACAGAAATTCTCAGGTTATCAATATGCTTACATGTTTTTATAATTTTTGAATCCCCAGCATTCATGGATCAGTTAAAAATCATTTACGTTGCAGTAAACTAGCTATTATTTTACATTCAATGTATTCACCTATTCGTCCATGTGGACTACGGAATGTTGGTGGTTTTGCAGGGGAAAGATCCTTGAAGTGCTGAAGAACTGGCCTGAAAGGAGCATTCAAGTTATTGTCGTAACCGATGGAGAACGTATCTTGGGGCTCGGAGATCTAGGGTGCCAGGTAAAATAAGTAACTTTGTTTACAGTGAGCTTTGGATATATATTCTTTGCTTATTTGACATACCTGTTGGTATATGAATATCTGTAGGGAATGGGAATACCTGTTGGTAAGCTTGCTCTTTATACAGCTCTCGGGGGAGTGCGTCCATCTGCTGTAAGAATTTTCTTCCTGGAGCCGTTGTTGGCTGTCCATTTTTGAACAAGATCTTTTATGTCAAGGAAAACAAAAGAGATGTAAATTACACATATGCAACTATTTCTTGGTTCTTGTAAAATTTGAAATTTTGTGTTATCTTTTGCAGGGTTTGCCTATTACGATCGATGTCGGGACAAACAATGAACAATTGTTGAATGATGAGTTCTACATAGGGCTCAGGCAAAAGCGTGCAACTGGCCAGGTAACTCCATGATTGATATAGTTTGTAAATAAGCACTATTTTCAGGAAAGTATTTATCATAAATCTTGGTAGCACTGAGGGTCAGGCTTGCTTCTCCGTTGTTGACATATAGGAATACCACGACTTCATGTATGAATTTATGTGCGCTGTGAAGCAGAACTATGGGGAGAAAGTCCTCATACAGGTAGGTTTGTTTATCTGATCATGTTTGTTATCTTCTTTTGGCTCACTGAACTGTTTGGTATAATCCTATAGTCATGTGATTGTTATATTTTTTCTGATAGCCCGATTTCATTTAAATCTGCAGTTTGAGGATTTTGCAAACCACAATGCTTTTGATCTGTTAGCGAAATATGGCACAACTCATCTTGTGTTTAATGATGATATTCAGGTAAACCGTGTCAATTCTTGTCCGGCCTATTACACCTTGTAACCTGAAGTCTTTTAAGGCCATGTTGTTTTCTAGTAAACCATTATTTATCTCAAGATTATTACTGTATAATGTAGGGAACAGCTGCAGTGGTCCTTGCAGGGTTGGTTGCAGCTTTGAAGCTGGTTGGTGGAAACCTGGCTGATCACACTTTCTTGTTCCTTGGTGCTGGCGAGGTCAATATCTTGTTGAATCTGATTTTTGGAGTGATAAATAATATTTCATTTCCTCATATTCCTTATATGGGTTTTCATATCTAATTGGAGCTGAAAACCATTAGATAAACACTTCTCTGCTCGGTGGATGCCATTTGCTCAAGTTCTTGAATATTGGGATATAGAATGCATCTTGAACTGTAATATGCTTAGCAAATATATAAGCTACAGAGCCACAAATAATGAATCTATAAGAATTGACCCTACAAACTATGAAACTTGGGGATGAAAATGCAATAGTGATTCCAACTTTTGAGTTAGTGGATAGGAAATGAATAACTGGGTAAGTGCAATGAATGTGTAGAATGCATCTTGAACTGTAATCCTCTTAGCAAATATATAAGCTACAGAGCCACAAATAATGAATCTATAAGAATTGACCCTACAAACTATGAACTTGGGGATGAGGATGCAATAGTGATTCCAACTTTTGAGTTAGTGGATAGGAAATGAATAACTGGGTAAGTGCAATGAATGTGTCATGAATGCGAAGTATCCAACAAAACTTCTATTAGTTGGGTGAGGCCAGATGACCCAGATATATGAAGTTGCACAACTAATGAGATGCTAACAACAATGCTATGGTTCATGTCAGTGTTTGGTAACGCGATTGCAAAACTGATTTTCTGCAATCGCTGGATTTAAAACTGATTCTGCAAGAAGCTGCCTCCTCCCAGCCATCTCAAATCGCAGCGTTTGTGCACTATTTGCCTGAAATCTGTTTGCAGTAAGCTGCGATTGTAAAACTATTTGGTTGCATGATTGCAGAACTAGTTTCCTGCAATTGCAAACGCTGCGCAATCGCGCAACCAAACGCTTAATGCTTTTGAAACTTGATTTGTGGGATTCTGAAAAATAATGTAGAAATTTGATATCTCAAAAACTCATGGTACTAGATGAAAATTTCAGGTAGTGTTGCACGTGTATTGTTCTGGTTTTTCCCTTTTTCCGAAAGTAACATGTCCATGATTTTGTTCGGGTGTTTGCAGGCTGGAACTGGGATAGCAGAGCTGATTGCCCTTGAGATGTCGAAAAGGGTATAATAAAATAGCTAGAGCTATGATAATATCTAATCATTAGTTTGTTCTCTTATCTGTTTGCACCTCAGAGAATATGGTGTATGGGCGCCAAGTTTAACTTTTGAAATTGAAATATATTTGTCGACCATTGTTGCAGACAAAACTTCCTATAAAAGAGACCCGCAAGAAAATCTGGCTTGTGGATTCTAAGGTAGTATTATTTAAGTTTAAAAGCCTAGAAACATATTCCCTTTATTATCCCTTGTATATCTCATTCTTTTTTTTATTACTATTCCAACAAGTCTACGAATTCTATTTTTAGGGACTGGTTGTTGGCTCCCGTTTGGGCTCGCTCCAAACATTCAAGAAGGCTTGGGCTCATGACCATGAACCAATTAAAACACTATTGGAGGCTGTCAAGGTGTTGTTCTTCTCTTGATCAAATATTCTCATATATGCAGTAGCAAAAGCTTTTTTCTTCTTCTTTTTTTTAATATATCCTGTTTGAGACTAATACTCCCTATGAATAGGAGTGAAAAAGCTTAGTTCCATATTTCACTTATTTAAAGAAGCACGATGTTTTACATTACAATTGAAGATGCAAAATGGACAGTCACCTGTTCAATCCATTTCTTACTTGCTCATGCAGTTTCTTGTGATAGATGCACAATATATCACTCAGTATATTCATCAGTTCGAAATCATTTTATATTTAACACGTTATCTCATTAGGCAATCAAACCAACTGTGTTGATTGGAACTTCCGGTGTTGGAAAAACGTTCACTAAGGAGGTGGTTGAGGCCATGTCCTCCTTTAATGAGGTATCTGAGATTTTTTACTCTCATATCCTATAGTCCTTTATATCCATAGGTTAGATATTATGATTTATAGGAGAGAATGCGCTTTATGATAATCATTTCAAATCAAACGCAGAAACCTGTTATTCTTGCGCTATCAAACCCAACTACGCAGTCGGAATGCACAGCTGAGGAAGCATACAAATGGAGTAATGTTAGTATTCCCCCCCCCCCCCCCCCCCCCCTCCCCCCTCTCCCTCTCACTCACACACAAGTGACTTATTTATTATCTGTTAATTTGCAGGGTCGAGTAATTTTTGCTAGTGGAAGCCCTTTTGATCCCATTGAGCATAATGGAAAGACTTTCATTCCTGGCCAGGTCATTTTTTTCCCTGTTCATATCCTTTAAAGAGTTTAAAATTTTTATTTCCACACAATGGTTTTTGAGATTTTAGGATTAATTCCATACATCTCTTTGAATTCTTTCCAGGCTAATAATGCCTACATATTCCCGGGACTTGGTCTGGGGCTTGTGATTTCTGGAACCATCAGAGTCCATGATGACATGCTTCTCGCAGCCTGTGAGTTTTCATTTTTGTGTAGATTAATTCTACCTCAATTTTTTTTCAACGATACTGGTTCAAGATTATGATTCTCTCTTCCAGGTATTAGTTATAAAAAAATGATTTCAGGATAATCACAGTATGAGAAGGAAACTGGATTAACTCATAGCCATTATTGAATTCTGCTGAAACTCTTCTTGCCATAAGAAGTAAAAATTCACCCTTCATGTAAAGTTGATTTTCTAAGTTTTAGTTTCTTGCTCATATAATTTGATTTGGAATTTGGATGCAAGCACGATTTATCCTGATGAGTAAAATATTGTTTATTCTGATTATCCATCTAAAGCTATAACTATAATCTAACACAAACACAAAAGACAAAATTCTACCAAAACCGAGAAACAACCTAACATAAAATCATCTAATTCTTCTCTGTCATTGTATAACTATTTTATGGTTGAATAAGCTGTCCGACTATCTGTGAACCAAACAGGGGTTGAGGATAGGCAGTTTGTTAATGGCTTAAGACTTCTATTTTGTCGTGACAAGTTAAAATGTTGCATTCCATATAATAGTTGCCTGGAATATTCGATAGACCTTTTTGTGATTGTCATGTTTGAAATTCTGTGACCATTTCTAATTTCTCAGGCATGCATTCTCAAGTATTATGACTCTTAATGTAGAATTTCATTTATTTGATTCAAAAACCTCTAAATATTACAGATCGATGGGTTCATTTTCTTTCCGTAGAATAGTTTCTAGTCCATTGCCAATTGGATTACTGGGAGGCAATGAGCTTATGCAACATCAAGATTGATAATAGTTTCTTAGTTATTGGGCTCGAACACATCAGCAAGCCAAATTGTTGGGTAGTAGTTCATTATAAAATTTACATTTTCTCTGTTTTCAATCCTACCTGACTGCCTCAAATGTCATTTCTTCTGGCTTGTTTGTTTGTTCACAAATAAGGAGGCAGATAAGCAAAGAATAAACTTAATTATCGAAACAAGAACATGTTTGCGTTGCATGGATAAGTTATAATTATGTCTTGATAAGGTAGAATGAGATAAACTTGGGGATGCATGCACATATGTTTTATACTTTTATTCCTGTTTATCTTCACTATGATAAAAAAAAAGACAAGAAATTAGCCAAACATAAAATAGAATAGCAACCAGACAGAAAATCATCTAATTCTTCTTGATCACTATATAACCATTTTGTGCCTGAATAACCCGGGGGGGGGGGGGTGTGGTGGTGGTAAAGTCTTTCTTCCATAGAATCTACTGAATCTAGCAAGGATTATGAACATGACCTGAACAGCACCACCCTTTCAAGAGCATCTAATGAATTTATTTTTTCGTCCTTAACTGCATCACCTATAATCATCACCTGCTTTCTTTTTCACCTGAACAGCGGAAGCATTAGCTCAGCAAGTAACACAGCAGAACCTTGAGAATGGGCTGATCTATCCACCATTCAAGAGCATCAGGAACATATCTGCCAACATCGCCGCAAATGTAGCCGCCAAAGCCTATGAACTTGGTAAGCAATCTTATTTCATCTAGGCTTCGGCTGGAACCAATTCTCAAATTGATTCAACTTTTACGAAATCAGTTTTTCAGATAATCAATTCCAAATGGAATTTTTAAAATTTCAGCTTTTGGTTTCATATTCTGGTTTTTATATACGTAGCCATTAAAAAGAAAGTAGTTTTTTCTCGAATCGAATATTAATTGATCACACCAAATATATGTAATATGCAGGTTTGGCTACTCGGCTCCCTCGCCCGGCGGATCTGGTGAAGTACGCGGAGAGCTGCATGTACACCCCCATCTACCGCAACTACCGGTAAATCTACAGGTATTTCTTGTGCTCTCTACCCAGTACTGTATTTTGTTTTTATGACTTTGTTTTGTGGAACGTCTCCTCTGATACGTATATATATTGTATTACATAAGTCGTACGTTAAATAAGTATAAATTTGTACCACTAGTTGTCTCTGTTTGAATCGCTATTCTTGGCGGTACTTGTAAATGTGTACGTTTAACTTGAGTTTGTGAAGTAATAAAAAATAAGGGGATCAGTTTGACGTTCATTTTCATTCTTCTTGTGTTGGGTTCCATCCAGGCAAATTATTTTTTAGACATGGCTGGCAAAAAATTTCCCTCTATGGCTCCCTAATATCTTCTAAAACTAGATTCCTCCACCTATAAATATTTCATTATGGTTTAAAATTTTTTGTTTTACTATAGAGACAACTATTTCCCGTTTGGTAGAAAAATGTGGAATAGGACGGAAATAATGGATAAGCCTAAAAATAATATTATTTGCAAGGAATAAGTTAATATAGTTATACTAGAATGTGTGAAAATAATTTGTTATTGGTATTCCGGTTGCCCCTTTTCATTGTGTATTCCACTCGTATAAATAGGATTCTCGTGTTAAATCACTTGTTATTACATCCTATAAATTAGGCGTCTCAAATGAAATTTTTCACATTTTATAAACTTTTATTTACATCTTATTAACATTTTATCCATAATTTATTCATGGTTAACTAAACAATAAAATTTCATTATTATGTTTTTCTTAGATATAAAAAAACACACAATAAAATAGAAAATGACTTTGATTGATATAGATTTCTATATTATAATAGTTATCTATTTAAAAATAATTTTTTTGTCGCTAGAATTCAACTAAATCAAAATATAATTGGGGATTGCATCGTAAACTCACTTTTGAGACCGGATCCGGTCAGTGCAGAGCTCGGTTTGTTCGGTCAGTATCGAACTACATCACGTTCAAATCGAACTGCATCACTTATAAATCGAACTCTACAACCAATTGTTGGATATATTTTTCACTCTTATTGGATACTGATGATACTTAAGAATTCATATTTTCTTTAATAGTTGATTGAATTCAATAAGAGAGTAAAAAATATACCCAACAATTGGTTGTGTAGTTCAATTTATAAGTTGTGCAGTTCGATTTGCACGTGGTGCAGTTCGATACTGACCGACGTCGAGCACTGACCGGATCTGGTCCCACACTTTTACACCTCAGCTTTTAGGTGTAAAAAAAATCACTTTTGAAATGTGCTTTTCAAGGTTGAATAGCAAGATTATGAAATCTGACAACCAAACGGGCCTAACCTCCACTTTTTTTAAATGGGTCTTAGGAGAAACCAGAAAAAGATTAAATACTCTAAATCGGTTAAAATAATTGATTTTGAATAAGCTATTCTTAAATAGTTTTTCATAAATCTAAAATTTTAATAAGCTATTCTTAAATAGCTATTCTAAAATTAGTTTAATTAATTTGTTTGACATTTGGACCAAATGGGGGGGGGGGGGGGGGGGGGGGGGGGGGGGGGTGGGGTTTGGAAGCAGTGTTTGAGTGATTTTACTTTTAGGCAGGCTGTGTTTGGTTCACTCAGTTTTCTACGCTTATTATGCTGAACACCGAAAAATGAGCGCTTATATGATAAGTCATTGTTTGATTGACACATAAAATCAACTCTTAAAATATCCTCATTCAATAAATAAGCCCGTCAAAATTTCATCAGTGGCGAGGTTACTTTTTTTCGATACTCACATTATGCCCTTCTAACCACTTGCGAAAAGACCCAACTGCCATTGCCTTGAACCAAAATTTACGAATGATATAAAGCCCTCTTCCCGACCCCCTCTCTCTCCTCATCCATTTTCATCAAAACCTATTCCACCCTGACCCCCTCTCTCTCCTCATCCATTTTCATCAAAACCTATTCCACCCTAACTGAGAATATTCACTACCATCACCTAATGAACCAACCACTTTTTTTTTTTTGCACTCTTTAAAAATTATCAGCATAACCTCTTTCTACACTTATTAAACAATACTTGAAATCCACATTCCGCCACGCCAAACTACGCCACCTTACTGTTTTACACGAAACCAAAAAGATTTGACAGTACAATTTGGAAAACGCAGAGGACTATCAATAACTAATTAAAAAGTATAACTAATTTTTTAGTTATAAATGTCACTCCAAAAATGAAAAAGAAATACGATATTTGGAAATCAATTTTCAAAAGCTAAAACCATGACTGAATTATATGATGTAGAAAATATTATTACACTTAATTCATTTTACAATTCAAAACGTACTCCGTTCATGTTTTCATTTTTTTAAAATCATATATTTCATTTTATCTAATGAGATGTATTTCCATTAAAAAGGTGAATGATATAATTTATAAAAGAATATAAAAAAAATTCTAATAAAATATATATCTCATTACAGTAAGCGAAAGGAGCTAACAAGATACATAGGACTACATTTATGACTAGGGCTGGTAAACGAACCAAGACGCTCGGGCTCGGCTCGTTCAGGCTCGTTCATTTAGATAAATGAGCAAGCTTGAACAAGTTTTAAAGCTCGGTTAGGCTCGGGACCTGGATCAAGCTTCATTTTATGTTCAAATTCGACTCGTTTGTGTTATTAAAACTTAGTTGAAGTTTGACTAAACTCCTTTACAAAATCAGAATATTAAATTAATACAAAGCTATGGTCGTTTAAGCTCATTAACTTGGCTCATTTATGCTAAAATTTTGTTTTCAATCCCTAAAAACCCTAAAATGAAGAAGAATGCTAGGCTCGTTGAGGCTCGTGAGCTCGGCTCGACTCAGCTCGGCTCGGCTCGTTTATAAACGAGCCGAGCTTGAACATGTCAAAGCTCGGCTCGTTCGGCTCGTTTACCACCCCTATTTATGACCGTAAAAATGATTGAATGTAACAACGCATATAATCATATGGTCATATGATGCTGTTTGGTGTAATAATCAGGGATCTCAAAACATCAGCACACAAATTTACAGATTTTTGCATCGATTTATAAATATACAGGGGGAAATTATCACTCTTTCAAGAAATCTATGAGCGCTTAGATCAATTTTTCACTGTCTTGAAGAAAAAAGGGAAAGCTAAAATCTCACTGAATCTCCAAGTATCTTGTGCATACATCACAGGAAACAAGACACTCTATCATTGCTACATAACTGCAGAAAGTAGAATTAGATGCTATAAAAATGGAGTGTGAAATTCCAATATGCATAATATGTATATATATATGTATACATACAAAATCTGTTAAGAGGTTAACATAACAGAAAGAGATCAAAAACCTGTCACACTATTGCATGGTGTCGGCAACCTGGGAGCTTCGGATTCCCCAGAACAGCCTTGGCAGCAAGCCCTTCTTGGTGGCCGTGAAGAGCCATCCCATGTTCGTCTCACAAACGGCGCAGTTGGTGACCGTCCAAGCATACCTGTAAGGATGGGAAAACACGAAATACAAAACAAATATATTAGAGACAACAAAATCATCAATGTCAGGATAAAAATTTGCTGCGTTGGTTTTTCTGTTCACTTTCAACATCGCCTAAGAGGTTTGCTTCAAAGTCAGAGACTGCAGTCTCATAAGTCGCCAATGAAGGCATGTGACTAAAAAATGTTACAAATCTCGTACGCTAGACACGTGAGTGGCGTTGGAAACTGACAAGACCTAATGGGATGTAGCCCAAACCGCACCCATCTCTCATCTTCTGTACATTTTAGCTTTACTTAATATGATATTGATTCTTAGTTGAGGATCTAGCTATATGAGTAAAAAGCTAGTTTAAGCAAAACAATCAGAAGGAGAAGGCCAAAGCAAATAGAAATTTGTAATATTACATTTTTTATAAACCATACACCCTTCTTCTACTTTAAATTATATGGAAATTATCCTCCACTTAGTGAAACATATAAATTTCAGTCTTGAGAAAGAAGAGTACGATATGGTCTTACCCTGGGAACCAACTATGCTCCTTGACAGGAGATCCTCTGAGCACTAGACCAGATGCATTATGGAGGGTCATCACCTCATGAACATAACCGTGAGGGTTCACGTAGGCATTGAGTGGTCCATCGCTCGACATCACAACCATATCACTTCGCTTTGCAATCACAGTCTGTGCCAATAAAAACAGAATAAGTATGAACTAAATACCCTTCTTATATACATATAATTAGATATATAGCCAATCCATAACATCTTCTCTATTGCATGAAAACACAGCAAGCATTACATTTTTAATAAATTGGACAAGTGCTTACTGCCAATCTATGTCATATATTTTAATAAATTCAGTTATTTACCAGTTTAAAGAGAATAAAAGGTAGTCGCGTATCTATGCCTTATATTTTAAATTAATTGGACAAGTGCTTACCAGACAATTTTTACAACGAACTTGATCAAGGGACTCGAGTATCTGAATCTCTCTCCGCAGTCTATAAGAAATCCCATCGATCTCTAACAGTTCCTGCCTTGTAGATTCTGATACTGGAACTTTACTTCCAATATGAAAGGACAAAAGATCTGGCTTCCTTATTAGCTCATCCATACGCGGATATCCAATTATCTGCCTCCACATATCTGCGATCATGTCATATTATGATCAACACATCATTGATTAACCATAAACTCTTTGACAGTCTTAAAGTTATTGATTTATAAGCAATGATTTCGTCATAAATGATCTTATTTATAGATTGATGACACCATTGATTTTTCCATAGATACTAACAAAAAACCACCTGGATAGATATTGCCTAAGTCATTGGCATCTCATTCATATGCCCACGCAAAGTCTAAAAACAAACACACAAGAATATATTTCATAGATTACAAATCAACTCAAATCAACCCAGAATCATACCAGTATTGGAAAGAGAGAAAAAATCCAATTCATGGACGACTGCTTAGGTATAAAAATTCATATTTCACACAACCACTCAAATCACAAAAAAAAAAGAACTTAATTAATGTATCTGTTAATCGTTTATGCATTCATTTGATCCAAACTAGTTTGAACAACAGGTTTTATCTACGATGACATTTACTGACATTTACTTTTGCGTTCACCACCATTTATGTGGATGCTGGGGAGTTCATGCATTGTTTTATTCCTATGACAGAATTAGTTGATATACAGCTTACTTTTAAACTCTTAATCCTTATTAATGAAGAGTTTTTATTACTCTTGCATATATAAGTTTTACATGCAGAGCTATGATGTTGCAGCAGTCATTTTCAGAAGAACCCATAAAAATAGAATAATGAAATAATATAACCATAGCATCTATCACTCTTTTAAACTATAAGAAAATGATACATATGGTACAACAAAACAGAAATTATGCAACCAAGGCAAAATGATTAGTTACCTGCTGCCCGTTGAGCAAGAGAATAAGAATCATACATTTCATAGACCCAATGAGGCCAGAATGTCATTGGAGCTTTGTGCAGCCATCTTGGGTTATTAGCAGCCAGATCTCTTTCCAATTTTCCATTTTCGCCAGAATTTCTCCCTGTAGAAGATTCCTTGCAGGTTTTTAGATCAGTGCTACCACTTGTACTTGCTTTTTCGTGAACATGATCGCGTCGTGATCCTCTTGAGAGTGAGTTGTCGCATCTTATCAACTTATCCCTTCCCCTAAGTGCATTCTCGTCATCGCTGCTCACAGGATCATCAAACAGTCCAGAATCATAAACAGGTTCACTTCCGGGCTGCTCCATTATTGTATCAGATGGTGAATAATAACTATTGCTGCTTGTATCAGACATGGCCTCCCATGTATTTTCCTCAACCTCATATTCCCCACACCTGGCGTGAGGAGCAACTGAATGTACTCCATGTGACCGAGTATGCCTCGGAAAGTTTCTTACTAAAGACAATTTTGCAAATGCATCCTTTGGGGTTCTCAAAGGTACATCTTCCTGGATAATTTGGACCTCTGCACATGGCTATTCACCAAATGATTTTGACTATGATGCATTGCCCAGAGAGATATCTATATATCAAAATTGAAAATAAATAAAGGGACCTTACCGCTCCTTCCACATCCATCCACCTCCTCCGCACGTGAAATCGCTGTTGGCCACGAGCAACTACATTTAATGAGCCATCATCCAGCCGCCGATATTGCCGTATCTGATACATTTCAAAAGTATGGCCGCATCATTTTCAAAATAAATATTTGGAAACTTGAACTTAGATCACTGAGAGATACTTTTTTGTTTCCAATATTATCATGGAAAGTTTAACATCAGACAAAAATCCACACGAATAAATTTCCATTGAACAAAAGAATTTCAAATACCCATACCTCGGCAGTTGTCCCAATAGTGGAACATTGAAACCTATAGCCATTAGGGTCCAAGTTAACACGAACCTGGACATGTTTTTTTTCCGGAAATCAATTTCATGCAGGAGATGTAGGGCAAATAATAAATTTCCTGATCAAGAAGGCCAAAAGCTGTAGGGAAAGATCACACACCACGCCAATTGTACAAGGAGCGTCGACCTGATTAAGTGCTCTTTCCACGGCAGCTATAAATCCAGGCTCAATTACTCTTAAAGGAAGTGTGGCCTCTGGGAATAAAACAACTCCTGATAAATAATAACTGTCGAATCAGATTTCACATAAACAGCTAATCTATAGGCAAAAGGTTACAGAAAACACTATATTTTAGACGAGGCAGTGAGGCACATCCTGCTATTTGATTCACTTCAGTGGGAAAAAGAAAGGAGTATGATATTCCCTTTCTTGATCAACAAATAATAATCGATTGGAAACTGACAGCATACCTTGGAGATAAAACATTGGAAGATTCAGCACTGCACCACCATCCAAAAATGCCACCCTGCCATGAGTATCATCCACCTCTGTCACAAGCAAAAAAAATATCATCTGTATACCACAAGTTTTAAGTAGAATTAGAGACAGCAACACATCAAAAATCAATATTTAAACACCTACCACCAAGATATGTATGCAACGGCGCCAAACACATGTTGAAGGTAATCCCACCAGAAGAGTCCGCCCCTCCATCTACACGTCTTCTAAGGTCCCAAATAGCAAAGCAGGAGGGAAAAAAAACTGAGTCAGAGACAATAGCGTCTAAGTTCAACAGACCTAATTTACATTTGAACTTGGTTTTCAATGCTTATAGAGATAACAGCCACTGCAAAGATAACAAATAATCCAAAATGTAGAATTATGCAATGAAAATGAGTCCAATGACCAATAATGAATCAAAATTAGAGAAATTTTCACATATTTGCAAGGACGATAAATACTCCACATAGTGAAATTATGCTATAAAAAATAAGTCTAAGAACCACTACTGGATCAAATTTAGGAAAATCCAATATGAATTACTCAACGAAGCTAGACGATCTAAACCAAATTGTATAACTAAGACATTTGATGAATAAACAATTGAGATTCCCCTCGAATTTGCATTACTAACCAGTAACCACTCATGCATTCCATAAAAACTCGAATTCCTGTTTCTAATGAACATACTATCAACCCAAAACCATCAAAAAATACAAAATTTCAATGCATCAAACAAGCTACCCTAATTCACTCCAATAAAAACCAAAACAAATCGGCAACTCTTCTTCCCAAGCCAAACCACCACTGTCAATTGAGTTTCCACAGATTCGCATGAAATTTTCGACAGATTAAACATAACCAAACGATGATTTCGGAGAAATCAGTGAAAATGGGAGGGAACTGGGGAAAACCTAGGGTCCTCGCCATCGTCGTCGGACTGTTGGAGGTCCGAATCGACCTCCTCGATCTCCAGCTCCTCCATGTCGAGCTCTCTTATACGCTGCATCTGGAGCCTCTCGTACTCCTCCAACCGGTCGTCCTCCATTGATGATGATTGTGGAGAAAACGAAGAGAAACCACGAATTTAGGTTTTTTTTTTTGTTCGAAGAAGGCGTTGTAAAACGTTAAACACGATGGGGGGGGGGGGGGGGGAACTTTTATGACCGTCGGTTTTTACCGTCTGCGTTGGAAGCAAAGAAATCCCTTGCCGTATATGAGTTTCCATCCATTTTTTCTGCGTTCGCCGACTCCGTAAAAACATAGATTCGGACAACGCAGTCTCTCCCCGTGTTTCGACATTGTGAACCCCCACCAATCCGGATCCAAGGGGAGCGGATCCTAAGTCGGGAGCCTAAATGTGTAAAGATTACAGTAATGCCCTGCTTGGCTTGGTTGGACAGTTGAAATGGGAAACGTGGTAGCAGTGGAGATGTTTTGAGACGTTTTAAAATGCTGCATTTTATGCGAGACACTAGTCTTATGAACGATGGATGTCATTTGTTTTGACGATTCTCTTTTTTTTATATTAGTAGGCAGGCGTCTTACATTTGGCGTCTTAGAGTGTAGATACATTGGGATTTGATTTGCAATTAGGAGGCGGTCCTAGGAGGGATATGCTCGTTTAGACCGTCGGTTTTTACCGATAATTACAGCGTAATTATGGGAAACGTTCACGGTGTAAAGCAGTGGATTTTCATTGAAGCGGTGTAATTTGAGACGTTTTAAAATGCTGCATTTTATAACACATAAAACGCGAGACACTAGTCTTTGTTTCATGAACGATGGATGTCATTTGTTTTGACGATTCTCTTTTTTTTATATTAGTATTATTCCACAACACCAACATTGTACTAATGCACATCCAAATGGCGTCTTAGAGTGTAGATACATTTGGCATCTTAGAGTGTAGATACATTGGGATTTTGTTTGCGGCTCCATTTGCAATTAGGAGGCGGTCCTAGTCAACTATATATTTCAGATGGTATATACTACACTCTAGTATATGCTCGTTTAGTTTTATATATATATAAATTAATATATATATTGATTTATTTAGACGTATATTTTCTTTTCATATACTTTAAAATAAATCAAAATAGTACAGTAATGCAACGGGATTGAAAATTATTTTCCTTAATTTTATTGTTGATATCTGACTTGGACGGGATCGTAGATAACAAGTTGCACAATCTTTGGCTTATGGAAGGGACATGCATGAAAAATGGTTTTGATTTTTTAAAACATATATTTAGTTAATAAAATATATTTTGTATAAAAATAGAACACGCACTCGTATAACTTGAATACATGTTAATTTTTTTCCAGTATATACTTAGTTAATAAACCACATTCCTTTATAAGAAATAAAATACAATTTTGTATTAATTGAATGCGTATAAGTAAATACTTACTACTAAGATAATAAAATATATATTGTTCAATGATTCGGGTACGTGTGCATTTTTGTTCTTTTCTTTAATTTTTAACATAACTTTCGCTATCGGTCACCCCACGTCTATCGAGTACGGTAGTGAAAAAAATAGTTTAAAAGACCTACAAAGAATCTTTTGGAAAATAAATTTCAAGGATTTTGACTCCTTATGATAGAGAATAAGGCTTATAGGGTTAGTTTAAGAAAAAGATAAGCAGTGAGATAATGAATAATTATTAAAATAAGTGAATGGAAAGACATTTTTTCTCATTTAGTATATAAAAAAATTCAGGATAAACTATAGATAATTGTCTCATTTTTTAATGAAAATAAGGATATTTTGTTCCACCTAAATATTGGGTTAACATTGATCCTTACTTTTTATCTCAATTTTAAAATTGATAAATTATTTATCTCCAAAAATTAAAACAATTTATTCTCAAAACTTTAACTTCTTACCAAACTAGCCCATGTAGAGCCTTTTGGAGATGTTTTAATGTTGTAAAACAGCTCACCATGTGCATTGGTAATTGAGTTGCATATCGTTTTTGCAGTCTCATACGCTATAATAACACAGTATATAATGTATGCGGTTCTATCATAATATATGGCATATGATTTTTTATCATTTCATATAACAACATGCATTTTATTTAGAAAGTGTATGATTTTTATAAATAAAAAAATGATGTGGACCACAATTAGGTTGGCAATGGGGCTGATAATTTGATATAGTTAAATTGTAAAATGTGCTGGGCTGACCTGCCCGGCCAATAGGATCGTGATGTGTCAACCCATCTAATTGACGGGCCGTGGGTTTAAGTGGCAGCCCAGCGCGGCCCATAGGCAAGGCCTAGGTGGATGAAGGGAGAGCAAAAGGAGAGAGGTTGGGTGAATCCAACACTTAGGGTGCGTTTGGTTACGCGATTGCAAAACTGATTCTGCAGGAATCTGCGATTGCAAACCTGATTCTGCAGGAAGCTCACTTTCTCAGCTTTTTGAAATCACAGCTTTTGGGCACTATTTGCCTGCAATCGCTGGGTTTAAAACTGCGATTACAAAACTGTTTGATTGCACGATTACAAATGCAGCTTCTTGTAATCGCAATCGTAGCGCAATCGCGTAACCAAACACACCCTTAGTCTTTTTTATAATCCAAAATACAGTTTTATGTATATTATTAGAAATCAAGTGAAGCATATGTATTATTAGTATACATCGTTAAAAAAATTTACATTTATTAAAAATGAGTTTATTAAATTCAAAATGAAATGATATACAATGTTTATCCAAGTATATACATCGTTAGATGATGTTTATTATTTTTTAAAAAAGAAAAATATGTGTGGTATGCGTTTTAAACTGTAAAAAAGATTAAGTAACATTTTTCTTATTTTCTTCTAGTACATTGTGATCAATTTTATTTCTCGTGAAGAACATAATAGACAATGTTCGAATGAAGATGAGAACATAAGAATATTTTTTAAAGGAACTTGTGGGCATATCTATTCCAATAAAAATTTAAAAATAGACAATGTCTGAATGAGATTACAAGAGAGAAGAAGAGCAAGAGAAAAAAAATGAAAAGGAAGGAGTTGGCTGACCCTCCTCCAACCTCCCATAGAAGAAGTGGGGGGGGGGGGGGGGGGTCGGGTTGGTAAGATATCAACTCACACCAAGATACAAAGAGAGAATTGAAGAATATAGAAGATAGTGAGATACAAAGAAACAAAACACAAAAATAAAGAGCACAAAATGACCGCTGCAAACCCACACCAAGATATGCCCAACAAAGGGGGGGGGGGGGGGGCAGGCCGTTTCCGATAGAAAAGAGTTCTACTGAGAATCACTGCAAGCAAGCCGACCACAAGCTCCTATTCAGTAATCTGCCATGATATCTCACTCACAAAGATACTAGCCGCCTCTGCTAGTCACATGCCCCACTCCTTAATGCAATCTTCTCAGCTCCCATATGTTCTTAAAATAGAAGCATGTTTTATGTATCTAGTTAGTCTATCATGTTTTATATAGAGTTGATATATTCAATTTGTTTTACAGTCCCTAGTCATATACACAATGATATAGCATCATATATATTTTATTTGATATAACAATATGTATTTCAATAAGAGAGTGTGATTTTTTTAAAAATTGATGTAACATGTGGATGGGTTTGCACTGAGAGGGACATCAATTTCCTTTTGTATATCACACATGCATTTTTTTTTGTAGGCAATATATAAAATTAATATAGTTTCAAATATGTTTCTTATTATCTTGTCCTACTTGATGGATAATTATTTGTCTGTAGTTTCAAACATTTATTTATTATCATTTTGACTATTTAATATGTAATAAATAAATGTTTGTTTTGTCTATATAAAATTATGATAAAATAGTTTCAAACAAAATGATAATAAATAAATGTTTGTTATGTATGTATAAAATTATGATAGTTATGATAATTATTGGGGGGGCTATTACCACCTACATATTCACTCCACCCCATGTTAAATAATAAAATAATATTGTTATTAGTTTCTAAATGTAACCCAAACCCACCCCTTCACAACCCACCCCATGTTAATCTAACCCACCTCAATCATTGAATCGACAATTAAGATGTCGACAAACGTTGATATTGTCAACACTGGTACTATCGATGTATGTAGTGGACCTACTGTCTTGGTTTTGCTTGATTCGATAATACCGATGTCGACAATATGTCGACAGAAGTTCATATTGTTGACGTTACTACTGTCAATGAATGTATTAAACCTACTGTCTTTGTTCTGCTTCATTTGTCAATCCAAATGGCGACAGAAGTTGATATCGCGACATTATTATTGTCGATGTATGTATTGAACCTACTATCTCGGTTCTGCTTGATTCGACAATCCAACTGTCGATAAAATCTAAGATTGTCGACACTACTAGTGTTGAACCAAACAGACAAGAAAATTAAAACTGTTATCTGATTCAGCCTTGGGCCAGTGATTACTCAAAACCTGCTTATCCAACCAGTATATTTCAAACTCATTAATACTAAATTTATATGGTTTCAAACGAGCACTATATTAACTAACATTCAATGAGATTAAAAAACATTGCACATTAAATGAATCATCCACCAAGGAATCACTCACAACTTGGTAGCTATGATAACAATTAAAATTCATAAACTAAAAAAATTTTAAATTCAAACCTGGTAGTCATCATACCCAAAACAAGTATCTAAAGCATTTGATTCAGTTGTTCGAAGAAAATAGTTCAAGAAACTTCCAACAACAACCATTACATACGAAAGTCAAAATATATATATATATATATATATATATATATATATATATAGAGAGAGAGAGAGAGATATATAAGTTGATTGGTTCATTTGATACATTGATGTAATTAATACTAGCTAGAGGATGTTTGAACAAAAAAAAACATTCATGGGAAACTGTCAACACATTGGGCTTAGTTCCGTGTTGCGAAGAATGATTATTCCTTCTCTTACTACGATGTTCCCTAGTTCCCAATGTGCTGAAAGTGATCGAAGCGGCAAGAGGCATGCTATATTGACAATAGTCAATTATATTCTGCATGTGCTTCTGTAAAATGCCAAATGTATAATTTGTCATTCCAGGTACGATATGCCACATTTGTTGGTCCACCTTGGAAATGACATTTCAATCTGGCTTCATCGAATTATTCTAAAAAAATGTTCGAATGGTTTATTATGGCTTATTTATGTCAATGGATAAAAATATCATTCTCTGTCATTTTAAAAAAAATTATCTCACCTAACAGTCTCACACAGATTCCAAAAACTATCACATATATCAAATCAATCATACATCTCTCACACTATTCTCCATGGGCATAGTTGTCATTTAAAAAGTTATAAACTCTTATTCATCCCTTATCAACCATTTATCACCACTTTATCCAAGGTGAACCAAATAACAAAAAAATTATTTTTACGTTTTTCAATGAGAACAATAGAAAAGACAACCAAACAAAAAATTGTTTATTCAACATGGATTGTTATTTATCCCAATATAGCTATCAAGAGCGAATAACTCAATGTCACACCCTAGGGGGGTTAAAATTTTCATATATACTGCAAAAATGATTGGAATATGTTCACTCATCCATCAATATATTTGGAGTGGACGAGTGATTATAATTTTTTCTTTTTTTTCTTTTCTAGCTTTGTCATTCTCTCTCAACCCCGTTTTGGAGTGACTATCTTATCTCAGATAAGTTGATATTTTAGAATAAATATCTATCTTAAGCCCCCGTTTGGATACCGGATAAGCTCCGGATAACCCCGGATAAATTTTTTTTTGTGTTTGGAAAGCTCGGATAAACCCAGATAAAGTGTGCCAGAATAAACTGGTATAAAGTGGTATATGGATTCCAATCAACCCCTAGAATAAAATTTATCCTAGGTTATTCCACCCAAAGAATAAGTGGGCCCACTGTCAAATCAACTGTCATCACCTCTTATAAATCACCTGTCAAATTAAGGGGCTGTTTGGTAGCACTTATTTCCAGTGCTTATTCAGCTGAAAGCTGAAAATCAATGATAAGCTTGTTTGGTTATACTTCAAAGAAGCACTGAATGATATCCTCTTTCAGACATTTTCGGCCAGAAAAAATCAGCCCACGATACCTACTTTTTTTTCAGACAAACGTAATAAGACATTTTATCCGCCTATGAAAAGACGAGATTGCCCTTGTTAAATCATGGTATTTACATAGGGTATATAAACCCTATTTCACTGTAATCGACCCTCTCTCTCCTTCTACTTTCTGCGCCGACTTCCCTCCTTGAACCCACGATGGAACCCTAACAGAGGAACCCTAATATAATCTGCTCGATCTAAGGTTTCATCTGCGTCGAAAACCTCTTATCACGGACGACTAAACGGCCACGATGCTTGTCGACTGATCTGCCGCCTCCAGGAGAAACACGAGGATACACTCTGGTTTTCCTCTGAACGTCTCCAACTAACCCTCGACGTTCTCATATGCTTTTTTTGCTTCTTTGGATCTCCTCCCCAGCCAACTGTCTAGGTAAAACCCAATCCTTATCTCATCCGTTCATGTATTTCTTTAGATCTGTTGTGAACTAAAATCCCTATAAGGTTTTATGGAAATGAATGTTTAGGGAGAAGGCTTTTACGTTTGTGTCTTTTGAACAGTTTATTCAATTTGAGTGTTTTAGCATGTTTTTTGTAGAAGATCAGGTCAATCTTTGTTTTTTTTTAAAAAATTTGGTTGTGATATGTTTGTTTTGATTTTGTGGGGGTTTTTAGAGGTGGGTTTTTATTTTTTGGTGGTTTCAGAAGTTGAGGTGATGTTCATGTTTTTGGGTATTACATACTGGGAGCTCCAATGATCAAGTTTTCTTGACAATGTATCTATCTATTTGACCCCTAAGACTGCAGAAAAAATTTCCATGAGCCACTTTATATCTTCTGGTATAAAAGGTTGATCTTTTATTGTCATGTCATAAAATCTAACTCAACCTTGACCATTTGTGGTTCTGCAATAGTTGAAATTTTTCCAGCTTTAAAGAAGCTTTCAAATGTCCTGTTGTTGGCTTTTTGTTGAAATGGACTTTATGCATTGGGAAAATGACCCAACAAACAATACAGAGTGCCCAATTAATAAACCAAGACAGATAGATAGATGGGTAATGTTACTTTCATAGGTGTTTCCATGTTTATAAACATCCTATACCCAATGTACTTGCATTTCAATCAGGATTATAAATTATTGAAACCCAATCTTTAGTATTTATGTTAGATGGAACCAGTCCAATGTGATTAAAAATGTATGTTTATCAATTGCTGTGAAGTGTGGCTTCTTCTTATTTATGACCCTTCACATGGCCCTTGATCAATTGCATGCAATTCTATCCAATTTCTGTTATTTGATTTCCTGTGCTGGTTCCTATGACAAATTTTTGAATTGAAGGTGGGAGAAAAGATCTATGGGTGTGAGCAATATGTGATTTATATTATTTGAATTACATTCTTTGTATTTGCTCCATGAAAAACAGTTTTTTTGGGTTCAATCCATAGGGTTGGTGGCTCTCCAATTGGACATTCAGGTCATTCTCTAATTGGACATTCCTTGAAGCTGAGATTACTTAGAAATGAATTTCCTTCGTAAATAGATAATCAACAATCTAGCTTTATCAGTAATAGGAGTATCCAAAGAAACCTACAGGGATTGTGTGTTCTCAAAGAGCCCCTTAGGTTGTAGGCTCTGATTGGGTTGTTTTCCAGTTGAAAATTCAAGCCAAACATTTTTTTGTATGTAGGCGTTGGTTTGGAGAGCATCCAACAGGGTCTGAATAACAGGAATTGAAAGCCCCACTCATGATGATTGTAGTAATGAAGATATATATGCTTTTTTTTCCTCTTTCAAGTTTTCATTATATTCAATGCCAAACACTTATTTAAGCAAACATACATCCCTGGTTTCCCTCACAAACTTGTCAATCCATTTTTAAACTTCATTTTTATCTACACAAGTGGGATCTTTTAAAAGTTTGCTTACATGTCCTTGTTTATTATAATAGTAAATGCCATCTATACAAATAAAAAGGAAGGTTGGTTTTAAAAGTTTGCTTCCCCTTTAGAAACTGTGGCCTCTCTCCATCCCTTTATGTGGAGAGAGCAGTTTAAAAAAAATATCAAAGAAAAAAGTGATTACTAAAACAATCACATGCGACTACTGTTTTTTTCTATGCACAAGGCAAGGATATAGCTTGCCTTCCCAAACCCTTCCTCAGGGAAATGGTCACTCCCCTCTGTGTTGATGTGTGCTGCCCATCTTATAAGTACTCACAACCTCCCCTCCCCACTCTATCATGGATGCACATTTCTTTTTACTCAAATGTACAGAGTACTTTTAAGAGATTTACTTCCTACAGTTTCTAATGGCAAGTTTAACAAATATGAACATATGCTGGTATGGAACAAAACAGGTTTATTAGATGGTTTATTTTTTCATGGTAATGTCTCCTGCTTTTGGGGACATCCTTTGTTTAAGTTGATTGCTATATTATGGAAAGCTATATTAGGATTCTATATTATGCACTATGCATGTCGTATATATTGCACGTGATCAGAAACTGTCGTAATTGTTTTAGGAATTCTTGTACATATTACTTTAGAATAGTGTTAAGGACAGTTAATGTATCATGAATCTCACATGTATCCATCCTGTGTATTACATGGTAGCTAATGGAATCAAGCCGTGGGAGGGCTGCATGGAGTCCGGAGATGAAAAAATTGTTTATTGATCTATGCTTAGAACAAGTTAAGGTAGGGGGTCGACCAGGCGCTAACCTGAAAACATCGGCATGGAAGAAGGTTAGGGAAGAATTTAATCAAAGGAACTTGGTCAATTACGAACAGAAACAATTCAAGAATTATTGGGACATGCTGAGAAAACAATGGAACACATGGAAGAGGTTGATTTCCCTGACTGGAATTGGAGAGGTTGCCCCTGGGCAAACCGTCTAGATGGATCAGGAGAGATGAGATGAGCACATTAAGGTACAATCAATCGAATTGTTCATAATTGCTAAAGCTCTTGAAAAGTATTTGATAAATTCCTCAATTATTTGAATTACAGGCTTATCCCGATGCAAAACAGTTTCGATACAAACCTCTTCCACATGCCGATGAGATGGAACAATTGTTTGGGGGGGTCACGGCCACGGGGGATCACAGATTTGGTTCTGCTGATGTTAACCACCTTGTAATATTATTATTGTAACAGTCTTGTAAAATATGTAATATTTTTTATAGCATGAAGACCGACGATTCAGAGATTCAGTGTGCTTGTGGACGTGGGCGGATGGTCCTCTTGATGGCAAAGACTTCAAAGAATTACGGTCGATGGTTTTTGAGGTGCCCAGCTAGAGTGGTAAGTCATAGACAGTGTAAACCATGATGAATTGTTATTTCTATATCCCTATATACTGTGAAAGATGAAACAATTGTAGATTGATTTGTTGTCATTCATGTAATCAGGAACACCCACAGTGCTTCATATGGGTTGATGAATTGCGTCGGACGCACGGACCCGATTATTTTCCTGTGCCAATTCAGAAGAAGGTGGAGAAGGCCGCCTCAGTTGCACGCCCCACAGGGTTACTCATCTTTGGATGCTGTTCATGCTTATGTATTATATTAATGGTCTTTGTGATTTTTTTTTTGCTTGTACTCCTGGCCATCAAATGACTGTAGAATTTGGATCTATGCAACTCTAGTACAAGGTTTGTTTGAACTCAGGTTTTATGTTTGATGATCTATAGGAAATCCTTTTTTTTATCAGCTAATAGACTAATAGGGTTCAACTTTTAAAATTTAAATTTTTATGTGATTACTATGACTAAAAAAATATACAAAATATTTACCGCATCATAAAAAAGAGCTAAGAGGGTTCATTTAATTTTTTCATGTAATCTGTTTATAGGCTCGTGATTATGTTCTAACAAGTCTTAAAAGTGCAATATCTCATAAGATATTAAATACACATATACCTGGGTATCTTTTTAAAATAAATAGAAAAAAAGGCAAATAATCAAGTTTTCAACCAAACATCAAATTACATTCAGCACTTATTAAATGGACCAAAACACCCTTAGCATAAGCTCTACTGAAAGTACAGAACCAAACACACTTATTTTCATAAGTGCTTATAATTTCCGCTGAACCAAACACTATTTTCTTCTGAACATCTTATAACTTATCAGGACTTATATAATCTGCACTTATGAATCAGGACTTAAAATCAGTTTTCCGCTGAACCAAACGGCCCCTAACTATAATTACTTTTTTACTTTTTATAAATCTTTATCCATACTTTATTCATATTTTACCCAAACAACAAAACATTTATTCTTACGATTCCCAACGAGAATAATTCAAAACACAACCAAACACAAAATTACTTTATCCTTATTTATACTCACTTATGTTCAGATAAATAAATACCCAATAATAAATCTTATTCTATATCCAAACGGGGGCTAATAGTTTTTATTGAATTTTCTTATTATTTAATCACCACAATCCCGATGCCTTCTTAAAAATTACTATCATGTCTTGTATAAGGATTTATTCTCCATAACCGATCAACTATCAAGTTTGGATGGGGGAATAACGGATAAGTGAGAATAGAGAAGAATTAATAAATAAAAAGTGTTGAGTAGAGAGAATAAGTTGGTATGGCTGTATAGGCTATAACTATGCAGAATTAGTTAAGAATAAATTGATATTTATATTCCAGATCTCTCTGAAATTGTATTATTCATTTTCTGGTATAAAGGGATTTACTTATCATATCATACGTTATCACATTAAATCATTTGTCATCACCTCTTATATATCAATGGGACATACATGTCAAATCAATTTTTTACACCTTATTCATATTTTATTTTCCACAACCAAACAACTCAACATTTATTATTACTCCCAACGAGAATAATAAAAAATACAATTAAACTAAAAATCACATATTCTATTATAAACCATATGATTTAGTGATCGGTCCCTCACTTATTCATATTTTGATTTTATTCCCCAGATTTAAAGGATGTGTTTCTTTTTAGTCCCTCTCACTCTCTCTGTGACTAAAAAAAATCAAATAATTTAAGGATAGGTCCCTCCTAGATACTAAAAAGGAACATATCCTTTAAATCTGTGGACTAAAACCAAAATATGAAGAAGTGAATGATAGATCACTAAATTTTATGATTATGGGAACTTAAAAATAAAAAACCCAAAAATAAATAATGGTGGATGATGTTGGTATATATAATATATAATATATCGTAATGAAAATAATTGATTGCAACACAAACAAATCCAATATTCTCATTGAAGAGCATATTTTTCCCTTCAGTTAAACTTTTTAGCTTTTGGGGTTAAAACTCTAAAAGGATTGTTTTTGTATAAAGTAATTTTGGTGGCTTGAAAGTATATTTTGACTGAACCTCCCCCTTTGTTAGGCTGCATACGTACCCCTTTTATAAGGATCAAGTCACACATAGTTCCCTGACTAGATTATCGTTTCCACCTTCTTTCGGCTATTATAACTGTCTCCCCATTAAACACTTAGTGAACGATTTTGGTGGAAACCCCCACACGTTAATGAGGCACGTCGCGCAATTTGCGGGTCTTAACTGTCTGTCTGGCAGTTACAAGCATTTATGGTCTTTTGACCGTTTCTTTAATCTGCTTATGGCCCTTTGGCTTGCTTGTCCATTTGTTACGTCTTCGAGTACGTCGACGAGGTGAAAGATCATCCGGCCAAACCTCCTATCTGGTCGTGTCTTCCTTGCTCGTTCGCGAGGAGTAAGGTCGTCCAACCAGACCTATAATCTGATCGTGTCTTAACTACTCGAGATGACATTCTTCCAAGAGATGTCTGACTGTCCGATTAGACCCTCAATCTAGTCGTGCTAGTGCGCTCGGGAGTGCCATTATGACATTGTAGATTTGGATCTGGATTTGTGGGCCCTTAACATAATGGTCTATATCCATCTTGGTGTGACACGTGTCATGGTGCGGATTTTTATCTCCACACTCATATATTAATCAAATATATGAGTCGATATGAATATTTCATTTAAAATAAAAAGAAAAAAAATACTTTTTATTAAGAAAAATCCACAATAAACCAACCTTTTTTTTCTGCTGTAAAGAGGGAAATTCAAAAGTTTTTATAAATAAGAGGAATGAGTGTGATTTGAACACCACTTCAAATATAATGAAATAAATCATAAATTATATTACTTAAAATAAAATAAAATAAAAGTAGTCATTATATTTAGGCATATATGTATATGTGCCTAAATATATATTTTTATTTTTATATATGTCTGAACATTATAAAAAAAAATATAGGCATGTGTATTATACAGTAATAGAAACATCTTAAGGGCAATTAAATCAAACATTATAGAGTTATTGTATATGTAATCAAATATATGATAAAATATAAATCTATATTTTAGAAAATAATATATACGTAATTGTAAAAATGATCTAGGCATATATTATATAATATATAATAATGAAATGATTGATTGCAGTACAAACAAATCCAGCATTCTTATATATTCACTAAACATATGAAGTGATATCAATACTTCATACATCTTGACATTTATATAAAAAAAGATGATAAATAGATAAAAAAAAGTTGGGAATAAAAATATGAAAGGCATGAGATAACCATCATGTATAAAAGAAAAGATTTATGTTAAAAAAGAAAAAGAAGAGATATTCACAATGCTATAATAAAAGTCCATGAGAATTCCACTTGTTTGGCTAGGATTTTAAAATAACTTTTTCATTTATATTTCTCTCTCTAAAGTTCACAAAGGTCCACAAAAATTATAACTTATGAAAGTTTTTACAAATCCTATTTAAATTGAACAACACTGACAAAATGTCTATTATGATGAGTTTCATTCAAATAACGCTGGAAATAATGTCTTAATCGAATAATATTGAACTTTTTGTTTACAAAATAATGTCTCAATCGAATAACACTGGACTTTATGCCCACTAAATAATGTCTCAATTGAATAACATGAGATTTTTTATTCACGAAATAATGTTTCAATCGAATAATATTGGACTTTTTATCCATGAAATAATGTCTCAAATGACGTTGGATTTTTTATCCATGATATAATATCTCAATTGAATGACGTTGGACTTTTTGTCTATAAAATAATGTCTCAATTGAATAATGCTATATTTTTTGTCCATGAACCAATGTCCTGATTGAAAAACACAAGATTTACAAATCCATTGTTATGGATATTTTGTCTATGAAAATTCTAACCTCCTGTATGGCATGAAACATAAAGTAAGAACAAGGAAGAATACATGAGAATAACTATATAAAAAAAAAATTGTTTGTTGTGATGGTTTAAGTGACTACCCCCGAAATTTTGTTTATTTGTCTCTCTTCACCAACACCGACGGGAGAGGGAGAGGGAGAGGGAGAGGGAGAATCCTCTCTCATGGCGGATGAAAGGGATTCACAGAAGCTGAGCTTCTACAGAGCCTGCCGAAGCATAAAAAAGAGCTCGAACTCCCTCTACAACGCCTTCCGCTCGATCTACGAGGACTCCGTCTTCGTCTCCGTGATCGCCGGGCTCTGGCCGGAGCTCCCGCTCGTTGCCAACCTCCGGTGCGGGCTCTGGTACTCCTCCCGCTTCGACTCCACCTGCTACTTCAAGTCCACCGATTGACACAACAACAACTGGTCCTTCAATACCTCCCGCCTCAACCTCCATGTGGCCTCTCTTGCAGGTACTCATTGAAAGCAAAATTGGATTTTTTTATTATTATTGGGTATTGTTGTATTCATGTTTTTTGAGGTGGGTTTTGGAGGATTTGTGATGGGTTTGTGATAAATTGGTGTTTGATGTGTTTTTTAAGGTGGGCTAACCTCAATGTGGATTGCATTTCAGGAACTCATTGAAAAAATGGATTTTTTTTTTAATTGGGTGTTGTTGTTTTCATGTTGTTGGGGTGGGTTTTTGGAGGAATTGTGATGGGTTGGTGGAAAGTTGGGATTTTGTTGTGGCTTTTTTGGGTGGGGCGTTAGAATTTTAGAAGCTAGGGTTTTGTTGGTTTAAATTTGTTGGAATTATCAATTGGTTTGGGGGAAATGTTCGGTTTATTTTATTTTATTTTATTTTATTTTAAATAGGATTTTTGGTTGAGTAGGGTTGTTTGTTCTATTGAGATTTGATGTGGATTTTGGGGGGAAATTTGTTGGACTCTTGATAGGTTGGGATGAAATGTTCGAATTTTTCGCTTGTGAGATGGGTTTATCGTTCACTCGGTAGGGTCTGTTTTTGCAATATTTATACTTATGATGGCTGCATATAGTGTTCATCTTGTTTGATGTATGTTGTGCAGGACAGAGGGGAGGATGCATCATTGTGGATTCAACGCGGAAGGGAAAGCGGTTTCCGGATAGCATGTCCAAGACAATACCCATCTGGGCATGTGTGTTGAATCGTGCAATCGCCAATTACAGACGGAGAATGGGCGGCGATGGTCAACAGGATGATCGATTGGTGAGCAATGCATTGATGTTCATTGTTTTGTAATATATCATATGATTTCAATGTGAATCTCTCTATCTGAGATCTATTGTTGATTCTATTTTGATTGAATGTTTGTGATAGTTGAATTTCTTATTAGGTGTTAATAATGCAGTCATATATAGAACTCATGCAGTCAATCATTTTTGGTGTGATTATGGCATCATCAATATAATATCAATGTGAATATCACTATCTGAGTCATATTATGGCATCATTTGTAATATATCATATAATATCACTATCAATATAATATCTGTGAATATCACTATCAATGTGAATATCAATGGCATCATCAATATAATATCAATGTAAATTTGTTGTGTGGTGGTTATGGATTCTGTTGTACATTGTATGTCTGTGATAGAATTTCTTGTTGGGTGTTCAAAAAGTCTTTAGTGAGATTACAATCATATATAGAACTCATGCAGTCAATCACTTTTGGTGTGATTATGGTGTCATCAATATGTTCTGCTGAATATATTTGTTTGATCTGTTTTCCAATATTTGTAGGGGACAATCTCGTTAGAGATGCTTCATTGGGATATTTCCTTACATCTCCCTTTGTGGGTCTCGAAAACTGAGGCAGCATCGATAGAGGATCGCCTCGAAGAATGGACTAAGAACTTAGAAGCTAGTGGTGCAGACATCGCCTCCCTCACATTGTTCTTGAAGAAACCACTCCGTTCATTGTGGATTTCACAAAGAACTGTCATATGGTTAAACGAAGTGCCCGACCATGATTCATGGAGTTTCACACCTCTCATCTTAGTCTCCACACTCAGATGGCAACGTTCAGAAACGACTGACAACTTCCGAGTTCAGTTGGCATTATATACCTGGTGCAGGAGATGATGAAGAGAGCTGGGCCTGGGGCTTGTCCCCTGCCTTGTTTTGGAAGAACTTTGTCGATCTTATACATTTGGGACCTGATTTGTGCAACAAAAGAGTGGCCGAGATTGTTGAGCAAGACAGGGTCTATCGCGCTCGGAGGGGGGAGGAGGCTCCTCAAGTTAAGTTGAAACCTCTGAAGCCATGTGAAAGAAACATAAATGTTGCTGTTCAAGAATTGAATGATTTTGAATGTATGGTCCATCCAGAGATCATGAGATCTTCCAATGAAGAGCATTTAATTTTCTGGGTCGGTTCGACTAATATTGCTGTGGGGTCAACTCTGCATGGTATGTAATCAAATAATGAGGCTCTAGTCTTATGCATTGACTCTCTTGGATTATGACATTAAGAAAATTAAGAAAATCATTCCCTCGTTGACATATGGTTTATTATGCAGCTTCAAACATTTCCAGGGATGTTGATTGCATATTGAACTGTGGAACGGAGTCTGTGTCAACCTCTTCTGAACTGGGTGATTCATACTTACATCTACCTGTTGCGGTGAGTAATAAATGAATAATGTTAGAGAGTTAATCAGGATCGAAATATTTCTGATTTTGCAAGCCTACCTTATGCTACATTGTCATTTTTTCCCACTGGACAGAGCTCGAAAATGAACAGGTTTTCTTTGCTAAACAATCTTCCATCTGCACTTGCATTTGCGAAATTGAATTTGAGCAGAGGGAAGACACTACTACTTTGCTGTTGCAGTGGTAAGTCCAGAAAATTCTATATGTATTCATTTTGTCAATTTCTTTTCAAATTTACGTGTATTTGTGCATGCAAGAAACTGAATACAAATGAGAGAAGTAAAAGTTGTCTTTAACCACTCAAAAATCTGGTTTTTGTGCTAAACTTTCCCTTTGGCCCATCACTTTCTTTTCAATTTTCATCATCAATTTTCGTCATTAAAAGTCATTATCACAGGCACAAACATCAGAAAAACCTATCAAATGAAAAATGATTACCTTCCTATCACTTTCCCTTTGGCCAAGATTCCATCACTTTCATTTTCCATCCAAGAATGTCCACAAACAGATTCTCAAATCAAATACGTGTTTAGAAACTCATATACCGGAATTGTCTGTATCATATTTTGCAGGTGATGTATTAGTGTATGTGTCTCTCTTGCAATCATGACATCCTTGTATGATGAGAATGGTAATTATAAACTTTTTAGCATGGTTCCTTGTGATCATTATAACTTAATACCTTGCATTACATGTTTAGATCATCGGAATTACCCAATTTGTCATTTTTTGAAATTTGTTTCCTCAGGAACATTTGATGGTGGAGAATCATTTAGGAATACATCCATTACCAAGTTGGAAATGCGTAAAAGACTCGTATTTATCTGCAAATATGTTATAAATGCCAGGCCTTCCAGAGGTAACATCAAACAGGTTTACAGTTATCTCAGTGGAGGAAAAGAGAGGCCCCTTGTTTCGTAGTTGATTCTTCATGATAGAGAGCCTGTTATGCGCACCAATTTAGAGCTGGCTTATAACACGATTTTTATATGAGCCCCAATTTCACTTCCTTAGTGAGGTATATACTTCCCCAGATGGAACTAAGTGATTCTTTGAAACATAAACAAGTATATACAATTCATTAGAGCATATACTACATTTTTGTTGTAGAAGTAAGTGTTTCAAAAAAAAAGAAAAGAGAGAGCATGTGGTAAGATTGTTTCCAATGTCTTCATTTTTGTTCATTTATTGAAAGAATTTGAATTAAGAATCTTTATTTCATGTGAAATTTAGCTTGAGAACTACACATTGTATGCAATGAAACATATAAGCTGGACACCCTTATCAAAATAGGGGTTTCCCCATATACCAAGGACCTTAGTTTTAGAATTTTGATTACTCTGAATTGGGATGTTTTTGTTGTTTGGACTGTTTGTATACGGATCTGATTTTTATTTCATCAATTTAAGTGTTACTATCAAAATGTATTAGTATGGCAAGAAACATACACAATTTTTCAGTCCCCACCCCATTATTCATCCCACCACACATTTTTTGGTAACTTCCGGCTGGTAAACGAATCAAGCCGTTCGGGCTCGGTTCAGGCTCTGCTCGAATTGAGCTCGTTCAGGCTCCTTCAATCAGACAAATGAGCGAGATTGAACAATTTTAAAACTCGGTTAAGCTCGGGACCTGGATCGAATTTCATTTTGTGTTCAAACTCGACTCATGTGTTTTATAAAAAGCTTAGTTACAGCTTGATACAACTCCTTTGTAAAATAAAAAAATTAAATCAATACAAAGTTATACTCGTTTAAGGTCCTGAACTTGGCTCATTTATGTTAAAATTTTGTTTTAAACCCTGAAAAATCGTAAAATGAAGAAGAATGTTATGCTTGTTGAAGCTCATGAGCTCGGTTCAGCTCGTTTACCACCCTTACATACCACATATATATAGATATAGACATTCCATTTCACCCTCTAATCACCACACCACATTCATTTCTCCTCTACCGTGAAGCACCACCAACACCATCATAACCACCACTCCTTCCTCCCCCATCTCCTCCGCCGCTTCTCGGCTGCTGCCGCTGTGCATACCACCACCACCACCATAGCCACCATTACCAGTCCCCAGTCTTCTTCGCTTGTCTAATCTTTGCGACCTCCTGCACTGCGGCCTCTCTCTCTCTCTCTCTCTCTCCTCCCCTTTCAGTGTCCTCATTTTTGTTGTCCTTGTCATTATCCCCGTAGCTATGAGAGGGTGGGGTTAATGTTCATAAATACAAAATGGATCGGATTTTTTGTTGGGGTGGGGTAAGAGAAAGGTGGGGATAACCACGAACATTATGTGGTACACCAAAAATAGGGTCTGGATCCCCTGCTGTGCTTTTCTTTGTTTTGATCGCTGTGTTTTTACCGGAGTACGCCACGTAGCATTTAACAAAATGGACGGTTAGAATTCACTTTGGTTTGTATGGTGGGCTCCACTGTTTTTCTCTTCACTTCACACAAGCTACATTTGTTTTTTTGGAACCCCCGCCCCTGAATTTTTCTTATTCTTTGCTTTTTTTAATAGGCGAAGTTTTAATTTTATTTGCTTCGTGTTGGTCCCCAAAGGGGATTAGAATAAAATTCAAATTATGAACAAAAAAATAAAATTCAAATTCAAATAATTTCCTATGGTTTCACACAACCTTAATTTTTGAAAAAATATTGATAATTTTTATTATGTCAAGCCTATGTTTATTTACATCACATTTATAATGCTCAATAAAATCAAACTATACCAATAATATATTTCAAGTTAAAACAAAATTACAGAGACATAATACACAATTTCAATAATAATAATAGTAAACATAGGGGTGTAACTTGGACTGGTTGAACCCCAACCCGAAATTTGAGCGGGTTTGGATTGGGGTTTTAGTAGGGGTGGCCAAACGGCCCGCGAGCCCGGACCCGGCCCGGAAATTTCCCGGCCTAAGCCCGGCCCGGCCCGGAGATTTCCGGACCTTCCATAGGGCCGGGCTTGGGCCTTGGGAAAAAACCCAAAGCCCGGCCCAGAAAAGCTCTCCCGTAGGCCCGGGCCCGGCCCGATCATGGGCTCTAAGGTTTTTTTAAAACCCTCCCCAACGAATATTTTTTTAAACCCTCCCCAACGGCTATAATGAGATTCCTAATGTGGTGTGATTTTCTATGTGTGGAGTTCCCAATAAAGTTCAATCAAAATTAAAAATATTGAAAACTCCACCACATTGGAAATCCCATTATAGCTGTTGGAGAATATATAATAAAAATGATAGATAAAATGGATAGGTGCCAACCTAGTTGGGATGTACTCATTTTATTGTGATGCATTCATCACCCACAAGCTAATATTCCATCATTGTAATGTTCCATTAAAATATTTTTCTATGAGTTTATAGTAGCTATTCAATTAATGTTCAAATATTTCTTGTTATAAATTTATAATGTGCAATTATTGTGAAGTTATATCTATCAATATTCAATTCAAAATTTTTTATTGTTCAAAATATTTTTATTTACTTTATATTTTAATTTAACTAAAAAATGAAAAAAAAGATGTGGACCAGAAAGCCCGGCACGAACCTTAAGCCCGGCCCGGACTTGGCCCGTTCGTGGCTGGGCCTATGGGCGGGCTCGGGCCTTATTTTGGACTTTAGGCCCGGCCCTGGCCCGGGCCCGAAGCCCCTCAAGCCCGGTCAAAGCCCGCCCAAAAAAAGCCCGGCCCATGGCCACCCCTAGGTTTTAGCATTCGAGATCAACCTAATCAACTCGAATCTAATTTGGGTTGTGTTTAGGTTAAGGGTTTGGGTAACCTAAACTAATCCGAACCCAAAAGTTTCATATCTAAATAAAATATTATAAGTAAAATTATAATTTTTTAATGTATATGATAAAAGTTGAATTATACAATTTTAACTCTTAATTGTATAGTTAGATACACCAAAAAAAAATTCATTCACAAATAAAAAAATATTTATTATTTATTAATGTTCTTTATTTGGGGTGTTAAGCAATTAAATGTGTGTAACAATGTTTAAATACTAGATAACATAAGAGTATGAGTAGTCAAGCCATTTTATTTTTAAAAATCGTGAAATTAAAAAATATAAGTAGAATTTTTAAAGTGAAATTTTTGAAAAAATTTCAAGTAGAATTTTTTAAAAATTCACCTGGTGATAGCAAGCCAAAGAAAAAAAAAATTATGGGGGTAGAGGCATGGATCCTTGTGTGTGAATTGAAGGAGAAAAAATGGAGCCCACCGTACAAACAATAATATGACTTCTAACCGTTGATTTAGTAATATGATACTTGACATATTTTGAGAGAAAACATAACAAGATCACAGCAGAGAGGGCATAGTAGGGGATCCAGACCCCCAAAAATAGGGGTTGCACATCACCCTGTTTATCAATTATCTGAAAAAATCTGTATCTAATCTGAATCTATATCTGAAAAATAAAAAAATATATCCAATATTCATCCGAAGTGTGAATATGGATATTAATATATCCGATCTTAAAAAGATTTGAAACGACATGTATTATAAAATTATATATTTGTATTATATTGCTTATATTTGTTTTCTTCTATGATTAATCATAATAATAATATATTACATTGTTGTTAAATTTTTATGTATAGTATCTGACTATTTGAAAGAGGAATAAACCTTAAAATCTCAATTTTAATTTTCATATATCTCTCATATATCATTTGATTATCCAAATTAGTGTTAATACTTAAACATGTCAATTATCTGAAATATATCTGTATCCAAAGATATCGAAATTCAAAAAATAATTTTCGTATCCGAATTATTACAGTAAGATACAGATATTAACGTATCCAATCTGTTGACAGACTTAATCACCTGTAATTTTCACTGGTGGAAGAATTGCTGAGTAATTGAGAATTAAAAGATTGAGGTCAACTATAACATAATCACCACCTCCCCTCGCTAATAGCGAGGTGATTGTGTGTACCCACTGTTAAGCGGTGAATCCGGGGTTCGATCCCTGTCCGACCTCTTAAATGGGATGTCCTCAACGCACTGGGCTATCTACCAAAAAAAAAAAACTATAACATAATCACCAGAAATTATAAAAGTAACACATAAAAAGTAATTTAAATAGAGGGAACGTTTGAAAGAGACAGCCCAACATAAATATTGAATGAAAGGGAGCCTCTGAAAGGAGTATAGCTTAACACACACACACCGTAGATAAAACCATGAAATTGGACTAATAACAAGAGAGTTTTTAATTTTTATTTATTTTGAAACACAGATCATTCTTCCCCAAATTTTATTTTATCAAAACTAAATAAAAAAATAAAAAGAAAATCTTCATTTCTTAAATTAGGTGGGATTACTTGAGTGGGGTACATTTTCTCTATCTAGGAAGAAAACCCAAATAGATGGGGATATATCTTTAACCTGACTCAACCCGACTGAGTTGCACCCCAGTGTCTAACCCACAATGTGAAATACTCAACCTGAATCTGATCTTAACCCGAAGGGTTCAACCCGACCTTCAAGCTGCGGGTTTGACTCGGGTCGGGCTAGGGTTCATTGCTTTGAGAAACCAATATCTTATTCCTTTGTAATGAAAGTAATTCGAAAACATGAGATTGATTTTGTGCTCAATGGAACATTTTTTTTTTTTTGTAATATTGCCATCACTAAACATCTTGTCTAATTGAGTCTTTGAATACATTTATTGTTATTCAGAAATCATATTTTGATGTATCTCAGTGCATCTTAAGTACAGTAGAAACTATTATATGAAGTCCTACTTTGGGTCCCATCATTACATGGTTAAACGGTTAGAATCATGTAAATGGAGACCTGAAGATGTAACATAGAATGTTATGCTTAGTTTGGATACCTAGAGAATGAAGATTTAAATTGGGAGAGATGTGATATGAGAATAATTTAACCATTTGTTATTAAAAAAATTAGTAAAAATGACATACAATTGTTATAATTTTGAAACAAAAAATGTTTTTTATTTTTGCTACTAAAATAATATATTTAAATTTTCATTGAGGACGGGATCGGGGAGACTGCTTATCTTGTCCATCTCCTCTTCTATGGGTTTCTTTATTGAATCTTCATCTAGAGAAGAAAGAAATATATGTTTGATTCAAATGAAATGTAGAGATGCATGTAAAGTTGATGGAGGCTAAAAAAACATAGGTAAAATTAGAGTACTCATGTAGCGTAGTAGAAATTATGGGGATGGGGTTAAATCAGAATTGAGATTTTAATCTTGTAAGCCTCGAGTATAACATGTTTACGTACGATTGAGATAATTTTACTTTATGTTATTAGAGACCGATCAAACTTGATACGACCATATCATAAATGAATCAAATCTTGGAATTACATATCCGGGATCAAGAAAACATGAAAATTATAACTTTTACAAATATACATGTCCAAAAAAAATCTTACAAACCCAAATGAAAAATTAAGTAAGAGATATAGCTAGAAAAGAAAGTAAACTCAACAAATTAGACTCAAATGAAATTAGCAATATATGCTAGAGACAACACAAAATCTTTTTCTTCTTCTTTTTCTTCTTCTTTTTAAAACTCTATGCTTGTATGGTTGGCTGGTGATGTTCCATCCATTAATCTATCAAAACCTACTCATCACAAAAAAATATGTTAACAAGAGAGAAAGAAAGGTAACATAAACCCATAAAAAAAAACAAATAAAAAATAGAGAGAACTTACTCTAAAATCTTGTAAGTCACCCCTTACACAACATCATCATAATGACTTGTAAGCTTTTTTTATGAGGAATGTTTGGAAAAGCTTTTAATAAATTGCTCTTTATCACATATTTTTCCAGAGAGATTTCGTTTCTTAAAGTGTATAGCAGTAGTGTAACAATGTGGTTCTTCTTTTCTCAAGAGTGCTCATATTCATTAAACATCTTTATTTAACTTGTTTTCATGTCAAGCATTTCAAGAAAAATGACAAGTGAGGGCAACCAATTTCCTTGAGTTATTTTTTAATTGGTTTGTCAACTAATAAAACCTTAACCAAAATAAAACACTCAAACTATGTTTTCACACTATCTCTACAGAAGAAAAAAAAATCCAACTTAATCAAACAACTAAACAGAGGAAGAGTCCCTCTGATATCAAAAAAAAAAAAAAAAACTAAACAGAGGAAGAGAAATTATGAAATATCAAGCCTAGAACACACCTGGAAATGATTTGGGGAAGAAAGAGGGCATGCTTATATAGGGTAGATACGATTGGGTTTTGGATAAGATTTTTTTTTTCGGATTTCAATTGGATTCTTTTGGATTTCAATATTGTGATAAGATATAAAAAATGAGTCATGCTACTTAGGGTCCCAAGTTTTAGAGCCCATTAACAAACTCTATTAAATATTAGTTTTTTATTGCTCATCTGTTTGACTTTTATAAAAAATTAAAAAATTAAAATACAAAATTACCATTCATTAAAACCCACTTTTCCAAGGAGCGATGGAACAAACAATTCTGACGGTTTAGTTTTTTTAAAAGCTCAATCCAACCGTCCAAAATAAATCTTATCAAAGTTTGTTTTTAAGTTTCATGGATTGAACTGTCAGGATTGATCAATAGTAATAAAGACTACTAGTCGGGTGCGGTTATTACCACCCCATTAGTTACTCACCCCACCCCTTAAAATATTTGTTTTTAATGTTTATAAAAAAACCAACATCACCTCATCCCATCGACAATAGAAGTATCGATGGTTACCAGGGACCTATTGTAAGAGTGTTCGATAATAACGATGTCGACAGATATTGGTTACATTAACATATTAGGTGTTGAAGGGAATCAAGGATTTTCTATAAGGATTTTTGTCTAATTCGACAGAGATAATATCGACCGAGATCATTCCTATTGACAAGTTGTGTGTCGATTCATGCACGGTGGGGCACGCCTTGACTTTGTTGATATTTCTCACGAGCGTCGTGTACTCGGTGACGGAGGAGTCCATGCCGGTGACCCTCGCCAACTCAACAACAACGAAGTGTCTAGATACGAGGATGTGGAAGAGGCAGGAGTGGAGCACGTGCACGAAATAAGCGTAGATGTGCTCCATGGAGGAAAGGCGATCCATGGTGACGGACCCCGTGCGGAGATCAAGGGCGTTGGATTTGGTGGGGGTCATGGAGAGGGACGGGTATTCTTGTTGTTGTCAGCGAAGGAGGTGGGGGAGGGGGAGATCATGTGGTGCTTGGGGTTCATGGAGGAAGAAGTGGTGGGAGAAGGATCTTGGTGGGGGAGGAGAAAGAGCTGAAGAGATGGTAGGAAGAAAAGCTCGTTGGAGAAGAGGAAGAGGTGGTATCATGGTGGGAGGAGAAGCTCGGCGGGAGAGGAGGAGGTGGTGGGAGGGGAATCGGTGGAGGAGGGGAAAGCAGAATCAGGAGAGAGAATAAGAAGAAGAAGTCGGTGGAACTAATATCTGTCGAAACCACATCTGTCAACAAAAATACACTTTGTTAGCACCTCTATATTCGATGGGATGGGGTGGTGTTGATTTTCTTCTAAACATTAAAAAAAATATTTTAAAGGGTGAGGTGAATACCTAATGGGGTGCTAAAAACCACACCCTATTTGTCTATGCCCTATGCCTTGTGTGCCTTTCTAGGGTTAGTTTTAGAGCCCGTCTATCACCACTAACCCAAATGCTCTCCCCCCCCCCCCCCCCCCCCAACCCCAACCCAATAAAAATTTAAAACATTTTGTAGTAGGCACTCATTTCCCACCAACATCAGTTGACACAAACTTAGTCATACTGAAGTATCTAATGTGACACAATGTGTGTCACCCAAAAATTTTCAATTGTAATATGTTAAAAGTGACGCGACACACTCTGAGTCAAACTGTAAAGTTTACTGTGACCCAAGATATGTTGCCCAACACTATACAATTAAATTGACGATAATTTAATTTTTTATCCGTCATAAATATCATAAATACACAACAAATAAATATAATAAATAAACAACATTCACGTACATAGTCACATAAGTTAATTCAACATTAACATATTCGATCTATCATGCACATTCATAAATCTAATCATTCTTTTGTCGTAAATGAAAATATGCTATTGACATAACAGTCTTCTTTGTTCAACATTCACACATTCAAATTATAATGTGAATGTGTTAGTTGGTTGAATTTGGATGTATGCATGTTCAACAGGGAAGACTTATGTTAATAGTAGGTTTTCATTTGTGAAAAAAATAGTGTATTGGATTTGTGAATGTGCAGGTTGGATATGAATGTTGAATTAACTTATATTACTGTGTATACGGATGTTGTTTATTTATGATATTTTATTTGTTGTATATTTATGATATTTATAATATATAAGAAAATTAATTTATTGTCAATTGGATAGTGTTGGGCAACACACATTGGGTCATAGTAGACATCCCAATTTCACTCGGTGTATGTCAAACCGAACAATTTACGATGACTCAAAGTGTGTCATATCACTTCTAAAATATCGTATTTGAAAAAATTATGGGTGACACACTTTAGATCATAGTAAACACCCTAGTTTAACTCAGAGTATATCAAATCAAACAACTTATGGTGACCCAAGGTGTGTCGCGTCACTTTTAAAATATTGCAGTTAGAAAAATTCTGAGTGACACACCTTGGTCACATTAAACATCCCAGTATGACTGGATTAGTGACGAGTGGGGTTGGTGTGATGAGTGTCTAAAATATAATGTTTTAACTTTTCCATTAGGTTGGGGGTGAGAGCAATAGGTTTGGTGGGATTAGACCCGCTCTAGTTTTACTGTATGGAAAGATTTTAAAGATAATCTATATACACACTCTTATAAAGTGTGACAATAAGGACAAAGAATTCGGCCAATTTTTGTTCTCTTGTGGTCTCTTTGCAAAACGGCCCCCAAGTTCTATAAGTTTCACAAGAAGGCCCCTATCTCTATTACAAATAGGTCTCTGCTATTTATACCCATGTCCCTGACAAAAAATGGTCATGTTGTCTTTTTCAGGGCTATTTGAAGAACGCCCCCCCCAATTCTACCGGTTTCATAATCCGACCCCTATATATTTATATCCAGGTCCCTAACAAAACTCGACCAATTTTGTCTTTTTGCTGGGCTAATTTCAGATCGGCCCCCAAATTCTACCAGTTTTACAATCAGATCATATCTGTTTTATAAATAGGTCCCTAATCCAGATTTCTAGATTCATAATCAGGTCCCTCATCTCAAAACATGAAATATTAAACTTCTTAAGCCCCCAGATTCTACCTGTTTCACAATCAAGCCCTATTTATGTTACAAACACATCCCTGATCCAGATTTCTAGATTCATAATCAGGTCCCTCATCTTAAAACATGAGATCTTCAACTTCAAATTTTATGGAAATTTCATCTAATGATTCTTGGTCTCATTTAATAAATACCAAAATTACAAAATTCTCAAAATATGTCCCTCCTTTTCGTAAACGCCCAAGTATTATATTTGTCAGGTTTGATTATTTGATATCTTTTTTTTTATCTTAGGTGGTTGTTATTGACTGGATATTCTTTTTGGGTGAGGTGTGTGACTTTGGTTAAATTAATTTCTTGATTGGAAAATCGTGCTTTTGAATTTGAAATTTTTTCTTTTTTTCTTGATGATTTTGTGACAAAATTACAATATCACTTGGTTTCATTTATTTGGCTTATAATAACTTTTCAAACACGCGCATTTGCGCATGTATTTAACTAGTTTATCCTAATTTGAAGTGCCTTTTGTGCCCTCTGATGGAAGAATTGCTGTGGGTAATTGGTAATTGGAAATTAAAAGATTGTGGAGGTCAAACATAACATAATCACCAAAAAAATAAAATAAAGTAAAACACAAAATTAATTTAAATAGATGGAATGTTTGAAAGAGACGGCCCAACATATATATTGAATCAAAGGGAGCCTCCGAAAAGAGTAGCTTAACACAGCACACCACAGATAAAAATATGAAAATAGGAGCAGCAAGAGATTTTTTATTTTTTAGTTATTTTATTTTTTAAAACAATTTTACCAAAACTGAAGTACGGAAAACTAAAGGGGAAAAAATGGGGCAGCATTGCGCTATCTTTGCCATCGAAAAAGCTTTCATGATTCTCAACTCATGCTGCAGCACCGGCAACCCAGGCGACCCAGATCTTCATTCCTTAATTTAGTTGGATTGTCTGAATCAAATACATTTTATCTATCTGGGTAGAAAACCCATTGCTTGGTAAACATTGTTGAGAGTAATGTCTGCTATTTCAGCAGCTCTCGTCGCACCATCGGACAAAATTCTATCCAAATAAGCTGGGTCTGAAGTGATCTCCTCATATCGCATCTGGAAAATACAAACAAGGATAGTAATCACGGTGATGGAGATGATAGATCAGCATCCCTTGCACATTCAGATTCTCATAAAAAAACGAATACATCAACACGTTCTTTCCTGTAGATGCTACATCACCTTATGCAGTATATAAAATATCTAATAGAGTATGTATTTTACTATTGTAGTATATACTCTTTATGGAAAAATGAAAAAATATATGCATTCAATTCATTCGAAATGTGCTTCGTTTTTTGAGAAGTATATAATTCATTAGATAACTATATACTTCAAATTAAATTCAAAACATGTTCAATCAGCAAAGGTGGTTAATGACTAAGCATAACATTTTCCAAAAAAGATATATATATATATATATATATGGCAAAGATCAGCATGACGGAGATATAACTAAAGCTATCAGTAGTTCACATGTTCGCAAATGCTAAGGTGCACATGGAGAAATTAAAGCAGATGATGAACACGTGTGGGCTCATTTTAAAAGAAATGTAATTTTGAGATACTGATGTACAACTTCGAAAAAGGTTTTTTCTTTGGCTAATTCTTGAATCATACTATTAAAAAAAGTATGGAATAAAATCAAGGTTTCACATAAAAAGGAACTGTGGATGAGGCAGGACGCTCAAGAACTGTAGAGTATATATATCACATTATGTATGAAGTTGGCAAAAGATTTGGAGATGAAAGAACCTGAATGGGGTGAAGATGATCTATCAAGGCATCGGCGAGATTGGTTTTAAATGTTCCCCAGTTCATTTCCCGGCATTCTTGTGCTACTTCCTGCAAAAGGGGGATTTTAAAAGAGACAAATACACCTGATCAGAATACAACGAGGTGAGACGACAGAATGAGGCAACACGCGGTCGGCTCTTTGGTTAGAGCCATGGGTTTGCTCCCTATGGGTCTCGAGTTCAATTCCACCAGGCTTATCTGATACACAGGTTTCTGAGCATCCAGAGTTTTCCCAACTTATGTGAGCTTCTCGTCACCAAAAATTTTAAAAAAATGAAAAAAAAAATGATGCCCAAGATGTTAGTTTCATTAGAATGACAAATATGAGGATAAAATAAAATAAAAAGAAAAATATAAATGATGCCCAATACATTAGTATCATTGGAATGACAAAAAAATATGAGGCTTACATTCGATGGGCTTTTCTTCCATTCTTTCCCATTTAGATAAGGTACTTAAAGACTAATAATCGAGTATAAAGGAATAAAGGCTTTCAGGAAACCATGCAGATTTAAGAACACAATTAGCACATGAAATTACATGTACCAAGTACCTCTTTTGTCTTCCCAGTAACAAGCTGGTAAATTGAAAGAAGGTTGTTGCATTCAGGTCTTTCAGGATTATCAAATTCCAACCTACATTAAAGAATAGACGTAAGTTAGTAGAAACATGCAAAAATAACAAAAAGATGTACAAACCTAAAGAACAATGAACATTCAGAGGGATTAAATGAAAGGTTGCACCCATAAAATGTACAAAGATAGTGCAACAATGTGAAACAAGGCTCACTCAAAACAAGAGATCATAGTCATAAAGCGAAAGCTTCTCAAACGTTCGGTTTGGGCAATATGGCTCACTCAAAATTAAGTGGGGTTTAGAGGATCGAGAGTATACAGAGAACATTTGGGAATTGTGCGTAAACTTTATTAAGATGTGGGGAACTACTCTCGCGAATCGAGAGTAGGTCTTGTGAGAGGGACAATCTGTATTGAGGAATAGATCTTAGATGTCGTGTTGTCCGGTAGGTAGAGCTCTCCTCTACCATGTCCGGGCCTGCCCTCTCTCAGGGGCTTTGTTTGTATTTTCCCTTCCGGGATTTGTCCTCATCTTAATACAATCTTGGCAATAGCCTACCATTTAAAAAAAAATGTGAAACAAGGCCAAGTTACTTCAACAATGACACAATCAACTGCATGTTCAGTCCATTTACACAATACAGCGTGTCTTGCATAGCAGTGAAGCACTGATTTGAAAATAGAAGGCTGGCCACCAATATTCATATCTTGCTCAATTACAAACAGTTAAATCTGATGATAATGAAGTTTTACAACAAATGCTATCCCACATGGAATATGTCCATTTGAAGATAAATATTAAAGCATAGAAGGAAAATAAGTATTGATAAATTTGAAATTTTTCAAGAAATGTTGACCCACATGCAACATGTCCAGCAGAAGAAAAAATGGCATAAATGCATAAAAGGGGAACTTTTCCACTGTCAAATATGATTGGAATATCTGGATTTCAAGGAATGTGACACGTATATAAAAATTGCATAAGAGAGAATTTTACATAAACATAAAAATTTGGGAGCTAGCACAGTGTGTGAATAGGGTCAGGTCTTTCCATGTGGAGTAGGGTGTTAGGTGTAATACTTTTATTGTAATTTTGCTTTTATCTTTTCTAAGGGGGACATTTTTGTACTCCTTAGGATGTTTATCATCTTAATAAAAATTGGTGGATATCAGCCCTTCCTTTTTTAATAAAAACTCTGTTATAGATAGTACATTTTTCACCAATCAATGTCAATGCTGCTCAAAATAATTTAAAATGTGATAGCCAATCTTGGTATATAAATGAGTAATGAAAAGATGCTTAAAAGTGTTTGGAAAAATAAGATGGGAGAAATACCACCCAAGAAATTTATTAAGCAAAATGGTGAAACTCAAAAGAACAGAGAGTAGACAGACAGCCTATCACTCCAATGAATGCTGAAATTACCATTGAAACAATAAATTCAGTAAATATGAGAAGGCTACAATGAATATACATCGACATGCATACATCTTCAATTTTTGCAATTCCAGACAAAAAAATACAGCAGAAGAAAGGTCTAGTCACATATAATTTACAATAATTTGAATGAAACAAGATGTGTATTACAAACCCAGGAAATGAATCAGTTTTGCAGCGCTTGATCTTGTTTACAATCACCTGAATGTCCAACATGGAAATGAAAGTGATAACAGGAACTAAATACATAATGAACCAAATAGGAGTGAATAGCAATCTTATCTTGTGGGCAAATACACTAAAAATGTACCATCGTGTCCTAGGCATTTACAGAACTGGATGATTATTTGCATCAGATGAACAAGTGTAAAAAAAGATACCAAAAATAAATTAATAGCATTCGATTTTGACATTTACTGTTCGAATCATCAATATAATCGAGGTGCTCATAATTATGACTAAAGATTAATATACAAATGTTGAGTGAGTTACACATATAGAAAAAATAAGATGCAAAGACATGGAGACAAATGCTATAATCTATTTTCTAGTACACAAGTTGCTGAAGGGAAGCAAATTTTTGAAGTAGTGCATCCGTATACTCACATCTTTTGGGTCAAGCAGGTTGATCCGGGACTGATCTGAAGGTGCAGACTTAGACATCTGGAAGGAAACCCAATAAAGAATCAGCGGTGCAGGGAAATGTTATATGGATTTTAAAGGGAAAAAGTAGTACCACAATTGAAAATATTCTGATGAAATTTGAAATGTTTTCTTTTGGCAGCAACACATGCGTGATCAAAACTTTTGTTGATTAAAACATGTAATAAAGATGAACTATTTTATTATTATTAGTTTCCATAATATTGATCTTAAGAAATAGCAAGTAAATGTCCACTTCAAGAGGAAAAAATATGCAAAATCTTGATACCTTGGAGAGACCATCTGTAAGGGACATCACGCGAGCTCCTGCTGGTGGAATGAGAGGCTCAGGAACCTATTATAAAATATTGACTCAGATAAGAACGGTGGTAACGTAAACTTCATATGAGATAGGAAAACTAGAAAGTCACCTTAAAAAGTGAACCCCCTCTTCTGCAACCAAACAAGAGCATAATTAAGCCCATGGTGAAAGATGGGAAAAGTCAAAGTTCCAGATATTATATAGAAAGATATAAATGGTGGAACTACAAAAGAAAATATGGAAGTTTCAACTCTACCCTCCCATTTTCTTCCATTTCTTCCTCCCATAGAGGTAGTTTATTCGCTCAGCCAGCTCACGGGTCAGTTCTAAATGTTGCTTTTGATCATCACCAACAGGGACTAAATCAGACTGCATTTACACTGCGACCACTAAGAATCAGATGCTTCCACATTGTTATGTTGCAAATAACAAATAACAAACAATGCAGAAACTCAATAATACTGCATGTGAAATTGATCAAAATTAGTTGTAGGTTATGCTAAAGGCTAGAAAAGGTCCAGAGAAAATTATATAGACCAAGAACATGTCAGCAGTCAAAAAACCAAATCATAAATATTCATGCTAGTCAACATACAATGGAAAAATGCATACCTGATACAGTAAAATGTCAGAGGCCATTAGAACAGGATACGTCAAAAGTGCAACTCCAACATTTTCATCTCCCTAGTGAAAAAGGAAAAATTATCATCTTATCTTGATTTGTTTGAGGTTTACAAACACAATATAAAAAATAAAGCACATGTAAAATGCTTGACAATCTATCCATGCAACCTGCACACCTTGTCAAAAATAAATATAACTTAATGAAACTACACAAATCGAAACCATAAATATGGGAAAAAAGTAATTGCAATTGATGATGTCTAATGAGATGAGATTTCCAGAAAACGGGCCAGTCTAAGAATTCCAAAAATTTTCACAATGGAAAAAAGTAATGGGGATGGAGCTGTCATACAGCAGCCAACGCACCGCCTTGCGAGACTTCTCTTTGAATTGGATCATTTTGTTCAACCAACCAAGTGGTGTCGCAGAGCTCAGTAGCCACATCAATTCCACATGGGCACGGACGTGAGACTGTACAAAAACAGAGGCCTGCAATAGTAGGTAGGACTGAGTAAGGGGCATTCTGTAATAAGTAATAATATATATACAAATTACAAGCTCCATGCAATATTGCAATATAAGAAATAAGCACTGATAGCTGCCTCAGACCTTGGATGTGTCTACACCACATGCCAGATAAATGGCCGCTGTGCTTCTCGTAGCTTTAGACAGTTGTGGAGCATCATATGGTAGTGTTATCTGCAAATGATTAAAAGTCAGAATTTTTAGAACGAATACAACATAAAAACCATTAAACAATGATATTTGACAGTGAAAATCAAGATGAAATGATTAAAATTTTTGCAATGAGCAACTTTTAAATTCAAAATAAGACAGACTCTTCAAGTTCAAAAACTACAAAATCTTGAAAGTAAAGCTTTAAAAAAAAAGCAAATATTGATAAATTCATTTGAACGATGAAGCATACCGCATGCAAGTCCACAATAAAGAAAAGTGTTTCATAAGTATCCTGAAAAGAAAACATCAAAGAACAATGAAAAATAGGGTCAGAATTAGAAAAATTATACTACAGATCTAAAGAATAATTTTAACTCCAGGCAATTCACACTCAGAATTAGAAAAATTATACTACAGATCTAAAGAATAATGTGTAGTGCATATATTAGTGCAAATAAGCACCACACTACCCACCTAAATTTCTCTTTGACATATATGAGTGCCAAACTAAATAATAAATTACTGTGACTGATGAAGTAACCCATTACATGCAAACAAAATTACATTTACCCAAACGTCAAAAAACATTCAAGATGGAAACAACAAACCTGAAGTGAAACCCAGTTTTTTATGGCGCCAAGGTAATTCCCTAGGTGTATAGACCCCGTTGGCTGGACCCCGGACACCACCCTCTTCCTTTAATTCAAAGAAGGAGAACAACAGTTCCACACTCAGTATAATCAAACACAAGTATACACATCTGCTTTCGCATCCAAAAGCAAGAAATACTGACAAAATCATGTTTAACAACATATTCCAATGCACATTTTCAAATTCAATAAAAAATCAAGAAACCCAACATCTTTAATGCTACAAACACCCTTTCGAAAGGAAACCTAGCTAAATTTTGGGTACTTCTGATCACTCACAACTATAAAACATAAATCAACAACGTTTCAATCAACATCAGCTCTTGCATACAAAAGCAAGAAACTCTGACATTCCAATGATCATGTTGTTTAACAACATTTTGAAATAGAAGGTTCCAAATTAATCAAAATTTAAGAAATTCAACAACTTTTAATGCAAAAAACACCTTTTCGAAAGAAAAACTAGCTAAATTAGAAGGCATTTCATAAAACATAATCAATTCTCTTTCAATAAAAAAAAGGGGGCAGTATCAGATAAAGATTGGAACTTTCACATGAAACGAGTGACGAAACACTAACTTCCTGGCAGTTTGAGCGGTGGCGATCTCCGAAGGACCCGTTTCGGCATCCGAAACGCTACAAAGGCACCGAAACGAAGGAGAACTTCTCCGCACGAGAAGCCGAGGGAGACGATGCCCTCTGCGAAAGCCCGCGTACGGTCTGCTTATAGAACAAAAGAAAGGCATTTCAGGAAACAATGCATAAAGAGAGAGGAAGAGAAAGATTAGGGTTTTAAGGAGGGTACATTGAAGACGAGGAGGACGTGAAGCGAGGACCATTGTTAGAGAGGATGAGAAACTGAGAGAGGAGAGAGCGCCCCATTATCGTCATCTCTCTCTCTCTCTCTCTCTCTTCTGGGAGTCCCTTTTCATCAACGATTGTGTGATGAACGACTCTGATTACCTCAGTAACTTGTTTTGTTTAGGATTGCTCGGAGAGGGACGGACGGACAGGATTGTGTATCCTTGAAGGTATTGGACGTCAGTTGTAACTATTCCAGCATTGTTAGGGCAGGTTTGATAAAGGACAAGTATTGGAATGAAGGATAATTATGGGAATAAATGACTGGAAAACGCGATTTATTCATGTTTGGTATAAAAAAATAATCATGATAAACTGTGAAAAATTATCTGAATTTTAAAATGTAAATGATGATATTTTATTCCACCTAAATGCTAGGATAGCATTTATCCTAACTTTTTGTTTTAATTTTGACAAATGTAAACATGAACAAAATTGATGGATTTTTTATCCCCTACAATTAGAACAAATTATCATCGAAAACTTTAACACTCGCCAATCTAGCTCTTACCCCTCGTTTGAAATGGGGATATGTTTTATTATAGGATATACATTTATTCAAGCATAAGTGAGTATAAATAAAGATAAAATGATTTTGTGTTTGATTGTGTTTTGAATTATTTTCGTTGGTAAACATAAGAATAAATGTTTTGTTGTTTGGGTAAAATGTGAATAAAGTATGGATAAAGATTTATAAAAGGTAAAAAAATAATGATACTTGATTTGATAGATGATTTATAAGAGGTGATGAATGTTGATTTGACAATAGGCCCACATATTCTTTGGATGAAATAACATAGGATAACTTTAATTCTAGGGGGTTGATTAGAATCCATATACCACTTTATCAATGTTTATTCTGACATACCTTATCAGGGGTTATCCAGGGTAAACAAACACTTAAAAATTGTTATACCATAAACAAACAGGGGCTTAGAGAATGACATTTTTTTATTTAATATTTTGTTTATTGAAAAAATAAAGTTTTGATTGGTTGGTTTATCATAAATAAGTCGTGGATAAAAAAATAATAAAAATGTATATAAGTATTTTTAAATGATGAAAAAATAATTTAATATATAAACCCCTGATTTATAAAGGGTTAGACAATAGACAGGTGATTTAACAACATGTGAACCACCGTATCAATAGAGGGACCGGATCCGGTCAGTGTTCGACTTCGGTCAGTTCGGTCAGTACCGAACTACACCACTTATAAATCGAACTGCACCATTTATAATCGAACTGCACAAGCAATTGTTCGGTATATTTTTTTACTCTCTTATTGGATTCAATCAACTATTGGAGAAAATATGAATTTCTAAGTATCATCAGTATCCAATAAGAGAATAAAAAATATACCCAACAATTTGTTGTGTAGTTCGATTTATAAGTGGTGCAGTTCGATTTGAACGTGGTGCAGTTCGATACTGACCGAACTGACCGAACTCGACACTGACCGGATCCGAACTCATCAATAGAATAGATATAGACCTGAAATATATGTACCAATTTGTTCTTAATTTTTCTAACATATTTATACCCACATTTTCCATCTACCCAAATAGGACATCAAGGAATTGTTATCTAGGGAGTTAATAAATTTCTTTTATTCTTAATATATAAAAAAATGCAATTATGTTTTTTTTTTTGAAACTGGTAGACCAAAGCTACCCCGATTTGTATTGATCGAATAGCCTTGGGCCGAAAGAGATACAAAAGAGTGAAGACCTAAGAGAAATAAAGACAGGGAAAGAGAGGAAGTTGTCCTCGCAATGCCGGATGAAGAAGACGAGTTGTCTAACTCATTCGGTACCGACACCGCCCCGCCTCCACGGCGTCTCGAGCCTGGTTGCTCAAGACGGGAGCCTCAACCCGAAATGATTACGCCATGCATAGTAATTTCCACTCGCGCAGCTCCCCCAAGCTCCCGTCCCCATTCGCACGCAAAATATGAGAACGCGTCTCATAGGTTGTCAAAGTAAAACCGCTGGCCACCGAAAAATAATCGAATTCCTTGTTTTCCAAATAGCCCAGAGCCCGGCAGGGATGAGGCATCGGCGGACCTCAACAGCCACCGACCTGTCATGCCGGCTGGCCACCTTCGCTGCCATCCTACATACCTCCTCCACGGTCAGTCCATCCATGTCGATTGACGCGATCCGAGCCACCGTAGTCCACAACCTCCGAGCTACCGAGCATGCACCGAACAAGTGGTCTGTTGTTTCCTCCCCATCCAAGCACAGGACGCATATAGTGGACGCCAACGGAGTCCATTTCGCTCTATGGCACATGGTTAGCACCCTTCCTTGGTAAACTAGCCATAGGAAAGTCTTGATCTTGTTAGGCAGCTTCGGGCGCCAAATCTCCCATCGTTTACTGACTATCTGCAAGTTTATCGGTGCATGCCGAATGAACCAACCATAGCCGTGTCTGGCTTTATAGCGCCGTGAGGAGTCCGCCTTCCATCGGACCTGGTCGGGGAACTTCCGAGAGCTACCGTGCGCAAGATCCCAGCAAGCACCTGCGCCTGACCTTCCTCCACTGCCAGCGGCCCACAAGAAAGTCGAATGCTCCATCCCTCGGATCCCCCGATGTTCCGCCAGTAGTGCTGCACCAAACAATCCTTCTCCAACGCGATATTGAACATCTCTGGAAATCTCTCCATGAACGAACCCTCACCGCACCAGCTGTCCTTCCAAAATAGGGTCGAGTGCCCGTCCCCCACCTCCCATTGGAGCGATGGTCCCATTTCCTGCGCAATCTGAAGCCATCCTTTCACCAGACCCGAAGTACCGCGTGTCAATCTCGGAAAATGCGACCCCGGTGACCTGCCATACCTCTCGGAAAATGCAATTATGTTGAATATTTTCTTGGAGACCAAAGGGTGTCGTCCACCATAAACAGAATTCGGAGTGATTTTCAGAAAATGAAAAAAAGATGCTCACACACTCTCATAACAAGGAATATCTACCTTACAATTTATTAAAATATATGCTTAAATTTTATTAAAAAAGAAAAAACCAACGTAACATTTTCCATGACACGACAGGAAAATGTGCAACTATCAGTAATGGCGATATACATGAATATATAACCAATTGAAAAATGTTACTCTCACTCAGTATGTTTTTACAATACACATATCACCATCTCTTTTTTAATAAATGTAAATCATTTTTTAACAATATGCTTAAATAGATTTCTAACAGAATTGCATTTGGACTGTAAGCCAAATGGTGTGGTTGGTTGTGAGGTTGGAGAAGGACCTATCACACCTCATTGGAATAGCACAACCTGGTCCATGCCATTAAGGAATTTGGCTTGCCAACATTAAGAAGTCCAATATCATTACGTAGTCAAAATGTGAGAGGAATGGAAGAAATCAAGACCGTAAAACAATGCATGCATCAACAAGACATATAAATAAGAGAAAAACTTGAACTAGTATTCTCAAAGAAACAAAAAACTACAATCTCAAATAAGAAAATGGATTGTTCTCTCACAATATCTGTCTCAGACATAAACCAGTAGACTTAGTCAAAAAGATTTGGATCTCCCATTAGACAACTTAAAACATGAATAAACTTCAGCACAGCTAATAAAAGTAGTATTACTCTCACTTCTTCTTCCCAGCCTTGGCAGCATCTCCTGCTTTGGTCTGGACAAGAGAAAAAACAAAAAAGAGAAGTAAATTAGGGAAAAAAAACATTGCAAGATCAATGTCAAATCTTTTATAAAACAAGGTATAGAACGCAGACCTTCTTAACTCCGCGGATCTTCTTGGACCTGTTCTTCCTTTCCTTCAATTGTTTCCTGGACTTTTCGACCTTGGTGGCAAGACCATTCTGCAAAGCATCAATGTATATGAGTCGACGTGTTAGGCTTCTAAGCATTTAACACTTCACAGAAAGCAAGTAACACTTCAGAAACCATGCATGCATCATCAACAAGAAATAAATAAGAGAAAAACACATGCTATTACTATATTAGAATCACTCTTACCCCACGTAACAATAATGCATTTCGCATTGCCCAAAACATTGCATAAATTGAACTCATATATTCAACCATCAAATTCATCACCAAATAATTGCATTAGTTTTTATTTATTAAGTGACAAATGCTTTCCCCAAAAATCTAGACACGTCAAGTGGAAGGGTAGCTAGAGGAGAAACCCTCTTGAATTAGGACTGGCACATAAGGTGATATATACACAAAACTGTCTTCACATATACCCAAATAATCCCTCCAATTAATGATTACACAAACATTACAGAAATTCACCCAACCTCTTCACTTCTAGTAAGTTCTACATAGACAAAGAAAAGATCCATACGGTGCACATGGAAAAAGAAAAGATCCATACGGTGCACATGGAATGCCTAGTGATACAAATTTTGAGCCCTGGATTATGAAACAATACCAATGAAATACTCATTCGAGGGCATATTAATTAAGATTATTGTGGACATAAATAATACCATTAGAAAATTAAAACAGACACGTCATAGGTAATGAAACCTATCAACAATTTGCCAAAGTAAGTTTTTTGAACTATTGGCCAAGGCATATTATATTATGCAGAATCTGAAATAACACTGACCAGTAGAAGTGGCATATATAGTAGACAGATATCAGTAAGATACTTGTAGGTATCAGCAAAAGAATAACAAAGAGATGCCAATCAGACACGGACTATAAATGTGACTTTATAAGTTTAAAATCATGAACAAGATTACAATTTTGTGATCATCATGTTTATAACAGCCATGTGCAATCCCAAATGACTGAACTGCAATATGTAGTGCAGCATTATGAGGGACCTGTAGATACATAGCCACAGTTCCACATATACAGACCAGACAGATCTCACATTCAGTAAGTGAAGAATAAAAAATAATAATGCAACAAGTGTACAGCACATTCAGTCAATGCATATTTTTGAAAACTATAATCGTGCTGAGATGTGAGGATAACAACATTTTTTAAAAGAAATGTAAATTGTTTCTGAGTAGAAACACACATGAATTGATCTACTAAGTATACATGCAATTTTTCTATCTTCTGCATTTTAATATGCTTTCCATTTTTAATGCAAAAAAATTAAATGATAATCTTCAACTGTTTTCACGTTGGTCAAATTATAAAAAATTGTATAGGGTTTGGGAATTCCCATATCAATATATAAATGCAAACAAAGTTGATCAAGAAAGTTCAATTTTGTACTAAAACTTCATATAGAGACTGAATAAAAAAAAATAAAAAGTCATAAAAATTATACAATCATGAAAATTTATGGTAGATCTGAAAATACTTTAACTGGATATTCTCATATTGGTATATTAAAAGCCTACTATAGACCGAATGTTTAACTCCTACACAAAGAATTCGGCCTCTAGAATAACAAACTACTTTTTAGAGTTTCTCCAAACAAAAATGGTGGCAGCTGAAGGCAAAAGCATATGATGCAACCTGGACAATGATTGGATAAGTAAACAAAGTTTAACAAAATCAATGTAACTACAATTTGCAATAACACAATGCACAAGTAAATACATTATGTCTTGCAATATTATCTTCCCAACCTAACCCATATAACTCACTCGCTGCAACCAAATCACATCAAAGTGGGTGTTCCAGAATTTAATTTAGCCTCAGAGAAAACAGTGCATTGAAAAAGAAAAATTATCACAATCTGTTGTTAAAATAAACAAATGCATTGCCATGACCAAACATCCTAAACATTCTTTCTAAAGCATAAATTATCAAATCAAACTTATATCTAAGACAACAGCAAATGGAAAACGTACATTTTTCTCATGTATCACACGCTCACAATAAGCTCTACAGGAACAACATTATTCTATTGCGCATCTGACATTGTCATACAAGTAACTCCCCATAGAATACAGTTCTACACTCCAAATTCAAATCATTTGAGCTAAATTGTACATGGCATTCAACAGGGGAAATGCAGATTTTGACAGAGTTGATAAACACAATACACAAAAAAAAAACCACAATATACAGCAGATGCATCACAAGTGACTTGAAAAGCAAAAAAAATCATCATTTACCCTATAAACCTGAACCTTGAAACATATAAAACTCAACCAAAAATCCAACATTTCCTCTAAAACCCAATATTCTATACCACACAACATATCAAAAACAAGGGCTAAGATTCACTGTTTTTCATACCCTGATGAGCCTATATTTGGGCTCGAACTTCTTGGCGCTCTCCACAGAGTCGTAGATCAGCCCAAATCCGGTCGACTTCCCTCCTCCGAAGTGGGTCCTGAACTTAAACACGAAGATCGCGTTCTGGTCCTTAACCTCATACAGCCTCGCGAGCTTCTCCTTCAACTCCGCCTTCACAAACGACCGACAGACAACATCATATCACGCTTACAGCGAGAGAACGAGAGAGGCATAGAGGGATCTCGTGATACGTACCTTGGAAACGTTAGCCCTCCCGGGATGCAACACATCGATGACCTAAAACAACAACGAAGTGGGGTTTCTTGATCAAATCAATCGGAAGATCGACATAAAAGAAACTTTGGTTTTCAGAGTGAGTCGGTTACGAATTGCTTGCGCGAGAGCAACCGGTTCGTCATGAACTTCCGTGTACGAATTGTCACCGCCTTTTCCGCCATTGCTTCGCCGCCGCAGCTGCTGATGCAGAAGTCGATCTCCGCCGCAAGAGATGTGAACCGAGGAGGCTTGGAAGGGCTGGAGATGAAGATGTGAAAAACCCTAACTTTCATCTGTTATTTATACTTGATCTCGGATAAACACGACCGTGTGATTGTTTTTCTTTTAATCGGAAACCGTAGGATTGTTATGATCAGACGGCGGAAATGTAATGGATTTGCAGGATCAATTTTTTGAGTGGGTTGCATTTGTTTTGGGGAAAAAATACGATTAAATCCGGTACATTTTTTTAAAAAAATTTACATCAGTGTATTAAATTTTTATTGTTATAAATTACCACTAAAGTGTACTTTACAATTTGATAACCAATTGTATATTATATTATCATGGCGTATAGGAGATTGAGACTTATTTTGGAGTGATTGTGTTTAAGATCGCTTTAGTTTTTGCAATCTCGTTTATAATCACAATCACCACGTCAATAATACAATGAATGTATGAAATCACAATATATAGTTCATTATCCCAACACATACTATATTACAATAATAAACATATAAATACATATATTCAATACATATGAATTTGTATTTCATATTTTATAAATAAATATATTTTATTAGTTAAGTATGTGTTTTTAAGATAAATCAAAATGTATGCTCACTATAAACAGGATTACAAACAGAGAATTGAATGCAACATATTTTACAACCGTCTAACAAAACAATTGAGAATTTAAGAATAGCGTTCAAATAAGAAAAATGTTAGATTCAATTGTGTTTATTGTCTAAAATTCATACACATATGTTTTTTTTAAATAATCAACATTATCTAATGAAATACATGCTTTAATAAAAAATATATATCGATTTATTTCGAGTTGAATGAATCTATTTTTAGTAAGTGTAAGAAAAATTTAATGAGATATATATATCGTCTAACGTTTTATATGTTTCACAGCATTTATAATAAGGTATATATAACTACAATTTAAATCATAAATAAAACTGAGTGTAACAGTGCCCTTCAAACAAAGACAACTTTGTATTGTAATTCTAATTGTTTTATGCTCCAGTGATGTGGAGCTAACAGGTCCAAATTAGATTGGGTAAATAATAGATTCTAAAAAGATTTTGTTTTTCAAACATTATTATACACATGCTTATGGTCTCTTATGCAGTTTTATATATGTTCAACATGATGTGTACATTGTTAGACAATATATATATTTTTTATTTTTTTATAAATGTTTTTGTACAATTTATTGAAGTATATACCATATTTTATATAAAAAACATATTTGGAGTTGAGGGTACATTATCTTCTTTTCTTTTCTTTTCTACACCCGGTTGAATGTGCACACTTCACATTAACCTAATTAAACTTAGAGCGCGTCTATCCCCACACACCGTTCGCTTATTAACACCAACCAAAATAACAAAAAAAAATGATTTAAATTTAATTTGAACATCACTATTCTCACCAACCATTCGACAGTCGAACTGTCAACCTTCCTTTACAACATTCGATAGTCTCTCTGTCAACTTTCCTTTACAAACATCGACAAATTGCTCTGTCAATCTTCATTTACAACATTCGACAGTTGGTCTGTCGACCTGGGAGGGTATGCTCAACTGTAACAGTGTCAAACCGAATATTTTTTTAAAAGAAGACTTAAAACACATTTGACCACATTTAACATTCAACGTACATCAAAATGTTAACACATTCGCGTTACATTCAATACTCACATTACAATTACTACATTCCAATAAAAACACTTGAACCAAAAGTAATAGCTAATTCTTTCAACTGTTACAGCCGAAGGTCATAAAGGTTGAAGGTCAAAAAGAATGTTGACAGAGATTCTGTCGAATGTCGTAAAGGAAGGTTGACAAATCAACTGTTGAATGGTTGGTGAAATAGTGATGTTCAAATTAAATTTAAATATTTTTTTTTATTTTGATTGGTGTTAATAGATAAATGGTTGGTGGGTGTAGACGTGCCCTTAAACTTATGGTTGGCACAATTTTTATGTTGTGTTTGGTTGTCACTTGTGTGTGTGATTATATATATAATATTTAAGCTTGCATAATGTGATTTTGCAACTTTCCACTTTACATTAATTTTTATTTGTAACTTCACTTTTTAACTTTCAAGGTATATTTTAAAAATTGAAAAGTATAAAATAATTGATGAACTTCTATACTTGGACAATTTTGAATATAGTGATAATTTGTATATGTTTTTCTGCGCATGCAAATTTTACATTTCATGTACATGTTTATCTATCTTACACCGTATCCAAATATACCCTAAATGTATATACACACATATATGAAGGCACAAAATTAAAATACAATTAAAAATAAGTTTCAGTGTATCAAAGCTCAATATTTTTAAGGAGTCATTATACGCAAACAGTTATTCTTTCTAACTAGGTATATAATTCTATAGTTTACAAGTAGAATTTTGAGGGTAGTTAGGTTGGACAAACATAGTAGTAATACCCAAAAAAAAATTCAAATATGAAGTAAAATTTTCAAAGATTTAATAGACGATTTGCACTCACCATGACGAGTTGTATACTTTGTTAGAATTTTTTTACATTCTCTATGATATAAATCCCTATAATTTTATTGAGTATGAATTTCATTTTTCTTAAAGTTATATACATCATTAGATGATGTACACTGTTCATAAAAATATCAAACCAAGAGTGCAGAATATATCAAGGCTTCAAACAGGCCCTGGCCTGTCCCTAATGTATTCCCAACTAAATTCCTAAGGTGCCAAATAATGCTATACCGACCTTCAATTCCATTTTACATAATCTCAAACCCCCTTTTGGATACAGAATAAGATTTATTCTTGGGTATTTATTTATCCGAGTATAAATGAGTATAAATAAGGATAAAGTGATTTTGTGTTTGGTTGTGTTTTGAATTATTCTCGTTGGGAATCGTAAGAATAAATGTTTTGTTGTTTGGGTAAAATGTGAATAAAGTATGGATAAGAATTTATAAAAGGTAAAAAGTAATGATAGTTGATTTGACAGGTAATTTATAAGAGATGATGACAGTTGATTTGACAGTGAGCCCACTTATTCTTTGGGTGGAATAACCTAGGATAACTTTTATTCTAGGGGTTGATTGGAATCCATATACTACTTTATACCAGTTTATTCTAGCACATTTTATCCGGGGTTATCGAGGCTTTTCAAACGGGGCTCAATTTTATCCAGGGTTATCCGGAGTTATCTAGGGCTTATCCGGCATCCAAACGGGGGATATCCCACCTTCAAATAACATAATAATAGGTTTAATAATACTACTCCAACACATCCTATTCCATAAAACAAACATCACACAAAAGCTACCATTAATCAACATTAAATTGCACCATTAACCAAGAAAAACCATGATCGAACATTAAAAAAAATGGCAAGGAAGTTCATCACCACCACTCTCAGAAACAGAAACCAGCAATCACTAATCAGAAAATTTAATTCCTGCATTGCAGTAAGAGCCATTCATCAAAATATAATCCCCATTCAAACAAAAAACCTACACAAGATGTCACTTATTCCATTTCACAGACACCAAAAATAAAAATTTGTTCTCCATGTCTCTGTTAATGGCACAAACACTGGGTGCATGATCTACCTACCCATTTTTAAATTTTTACAGGTTTGGGGTACCCAAAACATGTTAAACAGATTAAATAAATGAATAGAATCTTTGCTTCTTAAGATTAAACCTTACCCCCCAATTTGAACAATGATCAGTTCTCAAACCGCATGAATCACGTTGTTGCTGTCCTTCCCCAAATCCGGCACCTTGACCGGGTGGTCCGGACCCTGACTGGCATGGAAAGCTGACGGCCTGGATGGACTGCTGCGAAGCTTTAAAGTGAGGTCCAGAGGAGCACCGAGGCTCAACTTGTTAGACATGCCGACTATGTCATCGAACATTGACAGCCTCCTTCAACACCGGTGTTGGCTTTATAACATGTGTTTCTTGCTTATTCTCTTGGAGAAAAGGCCATATAGGGACAGGGATGGGTATATATGCAGGATAGAAGGCTGGAATCATCGGTGGAAATTTAGGGTACAGTGGGGTTCATTTGATTCCACCGCTTCCATAGGTTCGGGGTCTTGGTCCAGAGAGAGATTCAATGGAGGCAATGGGGGGTTCAGGCCTTTCGGTTCATTGGATTGCGGGTGGTGAAGTATTTCTTCTTCCATTAGTGATTGTGATTCAGCTGGCTGGGAAAGAAACAGATGATAGATGTATCAATTCATTGAAATCCCTAATCCATAAATCGGACCACTTAACAGTCCATTTTATCTATTGGACAATATATCGATGACATCACCGCTGACGTCATCAAAATGTCGATCGAAAAAAAAATTTACTATCAATTGGGAGTAACTAACTATTGCTCCCACTTCCAATATTTTGACATGTTTTTCATATTTTTTCTGAAGTCCCAAACCGATATCGGCCAATATGCCGATTTGGGGCCCCGTAGATATATCAAAACAATTGATATTTTAAACTATGATTTAAGCCAACAATTTCACAAAATGCTATATAAATGACTAACCACTTCAGCGACCATGTCGAACAGACTCGAGCGTCTCTTTCTCCTTGTTGAGTTAGTCTGACGGATGAAATACTTCTGTGCGTGACTGGCGACCTGTGTGGGAGTCCTTGATACGACATAGTTGCGAGCGATTCCACGCCAGTCGCCTTTACCTAGCTTCTTAAGTCCCACCAAGAACATCTTGTGCTCTTCTTCCGTCCAAGGGATGCCTAAAACACAGAAGACAGTGCCGCATGAACTCCAGGAGAAAGAAATGCGAAATATCTGAACTTCAGATGGAAGGCATACTCCCCATTTGATCTTTAATATCGATGTCATAAGCATATGGTAACATGGCACTATTACACTATCTTCTTCGTCTTTTAAGGGATGATATAATAGCAGTGAATATCAAATAAATGAAAAATATTACTCTTTCTGAATGACCACATCCTAGTATGAGAAACAATGTGATCCATGAGAACAAGTGATCTCATGAATTAGACAATAGGATTAAAGAGAGCAATGAAATATTCGAATTTCACTCTGCCCAGATTGCTGTCTTTCTAGACCAGAGATAAGTCAATAACTTTGATGCAGTGCCCCCACAGGGGACCCTTTATAAATATAAAGGGGTAAAGCATTTTGTTATTATAACTGAACTCTAGTATACTCTAGATTCGGGGGGGACACCTTGTCATATCTTGGATGTTTATCGATTTATAAATTTGGTGAACCCCCCTCCCCCCCCCCCCCCCAAAAAAAAAAAAAAAAATTAAATTGTAAGATTAATACTGCAATATGATTTATTTTGCAAATTGCAGTCTGCCAATATTCCATGAATAAGGCTGCATTTAGCTCGTATGCAAATGCAATTCATATGCCTGTAACGAGCACATGGAATGAACTCAATTCACATAAGAGATTGATTTGGTAGCCCACTAGAATCCATATCATTAGTCCATTAAGAAATAAGATTGCTCAAGGTTGATCAGTCATCCAAGCTAAATCTTAATTTTTTAATGCTCGTTAGAGGCTCGGTTTCAACAAATATTTTATGCCAAGCATATCTATGCTTCATTTAAAAGAGTTAGGAGCATGGCTAGAAAATAATCCAGTGAACAAATTATTTCCCACCAAAACATGATCAAATGGATCTAAGAACTAGGTGTGCACTGGACAGCACAATATTTAATAAGCTTCATGCAAAACTCCACAAGAATATGTACTTATATAAACAAAGAACTGCATCTATAAAATAACTTGGAATCCTTCAAGAAATTCTGTTCTAGATGCCAGTGTCTAACAAGCTAAAAAAGAATTATCACCCATCTCATAAACATAACTTTTGGAAAATTACAGTTTCCTTGGTCTATAAGATTATGTAATAATTTTACCTTTTCTTAAAGGAGCTTTATAGTTAGATGCTACTATTGATGCACCCAAACCAAGTTTTGTAACGATGAAATATAATGAAAGAGTTTCCTTGATACCATTCTATTACTGCTTGCAGCATCAACCTCATCATTTATTGAAGCGCAATGAATTATCATATTCTAAATAACATGACAATAACATCATCATCATGTCATAGAAAATACGTGAAGGGTGTGCAGTTACCAACTTCCTGTCCAATGTAACACATGTTTTAGAAGAACAAGTTCTGGCCAGTTAGTACTAGTATTATATATGTGCAGAAGAAGAAAAAAGGATACTCACCTATTAGTACGCAATAGTATGTACAGGAACATGTAAAAATCACTTGATTTGAAAAGAATTTCTAGTTTTTTTTTAACATGAACATTTCAAGACTCCCTAGAGTAGTAGAAATATTGAACTTAAAACACCAAACACACATTCTTATATACTCATTATATCATATGAATTTGATGCATAGATAGGATTAACTGATAATAAAATTAACAATAATGGAATATTATAAACTCATCTGAACAAGAACATAATAACTAAGACAGCTACCGCAGCCAGAGAAAAATGAAAAAGAAATGTGCTAAAGCACATAAATATATGGTATTTATAGCAACCTTCAAAATTAAAAGAGGTTCATACCACTGAACACACATGTCTAAACAACAACAATGACTGAACTAATCTGACAAAAGAAATTAAACAAGGCACTGCATACTTTTAAGTGGAAGATAAAGTTTGATCTTTTACTCTCATTAGTCATTGCCATCATATAGGCACGTAAGCTGTCATGTATGCCATTTTAAATGTCTTCATAACACGATTTCACATACTAAGCAGCATAATTTCACTTTAAACATTACAATGTGACATTATATCATTAATTTCTCAATTTTCAGAGTGCTCGCTTACTGATTTGTTGGACTAATTCTGAAAAAAATAATCAAACTACTAATTTTTGAGCCATTGCACAAGCATATAGAGTACACCTGCCTCACAAATTGTAAATTCCATTTCAACTACATTCAATTAAGAAAAGGGAACTAATATCATCACAAAAAAAAAAAAGAAGAAGAAAAAGAAAGGAAACTCAGTGCCAATATTACACAATTCAAGAATGAGGAACCTGGCAGTTTTTCAAAACAACTGAAAATCCTATCCATAGTTCCATACAAATGAATAATAAAGAGTTCTAGATTCTCATTTAGCATCTGCCTAGGTGTTTTGCCCAGCCTGCCCCCCTGCCTTGGGCTGCTAGGCAACTGCCTAGTATTCCATATAGGCATCTGCCTAGACAGGTATCAGTTTGTTAATTTTTATATATAAAAAGTAAAAATAAAAGAAAAGCTAAATCCTTTTCCATTTAGGCACCAGCTAAGCACCTAATAAGCCCTAGCCACTAGTCACCATGGCTGCATCGGGGCCAGTTAACGCCTTTTAAACATTAATCAATACCAAGAAAAAATATAAGCAAAATCACACAAGATGCACACCACCATAATAGATAAAACTCACCTTTATTTTTATAGAAATACAATCTTCTTAACCTTCAAAAGAAAAAAAAAGAAAGAAATATAATCTTCTTCCCACACTGAAAAGAAGCAATACATAATTCACAAAATGGTTGAAAAAGGATTAACATCTCACTAATTATTACAAAAATGTCATGAAGCGGTTAAAATGAATGTCAAGAAGATTACAGTACAGAAAACAAATGGCAAAAGAAAGTAGAATTAGACATATTTAACTTTATCAATGCTGTATATCAGTTATTTATTACAAATTAGATTGAAATGTCAGTTAACTGCATCTTGCTAAAACTTACACATCTGACGTCTCACAGGCACTCATATATTATTCAAGTCACCATAAAAAATCAAATAAGTAGAGGACTTATCAATTAATGAGGCAAACAAACATTACAATCATAACAGTCAATCCAGCAAGCAATGAATTTTGTTATTTGTCAAGGCGCAAAGCTGAAACTCGGCACATCAGTCCTCACATTATTTCTTCTTCATGTAGGAAAAGAGTTTTCAAATTTTCTGAAATGTATGAAGACTCCTAAAAAATCTGGGTAGTTTTTTCTTAAGAAAAAAAAATTGGGTAGTTGGGAGTCAAAAGAAATGTGGTTATTAGTCTCACAACATAAACAAATGAAAATTCAAGCTTGCCTCCTATGGGTGGTTTGATAAATCCATAAGCTAGAATTAAAGCTAGATGATGGAAATGAAAAATACCTCGTCGACAATAATTATCTAATAAATCATCTTTACTGGTCACATGGTAAACAAAAATGCAGAGAACAACGAGTGCCTAATAATATGAATTCCACTTCATACTCTGATTATCAATAAATCCCTTTTTGAGTAAAAGCTAATCCTGACAAAATTAACCTCAGTAAATTTTGACCTTGTTTGAGACTAATACTTTGAGTACCCACAGGAAAATCTTTACCGTCCAGATCAACTAACAAACTCCAATTTGATGTTCAATATGACTTGCAAAATTAAAAAAAAAAAAGATATTTCACTTTCTCCAATAGTGGATAGAAGAAAAACGGAATCCAACAACAGAATGAAAGAATAATTTTTACTATGCAAAGGTGAACTCAAAATTCATTTTCTACAGAAGGCAAAATATAATAGAAAATGACCAGATGGAAAATTTGATGACATGACAAACTTATGCAAAGAAAATCAAGTGGTAATTTGAGTCACTATATTGGATCTAAAAAAATCTATAGAAAAAATCACTAAGGGTGTGTTTGGTTGATGCTTGCAAAACTGATTCTGCAGAATCTAGGTTTTAAAACTGATTCTGCAAGAAGCTAATATTCAGTAGCCCAATATCCCTGGGAGGACACATCCATGCATAGGAATGACACAATCTCTCATGGACTTTCCACTATCATCGGACAAGGAACAAAAGTTCAATATATTTTTTATCATGTGGTTTGTAAATGATGAGAATACAACATCATACTCCTAGGCCCCAGAAAAATGATGATGTTCTGTGACAACATCATGGATTTCTTAGAAATCTAACAGTCAAACATGCAGACGACATGACAGTATTCAAACCTGAACAAACAAGCCACATAAGTATGGTATCCCGAACACATTAAGGACATGTGGGTCACAGATCCACCTTGAAAAAAAGTTTAGGCAGACAGACACAGCAAATGGAGCTTTCAGTAATGCAAGCTGAATGAAATTCATTAATCCATTCTGATAGAATAAATGCGGGAACATGTGATATTAAATAAGTATCCAAAATCAAACATAATCACAACTTTTAACCAGGACCACTACATTATCGGGTACCCAAAGGACCACCCAACAAAAGCAGCTCCTCGGGATTGAAAATTCTCATCTGAAATACCATTTTGTCTTTCTCCAAAAAATTATGTGCGGATGTATTTCCATATCGACCCAAAATAATAATAGTAATAACAATGAACCCAAATAGCACAAAATCAAAGATGATCAGTCAATTCAACCAGACAAGAAAAAACGAAAAAAAATCAATTTTGAGTGACATAATAACATAAATTACGAAATCACTAAAAAACATATACGGTAAACACCCCCCCCCCCAAAAAAAAAAAAAAGCTAAGCATCAACATAAGATCGGAACAACCAAAATCACCTAAAATTCACGAAATCAACAACAACAATATCAAACCATTCGAAACCCTAAAAACAAAAAAAGACTTCACCCTTCTTCCTCTCCCGACCGGAGGAACCCGAGCCATGTGCGGCGTCGTCGGAGACGTAACCCCCCGCGACCGTCGACTGGTGATCCCTCACGGGATCGGACGGAGATCCGGGGAACCCGGGAGAGACGGCGGAGGAGGAAAAGTGCGCGGCGGCGGAGGAGAGGTTCCCCATACTCGCGCTCTTCCTGATCGACCCATCCGTCGTCAACCTCACCCCAAAGAGCCTCACCCCTCCGCCTCCGCCTCCGCCGCCGCTGCCGCCAGAGACGGGGGAGGTGGCGCCGCCGGGGAGTCCCCCGCCCGGGGCGCCGCCTCGGGAGGGGCAGGTGCGGGAGTTGTGGCCGTTGTTGCTGCAATGGGAGCAGCGACGAGTCATGGCTGGATCAGCCCCGACTCGGCAGCGGAGGAGAAGCGATGAATCTCTCTCTCTCTCTCTCTCTTGGGAGGTTTTGAAGAGAAATTAAGGTTTTTGTAGCATTTTATGTGGATGAGAGAGGGGAGCGTTTTGAGGAAGACAAGACAAGACAGGAAAGTGCCGCATCTATTTTTAGGGCTTGTTGTTTGTGTTATTTACGAGGGAACCATCAATTGGGGGAGGGGGAATTTGTAGAATACCCCCTCGCAACTTGTAAAAATTGATTTCGGTGCAAGACCGCTTTAGGGAACGTTTGGAACCGGTATGAATGGCGGAATGATTTTGTGAAAAATAAGTTTATAAAATTTGATTTACAGTAAACTCACTTTTTTTCTTAAACAAAAATATTTTTTTATATATTATAAACTGACATGATTTTTCAATTAAATGTGGTTTTTAGAGTCGTCTGCGAAAACAAAAATATGTTTGTTTCTGTACACATGTTATATATATAAACAGTATATCTTATTTGCTGTACCCTATCAAATGTTTAACTATATCGCATCTATTTTTTAATAAAAGGTCTACAACATTTACACCTTTTCAGAAAACAAAGACAACGTTATATCTCGTTTAATGAAATTTACATATTTATAAAGAATAAAATATGTTTTTTTATGAAATTAATGGACTTTTTTTTATAAAAAAAAGAGTAAAATTTCTGATTTATAAGTGAAATAGATTATGAATTACAACTTCATATATTTATTATTATTTAATAATGAAGGGTTTGCATTATAATATCGAAAATACATGTATACAAATAGTAAGGATATAGATAAAGAAGATATGAAATTGTAAATATATGGCAGTCAAATGGAATTTATCAGATTTAATTTTTTTTATTAAATATATTATTATATACATCAGAGAGTGGTATTTTGCAAGTTTCAATGACAGTTTGTGCTACATATAAAACATATATAAATATAAAGATATAGATATAGATAATATAGAATTTCCATGCATAACGTTAAAACTGTTAAAACTGTCCATTGTTACACTTTATGTCTATGTTATGTTATAGATAATTGATAAACATGATATCTAATCTATATTTGAATTTAAAAAAGCGAGAAAAAAATTTTCAATTTCAAATTTAGATAAAGATTACGTACTTATATATTATTACATAATAATGGATTTAGATATATATAATATTATATTATATTATTCATTATAAAGTATTTTATTATTATAATAATGTATAGAAACATATACAAAAACAAATTGTCAAAGAAAATGTTATTGGAATATTTTATATATATAATATATAAAATATGATAACTTAGATAATTAATAATTATCCCATTTGAATATTCTATTGATTAAAAATATCGTGTTGTCAATATCCGTTAATTATGGATTTTAAAGTAGGTTAGAAAAGGACAACTAATCTTTCCAACAATCCACGCAAAATCGATTGGTTAAAAATTAATTAATTTTTTGGGTTTTATGATTATAACCTTCTTAAATGTTATTGTATAAGTTTTGTCTTCAATTCATTAACAATGTTTTTTTTAATCTAATATCCTCTCATCCCAATTTCAAACTATGACTGTGTTTAGTTGCGTGATTGCAGAATTGTTATTTTGTAATTGTTGAGTTTTAAAATTAATTATGTAAGAAGTTGTTTTCCGGCTTTTGAATATTATTTGTTTGAAATTATATGTACGAAGCTTTTTAGTTGCACGATTATAAAATATAATTTTTTACACACGTAAAAACTGACAAATCGTGCAATCACGTAATTTTACGTTTTAATACGAAAGGTGATAATGTCCATCATCTTCCAAAAAGAAATTTATTAACAATTATATAAAAAATTAATAAAATATAAATAGTCATCCAGAAATTGTTCATATAAAAGGTGGTTATTGCAAAATTCCCAAAAATGAATGATGGACCATCAAAGTATTGGGATCCACGCAGGAACCACGGACCAATATTTTCTGGACCGTTCGTCCAGATTGAAAAGAACGGTCGCGATTGGAAGTTCAATAAAAACAGAATCTTTAATTAAATCATAGGATCAGATAAAATTCCGGGGGACCCCGTTTTGGATTTATTTTTTTTAGTCAATAATAAATGATTGATTATTTTTGAGGCTTGAGTTTGACTTGGCTCCGTTTGATAACGAGGTTTGGGTGGATTCTGCTTTTTGAAAAGTTAAAATCTCAAAATTGTGCCAGCCAAACAAGTCAGATTCCGACGGAATCAAAAACTGGATTCCTTTTAATTTCTCTCTCGAAATCCGTGTTTTTAAAATCTCAAAAAGAACGTTTTTTTGTCAGAATTGATTTTTTGAATTGAAAAGTAACTTTTTCTACCAAACATTAAACTCCTTCCAAATATTGATTCCTGAATTAAAAAAAAAGCATTCCAAAAAAGTCAAGGTCTAAAATCATCTTAAAAAACAGCTTTATTCCAAAATCTACTTTTCAATCTGTGTTTTCAAACGGAGCCTTAATTACGAGATTGTCCAGAGACGTATCAGACTCAATATCTGGTTTGTTATGTATTTATTTGTGGCCCTAAAAGTTTGCTTATATTTTTGTCGACCCTTCTTATTTTTGAAAATCTATATTATCCTTTGATTATTTGAGTTGTATTGATATATGTTTTATTGTTAATACTTTGAAACTGGGATATGGTTAATTTTAACCACACATAATTAATTTATATTTTTATCTTCAAGAGTTTTTTACTTAACCATAAAATTTTTTAAGAGGTCATACATATTTTTAGAAAAAATAGGGGTTTATAGATATTAATGAACTTTTGGGGGGGGGGGGGGGGGGGGGGGGGGTATATGCATTTTTCCCTTTATTCATTGCTGTCTATTAATGAGTCATTATTGGTTTTCTCATTTCAATGGCTTCCCCACCAACGGTTTTGGATTTGCCACGTGGACATTTGGGTTGAACTTCAACCTAAGATATTTCACCATGGATAATTATTATGTATACAGAAGTAATGACATTTTATGTTCGATTTGTTTTTAAGCATTTTCATTAATAGACATAATAATAATTTTGATCGATTATAAATAAATTATTATAAAATGTAAATAAAATATGGATAATGATTTATAAAAGATGAATAAATAATTTGATATATATGTCTTTGCACCACCAGTGATACAAATTAGGTGAAAACACAATTTCATTGGAGAAACTAGAATATTAATATCAATTTATTATCACATATTCTGATATAGTTATACTCAACTATTCATTGCAATCAGATTTACATAATTTGTGCTTAGATTACTCTTTTATAAAGTATATACACTATATAAAGTAGGAGTGAATAAGCTTAAAAATACAGGGAACAGAGTAGGTGCGGCGAACAGTGGGTGCGGCAGCGATCACGGGCTGTCGATCACGGGTCCATCGCATCGGACGGTCGGGTGCGATTAACATCGAATGTCGGATGCGATGGACCCGCGATCGAACGACCCACGTCGCGGCCGCACCTGCCGTTCGCCGCACTTAATCGCGAGCGTAAAAATATATATGATCATTATATAATATATCTCTATCATATACTATAAAAAGTTACATATGGTATATAAGTATATAACAAGGCTCAAAAAGTATATAACAAACTAAGAAAGGATAAAATCTACATGACTTAGCGCACATCATTTTAGAAAAAAATATTTCTTTTAACAACAACAAAGTAAATAATACATAACAAAGTACAAAAGTTATATAACAATGTTCATATAATTACATTTAAAACCACTAAATAATATTTATTCACTAGATCCGATCTTGCAATACATCAATTTTGTTAGACTCTCATTCATCACACATTCATGGCTTTTACTTATCATTAATAAATTTATAGTCATAGAACACAAATAAGAGAGAACATAATACTAAATTCAGTGTTGATATCTTTCAAATGAACATCCTTCCAAATCATTGAAAATTTATTCAAGTATACATGAAAGTCCTATCAAAAACTTATTCAACCAAAAGAACATAAAATACATTTCACATTATGTCTAAAATATGCTAGTACTTGTTTGGATTAATGTGGCTCAAAACGTGCAAGCTAAGCTACCAAAAAAACAAAAGCATTCATTGTACGATTTATGCCTAAATAAGTCCGAAAGAAAGTAATATAAAGTTCAAAAATCAAAGTCTGCACACAAGTCTTTTTCCTTGTGGAAGTGGAAAACATTATCTATCTTTAATTTTTAGTGGCTAAAGTAAAAGATCCACAAGACAAAGCCCACGTTTAAGGACACGTGGAAGATGCCCATTGCCTCATTTTCACGAACCGCTCCTTTTGAAGCTTTTGTGTTGTACTGCAAAGACCGAAAAGTTGGGCACTTATTAAACTTTGCGTCAGGTATTCAATAATGATTCCCACACCTCAACTTCACAAGTCTCATCACAGATTCCATGAGATAACAATGAAACATTACATATTATATCTTTTATTTAATAACAACTTAAAGATTTATTTTAAAAAATATGGAGTATTATTAATTCTTTAATTTTCTGGATGTCACTACTAATACACACAAATGCAATATAAGCGCAATACCTCCCGTTAACTCATATCCGCGAATCACATGCCCTGCCTACAAAAACACACGCCCCTCTCCCCTCCTTTACCGACCTTCCCCAGTCTCTGCCATGGCTCGCGTCCTCCTTCGCCGCGTCGCCGCCCACCCCCAAGCGCCAAGCCTCCTCCACCTTCTCCGCCAACTCTCAACCGCCGCCTCCGTCGCCCCATCAAAGCCGAAGACCTTCTCAATCTACCAATGGGACCCGAACAACCCCTCCCAGCCAACCCTTAAGGACTACCAGATCGACCTCTCCGACTGCGGTCCGATGGTCCTCGACGTCCTGATCAAGATCAAGAACGAGGTCACTCGACCCTCACCTTCCGCCGCTCGTGTGTCATCGAAATAAATAGCCAAGTCATTCTCAAACATTTCCTCCTCATCAATAGTCCACTTGTGGCCATTGTTGTTGTTCACCTCGTCAACGTCCATCTCTGTCAGCCAAAGAATCAATGACCCAGTTACTCAAATTCAAGGTATATATCCCTTCTCTGCAATTCCCTAAATGTAGCAGTTTTGTGTAGTCTTAAAACCATCTAACAACCATAAATGTAATAGTTTCGTTTAGTCTCAAAACCATAAATGTAACAGTTCAGTGTAGTCTCATTAATGTAACAATTCTGTGTAGTTTCAAAACCTTAAATGTAACAGTTCTGTGCTGTGTAGTTTCAAAACCATGAATGTAACAGTTTTGTGTAGTTTCAAAACCTTAAATGTAACAGTTCTGTGATGTGTAGTTTCAAAACCATGAATGTAACAGTTTTGTGTAGTTTCAAAACCATAAATGTAACAGTTCTAATTTAGGAAGTTTTAGTGTAACTGAAATAGAAAATTCAATTTCTAGATAAGGATTTCAAATTTCAAAATTTAAAATAGGCAAATTTTAGTCTAACTGTAATTCTTGTGAAAGATTAATAACTGAATAGAGAAAAAAAAAAGGGATTTGGATTAATGAGATATATTTTTAATGAATGACATATCTGTATTTTACCATTTTATACTTTTTCAAAAGTTAATAAACCAACCAATAAGGTGATGACACCTCATGGAGCTTGTGATTTGGGACCTGGGTATCACCACTGTCAGGTATTAGCTTTGTTTCATACAATCATTTTTACTGTTTTAATACAATATTATATATTTCATTAGCTCTTTCTACTCATTATTAATTAGGGTCGGTCTTGAAAAGTAATTTGATAAATAAGATCATAGACGAGATTTTAAAATGGAGTTTCTGTATTGAAGGCCCAAGGTCTTGATTATAACGAAGTGTATATTTTATTGTATTTTTTATAAATTATATCATTCAATTCTTTAAAATATATTTTTTTTGATGACTATAATAAGATTTATGATTCAAAAGCCCACCTTTGAGTATGCCTAAAAGATGCCCATTGCCCCATTTTCATGGACCGCTCATTTTGAAGTTTTGCAAAGAGAGAAAAATGTGAAGTAAGTTTTATGTCAAGTTTTTTTTTAAAAAGAATTATGTTTTGTTCAATTTTTTTACAATCTGAAATGCAATTTCATATATTTCATCAGCTCCTTCCATTCACTATAATGAAGTATATACATCGTTATAAGTTTTTCAAGTTTTTTTTATATAAATGATACAATTCAATTAATTGGAAGCATATATTTACTTTTTATAAAAATATATACCTCCATGGTTGATGTAAGGTTTAAAAAAGTTAAAATTATATTTTAGACTGTAAAATAAACCCAATACGACATATTTTTTTATAAAAATGGTTGGACACCAAAAATTGTTGGTTCTCTAACCCTAGAAAAGATGGCAATAATGTTTAGGTGAACATTAAGGTGTTAATCTACTCAGTCATTCTTGCAGTCTCAAAGTATATTCAGCTTATCATTCTTACCGTCTCAATTGAATATATATTAAGTTCTACGAATATAAGATTCGAATAAATTTCCAACATCCTTTCTTAATTGTTTTTTTTTGTGAGAAACATGAGAGATGCAACAGTGATTTACGATGTGTGAGAGTGTGTTAATGCATTAGGTGATATTTTGTTTGAAATTGATGAAAAATATTTTAATCTATTAAAATAAGTAAGGATAAACAATCCTAGCTACCTATAATTAGGGGGCGATATTACCACCCCACAATTTACGCAGTCCACCCCAATATCAAACCCACCCAACAACTTTTTTTATTTTTTCAAACCCACCCCCTATATATGCTTAGTTATGTACCATGTGATCCCACCCTTTTCATTTTCTCCTCTTCTTCCTCTCTCCATTTTCAATTTTTTTTTCTTCATCCACTCACGGATTCTCCTCCTCTGCCCTCCCTCCGCCTGCTCTCATCATCATTGGCTCGCTCTCGATGGTGAAGCATCCTCGTTCACTCGGCCATCATCTTCTAAAGTTAGCGGCCCTTTTTTGTTTTTCTATTATTAGAGGTATGAGAAACCCTAAATTTCCTTATAAATCCTAGTTTGTTCGTTTTGATATGATTGTTTGATGGTAAGTTTTATGTATTATGGTTGATATGTCATTTGATGGAAAATGGTTTCTACATTTGTTGGGAGACATCTTGTATGAAAATGGATGGATTGATATTTAATTTTGTATGTTTTCTTTCGTTTTACCTTTATGGATTTTTATGACTGTTTTGTAGTGTATTAATCCCATCTTTATTTAACACATTTGTTTTCTTTTGAGATTGTTGTTTTCTTTTGAGTTTGTTTAATTTTTCTATTAGTATTTCATTGTTACAGGATACCATTGTGTCTTGTTAAATGAAGAATATAGATCGAGGTTTTTTAATTCATCCAATAATGGATCCTTAGAACAATAAGGAAACTATGGAATATATATATTGTTGTATAGGTATCAAATTCTAGGTGTGTGACTGAATCAGGTGGGAGGTTTTTTATGCTATGCATTAGCGATTATGTTTGACTGTTATTTATATGAAATTTTTATTCTTCATTTATGGTTTATGGAGTTAGGAGTAATTAATACTTATAGGGTTTTTACAGTAATTCTTTCAGTTCTTGTAAAGGAGTTAAGAATTATGGGATAAGAAAATGTTTATTTCATCTTATTTCATATGCATTAGTACTAACATTTTTTTCCGATGCAATATGGATCCGAAGGAATATGTTCGACCTACAGCTTCCAATTGGAAGAGTAGATCAAAAGATGCACTTTCAAGTTTTTAAAATGTTGTTAAGAACCCACAAGAAGAGAAAGTGGTGGTGGAAAAGGTAGATGAATATTCACCAAACAGCTTTTTTAAGTTAGTCTCATGTATTCTTCCTTATTCTTGCCTTATGTTTCACACCATATAGGTAACAGAATATGTACTCGATTAGATAAATATATCCATTGTAAAAATTCTTAGAAAAAATCATATGACCATCCCTGACATTTTTCTTTCTTTCCGAATGAAGCATCTAGAAATGGTAAATTAGAATTCACTAATATTTATCCCAACAACAAATCCTCATTTGGGTTGAATTTACCTTTAACTATAGTTTGAAACCCATTTGAAAAACATTTTTTAAAAGATCCCAGGAAGCATGCATTTTTACCGTTTATAATTATAAGTTAATAAACAAAATCAACCAAAACGAGTTGCTCTCTGTTTTAAGTGTTTATCATACCTAACGTAGTTGAATAACTTTTGAAAACTCATTTGGAAAAATAATCACTTAAAACTGCTTTTGAAATAAAAATCTCAATAAGCACATATTGGTTTAGATTCTTGAAAAGCTATTAAAAACTCATTTGGATTACATTGATTCCTTTAAAAGCAAAATCAACCAAAACATTTTCAAATACTACATTTAACACAGCATTTCATCACCTCAAAACAAAAAACAAAAAAAAACAAAAAAAAAAAGAAGGAAAAAAAACTGATTTACTGTCATCATCGAGAGATATCACAAGAACCATATATAACACTGTTACATGAGGGGATCCTTGGGGATGTTGGGGATCAAACTGCAGAAATGCCGACGAAGGCCGAATGTGTCTCTATACATAGCTCTTCTATACTCAGATTTCATCCTCCAATTTACAAGTGGTATGTGCTGTTCTCTTTTCCTCCTCATCCCTTGCACTATTTTCCAGGCTGCAGTGGTGCATCAATGTTGAATGCCTCCTGCACATTTTAAAAAAAAACAGCAATCTTAATTTCGACTTCATCTGAATGTTTATTTTTATCAATAGAATATTCATATCATGAGTAAAGAATAAAATACCAAAGCTCAAACCAAGAACACATATACATATGTATGTTTGTCTCCCATATTTCGCTTATCGTGGAAGAACCTGGGGAAGAGTAGAAGTACCTGAATTCAGGACCCGCCATTCAACAGAGTTGACGCCGTTCATTAGAATAAGGTAATACAAGTCCTCAGAAATGAAGACTTCTTGATGCCATTGATGCCCTGAGGGGATTCGAAAGATGGGAGGAAGTGAATTGTGGATATACATCATTGAAGTTGGGAAATGGAATTAATATAAGAAGGGTTGTCGAACCATGCTTGTCGACATCTGACAGCCTCTTGACGTACAGGCCTTTTGCGATCATTGAGTGCCTTTGATACGGCTTGTAGTACCTGAAAATGAAAAGCAAAAACAATCTCGTAAAAGACGGATGTAATGTTTAGCATATAGTCACCGTTTCTGAAAGATATACCAACCTGTAGTCTCATGGGATAGATCAATGCATGAGGCAGAGCTGACATCGCTATGAGGCACTGAATCGCAGTCTCCCGAACAAGCTAAAAATATTGAGAAAAATTTCAAGAATTTCAGCTTAAAATTGAAACTCAAAAGAATCAGACGACGTCACATGCTACATGAGATAAGCAGAATTTATCATTCTTGCAAGAGAAGGAACTTGGAATACCTTTCTAAAAGTAACACAATTGAACTAGGTTTTCAAATAAATAAACTAAATTTTTTTTCACTAAGACAGTAGTGATCGGCATGATTTCATTAAAAATCTGACCAAATAAATAGTGAGAAACAAGAAAAGTTTTATTTTTTTTATTTTTACCATCATATGTGGGTACATGACGAGCTGAACAAGAAGATTAATGATGGTATGCGCATTCTCTGTAATGGCTTCTTTTCCTGCCAAAGAATTATAGAGAATTTAGTCCATTAGAAAAGGAAATTCAGCCCAGCATGCAATTAGAGTTCATTATTTTTCCTCAAGTTATAAACTCGACAATTCTTCATAATTATACACTTTTCCCAGGCAGACAGAAGAAATATAAGATTCAAAGAAAAGTTATGAAGTGACTTTTGGACTATGTTCACATTCAAATAAAAATTATGTGGGTGTTTGTGGACTAGGTATGGGGGATGTTTGTTTTTGTATTTCAACTATGTGCAATTATACAATATTATTTGCATTGATATATAAGCCAGATGTCATTATTTGGCAAAGGATTAAAAATAGCTTATAATACATGCAATGATCAAAACGCAAGTCTTGGTCACTCTATGCATGGAGGCACAACATCTAAAAGATATTTTTTAGATAACTGACCTTTAGATCATCCCGTTTCATTAGAATCTGGACAATCTATATATGTTGTAACATTATACTTTAGAAACAGTTCCCAAACCATGAATCAGAGTCTAAAAACTTTGACCCAACTTTCACCCAAAAGTATCTCTAAGAATATTTTGCATTACGATATTATTCCCCATGCAAGGTTAACAAAATTTTAATTATACAACTTTTATGTGTAAGAAAAGAACGCATGACATTTCTTTGTTTGGTGTAGCTTTATAACAGATATTTGGGACAAGATCAGTGCTATTATGGCAAAGCCTACTGTGCTCTCTTCTGTACATACTATGTTGGTATTCTTCAGAAATTAGTGTATGAAAGGGGACAGTACGAGAATACTCTCTAAATACTGCCTCACATGCATTGTTTTCAGTTATTTCTTCCTGTTGTTACCATGTTTAATATATGAAAACACACCTTAAAAAAACTTTTTATTTGTAATATGTAAATCTTTTCTTATAATTAAATAACAAGACATGGGTTTGAGGAGGGGAGCCACTTCTACACAGGCTAACCAGGCAGCATCGAAATCACATTTCCATAAAGTGTAAAAATTTTATTACCAACTATTCATGGAATTATGCATGGATACAAAGATCTCACCGTTGTCATCCACAATGATACCAGATAGGACCAACAAAAGGCTATAGATCAGGTCTTTATTTTGTACATCCACACTCAGTACAGATAAACCATCAAGTAGTGAAGGAATAAGCTGGCAAAGGACGATGAAGATGTTAGAAGTACAGAAGTACTAAACATAGCATACAATGCCATCAGATGAAAACTTTTAAAATTCCTTGCACACTTCTTGTTCTTGGACTTCCAAACTAACCTTCTTGGCCTCCACAAGAAGTGCAGCAAGTGGAGTGTCTGATATAATATGCCCAAAAGCACGATACAAGACTGATCTGAAACAGTGCAACTGTAGTCAACACAAGTATAGCCTCATTCAATACATTTGATGCAATAAGGCATCACAAGATAACTATATTTTGACTCTGTGTGAAATCTAATGTAACAAATCATAATGAAAATTATGAATCAATAATTCAAAAGGTACTTTTAATTTAATTAAAGATTTTGAGGGACCAATTAAAGGATTTCCTTGGAGCTAACTCATCCTGGTACCACCACTCTCAGGCACGCCTAACAACTGAGTTCAGTGATAAAAAGATAACAACATTGGAGATAATGTTAAAGACTGAAATTAATAATCTTTTCATTTTCTTCCTTGAGAACTGAAGTCCTCTAAGTGCAAATTTTTTAATCTGAACTTTCGTGTGGGCCATCCTATATAAGGAAAAATGACAATGCATGAAATATTAAAAAAAATATCTGTAAGTTTAAAAATAGGGAATAACTAAATTACATAGCACTTACAAATATACCTTGTATTTGATGACACACACTCTTTAATGGAAGAAACTAGAATGGGCATCATAGTTGAGAAAAAATGCTGTTTATAGAGTGGCCGTGTTCTTGCATGTAACTTCTTATTCAGACAGATGTCTGACTCGCTCAGAAAAACGTGGAATGCATCAGCAGCAGATTTTGCCAGAAGGAACTGCATATCCTTGCCATCCCCATCATGCATACTATCTACTGACAAAGGCAAGTTGTATGGGCTGTCAAGTGATAACAAGCATTTTAAAAGAACCATTATAATGTCCTTCACCTTTTCATGCCCTCTCATAAGCAAACCTTTTCCTATCCATGCCAATCCAACAACAGCATGGATTTGAACTAAATTATGGCCGTCGATTGGGTGACACAACATATGATTATCATCCAAGTCATCAGATTTTCTCTCAAAACCACTAGAAAGAACACTCGATATTTTGAAAACTATGTTGCTAGCTTCCTCCAGGTTACAAGTGTCTGACAACTCCCCTGAGCTAATCTTTGTAGGCCATTTATTCATCATAGAACCCAAAGCCTGAGCTGCCGAAACATGTCCTCGAAGGAGAAGGAAAACAGTGAACACATTCAGGATTGCTTTGACATTTGGAAGAATGGTCTGTGGGCGAAGGGCTGTTACTACAGATGCAAATAATGCTATAATCCATTCATCTTTACAGCAAAATTTGACTGAATAATGAGAGGGTAGCAAGCCTTCTAACTGGATGGAGGGCTCAGAGTCCATCAATTCAAAGAATGGTCTCGAAGACAGAATTGCGTGTGCTTTTTGAACAATTAAATTCTGATACTCATCTCTACATCCTGCTACGACAAGACTCATCACCACTGCCAATGCATCAAGAAGTCCCTGAAAAAGGTTGAAGACAAATCAAATCCAGATCACAGCATCAACGCTCTTCCAGTGCATGTAAAACCAATGGGCTACCAAATGAAGAAACAATGGATGGTTATTATTTATGTCAAATAGTAAAAAAATCAACAATGCATTCAGGCTTGTCATTTAAAGACGGATTTACCTGTTCTTGGATGCCAATGTTAAAATCTGTATTCGCTTCCATGAGATTCCAGATATTGATGGCAAATGATGACGCAAGTTCTTCAAATTTTCCATTTTCATGGCACCTAGCAAACAAGTCGCATGGATTAAATTTGGCATAGTTATGTTTTTGGTGTCATCCACATGAAGTTTCAAAATTTAATCCAAAATCAGAAAGGTTATTTTAAGTTTCTCAAAAACTTCAACTAGTTACTGACATTCATAGTTAATAATAGAATCACATATTGTTTTTCTCAGAACAAAATTTAGGGACACTTATTATTATAATGAATAACCCAAAAAAAGAGATGAGGGATGAGGGATCTCCATAAATCAAAAAGAAAGAATCACACTGTTAAAAAAAAGACCTTGATCATTATTCCACACTAACATCAAGATATTTCAAAAAGTTCGACGATTCGTCAGTGTAAGAATGTCTCTCTACACAATTGTGTGCCTCTCATGTGTTCTCCTTTCAGCAGCAATGTATATGAAATATTCCTGATGATAATATGAGAATCCTCAAAAGCATATGTACCAAACTCAAAAATAATGACACACAAATTGGAAGGATAGCAGCATTCACATTTAGTAAGTAGTTCAAACAAGGCACAAATCAAAATTGGATACAAAGCAATCGATGCAGAATTTGACCTTTTTTTGGTAACACGTCAAGGAGAGGCCAATATGTGCAATAAATTCACATATTAAAAATGACTTACCATGGTATCACCCTTTTAGAGTAGCAGTTCAACAGATGAATGAGATTCTCTGCAGCCTTTGGATGAGTCACTCCCCCCTACACAAAAAAGAACTCAATGTTTAAGTTGCCAGAAAAATGCAAAGGTTTTACAGTTGCAACTTCCACTTAAAATTAAAACACCTACAGTCTCTGTCCCTTAAAATGGATGAAAAACAACATAGGATGTTTTAACTGCATAAGTAAGGAATTTCCTATATCAACTTACAAAAGCCTTTAAGAATTCGGTGTTTATGGCATCTTCCAACTTTACATTAATTTTCATCATAAAACTTAGCCCAGTTGTACCAATGTCAGCAGCAGCTTTCAGCTTCATTGAAAGAGGGAGAGCAGAATCATCAACTGGAAGCAATGAAACAATCTTTTCGACAACAATCCTCATATAGCATAATTCCTTCTCAGAATCATGAAACTTTCCAATGAATGCACCAATATGCACCAAACTCTTCAAAGCCAGATTCCATATGAAAGTGTCTTCACATCTGCTAGTCATGATTGACATGAATGTCATCAAAATATTTTCAAATACAGCTTCGGTTATAGGGAAGTTACATCCTGGAAACGTTCCAAGCATCTCCAATCCCCTTGCTGCAAATCAGATTAGGAAAGTGCAGCATTAACATAGAGAGCACTTTCAAGCAATTTTCTCAATTCATTTCTTACTAGCAACATCCAAAAAAATTACAATGGATTGAAGATGGTGAAGGTGACTTCAAAAAAGGAAAAAAACACCCATCAAAGATTAAAGACTGATATGTCTTGATTTATGCAGCAATTCTTATCGCATCATCAGACAATGAAAGGACCAGTCATAATATGCATCCATCTATGCAATGTCTTAAAAAATCACTCTCCTGCATATCATAGATCTACAGAATTTCTACCAGGACCTAAGGAAATATATTATCCATCATGACAGGAACATTATGTTACCTATGGAGCATCATTAATACAGAGCCTCGGCAACAATGTAAGTTTTTCAAGAAGCAATTTAAGCAGGTTGGTGAATTTTATTCATTTTAAAAAGGACCAATGACGACAAACGACATTTTGAATTTCATATATGATAATGAAATACATAAATGATAGTCAAAAGGGGACTTGCGAGAAATACCCTGTGCAACGCATAAACCAAAGAGAAAATGAAAAACAATCACCTGTTGTGAAATTATCAGCTCTTCCAGTGAGCTGATTCATCCCTGCACAAAATTCAGCTTCCACTATACCAGACCCAAAAGCATAAGCCAATGAACTGGAAACATTTTGAAGCATGCAACACCACTTATCATGTTCTGGAACAGGTTTTAGTTGAGCATTCACGGCCAATTCTCTGCATGCAGCAAGGAGTTCAACACAAAGACAAAGGGCACCAAAGCTCAGTTCATTTGAAACTGCAGGGTTGCCATTTCTGTAGCAATGCAAGGAGGAAGCACCAGAAGAAATTCCCATGATAATCATTAAACGAGAAAAGAATTTTTCGAACACTCTGCTACAGCATGAACTTGAGATTTTTGCAGAAACAGATAAGATACTTGCAAGTGCATTGAGCTTCCGCCAGCTTTCTATGGGAAAGTCCTTGTAATGCCTCTCACCACTAACAGAATTAAAAATTGTCTCAAGCTCATCATCCTCAATGATTAAGTTGAACATCAAATCACATTGTAAACCATCAAAATGCAGCAGAATTGTATGTAAGCAAAGAAGAGCTTCTTTTGCAACTTCATTTCCTTGGGATACTGTATCCTGTGAATCTAGTGAGAACAAATATTCTTGTGGTGAGCATGCACATATAGTGTCTCTCAATGAAGACCAAAGAGCTTTTGCATGTTTTTCCATCCTTTGAACTCCATAGTGCAATGTGCAATTGCTCAGATACTTTAGAGAATCAACCTGTAAGCATTCAAAATGTGTTAGGTTAGAACTATTGAGGAGAAAACATGGAACAAAGAAATTCCAAGACAAAACTTCACAATATAAGGAATTTACATGACGTGTTACCAACCTTCGCTATTGGAAAAGCAGAAGAAAGCTTTTCAAGCAACAATGGAATTGCATATGGTTCAAAAAATGGAGTCGAGGAGAAGACATGCTGCAAACAGAGAATCCATGATCAATACAAGCTAAGCATTAAAAAAGATATGTCAGAAAGGTACTACAGATAATGAATTAAATGAAAAATGGTAAGAGTACAGGATCAGTCACTTGATAATGACAATGAGAATGAAGTTTGTACATCCTGCAGGATCACACAGTTATTCTATTATTTCCACTCTTCTAGAAATCTTTACCTTTAATGACACAGAAGAATGGAGATCTCTCCATAGGCTGATTATGTGGCATAGCAAAGCATCGAGTTTTTTTTCATAGTTTTGGCTTAAATGAGTCAAGACATTGCAACCAAGATTAAAATCTTATGTATCTCACATATGGACATGTGGTTAATAATAGGAGGCAAAAAAAGAGAGAGACAAGACAAAGGTAAAAGAAAAAACTTTAGATAATCTGTATTTCAAATTTAGTAAGGAAATATGTAGAAGACTGTGGTTGGGAGAATAAACGTTTCTAATGCTCCATAAGTGCAGATAAAAAAAATGGCGTAACATTTATCTTACATATTTACCCTTTCAAAACCTTCCAAGGTTCATCTTACACCTTTTCTCTTTAAAACCTTACACCAGACAGGACTAGTTAAAAAATTATTTCCATTCAAATTGAAGCTGGATTTTCAAGGCAGAACCAGATTCAAGCTGAATCATTCCCTTCGACCAACCCCACACCCAAAAAAATCCAGAGACAAAAGCAATGATAAGAAACAGAACATTTGGTATTCTCTTCAATTGACATTTTCAGCAAGTGATTAAATCAATCAACTACATCACCAATGAATTGATAGACAGAATTTCAAAAAACATAATCTATACGTAAATGTAGTAAGTTTAGTTACATTACCATCAACGATCTTGATAGGTCGTCTCTTTTGATATCCAAATCATCAGTTTTGGGCTGCATGCGGTAAGAACATATGATCATGAAGCTGAACAATACAATGAAACGGGAAAGAAAAATTTATGCTTCATCCAAGGTACAGACAAAATTTAATGTAATCGGTGATCCTTAAGTTAAAGCATTAGCATCTGTCAAACAGATAAGCAGAGCAGAAAAAAGATAGCAAATCAACGGGTCAAGCTGAAACATTGTAGATCCAGTTCATTGTTTGGAGACTTGGAAATTTCTGATGTAACTATTCTGATGTGCATTTTTACACAGCCAACAATTATAACATACCCACTGTATGGGTCTTTTGCCCCCCCCCCCCCAAACCAACCCAGGGAAAAAAATTAAAATTCCATCCACCATCACGCACACCCCAATCCTACCTCTCTCTCAAGCTTTTTAACCCTCCCTCTTAAAAACTCCTAACAAAATCACTAAAACTACTTGTAAAAAGCCTAAAAAAGCATATGAAACAACAATGGATTAAATCATAGATTGTTTAACGAATAGGAATATTTTTTAAAGAATTTTCTGCAATTTTCTTCCCTTACTGTATGTTTTACTTAAATTTTATCGCATTTTCAGATTTCAAAAAAGGCAAAGAAATCATCCCATAAGTGAATTATGTGGTTTTCGTAACTATGCTCGAGACAACAAAATTGGTCTTATGAAGTGGAGGCTTCAGAGTCTGGCATTGGACCTTAAGACTTAACCCTCAGACATGGTATTACAAGTCATGTGAGTCCAAGTATCAATTTTCTTTTTCTATTAATGAATAGCATATAAGTTTGTATTAATTGATGACTCACATAAAGCCTATCTGACTTACAACATAGTTCCTATCTTCCATTTATTTTTGCTACTAAACAAAATCCAAAAATCAATGATTCACATTTTAGTGATTGTTTTGCTTAACCCCAAAGGATTTCAATTTCACAAGTCACAAAATTACCATGTTAATTGAAGATCTATTTAAGAAATTGGTCTTCTAATTCAGAGACAATAGTTCATCAAAATTTTAATATCCCACCAAATTTTTCCCAGCTCCTTTTTTCTATTAGTTTCCGCCCCCATCTAAATTAAGCTCAAAACCGCTAACTTTATCTCAATAGCAAGCACTTTGCACAGGGTGGAGACATAAATCTAGTTTGATAATTTTCAAACTTTACTACCCACTTCATAAGACCCCAATCTCCTTTGACCTGTGAGATATTGAAATTATATGAGTTTTAATTTGTAGAAGGCTAGGTGTATAGCAAACTGAGCTTGGGGTTATCCGGCTAACACCCCCTTCCAATGTGGTCAAGGGATCAATCCTTGGAGGCACTGATTTTCAGAAAAAAAAGGCTAGGTGTATAGTTTTTGAGGGACATTGTCCTTGGAAACACTACTACTCTAACTCTATCTGTATCTATCTATTCATCTAACAATTTTTTTTTCTATCTAAGCTAGGTGTACTTAGCTAAAAGATTTTCTTTTTAAAGCCTGCAATTGTAATTTCCACAGAGAAATTAATAACAGCATAACCGCAAACAAAAAGACCATTTTAGTTTGCAGATCCACAATTGGCAAGCTTAAAATGATCAACTGAAATGACAAGTTTCAAGGAAAAGCCCAGGTTGTCTGTTTAGAAAAGAATAAACTATTAATGAATTTACATTCTAACAAAAAAATAAAAATAACTTTGCATTCTAAAACCAGAAAAATATAAAATCAAACAAAAATTTAAGCATTTGTGTAACATTTACATAAGAAGATGTGCCAGTGTCAAAATTGACATTCAGTGCCAAACATGGAACTCTCACTTAACCCGAGTGTTGGACAATGGACACAACACAAATACAAGGCTTAAACCCCAGAGGTAGGCTATCCTTGCAAAATCGTGTGATACATATCACTAGACACAGATATTAAATCCATTAACATTCAGCTATCACTTATTGACTTACATGAGTGAAATAGATCGGAAAATAGCGTCCCAATATGTCAAAGATATCCTCTGCCAGGTTTGCTACTGGACCGAGTGGATCTGGAAATAGTCGTAATAAAATTTCCGCAATACGGAATGTGAGGATTAAGCATCGAGGGTCCTTTTCTTCATCAATTGCTTCACATACACCAGTAACAAGTTCTTCGCCCTACCAGAAAATGGCTTCATCAGTATTAAAAATGACATAAAACTAGGAATTTCTAAATAAATATCTAAAGTGCAAAAAAATCACCGAATAATGGAGAAAGTTTCTGCATGGATAGACAAAATTATAAGCATATACATGCAAGTCAAATGACTCAAATCATGGAATTAAAAAGTTTCAGTGTTCCTGTCAAGTAGGATGACTGTGTGACAGAATATAATACCAGTGGTACAACAGCATCAGGGAACTTATCCAACAAGCACTCAAGAAGTTCAAAGCACAACTGCAAAAACATTACAGAAAAATTATGAAATGGAAATAATAAAAATGTTAATTATTAAAATCTTACCTTGTCTAAAAAAAAAGTGTAATTATGGTATAAAGCTTCTTAAATGTGTCAGTCAACAAAGATATGTATCTAAGGGATCTCACCTTACGGTCTTGCAGCGCTAAAGACTGCACTTGAAGATTCTTTAAATATGATCGAGCAAGTGCCCTGGCATCATTAATTGAGACCATACCAACACTATCCTTCCTCCTAAGAAGTGCCAAGCAACCAATAAGTGCCCCACGTAAAGCTTGCCAATCTGCCTGATGTATATGTTGGCATCAAAACATATGACGGGACTAATTAAGTTACAAAAAAGGGACAAAACAGAAGATAATATTAGCAAAAAGTATAAAAAAAACAAACTTCAGAAAGAGATAATAGGATATGGTTAGAAAATACCCAAGGAGGGTCATTGTTTTAGCATAAACAAGAACTGTAACACATACACACACAGAATCACAGAATCCGTCATAAGGGATCAGAAATTCATAGCAGAGTGTGAATATGCACCTACAGACAAATATTTCCACTCACCATCCTTGATGTGAAGAATTCTATCAGGCTGTGTATGGTACTGACATCCAATGGCTTTAACATAAAACGCAATAGAAGTTCCGCCAGAAGAAGGATGCCTGAAATTTCATTGAAATTGAATATCTATGACATAATATATACTTATCAACATAAATTGCATGGTTTCAAACGTAGACAATGAAAAGGATGGGCATTCAACTGCTATGAATATATAATCTCCGTACCTATAACATATTATCATCCACATCACATAAGACAAAACAAGTGAAAAATCGAATAACATCATCAAGAGTGCCATTAGTCCATTTTTCAGTATGTAAGTATGGTGTTATGCGCCTCATTGTTATCTCCAATTTAAAATGGACATGTGATGGTTTGTAGAGGATGGTACATGCCAGACATAAACATCAAATCAAACAGTCCCATCCATATGTAAAAGTAATTATCAGTGAGAAAAATCAATGTAGAAGTTTTCATAACACATGGAAAAGAAAGGCTTTGGAAAACATTAGCTCCATATTTTTCACTTACAGAGGTATAGGTTATCTGGAAAAATACATCAAAAAGGGTGCCCAACATCAATATTTTTTAATGTCTGCAGTAACATATAAATTATTTCTCCCTATGAGGAAAGCCACATTAATATGGCTGTCGTGATATATTTGCAAATTCAAGACAGATAAAGGAGAAAAGTCAGCATGTCAATAATCTGGAAAATATTTATATCCAATCTGAATCTCTACCTGAAATTCCGTATTCATATCCGAAATAAAATATCTAAATCCGACATACTTAAGAACAAATATGGATATGATGATATTCGATAAGAAATATATATATCTGTTATAGTATAATACTAATATTCCTCCACACACGATGTGCGTGAAAATGAAAATAATATTAAAATAATATTAATAAAGCATATGACATGTTAAAAATATTTTTGAAAAAATTCAAATTACATAAAAAATTTATTAAATTAATTACAAATAATCAAATTTTATACTTGGAATATTTAAAAAATTCAAATTACATAAAAAATAATCATGTGCAAGAAATTTGTTTCAAGTCTGTGGAAAATCCTCTCAATAGTATTTAAAAAAATCGAACCTTTCCTATCTCATCTCATTAACTTCGGTAAGTTTTGATGATCCCGATTTTTAAACATTTTTAATATCTTTTATTAGTTTTAATTTAGATAACTAAATAATCTAATCCTATCACATCTCATTTAGTTCGCTTCGGTTTATAGATTCTGATTTTTTAACATAGTTAATATCTTTTATTATTTTCAATTTAGATAACTAAATAATTACATTCAATCACCATGTTTTATAATATTATTTAACATGTCATATGTTTTATTAATATTATTTTAATTAAAAAACTTGTCATATTTTAAAATTAATTTGTTAGAGAACCTAATTGTATATAAAACTTAGTATTACTTAAGATGTTAATTAAAACCATATATTTATATCAATTTATTTTTGAAATTAAGGATCTGTTAAATTAAAAAAGATAGATTTGATGAATATCTCACATTGTCCTTTAAAATATTCAAAATATGTATTTTTTTCCATTCATATCCTTAATCTAAAATCAAACATCATAATAAGGGAAAAATTGAAAATGAAAATGTTTCAAAGGAACGGACTTGAAAATATTAAACAGATAGATTATTATTTGTTATATTAATATATTTATATTTTTAGAATTGGTATGAGATCTTGGTTATTTATCTATGTTAAACCATATAATATTTTACATTTGTGCTTATTTATAATGAAAAATATTAGATATTTTACATATTTCGAATATTGGATATATGATTTTTATTTTTAGATATCGAATCATCAAATATTTGAATTATATATGTAACATTTCAATTTTTTTGGATATTTTGGATATTTATCCAACTTTGGATTTTTAGATTAGATATAGATACTCATTTTTTTAATATCCGTCAAATATTAGATATGGATAATTTTTTAAGATTCCTCGAATACGGATACAGATATAGGCATATCCGCTAACTAGTGAATATTAAAAAATTCAAACAAAATCAAGCAGTCCTTTTATGATTCCTAAGATGTAATGGAAGAAGAAATTTAAACATTCTACCAGTATCAACAAGCCAAGCTCCAACACTCTGATTTTACCTGTTGCAAAAGGGGAAATCATGGAAAAAAAATATCCCTAGAAGTCCAAGAAAATTCATAGTTCCTCAAACAACAACACCCATCTACTTGAATTAAAAAGATCGCTCAACAGTGCATATTTTTAGGCTTCGAAGACCAATATTCAAATGCCACAACACATAAGAGCATCTCTAAAAGCCTCTCCAATGTTTCTTTACATTGTAGGAAAAAAAGGTTCCCTATGACATGTAGGAGTTTTTTTTTATCACTCCAGGAGCCTCCTCATCTTACCTTACATTCATTCCAAATGACCCTTTTACCCTAACCATAAATTACAAGATAACCCTAAACCTCAAAACATAATTGGATGTAAAACCCTAGTTCAACCAGAATTAAAAAATCATGCCATATATTATTGGGGAAGAAGAACAAATTTGAGACACATTGCTGGGGAACCTTTCAAACTTCCAAAATGGGTACCTAGAGAAGCCTTTGAAGCATCAATTGGAACTGTTTCTGGACTGCATTGACAGCAACCCGAAGTTGGGAAGCTAAAAATAATGGCTTCAAACACCAACTTGGTCTACAGGGGATCAGCAGAGGAGCTTCAAATACAGACCCAAGTGTCACAAATTTTTTATTACTCTCTTTGAAAATACTGTGCAATGTCTCACCAAACTTTCTTTGAAATTCATTAATCATCACCACCTTCTAAAGGCAACCCTTCTTTCTATTAAAAAAGGAAACCCCCTTCTTTTGACTTGGACATGTGTATTGCAGAGAGAGAGAGAGAGAGAGAGAGAGATCCACCGAGAGAGAGAGAGAGAGAGAGAGAGAGACGAACGGACAGACGGGCGGACTGCAGATGAAATCAAAGGTTTTGATGAAAGAGCAATGTGATCAGCTTATATTGTAGTTTTTCCTACAAGGCTCCATACATGTATGAAGCCTTATAGGGAAAAAATATGGTAGGGGGAGCCTTGTAAGGAGTCTTTTGGACCCTTTTTTTTTCATTTTCAGCTCCCTCTGTTAGAGAATGAGCCATATAGGGAGGCTTTTGGAGATGCTCTGGATATGATTCCTAAGATGTAATGGAAGAAGAAATTTAAGCATTCTACAAGTATCAACAAGCCAGGGTCCAACACTCTATGATTGTACCTGTTGCAAAAGGGAAAATGATGTTAAGTCTGTGTCACTTTTTGGCTGATAAATATTGGGTTTGTATTTATTTTAATAGTTTGGGCATTCATTTTCAAAATCTGACTGCATATCTTTTCTCCTGGTACTGGCATTGGCCTACCTATAAATTTTCGTCGCATTCTGACGTCTTTTTAGAAGTTATGCAATTTCAATTGATAGTCGGATTTAATTTCGTTAAATATCCAGATGAAGTAATTTAAATATGATTTTGATATGGAATGTTCAATTTTGAGTTAGCTTCTGTACAGAAGTAGAATTAGATTATCTGAATTCGTGTAGCAAAAGTTATGAGTGTTTTTCCAATTATACCCTGGGGATGAGAAAAATCTGGCAGCAGCCCTGTTTGGTGTTTAACTTATATTTTAGAATATCTAGAGGTGTTATTGGATCCTGGCATAAACATGAAAGTTGTAGATAATCGTCTTAGCTTTCCAACGGAATTTCAATTGTGCAATTCTGAGCTATATTGTGAAAGTTATGGCTGTTTTCGTGGAATCAGTCCAGAATTTCTGGTGAGGGACGACTTGGTCATTTCGCCCCCATGAATCAGTGGTGTATTTAGGGCGTCAATGGGTGATTTTTGCTCGTATTGTTGGGATTCCTGCAGAGTGAATCTAGGAGTGAGAGGAGGAGAAAAGGAGAAGTGGAGGAGAGGAAGAGATTGAAGAGATTGTTGTGAATCCCCTGTTTTTTTTTTTTTTTTTCTTTGTTGGCTGTTTTGGCTCTTTCTTTTCTTTGCTGCTGCTGCTATGAATTGGGGGCCTGTCATGGCTGCTTCATGAGGGTTTGGGTAAAGAGAAGCCAAGAGAAGTGAAGGTTTGGTGTTGGCTCAATGGAGGTGAGTGAAATCCAATTTCTTTCTTAGTATTTCATCTTTATTTGGTGCTGTTTGTGTGTCCATTTGTACTGAGAAATCATGGCTGAATGTATGTGTTTGCTGTGAGGAGAAGTGTGTGTAGACCTGGTAGCATGTGATGATGATGGTGATGGTGGGAGCTCTTATGTGCACCCTCTTCTCTTCTTCCCAAGGTATCTTCACCTCCCCTTTGTGCCATGTAGGTGTTTGTGTTTGTGTTTATGCCTCAAAGAAGTATGAGTGTTGTCATGTAATGCTTTGGATGGTCAGCAAGGATGCATAAGTGTTGTTGTATGTGTTTTTTCGCTTTCCTTGTTGTTGGGAGCCTTGTGTCTTAGTAAGGCAGATTTTTTGTCTTGTGAAGATCCATATGAAATTAGTATCTAGAGGCATGTTATGAAGGTTATGTCTTCATGTGATTTGATCATCCATATGTCTAGATGCTACATATCAAATTTGGTGTCATTTGGTTACCTGTATTGAAAGTTATAGCCTGATGTTCATGGCCTGTCCAGATTCGCACAGAAATAGACCTGTTTCTGAAAATAATTTATTTCGGGCATTTCTAGATTAAATCAGGATATGATATCTTCACGGATTATGATCCCAACATATCAGAGAATGCGTATTCAGAATTTTTGGATGAGTATTTGGTGCTGTGGAGATCAAATCATTAGGGGTATTTGCTGCTAATGACACCAGTTTTGCACGATTGTTTCAATAAGTTAATTTACATGTTATATGCAATATTAAGAGTTGGTGTCTTCATGAAGTAGGCTTATATATGTGTGTCAGGAAGCTTCATGTTTGATTTGAGCATAATTGATTGTGTTTTGCAGTTTTCGTTGGCGGGAGTCGCGATGAAAGGGTCTTTAGTGAGTGGTTCGATCCTCTCCCTTTTGGAAAACGCTCGATGTATGTGATTGTGCATCGCATATCCATGGGGTTTTATTACAATACTCGATCTTGATTTTTACATAGTATTGCCTTTGTGTTGGTAGATGCTTAATGTGGCTAATTCTTGAATGCTAGGTTCTTTGGACATGTGGTTCATGCACCTTGTTGTTGATATTTGTGTGTGTGTTTAATTGTTTGACCTTGTCTATGGTATGCATATCTATGATCTGTTGTTGTCAGGATCATACATGTTTTAGTATGCAAATGTTGTAGTTATCTTGCCTGCATCCGATTGATGCATCTCTATGAGAATTCATGAGAATTCATTGTTGTGTTGGAGTTTGTTATCTGATAGCTATGATGATAGAATGTTAGGCCTATTTGTGTTAGGTGTGTGCGTGACTCGCCTTTAGGATCATGTCTTGTCATGATTGAGTATGATGACTTAGCTTCTTTCCTCTGCATCCAAGGGATGCATCTGTGCGGGAATTCAAGAGAATTCTGTATAGTAATGGTAATTACTAGAGGATAGTAGTTGATTGTGAGGATCATATTGCGAGCACGAAGTGCTTTCTCCCTATATCATCGTGCGTCGAAGCTACCCAGCGTTGGAGCGACTATGTGTGGTGCCGCCATGCCATCGGAAAGCCGCTAGGGAGAGGGCTACTGGATGATATCGCCAGCGTGGAGTACTGTTTCCCTACATCATTGTGCGATCGTATTGCAAGCATGAAGTGCTTCCTCCCCATATCATCGTACGTCAAAGCTACCCACGTTGGAGCTACCATGCGTGGTGCCACCGTGCCACCGGAAGGCCACCATGGAGAGGGCTACCGGATGATATTTCTAGCATGGAGTACTGTTTCCCTACATCATCGTGCGTCGAAACTACCCGTGTTGAATCTGTCCTGCATTGTGCCACAATACCGTTAGGAATGCCCAGAATATGATGTGACTATCATACGAGGCTTAGAGTACCGACCACGGGTGATGTCGTATCGTCGGGAATGCCCAGAGTATGATGTGACTATCATACGAGGCTTAAGTACCGACCACGGGTAAATCCATATCGTTGGGAATGCCCAGAGTATGATGTGACTATCATACAAGGCTAGGAGTACCGACCACGGGTGATGCCGTATTGTCGGGAATGCCCAGAGTATGATGTCACTAACATACGAGGCTTGAGTACCGACCATGGGTGAATCCGTATCATTGGGAATGCCCAGAGTATGATGTGACTATCATACGAGTACCGACCACGGTGATGCCGTATCGTTGGGAATGCCCAGAGTATGATGCCACCATCGTATGAGGCTTGAGTACTGACCATGGATGGCCGTTAGGATGAGGATTACCCGGGAGAGGGCTACCGGATGATGCGAGGGATTCATATGTATTTATCTAGATGTGGAGAATCTTTGTAGCGTGATATTAGTTTGTGTTACAACTCGTTAGTGTTAATAGATTAGTTGTTTCTCAAAAGTCCCAACAGTCCCCCCCCCCTTCGGGGTGAGGGTGAGGGTGATGTGTGGTCACACCTCTACGTGCCATTTATATCTGTCGGTGTTCTCCCATCCATATCTTTCATTGAAAGGAAAATGTGTTAGTGTTATATTATTATTCTTGAGTTGGATTCTTGCCACTCACTGAGCTTGTAGCTCACCCCTCGTGTGTTGTTTTCCACCAAGGACAGTGGGGCGTGGGGCTGGAGTATCCCTCTAGCGTAGTTCATGTGTGGAGTGTTCTAACTTTCGGTTGGCAAATGTGGGGCTATCAGCAATCCTATTTTTGTGTATATATTAATAATTGTGTGTGTCGCACATGTGGTTGTATTTGGACTAGACTTGAACTCTCACAGGACGGTAATTGTGTATTCGAGACTGTAATAATGTTTTTTATTTACAGACTTAATTATATTTTATGCTTACACATTATTTTTAGTTACTTATCGCTTTCCTGTCACCTTGTCATTTATGTGATTATTGTTTCATTATTATCGGGGGTCATTGTTGACCTCTTGTGTAAGAGTCATGATATTGTAGGATTGTTATAGTCCCGAGAGGGTCGTTCCGGGGCGTAACAAATCAGGGGAAAAAAAATATCTCTAGAAGTCCAAGAAAAATTCAGAGTTCCTCAAACAACACCACCCATCTACTTGAATTAAAAAGAACGCTCAACAGTGCATATTTTTAGGCTTCGAAGACCAGTATTCAAATGCCACAACACTCTTCCCATGTTTGCGAAGTTGTTCCATGGAAACATTAAAACCATATAAATAGTCAGAATGCATACCTCTTGATCGAACAATGTTATCCGTGGTAACCAAATACAGTTCCATTTCTCTAACCTGAAAAAAAAATTGCAACAGATGCCAAAGACATATCAGAATACACATATACACCACCAACCGTAGCATAGATGAATTCACAAACTCCCAACAAAATGCGGCGTATACACATATTATTCTTGTCAAACATGTATATCATGAGACTAAAAGGGTAGCTAACCCTACTCACCGATTCTTCAATAGTCAAAACGCCGCCCTTCATCAGTGCCGCGATCGCATCGAGACTCGCAGCCTTCAATATGAACAAGAAAGAAAAAAAAGTATGAACATCAAATTCTGAGGGACGGAAACAAACATTCAAAAAAGTGTACTGAAAACCTAGTCTTTTTGAAACATCAAACAAAGAACTCCAACAACAAGACCCAAATTTGATCGGTTGCACTAAAGGATGCCCTAATTGGGTCTCCTTTCAATACAGTCTCTCTTAAAATTGAAGTTCAAAAATCAAACTTGGAGAGAGAGAGAGAGATTCACATGTTGGTTTGGAGGACGGGATGAGTCGACGAAGGCCTCCACGTGAGGTATCCAGGAGCTCGGTTTCGCCATGTCCGAACAAGTCGACGAGAGAGAGAGAGAGAGAGAGTGAGAGAGGGTTTTTGGAATGAAAGAGAAGAAGTGATGGAATCCCTGAAGAGAAAAGGAGGTGTGATTTAAAGGGGAAGCATCTTATTCTCCTCCATTTCGTGCTCCCCCCCATCAGTAGATTGAACAACAACCGTCCATCTTCGTGCGGAAGGACCACACTGAGAGTCTCTTAATTTTTATTTTTTTTAATTTAGCATATGTTTTTGGGAAATTTTCATAAATAACCCCCTAAAAAATTTTAATTTCACTTTTAACCCTCTCCCCATTTTAATTGTAAAAACTAACCCTCGACCTGGTCAGCGCTGCTACGTCGATATGGGTTTTTTTATTTTCGGGTTTTTTAGAGAGGCGTGTTATGGGTTTTTTTATTTTTGGGTTTTTTAGGGAGGCGTGTTATATATAACACACCTCTCTGTAGAGCTCGTCGATACAAACGCGTGAACATATTATAATAACAATTCTGATCTATGGTTTGAAAGTTATGACCATTGAAGTTACGACGCTCTCAAACCATTTGAAGTTATGACCATTTTCATTTTTTGTCAATTTTTTTTTTGAAATTGTTTGTTATTTTTTTTTTGCACTAAAATTGTTTGAGTTCAAACCTAAATTGTACACATCCATGTCATTTTCATACATTGTGTAGGTTTTTTTTATTGAAATTATTTGTATTATTTATTTACTTTTTTCATCTATAACCCTAAAATTTTTTAACATTCAAATTGTCGTAATTTTAAATGGTCATAACTTTCAAACCGTATTATAATATGTCCATGCGTTCGTATCGACGAGCCTACAGGGAGGCATGTTATATAACACGTCTCCCTAAAAATTCAAAAATAAAAAAACCCAGTCAGCGCTGACGTGGTAGCGCTAACCAGGTCGAGAGTTAGATTTTGCAATTAAATTGGGGGAGGGTTAAAAGTGAAATTAAAATTTTTCAGGGGGTTATTTATGAAAATTTCCCTATATTTTTTTGTTATTTATAAATTGATTTCTTATGATTGGGTAGTCCGTTAGCATCTCTCTCTCTCCAAAAACGGAGGTAAAAAAAACACTTTTTTTTTAAAACCCATTAACCCCACCTTCTCTCTCCACCAGCTCAAAACTTTGAAAGGTCATCCCTACCACCTGAATCAAAATACAAAAATATAGAGACGTGGTTGCATCGATGGAGGTTATTGTGTTGTGGTTTCAAAGGCAGCCTGTGTTTTGTAAGTCGTTTGACAACCCTGAAGTTGAACATATGTACTAGAGGACGACAATAGGACAATCGACCTGGGCAGCTTGTGTTTTGGAAGTCGTTCGACAATCCTGAAGTCGAACATATGTATTGGTGGATGACAACAAGTCAGTCAACCTGGGGGTCACAGGCGACAAGAGACATATCGAACAAGCCAACAGGCATCCTGTGTTCTGGAATTTGTTTAACAACCCTAAAGTCGATCATATGTATTGGCAAACGACAACAAGTCAGTCGACCTGGGGGGTCACGGGCGACAGGAGATCCGTTAAACAAGCCAAGAGGCGGCCTGTGTTTTGGAATTTATTCGATAACCTTGAAGTCGAACATATGTATTGGCGGACTACAACAAGTCAGTCGACCTGGGGGGTCATGAGCGACATGAGACCTGTCGAACAAGCCAACATGCAGCCTGTGTTCTGGAATTTGTTCGACAATCTTGAATTCAAATATACAAAACTATCACATTTCTTCATGATGATTGAGTCCTCACATACATCAGCTAAACAAGAGGATACATAAAAAAAGCTTCATGTTTCAAATTCATTGACTATTCATATACATTTTAAACAAAGCATTCATTACAATCATTTGCATTCACACACATTTTTAACGACCTCAGTCCCCAGCCAACAGTGACAATTTACACACATTTTAAACAATGCATTCCTTATAGACATGACCTGACTTAAAAGTGACAACAAGTTTGTTCTAAAATCATTCGTGTTGATCATATTTTTGCTTTGACCGTCATTCCACACTTGGTCGTCGCGAAAATGATGTGCCATTCTCCAAGTTTTGAAGCACATCTCAGATGTTGGATCACTTAGAAGAAATAGTTGTCCTTTTATCCAGTAACGGTTGAAGATGTTGCCTCACATTTGCCTTAAGCTACAAATAAACAAGTTCCATATCAAAAGAAGGAATTCACATACTAAAAATAATAATAAATCAACAGTATACTGTATGAATATTTGTAGAGGCCATTTGAACCAATTTCTTGTTTAAGGGCCATCCTACATAAAGAGGATTGAAAATTTACTTTAAACTGTATAACAAATGATTGTAAACAATCAATACATTCTATGAAGGTATACAATACGCAAACAAGGTGAGACAACATGTAATTGGTAAATACAAGTCCTTTAGGAGCACCAATTCTATTTATCATATTAATCCTTGATCAATGTTAATTAATTATTAAGATATTTCAAAGTTAAGCATTCTAAGTCTCAAAGAGTAATGACCAATGAACAACTAATGGCAATTTAAATGCTTTTATCAAGAATAACAATTCCCCATCTTGGACATGAACTACCACTCTATTAATTCACTCTATCAAATTAAGTGACCATATGATTTTAATTAATTAACAATAAAATGTAAGAGTTGTCAACATTCATTTTCAATATTGAACACTAAATACAATTTAATCCAAAAATAACCCTAGTTTTCTATGAAAAACCCTTTGTTTCTATTCCAAACCATAATTTTTAATAATAACCTATCTTTCAATCCATATTTTATTTGAAACCATAGGTTTCTATCCATATTCTATCCCAAACCATATGCTTCAATCCATATTTTATCCCAAACTATAGGTTTCTATTCTAAACCATAATTTTTTTTTAAATAACCAATCTTTTATCTACATTTTATTCCAAACCCTAAATTTCTATCCACATTTTTTCTCAAACCTTATATTTTAATCCATATATATCACAAACCTAGGGTTTCTATCCCAAACCCCTTTTTCTAATAACTAATCTTTTAGTCCACGTTCTATCCCAACCCCTAGATTTCTAACCCAATTCCTAATTTTTTTTGAAGAACCAATCTTTCAATCCATATTTAGGGTTTCTATCCCAAACCCTAAATATTTTTTTTGTTTAATAATAAATTTTTCATTTCAAAACCCTAAGAACAAGATTTATAAATACACATTCAAGAAAAAGAAGAACACATACCTGTATGTACTTTATAGGATCGTGGAAGATACCGTGACTTACTCCTTATGATCGGCTGGTTGGGTGGAGGGAGAGGGGAAGAGAAAAAAAAAAGGGAGATTAGTGTATGTCAGGTCTCATATGTGAGGGGAGGGGAGGGGAGGGGAGGGGGAGGGGAGGAATAAAAAGAGAGAACTATAGAGTGGTGGGATCAGAATCTAACTTGGTTGTAGTATAAATGATGGTGGGATCAGGTATTACAACATATTTGGCTTGTAGAATCAGTTGATTGGGGGGGGGGGGGAGACAGTAAAGTGCTTGGTGGGGATAGAGCTGCCCAAAACCAAACCAGGAGTGCACCATTTTATATAAATTTTTTTAAAACAATACATATATATACAAAAATAATATTTTTAAAGATATCATTAACCAACGTTTGAATATGTTTTTAACATTGATTGAATTTATCATAATATTTTTTCAAGATGAGAAACATATTAAAATATAATTTTATAACACACTAGAGATGGAGAAAGGGACGTGGTGCTTCAAAATTATTTTTAATTCTATAATATATTTAAAGTTTCTAATATAAAAATGATGTTGGAAAGGTTCTGGCAATAAGAATTTTTTTCTTTTTTTGAAGAGACCTGACAATAAGAATTTTAAGAATAAAGAAACTTTCACAAATAAATATGTTAATTTAGATGAAACATGTTTTAAATTTTTTTAAAATATACTGGTTATATGTTTAAAGAAAAATGAAATACATGTTCAAATGAATTAATGCATACATAGTAGAGTATATAATTTATTAGGGATTTCATCTGATATGACATCTTTAGGATTAGAAAAACATGAAAATTGAAAATACCCACCTTGCAAATATGAAATTACCGTGAGAATCCTGTTTAACAGTATTATTTTTGTATCTTAACCCTCAAGAAGAAAATTCTTTACAATCAAGGGCATAACACATGATTCAGACCACTGAAGTTCTCTAGAGCTGTTTATCAAACATAAGATTCAAAGAAAATAACTGAAAACAATAGGCTTCGGTGGCTCATCATCCACTTCAACTTCATGTTAGATTTTTTCTCAGTGCATTGAAACACAGAGACCTCAAAAACATGCACAGCCCCCAGTGTATCCATGTATTACTCTATAACAACAATCTTCAATGTCTAATGACTCTCATCTCAATCTACGCATGGCTTCTTGCAACCATGCATAAGGACATCATAATCTTTTAAGTTTCGGAGTCCACGTTTGTTGCCTCCTCCTCGAGCCTCTCAAGGAAGCCCTTGCCCTTCCTTTGAAATACTGTTTGATCGAGACACAATCCTTCAGTGGAAACTGCCTCAAATTTCGCCCAAAGTTCTTTCTTCAGCGTGGTTTCACCCGGATGTTTGCCTGTTCGGAACATGCTTCTTCCAGTGTCATCCCACATGGGAGTTCTCTCCACAACTGTGAACACCCAAAAAAACAAACTAGTGAATTAAAAGAGCATAACGTAAATGGCTAATCAATCAGAACTTACCGTATAATTGTTTGCCTCTGGCAGAAAGCAGACGTGCAGATTGGTCCCTTGGGATCCATTCAGTGGGTAACAAATCGTCAATAGGTAGTTTTGTTACGAAGTTCTCATTTGGTTCCATCAGAACACAGGTTTTGGGGGGAGACAAAAACCATTTTAGACAATCTTCTGTTCCTTTCAGTTGGTCTGCCTTCTTCCCAAAGTGCTCTGGATACTTCGATGCCAGACTTGCTGGAACTGAGCTGTCAAAATCATCAGAAACATGAGGTTCTCCTTTGAAAAAATATGGGGTCGACTTGCGAATCATCCTGCGAGATGACGCCTTCAGGCATGGGGTGATGAGGTAAGTCGGCTGATCTCTATTCTTGCAATTTGAAGACTTTGATGGAGATTTGATGCAACCACCATCCAATGTCACTTCTGTTTCTGCAATGGGTGGCATCGAGATTTCCTTTGCAGTTGGTTTCATCTCAACAATCTCTAAACAGAGAGCCCGGGGTGGAAGATCCAAATTGGACACTTTTCCTGGTATGGTTTTTGCAGAGGCTTGGTGTTTGGATGAAAAAGCTTTTGAGCTGGGCAATGGTGTAAGCAGAAACAATTGTCTTCCACTTTCAACCTTACATCCACCACCACGCCATGAGACAAGAGGCGAAGGAGAGATTAATGGATCCATTTTGGTTTCGTCGGAATCATCCAGAACACTGTCAGTCTCTCCATTCAATGTGGAAGTAGTTTGACTGGCTAAAGGTAGTTCCGATGGATTTTCCATAACGGAAGGTTGCTTGGTGAATGCTTGCTGAAATCTCCATAGCCATGGCTACATCAAGAAAAGACAGGCAAGGTGATTTGCAGAATGACAAAACAAATAAATCTTGATGAATGAATAAAGAATAGATACCTCCAAAGATGTGTGCATGTCAGTTATGACATGCCTGAAAGATAGAATCTCATGGCTTTGCAGTTTGTGTGCAGATTTGAGTCTCAATGCTTGTCCACACAGGTCATCAATCTGTAAAACAAAGAAATACCCCGTGCATTGTTTACATAATTGAACTACAGATTTGTCAAGATACAGTATTCTCGAGTTCATCATTACTTGGGACGGTAAGTTATAATAAATGTTGGATGACATCATTGTTTCACATAAACTCGGCTATACAGGGATGAAGACAAGTTTTGAGAATTGATTGCCCATAAATTCAATAGTCTGAAATGCATGATGAAGACTGACAACAAATGACTATTTTAAAACATTGATAAAGATCACGTGATCCATCTGATACGCAAAGAAGGATTCGACCAGAAAAAAGGAAACTCATAGTTCAACAGAAAACTGTAAGCTTGTTGCCCCTTGTGAGTGTGAACATGAAGTGTGTAAGATATTAAATGTGTTCTGTTCAAAATCCTTTTGTCTTTCAGAACCTATAGATGTAATCACATTGCTTCAACTGAAGCATGTGTATGACATTTACCTGTAGAATGAAATGCAGTTAAAAAGTCCCATTGGGGCTAGCCCAATATTGCAATATGGAGTAGTATACATGCTATAACATGAGATACGTCATGTGATCCAAATGGACCTTTTGAAACCACTATCATTATTTCATACAAGAATTTCATGCATGCAGAGGAGCATATTCATCAAGTGCATGCTACTTATGATCATCTCTTTCTCTGCTCAGGTACATAAAATTGGTCACTAGTGTCATGAAACATTAATCATAAGCATAGTAAAAAGTCTGGGGTGTATCAGATTGCATTATTCATCATATCACAGAATCCCTTACTTATTCAACTAATCATTTTTAAAGGAAAGCGTTGGTTGTGCTCATGCCAAAAAAGTAACATATAATGTATATATAAGCCATATTCAAACATTATCATTAACAAGCCTAAGTCTCTTTAGACATGAGAAGCTTTTCATGTTTAAAAAATGTACATGTTGAATGATAGAAAACTCTATATCTTACTCAGAAATTCTAGAGATACTGAAACATCTTCATATCATGAGAAGCATGAAACCATCATCTCAAACAAACCTCAAACAAGTTAATAACAACAGAGATGACAGACAAAGAACCACCTTTGACGGAAAAAACACGTGCTATGATGCGCACAAATATGACTAAAAAACATGGCATTCAAGAGGGACATGAATCAACGCAATTTTACTATTTAGATGATCCAGTAACAGAATCATCACATGATTTTTGTTTAAACAATCCTGTGAAATTCAACATTAATATTGTAAAGAGGACAATAACATAATCATAAATACAAGCAATGTATTCATTTAAAAAAAATCTCCAATTTTGTTTTGCAGTTTACGTCATTCAAGATGGATATTGATCACCCAAAGAACAAATCGGAATTCAAAATGCTTCATAAATCATATACAACAAACACAAACACCTACAATCAAAATCTCAAATTTTCAGATTTGGACCCCGAAAGCACCAAAACAACCACAATCAAGGGAAAGACTTGGACTTTAGGGTTTCAACCTTAGACGACATTAAAAGAAACAAAATTTAGGGTTTCTAATAGATTCCACCAAATCCAATCCTCGCATCAAATCCTCCGATCAGGAAAACAAAAAGGAGGTTACCTTCCGAACAAGATTGGAGAGCTCGGTGTGTGCCTCGAAGAGGCGGTCAAGGTCTTCGTCCCCTCCGCCGCCGACGACCAACGGAACCTTGTCGAGCGGCGGCGGATCCGAGGGTTTCGGGACGTTGGAGACGTCCGAGAAGGGCTTCCTCGCCGATCGACCGCTCCTGACGTTCTTCTTCAGCATTTCGAAACTGATCTTCTTCTTCCCTCGCTCGCTATGTTTTGAAAAGGTTCGCTTCTGTCCGTATCGGACGATAGAGATTCCGCGTCCGCGATTATTAATGGACGGCTAATATGCGTTCGTTCTGTATTAAACGTAAAATGGTTTCAGCATTTCGTGCACCGTCCGTTTGAAAGTTACAATGAGTGAGAACCGTCCATCTATCAGTCGTTCCAAAAAATGATAGGCTCAGACTTCTTTTAACATCTAAAACAAACAATATATATAGGAGAACCCATGGCAGATTTTGGAGTCTGGTTGTATTAGTAGAATGTGGTCAACCCTATTAAGGATGGAAATTAAAGGTATCTTTTTTGGTGTCTCTCGTGCACCAGGCACATGGGTCTGTCCAATATTCATGTATGTAGTGATGTTGAGTAGGCCTGTCAACGGGTCGGGTCCGGGTCGGATCGGGGTGGACCCGGACCCGACCCGTTTGATTGTCGGGTCCTTTGGGTCGGGTCCACATCGGGTCTCGGGTCGGGTCGGGTCGGGTCGGGTCGACCCATTAATAAAAGTAGGTCAGACAAAGAGAGATTGATAAACTTCTTAAAGGCCTACAATGGCTTCATTTTTATTTCTTTTTAATAGAGTGTAATATATTATAAATAGTTTTTCACTATTTTGATTTTTAATGTTTAATAAGATGACATTTGGAATACGGTTTAGATTATTACGCTTTTACGTGAAGTCAAAAGATTGTAAAAATATTTCAAATGCTTAAAATTTTAAATGAGTATTCAATATTTAGTTATAAATGTTTGGTTGGATCATAAATGTGGGTTGGATCATAAATAAAAAAAATCACAAAGTATTTGGGTTGGGTCAATTGGGTCCATCGGGTCCATAGGATCGGGTCGGGGTGGACCCAGACCCGACCCGTTTTCATTGTCGGGTCCTTCGGGTCGGGTATTTATGCCTTCTATCGGTCCGGGTCGGGTCCGGGTCGACCCGCGACCCGTTGACAGACCTAATGTTGAGTCACTCATACAACTTTGCAGGAATAAGGTCTTGGTCCCCCTCAGATCTAAGAGCAGGTCGCTAAGATTAGACTCATGGACACTATGGAGGATCCTTTACACTTTCATAAAGTTTCTCGGCTCGCTGTTCAAGCTCCGAAGAGTATAGCACGACATGCAGCGAGTACCCAAGCTTCATTAATTACAACTGGTATGTTGGATGATCGCCTACGTGGGTGGGTAGGTATCTCTTTATCTTGATTCTGTACATGTATGTATACAGGAGGTTAAGCAGGGGTATAATATTACAGATCGACATGCTGTAAACTCACCTCTTAATATTTTGAATATATGAGCCCTGTTATGGGCCTGACCACAAAAAAAAAAAAAAACCACAAACAAACAATATATATATATATATATATATATATATATATATGGGATTCGATTACATGCGGTTTACGGTCGGTGCGGTGCGCAATCACGGGCCGTCGATCACGGGTCCATCGCATCGGACGGTCGGGTGCGATTCACTTCGACCGTTGGATGCGATGGACCCGCGATCGAACGGCCCACGTCGTAAACCGCACCGACCGCACACCGCACGTAATCGCGACTATATATATATATATATATATATATATATATATATATATATATATATATATAGTCGGATGATAATATGCGGGACGTGCGGTCGTGCGGGAACGACGTCGTTCGTCCGATCGCGGGTCCATCGCATCCAACGGTCGAGATGAATCGCCCCCGACCGTCCGATGCGATGGACCCGCGATGAACCCGTGATCGACGGCCCGTGGTCGTTCGCGCACGACCGCACGTCGCGCACCGTATCATTCCTCTATATATATATATATATATATATATATATATACACGGGTGATTACGTGCGGCGAACGGCGGGTGCGGCCGCGACGTGGGCCGCATCCGACCGTCCGATGCGATAGACCCGTGATCGACGGCCCGTGATTGGTGCCGCACCCGCCGTTTGCCGCACGTAATCACACACACACACACACACATATATCGAGAACGATGAGGTGCGGCGGCTGCACAGTGCGGCAGCCGTTCGATCGTGGGTTCATCGCATCCAACGGTCGACCGACCGTTGGATGCGATGGACCCGTGATCGACGCCGCACCGTGCGGCCGCCGCACCTAATCGCGTCCCTATATATATATATATATATATATATATATATATATATATATATATATATATATAGGGATCCGATTACATGCGGTTTACGGTCGGTGCGGTGCGCGATCACGGGCAATGTATATATATATATATGGTCGCGATTACGTGCGGTGTGCGGTCGGTGCGGTTTACGACGTGGGCCGTTCGATCGCGGGTCCATCGCATCCAACGGTCGAAGTGAATCGCACCCGACCGTCCGATGCGATGGACCCGTGATCGACGGCCCGTGATCGCGCACCGCACCGACCGTAAACCGCATGTAATCGGATCCCTATATATATATATATATATATATATATATATATATATATATATATATATATATATATATATATAGGGACGCGATTTGGTGCGGCGTCGATCACGGGTCCATCGCATCGGACGGTCGGGTGCGATTCACGTCGACCGTTAGATGCGATGGACCCGCGATCGAACGGCCCACGTCGCGGCCGCACCTGCCGTTCGCCGCACCTAATCACGAGCGTGTGTGTGTGTATATATATATATATATATATATATATATATATATATATATATATATATCCGATAATATGCGGTCGGTGCGGTCATGCGGATTCGACGTGCGTCGTCCGATCGCGGGTCCATCGCATCCAACGGTCGACGTGAATCGCACCCGACCGTCCGATGCGATGGACCCGTGAATCGCGATCGCACGACCGCACGACCGTATAATATCACGACTATATATATATATATATATATATATATATATATATATATATATATATATATATATATAGGGATCCGATTACATGCGGTTTACGGTCGGTGCGGTGCGCGATCACGGGCCGTCGATCACGGGTCCATCGCATCGGACGGTCGGGTGCGATTCACTTCGACCGTTGGATGCGATGGACCCGCGATCGAACGGCCCACGTCGTAAACCGCACCGACCGCACACCGCACGTAATCGCGACCATATATATATATATATATATATATATATATATATATATATATATATATATATATATATATATATATATACACGCTCGTGATTAGGTGCGGCGGCCGCACGATGCGGCGTCGATCACGGGTCAATCGCATCGGACGATCGGATGCAAATCACGTCGATCGTTGGATGCGATGGACCCGCGATCGGACGGCCCGCGACGGTCGACGGCCCATGATCGCGGCCGCACCGACCGCACCTAATCACGTCCCTATATATATATATATATATATATATATATATATATATATATATATATATATATATTATTGCGTGCGGCGAACGGCGGGTGCGGCAGCGATCACGGGCCGTCGATCACGGGTCCATCGCATCGGACGGTCGGGTGCGATTCACGTCGACCGTTGGATGCGATGGACCCGCGATCGAACGACCCACGTCGCGGCCGCACCTGCCGTTCGCCACACGCAATAATTTATATATATATATATGGAAGTGTTTGCGTGCGGCGAACGGCGGGTGCGGCAGCGACTACGGGCCGTCGATCACGGGTCCATCGCATTGGACGGTCGAGTGCGATTCACGTCGACCGTTGGATGCGATGGACCCGCGATCGAACGGCCCACGTCGCGGCCGCACCTGCCGTTCGCCGCACGCAATAATTTTCATATATATATATATATATAGGGATGCGATTACGTGCGGTTTACGGTCGGTGCGGTGCGCGATCACGGACCGTCGATCACGGGTCCATCGCATCGGACGATCGGGTGCGATTCACGTCGACCGTTGGATGCGATGGACCCGCGATCGGACGGCCCACGTCGCAAACCGCACCGACCGCAAACCGCACCTAATCGTCGGCATATATATATATATATATATATATATATATATATATATATATATATATATATAGTCGTGATATTATACGGTCGTGCGGTCGTGCGGTCGCGATTCACGGGCCGTCGATCACGGGTCCATCGCATCGGACGGTCGGGTGCGATTCACGTCGACCGTTGGATGCGATGGATCCGCGATCGGACGACGCACGTCGAATCCGCACGACCGCACCGACCGCATATTATCGGATATATATATATATATATATATATATATATATATATATATATATATATATATATATATATATATATAATTGTGTATATGTTTTATTGAAAAGTATATATTGCTCTATTTCAAATTAAATTAACTTATGTGTAGTAAATATATATAAAAAATTAATGATGTATATACCTCATTTAATCATGCATAAACTTCACTAGATTTTTAACGATACATATGAAACTAAACTATATTTTCGACTTTAAAAAAGACTGATTATAAAAAAACCCAAAATAATAATAAAATTAGACAAGTATATACCATCGAAAAAATTTCAAATCTTGTCAAGATGAAAAAAATGATTGCAGTAATTACTTTCTCAAACATTTTCTAATTTGATAGTGTTAGGATAATTTTTTTTAGTCTCGTGTTTAGTTTTTACCATTTTGATGTTTTTATAAAATATATAATACTCCATGCAACCAAGTATCTATTTTTTTAAAAATAAAATATATATTTTAGCTAAACAGTATTTATAGGAAAAATGAAAATAAATATTTCATTTAATGATTTATATATCTCGGTGGACTATAAACGAGATTGCATGGAACGACACAATTTCTAGTTTAGTGAAAGCATTGGCCCAATAGCACCATGGGCCTATATCGTATTGGGTTTATTTTTATAAAAAATGATACATTCAATCCACATTACAGTCCTAATTGTAGTCTACAACAATATTTTTTTAAAATCATATATTCTTTTATTTAAGTGCATGTTGTTATATAAAATGATGTATATATTGAAATACAATAATTTTTTTTTATTTTGAATTAAAAAAAATTCGTCATACACTACGATAAAAATTCTAATGCAGTATATAACATATTATCATAGTGTATGGGTTACAAAATGGATTGAGTGTATCAACGCACGCTCTTTTTTTATTGTTTCGTTGAGTATGAGCAGAGTATTATACGAAATAATGATATAGAATTATAATTTAATTCATTAAAATTTCTAATGGTAGATGAGTAATTCCAATCTTCACATAAAATTATTATAGAGTATAATATTAGTCAATCACGGTACATTTGTTGAATTTTATATTGTTTTTCTTCTTTTCGTTTTTGAGTTATTAGATCTTATTGAAGTTCATCAGTTAGGTGTGACTATATATACTAGACAAAATTTTTTTATAATCCTTTACAAGTTATGTTTTACCTTATTTAATTACAGTTAATAGGCATATTTAAATACATGATGAATATGCATAATTTTTAACATTTTGATACTCTTAATCGATAGGGAGCTCTTGCAGGGTTACTAGTTGGGATGTTTGGTTGCACTTAAAATCAGCACTCATTCAGCTTAAAGATGAAAATCCGCTTTCATACCGTTTGGTTGGATGTGTTATAAGGGCTGATAATTTCCCTCATTCAGTAAAAAAGGGCAAAATGCTTTTATCTAATCGGACCACACTAAGGGGGTGTTTGGCAACAGCGGAAAACGGATTTTAAATGCTGATTGTTAAGTGCAGAAAGAGGAAGAATGATAATCTTTAAGAATTTAGAAGAAAAAAAAACGTTTGGTTCAATGAAAAATATTAAGCAGTATTTTAAATAAGTGTGTTTGGTTAACCAGTTGGCTTATGTGATTATTGGAAGGGTAATTTGGTCCATTTTATAAGTGCTGAATTTTATTTTGATGTTTGGTTGAAATAGAAAAAACATGTTTTTTTAGATATTAAAGATTACTCTTTTTTAACATGTTAAAAATATCAGTACCACAATTTCCTTTGAAGAGCCAAAACAATATAGTGTCTGAATACCCACATGTTTAATCCGTTGAAAACTCTGATATTTATATATTTTCGCCTATCCCATAGAATTGCAAAGACTCGTATTAGAGTTAAATCTGTTGAGGACTCTGATAATTATAAACTTTCATCTATGTCATAAGATTGCAAAGACTCGTATAAACTGCAAAAACAACCAATTGCCATTGTTGAAAAAGGGAGTTACTATTCCCACTACCCGAGTTACTATTTCCCACCACCTCTAATTACAAAAATGCCATTATTTATTTTATTTTTTCGTTTCCCTTTCCCACTACCCAGTTCGACAGTGTACAGTCGAAATGTTCTTCATTGGGACGACAGAGATCCGTCGAACTGTCTAATAAGTGTCGACAGAGGCCTAGTCGAAATGTGTTTCACTAGGACGACAGAGACCCGTCGAAGTGTGTTTGCAAGTGTCGACATGGATGTGTCGAACCCTTCAAAACAATAACTTTCTTCTAAGAATCAATCAATCATACAATTATTTAAGTCCTTATGAAAAACAAAAATGTCATTTAAGTTATTTAAGTCTTTTTGAAAATCATTTATATATATATATAAGTATAAGAAACAAAAATATCAAACAAATAGTTATTTGAATCAAATAAACAATAAACATTTCATATAGACAAAAAATATTATTTTATTTTCTAAACAAGTGGAGTCTTTTATAAACAAACTCCACTTATTTAGAAAAGAAAATAACGTTTTTTTCTATATGAAATGTTTACTGTTTATTTGGTTCAAATAACTCTTTGTTTGATATTTTTGTTTCTTATACTTAAATAAATATATATGTGAATGATTTTCAAAAAGACTTAAATAACTTGAATGATATTTTTGTTTTTCCATAAGGACTTAAATGATTGTACAAATGATTGATTCTTAGAGTAAAGTTATTGTTTTGAAGGGTTCGACACATCCATGTCGACACTTGCAAACACATTTCGACGGGTCTCTGTCGTCCTAGTGAAACACACTTCGACTAGGCCTCTGTCGACACTTATTCAGATAGTTCGACGGACATTTGTCGTCCCAGTGAAGAACACTTCGACTGAACGCTGTCGAACTGGGTAGTGGGAAAGGGAGACAAAAAATTAAAAAAATAATGGCATTTTCGTAATTAGAGGTGGTGGGAAAGTTAAGTAGGGTAGTGGGACTATCACTGCCCGTTGAAAAAAAGGGAGAGCAAAAAAATGAATGCCCTGTCTTGTAAGAGGTTCAGACTCTGATAATTATAAACTTTCATCTATGTCATAAGATTGCAAAGACTCGTATAAACTGCAAAAACAACAAAATGCCATTGTTGAAAAAAAGGGAGAGCAAAAAAATGAATGCCCTCTCTTGTAAGAGGTTGACTGTTGCATAACTATTACAAATATGCACCATTAACCTAGTTCCTCTAAAGCATAAGAGGCAAGCATAGGTTTATACAATTATTGTAATCACTTGGTAACTATGAATACAAGCAAAAAAAAATCAAACATCAAAAAATACAACAGAGACATGCGCAACATCCGAAGATCATTAGTCATGTTCGTCGTTGACCTGCTTTGGCCTCCTCTACCCTATTTCGGGCTGGGTGTTAGTTATCCACGAGCCCGTGCGTCCTACGGATTAAGTCCACCCACATGAAATAATGTGGATGGTCCTGCAACAATGCAAACAAAACAAATTAATAAGCATTGGAAACAAATACATTCATACACACAATACAACACCAACCCCTAACCACCACACTCTTCAGATTTTGAAAGACATAAACACCTGAAGCAACAAAAAACACCTAAAATAAACAATGCGAGGAAAGGCACATTGAAAATAAATAACCCCCACCATCACTACTTCAAAATAGGCAATGAATCAAAAGAGGAGGAAGAGTGGATGAATGTTATAACATTGTCTAATAAATTTTTATCTATCAACATATACACACAATAGAAAGATCACATGATCCCCTATCTCATTCGATTGCAAAACTGTTAAAACAGAGCTCAAGCCCTTAATGGTTGTGCTATCTGTTGGGGTGACAAAAAGGCATCTCTACTTAAAAGTTGGGGACCATTTGACTGATTGAGTTGCATCGACTAAAAAAGAATGACACTCAAGAACCAATCCAACACAAATCATCACATGAACACACACACAATGTAGGATCATAAACATCAAAAGATGCAACTTCCACTCAAGAGGAGCCATAGAGAGCACACAACATGAACAACGATGTTCAGAAAAACTATGTATTTAGGTACATGCATAATGCATATAACAAATACATGATCAGGGTGTACTTAGGGCATATAATAAACTGTTATGGGTCCTTCAAGGATAGCTCACATAAATCCTATCTTAATATATATCATAATCAATATAAACCCATATAGAGACATCGTAATATCTATGTGCACCACATAGCTCAAACGGCAAGTAGATTTGGGTCACTCGGTTAACCTTGGACCACATCAACTACATCGGTTTAGAAAACATGAGGTTGCAACACCAACGTACATATATGTATTCTTCAAAAAATATGCCCAAAAATGTAGTAGTGTTTACTGTACAGTTAAGCCATCTAGGATCAAATTCAAAATAATGTAACCCAAACATTATAATATCCTCAAATTCCTTTAATTGCAATAAAAAAGAATTTGTCCCCATAGCAAGACATTTAACATCAATATGAAAAGCAATCATATCATAATCATAACAAAATAACGAAATCAACATAAACAAAGCATGTTTGTTACACCATGAATCCTTATTGGAAAGAATTTTTTTTGCATAAGCTTTCATAACAATAACAAACATGGCAGGAAGCAAGCAACACATCCTATTCACAAACTATAATCCTAAAATGGCAACCCATGAGCATTACTATGTTCTTCAGTAAAACTAAAGCCTTATGTTACCTTTCTGAAACACCAAATTAACTTTATAAATGTATATACCTGCCACCCTTGATGAAGGAAAAGCTTTTCCTTGGCTTGTAATATTGGTGTAGCATATATGGTGGAAAGGGGACAACCTCTGCTCTGCGTAAGAAATTGTAGACATAATTGACATTAAATGAATGTAACAAGGCATTATGTTCATGAAATGAAATAATCACTTTTATAGATGTCATATTGCATAAAAAATGAAAGAGTCATTCTTTGTAATTTAACCTAACTCTCTTATTCCCCACGAAGATGATAAAATCCAATTCAACCACTTATTTGAGAAAACCAATAACAAATATAGATTCTGCATTGCTCATTAAATTAAAACCTGGAAGCTTTATCTTCTCCAGGTTCAAGTAGCTGACAGTGCAGTCTGGCAAAGAATGATCAAATAATAGATTACTATAATGAACAATTCAATAAATCCATGTGATGTTAGAGTTGCGTAGCCCCAAAACCAAAACCCTTACAGCCCCAAAACCTAAAAAAAAAGTACCTAAGAACCTTACAACACCAAAACCACTGCAGCCCCAAAACCATCTTAAATCAAATCCCTAAAACCCTTGCACCACCAAAACCACTGCAGCCCATCCTAAATCAAACCCTAAAAGCCCTGCAGCACCAAAATCACTCCAGTCCCTACAACCTCGAAACCACTGCAACCCCAAAACTAAACATACAAATCAACTGACTGGAGAGTGATTTTCTTACTCAAGAGACAAGATGATGGTCGTCGGAGGAGTCGAGGAAGGTTGACGGAGGAAACGAAGCTCGATGAAGGAGACAGGGGAGACAAGGAGACGAAGGAGTCGGCAATGGTCGGTGGAGATCACTGTGAGGAAAGAGAGGAAGGTCAGTGCCACTGACCTTCCTCTCTTCCCGGAGACGAGAGGAAGGTCTGAATGCAAGTCAAGCAAAAAGACTCCCAACAATAACACCACCTGAGCACCATGTGATGAATTTTTATAAAAATTCATTCAACATATTAATAAACTTTATGAAGCCAATGCACAACAGAAGCACACACGAGACAGATCAACAACAAATCCACAATGAAAAAGGGATGATCAGAGTGGTATTACCTCGATCGTTGCCCAGAGACGAGAACCGCAAAGGAGCTTTTGCAGTTTTTAGGGTTTTCAGAGAGCTCTCGTTGTGTTTTGGGCGAATGAAAAGGGAGGAGAGAGAGGGAGGTTTCACTAGGCGTGGGTTTATATACCCGACGTAAATAAAAGTCGTTTGAAGGGGTACTGTCATCTTTTTATAGGAACACCAAATCACATAACGCGTTTTGTTTTTTTTCAAGTGAGGTCGATCAAGATGAAAAAAAAGGACCCAATTTTACTGAATGAGGATATTAATCAGTACTTCCATGTCACCCAACAAGACACAATTAATTCTTAAAATCAGCTTTAATCGAAATAAGCTCTTAAATTCAGAGCAACCAAACACCACCTAAAATTTTCGCGTATCACATTCAACCATTCGTTCTCCATGTGAAAAGACCATTTTACCCCTGCTAATCTTTGGTATTTACATAGGCATTTAAACCCCTCTTTCAACCAGCCCTTTCTCTCTCTCCTCACCTCTCTGATTTGAAAACCCTTCTTCGATGGCATAAAAAAAACTCTTCAAGCTTCATCAACCTCCTTCGATTGGCTTGAAAATTTTCAAACCCCTAGATGTCGGAAACTCAAGCGGATATCTCCGGACGACCGGTGTCCTCTTGAAACCCTTGCTGACACTGCGATGCACTTCCTCCTCACAAAAGGGTTCGGATCCTCTGTGTTTAAAACACAGGGATTCCCTGTGGTATCCAATGTAAATGAGACACCTGTCTGGCTGTCTCATCTTTTTACATGAGGTCATGTTGTACTAACAATGACTTTTCTGAGTTTCATCCGTCATCTTTTGTGTGAGTTCCCAAGTGAACCCTGTTAAATTTATTTTTCATTTTAGCCCCTCTTTCACCCACAAATTGAAAATCTCTCTCTCCCCCTAAAACTTACCAGTATTTTTTCAAGGGTTTCACAGAGATTATATTTTTCAAGGGTTTAGGGTTTGTGTTATGAACTCTGTGTTTAAAAAGTGTTAACCCAAGTTATGAAACATAACCATCAAGTCAAAGCTAGCATGGGCAGAGGCCACCAGGGCAACTACCCAGGACTCTTCCCAAAAAGGGCCCTATATGTTTGTTTGTATATTAAACATTTTTATATAAACTTAATTTTTTTTAAATTTAAACATATTCATTCATCTACTTAATTTTTTTTAATTTTTAAAAATCTTATCCATATTTTTTATTCCTATTTTATAGGATTTATTTATCTGTTTATAAAAAAAAAATTGGTTAACAACTAATCCTTGATTTAAGGATTTTTTATTCTTTTTATAAAAATAAAAAAAAGAGTTCTCCTCTTTAAATATGGTTTAGATTTCCAACTTTTGCTTTTTGGTTGTTTTGTTTTTGTTTTTTCATTTACTTTTTATTGTTTTGAAACATAGGTTTTTTTAAGTTTGTTATTCTTCATTTTTTTATGAGATTTTTAAGAGTGTTATTCTTCATTTTTTATTAGATTTTTTATTTTAATATCGTAGAAAATATTTTTTTACATCCAAATTTTTTTTTAATATAAATGTATTGGAGCCCCATTTTATAAGTTGGTCTAAGGTCCTGTTTAAATTCATTAATCTCAGGGCAGACCTTGTATCAAGTTTTAATGGCAATTAGTTATTCACATAATTAACTCAATAAAACAAAAGAAAATTCAGACACCACTTTACATTTAAGATTTAATGACAATTAGTTATTCACATTATCAACCCAATAAAACAAAAAACAACCCAACATATTGTAGGGGGGATGAAGAAGATAGGGAACTAATCCGATTTCAACAAAATCAATCTGATTTAGGAAATGACGATCGAAATGGACCTTTAAAAGACATACAGGGAAAAACAAAATTTGTGTGAAATATAGAGGGGCTAAAATGAATTTTGTTTTTAACGGGGTTCATTTTGGCATTGCACAAAAGATGACGGAGGAAAAACACACAAGCCATTGCAAGTGTCACGTAACCCATGTGAAAAGATGAGACAGGTGTCTCATTTGCATTGGATACCACAGGGAATCCCTGTGTTTTAAACACAGAGGATCCGAACCCCTCACGGAACCCTATCTGACAAGCCGGTGGGGTTCGAGGTGTTGTCGAGGAGGTATGCGCTTCTCGCCGATGATGAGGACGTCAAGGTGCTCAATCTCGAAGAGGGAGGGGCGTTCACCATGAGCAGCGCAGAAGACATGCTCGCCGCCCTCTGATCGCGATCGGATGTTGAGATTTTTGGATTTTTCATGCTTATCGCTTTCATTCCTTTTTATGTGGTCTGTTTTGGTGGATGATGATATGTAGAGTATGTTTTGGGAATGGTATGAGCTATGTTTTGTCTAAATTGATATTGAATAAGGAAGGTTCGAGTGACACTGAAGGGGAAAACAAGATTGTCAATCACTAGATGAGTGAAATTGAATTTGCTGACCAATGTTGCTTCTGATATTTGAACCGGAATTGGAGTGGTACATGTATTTTATAAAATAAATAGGTATTTTATTTGAAATGTCCAACAAAACATCAAATTAATATTCAGCACTTATAAAATGGACCAAAATACCATTCTAATAAGCTCTACTGTTCAATGGTGAACCAAACACACTTATTTGCATAAGTGCTTATAATTTTCACTGAATCAAACAGTTTTTTTTAGAACTCGCATAACATCTTTCTACACTTATTAATTAGTACTTAAAATCCACATTCAACCGCGCAAACGCCACCTAGGTCTTCTTAATTGTTGTTTCAATCAGTTGTGCAAAAAAAAGTTGGAGAATGACGCATCAATTTATATATATTTGCAGTCTTATCACAGTCTTCAATCTTTATGATTTTTTATAATATATATTTGTTTAATAAAATATATGCTGTTATAAAATTTGAATTATATACTTAGTCTAGCATATTTTTATTTTAAAAATAAAATAAATTAATCAAATATATAATATACAGTGGAGTATATACTATACTAAAACAATACATAGTCTACTCCACTTGGAGTGTATATAAACGAGACTGCAAATGGAATTGGATGTATAAGTCACTCAAAAGTTTCTCACAACCAATTGTGTTTAATAAATTGTATGGTATAAAACAAAATCAGCCCAATAATATATTCTGGATATGCTTAATAAGACTAATTGGATCCGAATCAGGAAACCCTTGTTGACTTGGTAGGCTCACCTCTCCATGAGGCCTTATCTGGCCCAAATCAGGATAGACCGACCCATTGAATGACAGCCCATAAACATAGTACGAAAAATAGGAAAATATTTACATTTACTCCTTTTTACAAAACTATTTCCATTCTGCATATATTTTAGTTTTTGTTGAAGTATATACTTAACTAATATAATACATTTTTTTATATAAAAAAAATAAAGTACATACTTGTATATATAAATCAAATATGGATATATACATTTTTTTTTGTAACAGTGTATACGCTGATAGTGAAATATACGTTCGGTTATGAGTTTTTAGATATTGCGTCAGAGCCCTGAGATAAGACCACCAATGCAAATTGTCTAGGGCCCCCATCCAACAAGACTCTAAAAACCATCCATTTAGTGGACCTTAAATAAATGTATGGTAAGATGTTCTACTTTAATTAACCTCTCTCAACAAACTTTCTTAATCTGTTTAATATTCTCCTAAAATTTCTCTTTTCCTAGATCTCTCCAACCATAATGCAATAGACATTTCAATTTTTAAAATTTAAATTTTTTGTTTTATTAAGTACATATGATATTGTATAATGTTTTAATTTAAATTATTATATAATATTATGCATCTATTTAGTAATATTGATAATGTGAAATATTAAAACAATCTAGATTTTTTTTTAAATAATAATGTATGAGGCCCCGCTTTAGAATTTTTTCAAGGGCCCATTCAAATAATTCAATTCTTAGGTCTGGCCTATATCAACTATAAATTAATTGCACAGAAAAACTAAATATATAAGTGCCCTAATAAATATGGTATACAAAAAGAAAAATTTTACAGCTAGTCATTACCCTGTGGTCACTTTAGGCCTCCCATTGCCATCCCTACTCCACGTGAGAAGAAGAGAACTTCATGGAAATGATCAAATCATACGATTTTGTGTTTTTTCTTTCCAATCATTGCCTTTCTCCCCTACCCATCAAGGTGTCAATTATTCTTTATTTTTATTTAAAAACCTAGCTAAGCATACATTCTTGGGGACCCATGTGTCAACCACACTGGGTTTTGTCCATGATGGGGCTTAATATGGAGCAGAATTTTTGCCATGCACAAAACCATGCATGTGTGGTGTGGGTGGGAAAAATAAAATTAAACACTGCATGAGTTGTATATATATGGTTGTCCTTGTATCTTCTTCATTTTCTAAAATTGGAACAAGAAGTCACATGGAGAGAGAGAGCTGCATAAAGGGTATAGGCTTAATTATCAAGTAAGGCAAAAAAAAAAAAAAAAAAAAAATCAATCTGTGTTTGGTGTTCTTCTGTTGCTTCACAGGTAGACAAGGCCATGGATGTGCCGACTGCATTTTTATTAGATCAGACAGGTATCAATATAACATGTCTTTTTATGAATAGCCAGACTTTAAGCCATGATTGTGCAAGACATGCATAGTGGGTGGTAGTAGTGGTGTGGTGTTTCTGTATAGGGACACCAGTTGTTCATTTGTATGGACACAAAAGAAGAAAAAAGAGAGAGATTTTAATGAATAACGAATTATTATTATTATATATTATGGTGTTTCATAAGGCATGATTTTCTCATCAATATGGGTCCATCACTTTATGATATACACATTATACATAGAGAATGCGGATTATAACCTAGGTTGTGTCTTTAAGTTGCTTTTATTTTTTCTGAGTATGGTTTTTCGAAGAACATTGATTCATCCAACTCATTTTTTAGCTATGCTTTTAGATCTACTTGTTTATTTGAGGGTACAACATGTATTTATATGAGAATTCATTTCTTATTGTATACTTTTCAAATAGATTAATATGATCCAGGGATTAATACTTGAGCTAAAACCAGACAAAGTGTATCAAGTTTTTTTAATTTTTTTTTTATAGAAAATAAAAACATTGTTATTTTTTTGTCATCATCCTCAATTCTCTTACCTCAATTGAATAGGGGGGGTATCCTATACTCAAAAGAAACCATATTTGGACCTAACATATAATCTAATCGTGTCAAACTCTTCATTATTTTTTAAGCTTTAATGCCAAGTAGACTTGTTTTTAGCTGGCTTTGAATCTCCACAGTAACAACTTGTAGAAGATTAAAAGGACCACCAATGTATTTGACTTCTTATAAATTCAAGATTACTATAACAAGCATTAATGTAATCAATATATCGATTCCAAACCGAATAAGATATGATAATGATCCTTTTGTAAAAAAGGTCTCCATCAACTTGAGCATTGAGTGTTTTTGACAGGTCTCACCTTCATTTTTACTAAAAATAGAGAAACATGTTTGTCACATTAATCAGATTTCACCCATTCAACTGTCACAATTTTACATTAATGTTCGGCTCAAGTCCCCACAATATTCAAGTAGGCTTAGTTTATTAAGATGAGGGTTGTCCAACATGAAGAAAAGCCTAAGATTGTTAGCCATGTGAGAGAATAATATAATGGTGCTGTCTTCTCTCTAATTTTTCTCTTCTCCTCACATCAGAGAGTGGCACTAAGGTTTTGAGGGAGCAAATAGACTAGTAGCCTGGCTTGTCTACGTTTGCTATATATAATATATAGTCCTAAGTCCAGTCCCTAATCAATTAATATGTATGGGGTGGTCTAATCATGGCTCATAAGATCATCCCCCCTTCCACATAATTTAAAATGTTTGCAAAAGCTCCCTGTACTTGTGGTGTGTGTCTTCTTGTGTCTCAACACACTAGAAACAAATCAAACCCTAAATATATAATATAATACATTGTTAACTGTCCCAAAACAATGTTTTATCACTGACAACAGATTCTCAGGTACATTAAAACATACATGATGCATGAATGAAGAATGTACATGACCTAATTTAATTTATTCCAGCTGGAAATTAGCATGTAGGTTTTATTGTCTATTTAAGAATTCATTTAAAATAAGATTATTGAGTTAATTAAACATGTTCAATGAACTAGTAAATTCAATGCATGTACACCATGATCACAAAGCATTCCAAACTTTCTCAATTGGATACCTTACATACCTATCAAACATATCTCAATGTTCATTATATATATATATATATATATATATATATATGGAAGTGTGCGTTTAGTATAGTGCCATCAAAATCCTAGTATCATTTAATTTAATTTGGATGGTTTACCATATTCTTAATCAATTTTGATGTTTAATTATAATTCTCATCATACCGATTCACAAATTAAATATAAAAGTTTACATATTAATAAATTTTAATAATCCCCATTTTTTACAGAATATATCATGTATGATTTACGAATATGCATGTCATACTGGAACAGAATCCTTCTAAATATTTGTTGTACGTAAACTTTGTGACAATGACAAATCAAACAATTGTTTGTATATTAACTCTAATATTATTGTAATACACACCCACAAGGCAACTCAAGATGTGTCATATAGAAAACTTGAAGTCAAATGTCAACAGTCAAAAGTCAACAAGAGGTGTCACTGATAAGAAATACATGCATGAAGCTTTACAAAGTCAAGCATCTCAGGCTGTCACTACTGCTGAACAGCTGACTTTAATTAATTTGAATAGTCTTTTGATTTCTACATCAAAGTATCTGAAACTCTTTGAAAATCATGCATTAATCCAAAGGACTATCATTTTCATTTCATTGATGAATCAAATCAAGACTTTCAAATTATAAATTTCGCCATCGATAATCCTCTACGGGAATCGATCGCGACACTTTGTTTCCATTAAAGGACGACTCATATAATTAGCAGACCGGCCTCCTCAAACACTGACTGATGTTAACCTCATCTGAGCTCATCAAATTAATTATGAATTGAATTAATTTAATTTTTTAGAGATTAAATAATTATAATTTTAATTAGATTAAATGACATATTGAATATATATGTGTTGTGTTAATTAATTAATTCGTATGGATTGATGTAAACCTCATCTGAGCTCATCAAATTCTGAAGTGAATTAATTTATTTTTTTTCAGATCAAATAATTATAATTGAAATTAGACTAAATGACAAATTGCATATATGTGTTATGTTAATTAATTAATTCTTATGGATTGAATAGCTAAAAGTATTGCTATTTTTTTGGTGAAAATTGTGAGTTTGGAATTCTAGTGTTTGAAACCAACAAGTTAGATTTCAAAATGGAAACAAAATTTCTACATTTCATACTTGTTGAACTAAAACTATGAAAGATGTGTATAAATTGTATATGTCATGGGACCCTCTAATTGGAGAAATAATTTCAATTAGTGCCGTGGTTGGCGGGGGTGACCGGAGCTGTTTTGAAAGTAGATTATAGGGATCTGTCCATGCACGTGCATGGCAAGTCTGATTCAAAGAAAGTACGCGTTGATGGTGACTTCGATCGATCTTTGTTAGGCAGACAGTTATTTTTTGGTTAGTTACAATTGATTTAGATCGATATTATACGTATTGTTCTTACCAAACTAATATTTAGATTGATATAATGGTTGTATTTATTAAATGTTTAGAGCATGTTCAGATATATTGGACAGATTTTTTTTCCCATAATTTTTAAAGGTTTCAGTTCACATCATGATAAGAGTTACAGATCAAGTGAATTTTACATCACAAATTTAGTCTCTTTTTATTAATTAACTGTATTTTTCATCATAAGATAATGGATTTTTTTTCATTAAAAAAGATTCAGAATTGAAAACTCAAAAATGGTAAATTTTTATGATGAAAGATGACAATTTTGCAACACTTATTTTTATTATTTATTTATTTTGGTGTGACTGAAGAGAATTTTACACCATAAATTTATTTTATGTAGTGCAATCTTCATTCATTTTATTTAATTAAATTCTCATCAATTGATCATGGAATTTTTCTTTTTAAAAAAATGTTTCAGAATTAAAAAAAAACTTAAATGGCTAAATCTTTTTGTACCTAAAGATGGCAAACTGTAGCGCTTTATTTGTTTGTTTATTTATTTTGGTGTGAATGAAATTAATTTTACCCCAGAAACTGTAATTTTTGTCAATTGATCATCTAACTTCTAAAAAAATTAAGCATTAATTAAATTTCAACAAACACAATTTATTTATTTATTTATTTATTGGAGGGATTTCCAAATTAATGGAAACCTAACCAAACAAAATGTAGTAGTATTGGTAGCCAGTCCTCTCATGTCTCCTTCTCTTTATTTTTATTCACATGTAAATAAATTTACACATTTAGAGAGGTAAAGTCAATAGTCACATTTTTTATTATCCCTCCCAACAGCAACCTCACTTTTTAAGTACAAAATCGAGACCAACATATCTTCCATGTCATGAAAAATCTGAACGAACCACCAACAGCAACAACAGCAGCAGCAGCAGATATTACTTAGATTAACATGTTCACTTGGACTCTACGAAACCGACAAATTAAATCTCCGTTGGACCACACACTTGGCCCCCTCATAGGGACCAGATAAATACTTATGTTCATCGAACTATGCATTTACTACATATATATACATGTATATATTCAAAATTCAGGTATAATATAATCATTATACGAATACCATATCGAATGGAACACTTGTTGAATATCTATCGTAACGGTGGCCAGACTGATTTATGTCCCATTATGGATAAAAAGACCATGTGATCCATCACTATCATCTCTCCCTCCGTTACGTTCCTTTCGATAAAAACAAATATATAGACGTTCAAACCTCCAAGCACATGAGCGAGGGCCGCCACCATCACCGGCAACACCGCCAACTGATCGAGGTCGATGCAGACTCGCCATCCCACACAACTTGTTCAACTTGGGGCTGCACCCCACCCTTCCAACCGACCCCATGCCAATTTATAGCAGGCATTGCTAGGTAGGGCACGGCAACAAAAGAAAAAATGTTTGTCACATGCGTTACTTTTTATGTTTTAGTGGATGAGATGGATGTGTGGTGCTCCATTGATTTCATTTGTTCAACAACAATCTTTTCTTTTCTTATCCTCAGATGGGATGATATTTAATTTGTTTGAAAAGTGTTATACTCAGGTGATAATCATTTTAGTCATTCTTGGATGCACTTTTACAAACCGCATGCGGATTGAATTTTTATTTCTTTCTAAAATGTATATTTTTTTTATAAATATATATTTTTGAATGAATTGAATGTTGACGTTAATGTTCACATTTTTCTAATAAATATATATTTTGCATGCACTTTCCGCATGAGTTCATAAAATATACTATAGTATTATATTTTATTTATAAAGTATATGTTTTGTTACACTAAACAGACACTTTAAAAATAATATAAAAATGCAAAAAGTGTGCACTGTACATAACCTTATCCACATTCCATGCCATTGAACTTTTGGTGTGTTTTTTGGGTTGACTTTGAAAGATTATAAAAAAATTGAAAATAAAATCAGTAACACATTGAATTTCCTCAATTTCAGCTGAACTGTGAAGAGGGTGGATCACATGGATGAGTCGCTCAAAAACATTAAATAGTGCCATTCATTGGCAGGCACTTTTATGTGTGATATTTTTGATGGGTCTCCGAGATGTGATTCATGTGACATCAATGTGTGTGCTGTCAAGTTGTTGCGAGATGTTTTACATTCTAACAGAAGTAATTAAAAGGTTTGTTCTCAAATACCTAACTATTTTTTATAGTTTGATCTCTTTTACTTTTTATTCACCTAATCTATTATGGGATTTTTAATTTTAAGTCCCCGTGAACTATCGAATTTAGCGATCGATCCCTCACTTCTTCATATTTTAATTTAAGTCCCTATATTTAAATAATAATTTAGGAATAGGTCCCTCCCAGGGACTAAAAAATAAACTTAATAATTTAGGAATAAGTCTCTCCAGGGACTAAAAAATAAACTTAATAATTTAGGAATAAGTCCTCTCAGGGACTTATTCCTAAATTATCTTTAAATGTAGGACTAAAACTAAAATATGAAGAAGTGAGGGATCGATCGCTAAATTCGATAGTTTACGGGGACTTAAAACTAAAAATCTCATTTATTATTTGTTATGGTTGAGAACGTATTTATACATAGCACTTTAAACTTTTTTAAAGATTTGTAAAATAATATGATGGGTATGTATCCATCGACTAAAATACTTCTGTTCTTTGAACTGTGTAACTGTGTATTTAATACATCCACTGTATGAGTCCATTTTACTTTGAATGATTTATGATATTTTTCATGATCTAGAAAACTAATACTAATTTTCATCAGTGCATTAATACAAACATACATTTTTTTAGTGTAGTTTTTATACAGAGAGGCTAAAGTTCTTTTATCCCAAAAAATGGTTAAATAACATTGATTCATCTTCTTATCATTGCATGTATTTAAGTTTACTTTGTGTTTTTACCATTGTATCACAAATGTTGAGATTGAATTTTAGGAGACGTATGCTGTTTCAGAACAAATGCATGGATGGTACACCACATATAAATAGAATTTTTCTTTATGTCTGTATAATTTTAATGTTATCTTTTTTTTGTGAATTATTAATAGAGAGCGAACTACAATAGCAGGGGAAAAAATCCACATACCGTGAACTTGATTAAAGTCATGAGTTCATTTCCTGTAGATCCCAAGTTCAAATTCTGGCTGATTAGAGCATAAGATCTAGGAAAATTTTCATTTTAGTATTTGGATGATACATTATCACTTATAGATTGTTACTTCGTAATGTCTTGTTTTATGCATAAGATTTTTGGATAATTACATGCATCCAAGACGTTTTGAGGATGCATTCAAGATTGGGACGATGTATAGCAAAGACAGTGGACATGCAATTCCGCAACAGGAACTTAGACATCGAGGGGTGATCGATTGCGTGACTGCATGCACCTCTTGTCAGTTAGATGCCTCTTCTAACACTGAGGCTAGGCGATGAGAGTCATCGTATACTTTTTTCAAACCCTTTTTTTTAATCATGTTTTGTGTTATATTTTCCTTTGTTTCGGGTTTTGTAATTTGAATTCAGTAAATGAAATTGAAATCGAATAACAAATATCTACTTTTTCTTTATAAAAAAAAATTTAATATTAAAAAAAGCGAATAATCTAGGGTTCCTAGCTAAACCATTTTGATCTTGTATTGTCAAAATGGATAAAAACTTCCCTAAGAAAACCTTTAATAAATTTTAGAATATATAATCATTTATTTGATACATATAATTATATAATTAAGAACTAGGCCGAAAATTACGTGCAACACACGTGCAACCGATTTCAATGTCATTTATTTTCATTACCTAATTAATGAAACTTAAATATTCATTAAAAACAATGACACGTGCAATTAAATTAATTTATTATAATTAATTTTGATAAACTTTTTCCCCCCCTCTTTTGGAGTCAGTGTTGCTGTGCCTCCTCACCGCGGATTCCGCATGTATTCTTTCATCAAAACAAACAAACAATTAAAACTAAACAAATATTTCTTTATTTATATTTAATTAATAATTAAATAAAACTGTCTCTCCCTGGCGGTTATTGACAGTGTCTGATTCTAAGGTGACAAAAAAAAACTCAACTTTCCCAATAAAAAAATCAATAATAATACACAGCCCAATCCAAGGTAAAAAAAATTCAGTAAATTTAATAAAAATATATAAAAAATCTCTTCTTTTTTTTAATCACCCATCACCCACCTTGATCAAATGTTTGGATTAAAGGTAAAAGACAGTTGGTTATTTAGATTTTCATATGTCTTTATTATATTTATTAAATTAATAAATTATTTAAATAATTAAAACAGTCTCTCTCTGGCGGTTATTGACAGTGTCAGATTCTAAGGTGACAAAAACTTCCCTTCAATCGATATTTTCTATAAAGTCTCTCTTCATTAAGAAAAATATAAAATAATATTAATAAAAAAAACCGGTTCTTCTCCCAATCAAAAATAAATAATAATACACAGCCCAATCCAATCCAAGGTTGAAAAAAAAATATCAGAAAAATTAATAATAAAAATATAAAAATCTCTTTGTTTTTTTTAATCACCCACTACACCCCCCACCTTGATCGAGATCAACGGGTCCTGTCCCTCCACGTCACCCCCGTCTCTCCCCCCCGCACACGTCAGCGCCTTCGCCCGCTTCGCCTGCTCCTCCCAGTCCGTGGACCCCACAACGTGCAACATCAGCCCGGCACAGCAAACCTGGGCCGCGAGCAAGCCCATCCACAGCCCGCAGAACCCGATCTCCAGCCCGAACCCCAGCCCGACCGCGACAGGCATCCCCACCAGATAAAACGCGCCCAGGTTCACATTCGCCGCCACCGACGGCCGCGCCGTCCCCCTCACGACGCCGCACCCGACCGTCTGCGGGTAGTTCCCGAGCTCGCAGAGCCCCACGATCGGCAGCGCGAGTGACGTCAGCCGCAGAATCTCCGGGTCCGACGTGAACATCTTCCCCCAAACGTCTTTGACACCCGTCGCGAACCCCATCGCGGAGAACCCCATCACGACCGAAGCCAGTACGGCCACGTGGGCCGAGGCTCGGGCCTTCTCGGGCCGGCCCGCGCCCAGTTCGTTCCCGACCCGGGTCGAGACGCCGAACCCGAGAGACGAGGGGAAGACGTACGCGAGAGCCGTCGTTTGTATCAGGACCCCCATTGAAGCGACGGCGGATTTCGGGTCGGGTAACAGCCCGCAGAGGACGATCATGAGCTCGTACCACCACCACTCGAGGCAGACGGAGACGCAGCTCGGGAGGGCGAGACGGACGAGGGGGGCCCAGCCCGAGAGGCACTCGCGGGCCGGGGATTGCCAGCCGAGGTAGCTCAGGAGACAGAGGAGGAGGACCACGTTGGAGGCGGCGGAGGCGGCGGCGACGCCCGGGAGGCCGAGGTGGAGGTACTTGGTGAGGAGGAGATTGAGGGGGACGTGAATGGCGGCGGAGATTGCGGCGGCGGCGGTCAGTGGACGGGTGATGCCCTGGGAGCGGAGGTAGATACGGATTGGGTGGATGAAGGAGAAGGAGAGGAGGTCGGGGAGGGAGAAAAGGAGGTACTTTTGGGATAAAAAAGTGAGCTTTGGGTCCTGGCCCAATAAAAGGAGGATCTTTGACATGTTGAGCCAGCAAAACGAGATGGGGAGGGAGGAACAGAGGAGGAAGAGAATGGAGCGGTGGAGGGTCAAAGAGAGGAGCTTTGGGCGGCGGGCGCCGAAGGCTTGGGAACAGAGAGGGTCCATGCCGAGGGAAAGGCCGGAGAGGACGGAGTAGCCGGTGATGTTGGCGAAGGCGAGGGCGAGGGAGCCGGAGGCGAGTTGGAGGTCGCCGAGGGAGCCGAGGAAGAGCATGGAGACGATGGAGCGGGAGTAGAGGAGGAGACCCATGAGGGCGATTGGGGAGGAGAGGTCGAAGAGGGACTTGGCTTCGGAGAGGGAGGAGGGGAGTTGTGGGGGGGCTTTTGGGGGTTTGGGTCGATTTGGGAGAGGAAGGTCAGGTAGATATCAGACGGTGGTGGTGGTGGTGGTGGATCATGGTGGTAGTGCTTTTTGTCTTCTCCAGCGACGGTGGTGATGGTGGTGGTGGTGGTGGTGGTGGGTGTTGTAGTGGAACACATGGCTCTGTCTCTGTTTTTGGGGAATTGGGTGTGTTTGATGTGGGGAGGGAGTATTAATAGTTTTTTTTGGATGGGGGGGTTGTGTTTGTGTGTGGAACTATATATGAATAGTGGGGGTTTTGGATTTTTCAACAAGGTCTGTGGCCCCGCGTATATTTTGATTTTTTTAAGCACATGTTTAGGAAATAAATTAAATTTATATGTTTATGATTTTTTGAGATACATAGATGGTTCTGGTTAATTCGTGATTGCATACAATTCTATTAAATAACGCGTTCGTGTTCGTCTGATTTTATCATTTTAAAATAGATATTCTATCAGATTTTAAAATAAAAATTATGATCTAATTAAATTTTAATCTTTCTATTTTTTTAATTCAATTAAATTGTGTATCCCAAAATAATAAGATCGAGTGATCACGAGCGCGTTGAGCAATCAATATGCGTCGAACATAACCCAATCCGTATATTAAGATAGTGTAATATATATATTATATTAGGAGATTCCATACAATGTGTTTGTGTTGTAACGAAGCACTGCAAAATGGAATATATATATCAGCATCTTTTATGAACACTAAAAATTGATTTGCAATCATCACGATTAATAAATTAGTAATATGAAATTGATTAACATAAGATATACTCTACTTATCTGAGTATTGTGTTATTGAAAAACGTGTAAATATGTGTTTTAATTTATATGAGTGTGTATTTCATTTTATTAAAAGAATGTACATTTTATTAACTGTGTATGTACTTTTAAAAAAATCAAAACATACGAGTTGCAAGGAGAGTTGAAAACAACATTTTCCTTTTAAAAACAAATCTGATTGTGTTTTTTTTATATAGAAAATGTCATAGACAATTGACTTTACAGCCTTTTACTCTATTGTGTTTGTACTTAGTTTTATTACAAAAATTAAAAATATATGTATTTTACTCATTTAAACAATTAATTATTTTTATTTTATTTTATAGAAGTACGCGTTTTCTTAAATAAGTATATGCTTAACAAAAATTAAATTGTGAGTGGTTCACAAAAGTAATTATAAGAATGAATAAATATAATATTTTACAGTGTAATATGTTTTGAATTTTTTTGGGATGTATATAGATGTAAATTGTGAGCAGTCTACAAAAGTAAATACAAAAATGAATAAATATATACATACAATCACAAGAATGAATATATGCTGAATGAATTTAATGAATACATTTTTATATTTCCCTAGGCGATTATTTCATCGTTTAACATAGTATGCATCGATTGGATAAATGATATTTACTGTTAGCACAGCAGGAATGACTGTGTGTATTGTACCCCCTTTATAATCTAAATAGTTTTATTTTATTTTATTTTGTTGGGATGTGATCTAGTTGGTATTAGGTTCTATTTATTTTGTCAATCTCTATAATAAATCAACATGTAAAAATTTTGTATCCATTTTGAACACACGTCAATCTCTTATTATGACTAACTACTAGATCTCTCCTCCTTTTTTTTGTGAATAGTGCATATAAATTATAAAAAAATAATGAAATACAATATGAGCCTATGAGATACCACACGTGAGATGAAAGTGAGATGGAGAAAAATTTATTGGAACCTTTTTATGTAAATTTGTTTTTTTTTTAAGGAAAAAAAATTTATTTTCTATTTATTCCATTCATCCCACGTACAAGAGATTAGAAGTTTCAGAAGTAATTTAAATAATAGGATTCTCCGATTGCGATGAGCATAAAAATTTAAAAATGGATTTTAATTTTTCAAAAAATTGATGATATCATTTAGATAGAATTGTAGATATTATTTCACCCCAGAAGATGAAATATATTTATGGTAGATGGAGACTTTGGTAGTGTTTGAATCTGCATCTTGAATTATTCAGTATTTTAGAATCCTTAAAAAAAATTAAACATGGATCTAAACACACATTACGTTCCAAGTGTAGAAAAATCAAAGTTCGAAAAATAAAAACTACGTGTTTTTTTAAGTTGCTTAGAAATATAGGATTACAAAAATCAATCAATTTATAAACTCACATATAAATGTGTGCTACTTACTATACATAAAAAATAATGACATGATACAGAAAAAATGTGCCAGTCTCTCAAACATCAATATATTATGTTTAGCATTACTCTAATGATATGAGTTGACATGGTTGGATAAATGTTTATCTTATATTTCCTGTAATCTCATCAGTATGTTTTTATTTTTTTAGATTAAAAATATATTTGCAAATAAAATATAATATAATATAATTATTGTAATAAAAAATATATTTAAAAATTAAGGAAGAGGTCCCCATGAGTCTCATAAATAGAAAGACCCTAATAGAAAGTATAAAAACTATGTAAACAAAAGTGCAAAAAAATAACATTAAGATCTTTTTTTTTTTTTGTTCCATCTTCAAGGGTTGATTTGCGAGGGGATAACCGGCGGATAAGGAGATAATTTTGGGGATAATTAAAGAAATGATCATTTTTTCTGTTTGATATGAAAAAATAGTCGGGATAAATGCTGATAGTTGTTCATATTTTAAAATGAGAATGAGGATTTTTTTGTTTCACCCAATTTTGACAAATGTGAATAAAATTAAGTTTAATAGAATTTTTATTACCTAAAATTATGACAACTTGGGATGAGTGACCTCTTGAGAAATCTACATGTTGCAACAACTTGCTATCTGGATCATAAAAGTGGTTCTATTTGAGCCCCTCTAAATTGTAAGTAAGCCCCTCTTATAAGTAAGCCTTCACATTTTAATCATTTAATGTACAAGCCCCTCATATATTAACCGCATATGTAAACAATAAACAAACATCTCTCACATCAAAACCTCTCCTCCACCCCTGCTCGTCTCCCCCCTACAAAACTCTAATAACATATTCTAATAAAACAATTAATGTAAATATAAAAAGAATATGAAAATCCATTGTTTTTACACATATTCACACAAATTTTTAAAATCCTAAACCCTAAACAAATAAATAAAAATTTAAACCCTATATATACACAATATGTATGCTTATTAAAAGAATGTTAATTAAAAAAAATTAAAAAAATTAAGTAAACTTATTTATTAGGGGCGTATTTATAAGAAACATCTAAATGGATCTTTAACAATCCATTTAAAATGGACTTACTTACAAATCAGATGGGCTCAAATAGAGCCACCCATCATAAAATAGTAGGGCTGCAACTTGGGTCGGGTTGAATCCGAACCCGACGGGTTGAACCTGATTTGTACATGGGTTGGGTTGACCAAATTAGATTGACTCACAAATCGGGTTAGGTTCGGGTTGACCTCACTCACAACCCGACCCAACCTGAATCCGTAAATTAATAGTTAAAATAAAATCATCATCGTCCATTCTGTAGCTTCTAAATATGGATAGTCTAAATTTTATGTAAACTTAACTAATCTTACGGGTTGGGTCAGGTTAATTTATGTAATTTACACATCATGTTAGAAATTCGGGTTGGGTCAAGTTGGTCTAATTCGGGTTGAAAATCGGGTTGGGGTCGGGTTAGTCCAATTCGGGTTAGGTCAAGCTAGGGTCGGGTTGGTTTATTTAATTTCGGGTTGGGTTCGGGTTGGTTCAATTCGGGCTGAAAATTTGGGTTGAATCGAGTTATGATTGAGTAGTTTGGAAATTCAAGTTGGATTCGAATTGGGATCAATTCAAACCCAACCGCCCTGGTTGCAGTCCTATAAAATAGACGACTAAACTGGCGGATTTACTGTCGTACCCGAATAGGGTCCACCGATGGCGGCTTTTATTAATCCAAAATGCGGGGCCCGCTCTGATAAAAATACGTCATCTTCTCTAACAAATCTCACTCCCCTCTTTTTCACCCGGTTCGATAGACCCCTCTTTATTTTAAAAATAATAAAAAATAAATAAACCGGATCGTACGGTCAAGAATGACCCAGTCGCATTGACCTTTCTGATACGCCCGTCGTAATCGTGCGGTCACGATTTGATCACTGTCACAGCGTGTTTTGTACCAATCGATATAGTCACCTCCGATCCAGGTTATCGTCACCCCATGACCAGCAGTGGCAATAAAATGGAGGGGGCAAAAAAAAGGGGGGTGAACTTTTCAGACACGTGAAGAATTGCACGTGTATGATATGTATCATTAAAAAAAATTATATGTATTATAAATGAGTTCATACAACTTTATTTGAATGTATAATTAATTATTTTATTATATAAATATATATTATTCTAGATGCATATTATTTTTATTAATTAAATTTAAAAAGATGCATATTATGTTTGAGACGGAAATAGAGTTGAGTCTAACCTTGTCCTTTTTCATCGCTTGTGTTTTTATAGGTTTTTTTTAAAATTAATTAGCACATCAAAACACCTCATGTTATCCATTATATTAATTTCATATCCTTCTATCCAATCCATTCACATGTATATGTTGATTAATTATATACAAGAGCTGATTTACAGTGTAAAAATTTAACAATGTAAAAAAAAATTGCATGACAATGTTCAAATACGATTTAATAATTAAAAATTGATGGATAACAATGCACTAATTAATATATACAAAGATGGTGATAAATAACTCAATTAATATATATATATATATACGACCGCGATATGCGGCGGCCGCACCGTGCGGCAGCCGTCTGATCGCGGGTCCATCGCATCCAACGGTATATACCCGACCGTCCGATGCGATAGACCCGTATCGACGGCCCGTGGTCGACGCCGCACGGTGCGGCCGCCGCATATCGGTGCTATATATATATATATATATATATATATATATATATATATATGAACCGATTAGGTGCAGTTTGCGGTCGGTGCGGTACGCGACGTGGGCCGTTCTGATCGCAGCGGGTCCATTGCATCCAACGATCGACGTGAATCGCACTCCGACCGTCCGATGCGATGGATCCGTGATCGACGGCCCGTGATCGCGCACCGCACCGACCGTAAACCGCACGTAATCGCGACTATCTATATATATATATATATATCGTGATATTATACGGTCGTGCGGTCGATGTGGTCCCGATCACGTGCCGTCGATCACGGGTCCATCGCATCGGACGATCGGATGCGAATCACGCCGATCGTTGGATGCGATAGACCCGCGATCGCGACCACACGACCGCATATTATCAGATATATATATATATATATATATATATATATATATATATATATATATATATATATATATATATATATATATATAGGGAGCCGATTAGGTGCGGTTTACGGTCGGTGCGGTGCGCGATCACGGGCCGTCGTCACGGGTCCATCGCATCGGACGTCGGGTGCGATTCACGTCACGTTGGATGCGATGGACCCGCGATCGGACGATCCACGTCGCAAACCGCACCGACCGCAAACCGCACCTAATCGTCGGCATATATATATATATATATGGTCGCGATTACGTGCGGTGTGCGGTCGGTGCGGTTTACGACGTGGGCCGTCCGATCGCGGGTCCATCGCATCCAACGGTCGACGTGAATCGCACCCGACCGTCCGATGCGATGGACCCGTGATCGACGGCCCGTGATCGCGCACCGCACCTAATCGGCTCCCTATATATATATATATATATATATATATATATAGTCGAGTGATATCGTGCGGCGTCCCGCACGGTGCGGGAACGACGTCGTTCGTCCGATCGCGGGTCCATCGCATCCAACGGTCGATGTGAATCGCACCCGACCGTCCGATGCGATGGACCCGCGATGGACCCGTGATCGACGACCCGTGGTCGTTCGCGCACGTTCCCGCATCGCGCACCGTATCATATATATATATATATATATATATATATATATATATATATATATATATATATATATATATATATATATATATATATATGGTCGTGATTACGTGCGGTGTGCGGTCGGTGCGGTTTATGGGTCGTCCGACGTCCATCGCGGTATGCGGTCGGTGCGATGTTCGACGGCCCGTATCGCGCACCGCACGACCGCACACCGCACGTAATCGGCTCCCTATATATATATATATATACACACGACCGCGATCGGCGGCCGCACCGTGCGGCAGCCGTCTGATCGCGGGTCCATCGCATCCAACGGTCGACGTGAATCGCACCCGACCGTCCGATGCGATGGACCCGTGATCGACGGCCCGTGGTCGACGCCGCACGGTGCCGCCGCCGCACCTAATCGGTGCTCTATATATATATATATATATATATATATATATATATATGGTCGCGATTACGTGCGGTATGCGGTCGGTGCGGTTTACGACGTGGGCCGTCCGATCGCGGGTCTATCGCATCCAACGATCGACGTGAATCGTACCCGACCGTCCGATGCGATGGACCCGTGAAACGACGGCCCGTGATCGCGCACCGCACCGACCGTAAACCGCACCTAATCGGCTCCCATTATATATATATATATATATATATAATTACACCACAAAAGGGTGTTTGTGAGATCGGCAGCAGTGAAGTTCACTTTGTGAAATATAATATATTAAAATAATAAAAATATAATCTACCCCCTTAATTATGCAATAATATAAATGAAACAAATTTTTTTACACGTTTTACCGTTCTGACATGGCAATAAATGACCGTACGCAGATCCAATCGGACGGTCAGAACGCTCAGAACTATTTATGAGGCGCCAAAAACCAAAAACAGTAAAAAACAAGAAGTAAAAATACAAAAAGAAAATTAATGACGGGTCCTTGAGGTCACCCCCACGTTATATTACTTTGAGGTCCCTGATACTTTGCAAGATATTTTTAGACCCCTATGTTAGTTAAGATATTTTTAATGGATCCTTCCATCCATCCACTTATGATTATCTTCTCTGTTTTTTTTTTCTTTCCTTTTTACCCTTTTTACACTATACATATGTTGCCATTTTGTTCATCTCATCTATCTCTCTTCCCTTCAAAACACAACAAATCTCTCTCCCCTCACTAAGTCCAGTTACGTAACGTTTAATTTCGATCATTCTTCTCTCCCGTCACTCCTCACCTCCCTCTCGTCAATCTCTCCCCATCCATCTCCTTAAGCATCTCTTTCTCCCAAATTGACTGTAAATATTTATGATTTATAAAGTTTTCATACAATTCAAAGATTCAATTATTTATGCAGCACGATTAACAATACACTAAACACAATTTACAATGTATCCAACGTACATAGTAATGGTGTTTTAGGTATACATAACAGCTCCCCTAGCCGTGTATACATACTGGGACCTAAAAATAAGTTTAAAAATATTAGGGACCTAAAACTAATAAAGGTATGATCCGAAGGACCTGTAATTTATTTTCCCAACGTCCTCTGTTTTTATTTTGCCTGACATGACGTAAAGCGAGAGTTGGGACCCACACGTGCGAGTTGGGATTAACCCGGCAAGACGGAACGTAAGGAGACATCGCTAAAATACGCCTGACTTGTCTTCCCTATCGTACACCACTTCCACTCGGGGCCCATCTTGGCCGTCCATTCCCTGTCCTTTGTAGGGCCCAGCACATTATTTTTTTTTTACTCCCTGGACCAAGTACAAATAAATCCACGAAAACTTCGTTCATTGACACGCATCAACACTGACAGGTGGGGTTTTGTCAGCACTGACTTGTGGGACCCACTGAGCATTGACATCACATCGGATCAGTGTTGTGTGAGAGTGTCACGTGCATGGGATATAAAGTTTGATCTGGGAAGTCCGGATCCACTCAATAACAGGCTTCCATCTCAATATCAAACAATACATCTGATTAATTAAACTGTACAGTCATATATATATATATATATATATATATATATATATATATATATATATATATATATATGCACTTTTTAATGAGATATTGATGGTATTTAAAATTTAATATTTTATTCAAACTGGATGAATGAAACATATACTTAAACCAATGAATGTGTAGTTTAGTTAATTGATTATGTAATTCGATTAATGAACTGTATAGTTCGATACTGACATGACTGTTAAAGCCAGTTCTAACCGGATTTAAGTCAGCCAAGAGCTACGCCCCCACTCGGGTCTGATCGAAAGTCTGTCCAGACTGTTTATTGGTCCGACTTGAAATAGTGATGTGTTATGACGGAATGCGATGGGTCGGGATGGTGAGACCTTTTAAACGGATCTTAAAGTGTGACAGATTTTGACTCCTACAATAATAATAATACAACATTAATAATAAACTAATAATAATATCATAAATACAACTTAAGATGATGATATCCTTTTACTACTGCTGATGCTGCTAATGATAATATATATAATAATAATAAGCATTAATGATACTAAGTAATATAATAATACAACAATACTGAAGCATGTAAAAAAAATTAATGAAAAAATAGATGTATTAATCACTCCATTGATTTTTTTATATGTTCCCACGTATTTGCTTAAGGATAAAATTGGTATTTATAAAATGCATATATTATAACAAAGGTCAACCAAAGATAAAATTGATTTATCTGACAAGACTACCATATTAATTTTAATTTTTATATATATATAAAGATCACGTTCATGAGTATTATAATGCCTTATTAAAATCATCCACCGCCATATAAAAACCTTCAATAATATCACTATAAGCAAGTCGAGCTCCCCAAACACTTGAGCATATAGTGTCCTACCATTTGTTAGTTTTAGCCATAATTTGGTATTAAAAAAAAGTGACAGATAGGGATATAAATTATAAATATATATATATAATTGAAAGTTCGCAGTTTGGACTTTCAATTATATAATGATCTCTATCTATATTTCAAAAAGTTTAGAGAGAGTTAGATCGATCTATTTTTATTTTGTGTGTTGATCCTGTATTTGCTTGTAAACAAGGGGGCATGCATGGATTAAGCTTATCCAAAGACACACTGTTTGGATGGATGTGGGTGATGGGTTGTGGGGGCACACTGGTTTTGGTAGTATTGTTGTTGTTTGTGTTGTGATATATATTCTAACTAACCATACTGTGCAGATTGTTTAATTTTGTGTATGCATTTGGTGAAATAAAGACACCACAGGTGTTGGTGGTGGTGGTGGTTCTCTCATGTACATTATGTGAGATTCTAATCTGGGATGTCTTGAGAGACTTTTCATGTGCTTTTATTATTGGCATGCAATGTTAGATGGCTCAGATAATGTTTGGAGACATGGGGTTGATTTCCTTTTTTTTTTTTTTTTTTCAAAAGTTGATTCCCAAAAGGTAAGAGAACACTTGGGCACACGGTTTAATTGATTCTTCTTTTGCAGTCAAACATCCAAAATTTCATACAATTAATTAGAAAATATGACTCGTGGTGTAGTTGTAAATGTCATTTCAAAACTGATTTTGAAAAAATAACTATATGAGAATCAATTTTTAAAAAAATAGGATTTTTTATAATCAAACCATCTTTACGCTTCTAAGACAAGCTTCATGATCCACAACCCTACAAAAAGAAGAGCGTTGTTACACACAATCTGTACAAACAATCCATAAACCTCCATAGTTATCCAGCGAGTTATGTACCTCCTTACTTAAGATATATATCTCGTTAATTTTTTTATATTTGTTTAAAATGAGTCAAATTAAATTTATAATGAAACTATATATATTTTTCATTAAACCACGTACTTGTAAGATTTACTATTTTTTACAAAAATCAAAATATATACTGAATGTGTCAGACTATTCCTGTTTATTAAAAAAAACAATTTCAAAAAGTGGTAACCATCTGTTCTCACCACACCTTCTTCAACTAAAAAGAGAGAAAATGCATTCCTCAGTGTTCAATGAAACCTTTGGAAACTCTCTGAGAGCTTTAGTTGGTTATTGACCTTTCAGTGTTCAATGAAACCTTTGGAAAATCTCTGTCAGAAGGGAGAGCTTTAGTTGGTTATTGACCTTGTGAGTTAGATAACTTAAAAATAAAAATATGGCCAGTTAGAGAAGTCATTGAATATTTGACCCAAAGTTTCCTTTAAAATTTTTGTGTCATAGCAAAACTGATCATTGCATTATGTCATTTGATGATGACTTGGGAAATTTTTTTATTTTGGAATTTGGAATGGCATAAAGAAATCCGTATTTGTTGATACCCACACGGAATAAGTTATTCTTCCAATGGTGCAAGTTTGAGAGACCCAATTCTCCTGGAATTATATATAAGTGATTGATTGTCTACACATTTTGTTCTAAAAATATATTCTGTTTAGATGATGCTTTTTAATTCTTTTATATTAAATTGGAACTTTTTGCACACCTGGATGCCATCATTTGCATCTTCATGTGTCGCATTCATGTGTTGGAATTATATGTTAATGAGTGATTATAATAATCCAACCAGTCATGGTCATGTACACGGGGGAAACATAATTATCTAAAGACTCCAAGAGGTTAGGGCGCTAATACACTCCGTCATTTTTGTAGTTCAAACCTATATATAAAATCTCCAAACCCATGTTTATTGAGTGTACAAGGGCAGGAATAACCAAAAAAGAAATTCGTTTGGTTACGAAGAAAACCTGATGGCTATATTTAGATGAATTAGAATAAGCCTAATAGTAATTTCAAAGTCACGTAATCCCAAATGATATTTGTTTTGACAATACCAACTAATAGATATAAAGCTTATATAAGTGCAAATATCAAGAAGGTTGGCCATACCTATAATAGTGAAATTGGAAGTCATTGATGCTTTCCTTGATCAATAATTTATATCGATCAATAATTTATATCTATACGCTTCATCTATGCTCTTCTATAAAGCGTGAGCGGAATGAGCATACCGGGGGTATTTTTGTATTTTAATCGGGGGCATTTTTCTGATAGATCCCTCAGTTGTATAAGTTTCATAAAATAACCCTTATATGTGTTATAATTAAGTCTCTAATATTTATAACCAGATCCCTAAAAAAGACGGCTAATTTTGTCTTTTCTGAGCTTTCTGCAGATCCACCCCCAAGTTTTATCAGTTTCACAACTAGACCATATTTACATTATAGATAGATCCCTAATTCAGATTTTAACATTCATAAACAGATCCCTATTATCAAAACATGACTCTCTAGACTTCAAATTAATTTCATTCAATGAATTTTTAGACCACTTCAAATTAATTTCATTCAATGAATTTTCAGACTATTAAGATATCCATAAAATTATAAAATATAAATATTTTAGTCACATTAATAAATACAAAAATTACAAATAGAATCGGACTCATTTGTTCCCATAAAATTATTGATGGGATGCCTTGTTTTTTAATTTAAAATTTGTTCTGCTCCTTTTTTTTTTATTGATTTTGAATCTTTATGTATCACTTTTTCTTTAGATGTGAAAATAAATATATTTTTAGTTTTTTAGAGCAGTATTTTTTATTGATTAGATTGTTTTTAAGGGGTTTGGTAATTGGTTTTTTTAATGGGTAGTTGTCGAAAATTGGATTATGTGGTTGACTATAAATACTGGCATCGAAGGTAATGGTGAATTTTTTTTATAGTCTTAGTTATAGTTGGTTAAAACGATTGAGTTTAAAACTTTTCAAAAATTAATGCTCCTGAAAGAGGAGAATGAACAAAAAAAAAATTGTTTTATTTTTAATATAACTTTGAGTGGATCTTCACTTAAAGTTAGATGTAGTCCCAAATGCTACCCCAAATGTAGTTATCACATGTTTTAATTTTTTAAAATAGTAAACATTACACCATTTCAAATTTAATGTATTCATTTTTAGTAAATGTTAAAAAAAAAAATTCATAAGGTATATATCTCAACTATGGAGGTATATATATACATCGTTAGATGACTATTAAATGACTGAAGAGATATATAAGGAGGGTGTATTTCGAGTTGTAAAATGAACTGTTATATGAAAAATAAGTATTTGTTGAAGTACAATAATACATTTTTTTGTTTCAAAATATAATATATACATAATAGAACCCTAGTTATTAAACATTGTTTTTGTTTTAGCTTATATAATTTAATTCATATAGCCCCCGTTTGGATACAAAATAAGATTTATTCTTGGGTATTTATTTATCCGAGTATAAGTGAGTATAAAAAAAGATAAAGTGATTTTGTGTTTGGTTGTGTTTTGAATTATTCTCGTTGGGAATCGTAAGAATAAATGTTTTGTTGTTTGGGTAAAATGTGAATAAAGTATAGATAAGAATTTATAAAAGGTAAAAAGTAATGATAGTTGATTTGACAGATGATTTATAAGAGGTGATGACAGTTGATTTGACAGTGGGCCCACTTATTCTTTAAGTGGAATAACCTAGGATAACTTTTATTCTAGGGGTTGATTGGAATCTATATACCATTTTATACCAATTTATTCTAGCACATTTTATCCAGGGTTATCAGGGCTTTCCAAACGGGACTCAAATTTTATCCGGGGTTATCCGGAGTTATCCGGGACTTATCCGGCATCCAAACAGGGGCATAGAGTATAAGTTACGCATGGGTGCGCGTATATCCAACTACTATTCAATAATGCATCATATAAACCAACAAAATTAAACTTGGTCCAAAATTGGCGATCACATGTCACATCTTTTCTTCCTAAATTCAGATGTATTTTTAATAAAAATTATCAACGGATGGCTGTCACCTAGATTTTCCCAACCTTTGGAAATATTTGCCTGCATATTGACACTTCTAGAGAGATCGGTGTGATTTATTAGTCCCAACTTTTATAATAATTTTAAATTAAAAGCATACCCTGCAAAGCGTCACTTGTGATTGCCCCACAACACATTTTCATTTAATTGAACCACCTAAAGTTTCAGACCCTCTCTTAGATACCCAACACAAGAATTAAAGATAATTCAATCCAAGGATAACTTTCCAACAACAAATGCAACAGCATCATTAGTGACAACAATATAGTCAATTAGTGTACCAAAAAAAAAAAAGAAAGAAAAAAAAAAGTCAATTAGGACACACATGGTCCATTAAGCATGGAAGCTCTAAAAAAGTCACCTGACCTAATAGAAGATAACAGCCTAATAGCCTATCAAGATGGAGATTTCATGCTTCTTGATACTTTGTAATCAACACTTTATAATTTCCAACCTTCACTAAACTCTTTTTTTCGCTGGGGCTGTACATGCATGATATTAAACTAATCTTAGATTGAGAAGAGGTGATTTCTTGTAATATTATATTTAAAATTAACTTTTAATAAACATAATTTTCATAACTTCTCAAACCTTTTTTTTTTTTTTTTACTAAAAAACAGATGTGTGAGTTTGGGATGCATTGATGCAACCACAAGATCCGTGTTCGGATCAGTGTTCAAATTTTTTAGGATTCTAAAACGCATAATTGATCCAAACACGAATCCAAACTTTACCTGAAACATCTTTAAATTGATCCACTCAATTCCATGAAACATGGCCAAGGTTGAGTGGTCAAGAAATGCTTCTCCCACATCTTTTGAACACCATGTGATCCACAAATCATTTTCATAAATCCACTTTTTTTAATATATATCTTTGTCCCTCTTTGAGAGCTGTTAAGATTTTTATACCAAGATAGTGTTTGGTAATATGATTTTAATTGATTATGTTTTTGCAAGATTCAAATCAGCCGAAATGTGATTTTAAACGTTAGTCACGGTTTTAAAATAAAACTAAACACAACTTTTAGTTATAAACCGAAAAAATGTGAAGCTGTTTTAGAAATTGAATAAATGTGTATTTTTTAAAATCTAATTTGAAAAAATAGACTTTTCAAATCTTATATATACCACAAATTGGATATTAGCATTAAATTTAACCCACTGTATTTTCAGGACTTAATAAATTAATTTTATTATAAATCTTTTTTTTATTTCATCAACATGTGTGGTGTATATACCATATGTTGATTTATCTTAGTTTTTTATACTCGAGAGATGTAGTGAAACAACTTGTAATTTTGTGTGAGATATATTTGACTTGTTTGTACAAGTATTTACTACCACCCTTTCCAACACTCTCCAATCTCCACTACCAACACATCATTCATTTCATCATCCTCTCAAGCCTTGACTTCCCATATCACTCACAATTTTATTATAACTTGAAAAACCACAAACCTCCTCTTGCTTATGCATTGACTATTGTTTTCTCATAACTCTCTTATTATCTATACATCAGTAAATTATATTGACCCATCTATCTCTATCTATTCATGCATTTGGTACGTTACACAAGTCATTGTGTGAACTAACTTTCTATGACCCATTCCCCATGCTAATCTTACATATATAAGGAACTCTTCTCCATTTCGATCAATCAATTCATCCCACAAAAATCCCACCGCTTAAAACATACATTTGTGCAAACATATGGCGTTGCTCAATTCTGGATGTAGGCTTAAATCTTGTAGTGAAATAAAATTGTCAATTTTCTCTCATCTTAGAGTTGTTCATTTTTTTTCTATTTTTTATTGTGAGTCTTTGACTGGTGTGACTTTAATTACACTATTCAAGTGTTTTGTCTCTCTCCACAATATACATCTTTTTTAAATATTAATGTATCCATAAATGAAATATGTTGTAACATGGAATGTAAGGTGATGGGTAATTCATGCACTATTTTTTTTTTGTGAAAAAAGTAATGTAAATCCTATTACATCTCTCAAGCACACAGTTTAACCATTGCACCAAGCAAAGTTGAAAATGGTATTTATAATAACAGAAATATCCCAAGACTTTTTTTTTTATGACGAATGAATCTTTCATGACTGTCCTTACAACCAAGCCAGTAGGCTACTTTCACATGTTTTTCTCAGTCCCACAGAAAATATTTGTTGTCATATTGTATCAAAATATCAGCTACCAGCATTGGTTTTATCAGTCTATACCACTCTCAAATGGGGCCATCTTAAATAATCAACTTGTTTAATAACAAAGTTGATTAATCAAAGATGGGGTCACCGACCATCAAATACCAAGCATGGGGTTTTAATTGAAACTGTTGAGTTGTTGATGGCCCTCCAAATTAAAGAGTACTACTGAAAAGTATAATTATGCTTCTCATCTAAAGTTGTGTAATGTGGGGGATAATGTCACCCCCCCCCCCCCCTTCTTTATTCTTCTTATTGATATTCTTTGATCACTTATTCTTTGTGTATTATATTCTGTTGTTCCCTCCTTTAAAGGTGTGCCTCTGCTATCATATGAATGGCATTGTATTCCTTTGCAACCAGAAATGGAAACAAGTCAACGACATCTCTGATCAAGTCATGCTTATCTTAAGAATGCTTTTTATTTTTTGCATCATATCCCATTTGATCCATTGATCTGGAAAGGAAAAGAAAATTCTTTTTTGAGCTTTTGTGCAAAGTGATGGAGGAGAGGAATTGATGCATTAGCTTTAGATAGATGTTGGTGCATTACACTTGTTTGTTTTGGAAGGTGAACATTTAATTAAAAATTGATCAATTCGATTATGTAAAGTGATGTGAATCAATAAAAAAAAATTGATAGCACTCGTATCAAAAATTACTAGGATGACATTTTTTGAGTTATTATTCAAAATTAATTTAGGACAATAAATTAGTCAAATCTTCGATTGCTTGATTGACTTGCAATCTCTTTTTTTTATTATTATTATTGGTTGATTGGTTCCCATGGTAAAGGAAGTGAAATGCAATTTCTGGAGTCACAAAAATTGAGAGCATGTTTGGATGCAGTGATTATTTGTACGTATTTGTTTACACGGGCAAATTTTACATTGCACGTGCATGAAAACTTTGTATACTGTTTGTACATGTTTGTCTGTTTTCATATTGTGTTATCATCTACACACATGTTCTTATTAGTAGTTGTTTGTCTCACATATGTGAAACTATTTATATATGTGACAATTTATTATGTTAAAAGATAATAATATTATAAATAGATAAAATATTTTTTCAAATGATTATCAAATATATTATTTTCTTAAAACCCAAAAAAATTATGAAAAATATATTATATATAAAAATTTTAAATTTAAATATTGCATATATTAATTTTTTTAATTTATATAATATAAGTCAATGTGGTTAAAAAAAGTTATAATATAATAGAATATAAAATAATCTGATTTCAACTAACAAATAATCCTACATGGTTTTTTTAATATTTTATAAATAACAATTTTGTTGGATAATATATATGATAGTTAGTTAAAATTTCTTTATATATTTTAATATTTTCATGCCACATTAATATTTATTATCCACACAATTATATTATTGTCAGTTATATAAATTTATAAAATATAATTATCTATTTTATTACTTAAGATAAGATTAGGAGATAAATATTTGTTTTGGATAATATGGACTTTAATAAATTTGTTAGGGGGTAAAAATATAAAATTGATTTACATACATTTGAGAGGTGTGAAAATAAAATATGTTACAAATGAAAACACATGAGTTGGTTGGGATTTTGTTTGTCCCATTTAATGGGACAAATGAAAATCCTGAGATTTTATTTGTTACATTTTAAATATCATAACCAAATAAAATATTATGTTTGACCATGTGCAAATAAAAATCCACCCTTATTTGCACAGTATCCAAATATACTGTAAAAATGATAAAATCCATGTGAAATGTAACCACCAATCCATGTGAATGTAACCACCCTTTTTCCGCCAATTAAAAATAATGGAAAGAGATTAAGTGGATGCTCAGCGAAGTAGCATTAGATTGGAATAATACTATTTAATATATAATGTGTGTAGTGTACAAAAGGAATTCGTACCAAAGATTCTTACAATTTGGGGTTGGCAATTATTCCAAGGTAGCGTTTAAAAACAATCTGGGGTTGGGGTTGGCAATTATTCCAATGATAAATAACAAGAATATTTTTATTATTATTTAAATGAAGCGTATGGAAACTTGTTTCAGTATGATTTTATTTTAAAAAAAAAATAAAAAGTACAAATGTGTCTTCATATATCTTCACAAAAACAAATTCATTAAAAAGCTTGTTACGGCTTCTGGTACGAAAAACATCCCTTTAAAAAAACGTAAAAAGTAACCTTCCTAACAATCAGATTTATTTAAACCACAATATTCAAATTCATATTTTTTCTATTTTTCTAACATGTTTCCAAACACACTCTAAGTCTCCGTTTGGAACGAGAATAAGCCCCCGAACAATGTGGTATTGACTGGAATAGGGGTTTTAACCCGTTTATTTGCATGGTATATAATGGAATATCTTATGCAGAATAAACTGGTATAAAGTGGTATATGAATTCCAACCAACCCCTAGAATTAAAATTATCTTAGGTTATTCCACCCAAGGAATATGTTGACTCACTGTTAAATCAACTGTCATCACCACTTATAAATCTCACGTCAAATCAACTATAATTAAATTTTCACATTTTATAAATCATTATCTATATTTTATTCACATTTTACCCAAATAATAAAACATTTATTCTTACGTTTGCCAACGAGAATTATTCAAAATACAACAAACACAAAACTACTTTATCCTTATTTATACTCACTTATGTCAAAATAAATGTATACCCAAAAATAAATCATATTCCCATTTCAAATGGGGCTAAAATTTACTAGAGAAGCTGTCATACTCAAGATTAGAATCCAGAACACCATCCAATAGACACAACCCCTCATTACCAAGGTGCGTTCTGGCTTTAACAAATCAAAGGAAACAGAATTCCAATTCTGGAAATAGTTGCATTTTGGCATCCAGCATTCGGTTTAAAATTGGAAGTTGAATTTCTGGTGACTTGGAACTAGGAAGTCCATTTTGACCAAATACACCAGCTGCAATTAACAAGAATTTTTCCCTATTGGGGTGCAGAAAAACTGTCGGATAGGATAAATCAAAATACACACTAGGAAAGAACCTATCCGTACCTTACACAACCACAAAAACACTAAAACCGAAACTAAACATAAATTATCCCGCTAGCTATCTATTCCAAAATACCAATTTATCCTGGAAAGGACCATCACAATCCAAACATGGGCTTAAAGAATACTAGTGATTTGGTATTTATGGGACTTCACAGTTTCTTGGGAGCCGTGTACACCACAAACCAGATTTCTTGGATGGAAACACAACCTTTTCACGCTGATAGCTGCACCATCCACAATTTCCACAAAATCAAATGCACACGCGCTCGCGACACACACAAAGCTAATGTAAAGTAAGCAAGAGAGGGGGAAATTGAATGTTGCATTACAAGAGAGTATACATGTTTTGGGAAAGCAACAGACCAAAGGCCTATTGAAACACTCACAAACACCTACATTGTGTTCTGAGAACCACAATCCCACAAACCATTGATGAAAAAAAGAAAAGGAAGAAAACTGAGGACACCCTAGAGCTTTCGGCAACCGCCTGTGTCTTTTTTGCAAGCACATAATAACACAACTCCCCAACTGTACAACCAACAAAGACCGCCCACCACCATCTCCTGTCGAAAACTCAAAAGCACACCTTCAAGTTTGAGAACACCAGATCACAAGAAAATAAACTTACCGTCGAGGGCTCTTTGATTCGGCAGTCTTCCACTCTTGCTTTTGCCATGTCTTTTTCGACCACTCTATCTCATGCAGTCGTCGTTAGGCTCAACCTGCACCATATAACGAAAGAAACAACCAAAAAAGGGACAGTATAAAGATATCACAATAACAATACTCCAACTGGCTGCAAACATAAATGGTTTAAGTGAGTCATGCCTTATCACCGACTTTTGTGTAGGTTCCGAGCTGACCCCTCCATGAGCTTGCAGTGCCTTTCCCAGTGGCTTCAATGACCAATATCAACAAGAAATTATTTATGAGAGAAATAAAAAAATCAGTATAAAAAGAAACATAATTCAAGTAATAAGAAACAGCAATTGATGCAACAAAAAAAAAAAAAACCTCCAATTCTTCTGTCAATCCATTTTGCAATATTCCACTCCCATTCAAGCCGTCGCTATCTAGAAGTACTTCCACACTCGTCTGCGAAGGCCACCTGACTGTCATTCTCTGCGCTGCCCACCATAGAACCATTCAATGAAATCATCTCACCCAAGCCACTGCTGCTGCCTCCGCTGCTACAATCAGCCTCACATGGAGAAACAGAACATTCTTGCTCGTTTGGGCTGAGGCGGGCTTGTATTGCTAACAAATCTGGATCACTGGAACTCTTTCTCTTAAGAGGTCTTTCTACTGAACCACTTACAGATGGAGAAACAGACTTTTCACCACTCGGGCTGACATGCTTCTCTGTTCCATCTGACTTTTCACCACTTGGGCTGCGGCAGGCCCGTTTCGCTGAGCAATCAGGATCACAGGAACTCTTTCTCTTAAGAGGTCTTTCTACTGAACCACTTACAGATGGAGAAACGGACTTTTCACCACTTGGGCTGACATGCTTCTCTGTTCCATCCGGCTTCAACTCGTCATGTTGTTTACAAGCATTTTCAGTTGGGGAAACAGGCTCCTCACTGCTGGGGCTGACACGACCACGTTTCTCCACACGATCGGGATTCAAACTACTCTCATAGTCCTTCCTCTTAAGATTTCCCTCTGACGAACAAGTCTCTGTTTTTCCCCAGTCATCGGATGGAGGGGATTTCTGCCTGCCTGGGCTGAGAGATGCCTGTTTTTCCAGCTTGTTTGGCTTCGTATCATCTTCTCCGACCTGTTTCTTCTTGTGCCGTCTCTCTGACACAGACGGTTTCTTGTACCCTTCAGGATATACATAAAGAGGAATCTGCTTCTTCCGAACATGAGAGACATAAATCTCCATGCCCGGTTTCCAATACATGTACATATTCACCGACTGCCTGAACTCATCCACCGTTGCACGTATGTCAAATTGTTGGCCTTCCTGAAATGCTACTCCCTGCTTTCTCTGTAAGCCCATGAAGAAAGCACAGTGGGCACAATGCTGCTTTGAGGTATCCACGTATTCATTGGGGTATGGGTGGCACTGCAACATCCCAAACGTGTCTCGCTCTATCTGGGAAAAAAAAAATTTGAATAAATGTGTAAAATGAAAAATGCACATTAGTCAGATCTACAAACTTGTGTCTTGGGTTATTTTATCAAAAAGTCATCATGCCAAAAGCACAGAGTTTACCGAGTTCGAGATTTCCTAAGCAGTCTCTCTTCTCGGAGATCAATAAAAGCCCCTAAAGCATAGAATTTACCTTCAGAGTGAGTTGCCTCAACCGAGATTCCACCCAGCCTTTCCATGAAAGCAAATCATCCGTATCTGCCGCAATGATGTCAACCTGCAGATAATTCTTGTACTTGCCGAAAAAGTTATATGGCTCAAACAAGGAACCCCAACAAGACTTATTCAGCTCAATCTCCTACAAACAAAGGATATGACAGGGAAAAACCACTCAGTAAGGAGGTAGAAACAGCAGGTCAGAAAAAAAGAAAATTTCTATAATCATACCTCGCAAACTTTTTTACCAAACTCAAATTGTTCCATCATAACTCGAAGGGTACTGGTAGACACATTATAGCTAGAGTTCATGCACGGATATGCTGGAGTAATAATTGGCATATGATGAGTCCGATCCCGAGGATTCTTACGAGGATCCCACACAGGAAATCCAACTTCATCTTCCTCTATCGCACATAACATCACAGGGTTTGGCCATCGCCACTGAGTATAAACTCTGAAAAATCGAGGAACTAGCATACTAGGAACTGCGTTTGGATAAAGTTGACAAATACGTGCAACCAAAAGAGCCCAATTCACACCACCAAGAAATCCAGTGACCTGGCAAGAGAAAGAGGTATTCTGGGTCACTAAAAAAGGCAAAACAGGCACTTGACTGCAAAATTTGTTAATAAAATTAATAAACACAAGGGAACCATCTTACATTCGAGTAAACACCACGTCTCTTCGCCCAGAACTTCAGGCACCTAAGTGTCGTGCGGAAATGCTAAAGATAGCCAAAGTGTTTCAGAGAAGCAACAGAAAGAACATAAGTGAAAAGAAAAGAAAAGTATAAAGCAGCAATACATTCACCTCAACATTTGGAACAAGTCTAAGAATTTGATCTGCAACCCTGCAACCATTGAGACTTCTAACAGTTTGTTCATCAATATTATATAAAACAGACCCCTGGGAGATGTCCAAATCCTGCACAATCCGAGCCAAATAACATGTATGACATAATCAATGACCAATGCACAAGAAAATCATCTATATAATCAATTCAGAACTTTATTTATCTGCTAACATCAACAAAATAAAAAAAATGCTATAGAAGAAAACTGGAGCTAACAGCACTCACTAGGGTTTAATAAGTTCCTATGTATTAACCATTAATTTGGCATGTGCATGTCGATCTTCAAGAATGATATTAAAAAAATTAACATCGCTAAAAATCACTAGTGGCCATGTCCCATGTGTCATCAATGGATAAGCTAAAAAAAGAGTAAATATGCATGATTTTGAAATCACTGATGCATGATTTTGAAATCATAAGTTAATCCACTGATTCTGAAATCACTGATGCATGATTTTTTTCAGGGAAACATATGGACCACTGCTTTCAATCACTACATATCAAACTCTCTCTCAAAGGAACTAGCAAACTACAACCTGGAAAGTTGTAAAGGGGGTAACTTCATCAGCATTTATGTAAATAAAACTTTTTAAATTTCAGGACAAATCCATATAACAAGGGTGGAAGTGTTCAGAGCAGACACTCATTGGCATGCTCCTGAGTTTTGTATTCTTGAGGACGCATACCGGGGCAGAAAAAACTAACAATGTCAGGTAATATTATTCTTACACCACAACATAGAATCCAAAATTCTTAAATGTCATTTACAAAGTATCACTCTAGGAGAAAAAGCATCCAAAAGACATTCCCATAACCAGCCTGCTTAAGGATAATGGTACTGGCAACAAGCAAGTTGACCAATGGTATCAGTAGTAGCTGTAATTTTTTAAACAATAATGTAAACTATAGCAAGGGGGGTGAGATGATTTAGTCCATATAGACAGGAGTACCTCCAAAATAAGGATGGGAAAATGGACAAAACAGATGATTCTTTTATTTATATAACATTTCAGGTTAACAAGTCTGCCCTTCCCGGTACCAAGATCAACCTTTCCTCAAAAAATAAAAAAAATTATGCCCTTCTGTCATAAGACCCACTAGTCAGCACATTGGGAAAGCCGAAATTGGAAGGATAAGAAATTCAATCTCACACATAAGTTCTATTCTCAGTTTTTACCATCCATTTCAGCCAGCTTCAAAAGAAGATCTTAATCTTTGTAAAAAAATCAAATCAGAGAAACTAAAGAAACAGTTTAATAATGCATTATGCAAGGGGCAAAGTGAAAAACATAAAGCTTCAAGTACAACTGCTGGTGAAAAGCTATTCCAGATGATCAGATGATCAAGACAAGAAAATAGGATAATTATCAGACAAAGTTTCAACTCAATATAATTAACACAGAAAAAAGTGTTTCTACAACCAACTTGCCTCTGGAACAACTAAGAGAGAAATACTGGCATAAAGAAGGTCAATTGATATTCCTTGGAACTTAAACTTCATCACTGGCACATGAGCATCTGGAACTGGCTGCAGTTCAGTGACTTCTTCCGTCTCTGCCAAAATGTTATGCAAAATGCCAAAGAAATCATCCTGCAGAAAGAAAATAATCTAAAAAATCAGCACCTAGCGATACTACTAGACTAAGTGTCAATGACCTCATGATTTACAAGAAACAAAGAAAAGAATTACCTCGCGATTTACATAGGATGGTCCAACACAGAGTGTGTCAATGTCAGCACCAGGACCATGCACCTACAAAGGCAACATATTAAAATTATCACCAACATTTCTAATAGATGATCAAACCAAGGGCTAAGAAATCACTTCTACAGAATATACAAGAAAATCATTATATCCAAAAATGAGAATGTCACCAAATGAAAGGGCTAGGAAAAACCACAAATCTGAGTTCTTAAGAAGCAATTCAACAATAATGGCTGATGAACATGCATAGAAGGGCATTTAAAGTGGATATAAACTTCAGAAAACAAATATATCAAAATCAAACATTTCCATAGGTTTCTCAAAGATTCAATGACAGCCCTCAAATAGATAGTTATATCTTAACTAATCGAATGAAGCAGTACTGTCAGAATGAGATGGTAGAAGTTGCCAATTCCTTGATAAAGGTTTATTAGCTGATACAAATAAATGAATACATGGCATATAATGACGGACTAATTTTCATAGCATGATCAAGAAAAACCAACACTTGCACACAAACATTAAAATATCAATAGCTTCACCAAGCCTAAAAAAGGACATGCTTTCAAGAACATCGAAAAATACCCAAGCATATACACAGAGACCCTCAAGATTATTAGAAACACAGGAAACAAGCAAACTTAACTGAGTCGGAAATAAGAAAAACTCTATGACTTACTCCTAATCTATAAGAACCAAATGTGAATATAACAGCATTGGCTTCCTCGACCATTTGATCATTGTATCCTCTCTGACGGGTCAACTGCTTCACCCAATCTTTTACAATCTAAAAATCCACAGAAAAATGTCAGAACTCAAAAGAAACGAAAAGATAAAAAAAGTTTAATCAAACAAGAAAAAACATGAAGAATCAGCCAAACCAAGTAATGGGCATCTGCATAAAAGAGAGAACAATATACCAAAAAGTACAAACATGGAAACAAGTTGAACTGCGTTCTTTTCTAGTAAGCCATTTCGTTATAAAGCATACACGTATGTTGACTGTTGGTTCAATTTAAGTCCCAAAATTACACATTCAATGAATCACCATATGAAACACAAATCAAATGAGGAAGCATTGATCTTATTGCTTATTTGCTTCCATGACCTCAGGGACCTTCATATCACTACGAGTCTAGAAGATAGTATCATTTCAATCCATGATTCCCAGAACAAGTAATCATTTTTAAATTACTAGTTGTGAAACCCACGAATCAAACATGCAGCCTTTTAATTAAAAATAATTCCACCAAACCATAGGGCTCATATAAGGTGATTTTTGTTTTTACTTTTAAAAGATCAATGAAAAGGTTTAAAGGCTTTATTGCTTTATTTTTGAACTGATTTCTCCTTTCTTTGGTTTTAGAGATGCCTCATAAGTCATAACCTAGGAGGCTATATTTTGTTTCCCTTGTTCCCCTCCATTTTTGGAGAATCTCTCTGATTAATAATAGTATATAATACTAACGTGCTGATTTAAAGGCCTTAGATTTTTCTTAATGGTAATATCCATGCATTGATTTTGTCTTACAAAGTTAAATGATTAGTATTTTCATTGGGAAACATCTACCAAAAAGGTAATCTCATTCAGGAAAACAAACAACAAATTTTTATATAGAAATTTGGAAAATCATTTCTTCATTTTATATTAAAAAAAAACTAGAAACACACAACCCACCCCCCCCCCCCCCCCAAAAAAAAAAAAAGACACCCACTCATACACATGGCTAATCTCTCAACTTCTACCATCTGCATCACACAAATCTTTCCAATCAGAGGATCCCCATCCTACACGATCTTTATTCTATTTTTGTAGTATTCTCTGACTCCCTTTTCCAAGTCTTCCTTTCACTCGAGGACACTATCTCACTCATAAAATAGGACTTGGTTTCTATTAGCTCTTACCAATAAGGTTTATCTAGATTATATGGTTTGGTATCCAAATTAATCAAAAAAACAATTTCTTAAACCCACAAATATGGGTTCTTGGTCCTTAATTTAAAGTTTCTTGATTTGAATTAAACATAATTTTTTTTTAACAAAATGGTTGGCTTTTGCCTTGGCATTAATCAAAGAGAGCCCAAACAACGAAAATACAAAGCCTTCCCACACAAGAAACCACAAAACTGAGTGCCAATAGAAGAAGAGATATCTTCTAATAGCACCACCAGGGGAGGCTACGACAGTATGGAAAAATGCCAACCGCTATAGGAAAAGCCACTTGCCCCCGCACAGTATCTTCCCCAGTCCACGATGAATCTCACCGCCCCCTCTCAAATATTCTCCACATAAGGCGTACTCCCCTTAGACACCGCAAGGTTCCTAATCACCCAAATTGACCAAACCACCGCTAGAATGAACGATTGGAAAATTTTCACAATCACGCTTCTATTACAAGCCGGAATGAACGATTGAATACATCATAATTGGTTACAATTTTTTATCAAAGTAAAGTATTTGTTCATCTACAATTTCTATTGTATATATGATGATAAAATACAGACAGGCTCTCAATTATTTACATTTTAAACATCTTTGCTATGTAATTTTCTTTTGCAATGGGATAGCTTGATATATTAAAAGCAAAATTTTGGATCTCTTTGTGGCAACTGGCAACATATCTTATCCAAGTAACTCTTTCTATAAAAGTTGGCATTCATGGATGATACTAGTTGAAAATATTGCAGTTGCACTAACCAAAGGTGATGCTAAGGAAACCAATAAGGTACCCAATCGGGAAATATTTACATCATTTTATGAATTATTATTTGACACATAGTAGTTGTACATTTTTTTTTCCAAAACAAATCTTCAATAGTTCCATATGCTTCAATTGTAAGGAGTCACATCATGCAATTTTAATCTGATTATAAGATCACAACCACTAATAAGTCTGTCAATTATCCAAAAAACATAATAAATATATGATATTCAAATAGCCAAAATGATTTAATACTCATACAGATATCAAGGTATCCAAAAAATAAACAAATCATATATATATATATATAATAATAAATATGCTAGTATTATAACCTGCTTAAAATCAATTAACTTGTATTATTGATCATAATCCTCAAAATTTAACACACTACGATATGTGGATGAGGTAAAAATCATTGCAGCCCCAATTTCAGGCCTCAGTTTTCCTCACTGCATCACCTCTCATCTCTGATATCGCCATATCACCCTAACTAGTATAATGGTATCTGTATTCAACTATAGACATGTCACTCATCCAAAAAATACTACTCTTTCTTTAAATCTAAAAAGATCAAATTTTGAACTAATATCGTATCCGAAAGACTTAGGAGCAAGTGAGGACCCGTTGATAGGCTTACCATAAAGCTTTTGGTATATGATTACAATAAATTTTAATCAACAAATCTTCAAATCTCAAATATCAAACATAAAATTTCAAGACGGAAATAGGCTTACCCTATCGATCTGACCGAGAACCTCTTCTCGCTTGACAGCCTCATCCTTGCTCTCGTAAAGCCCCGAATCAACCAAGAACTTACACACATTAACCAAATAAATAAAATTTTAAATTAATAACCAGATAGCCAAAAAAACAACAGAAAAAAACACACACGCACCTTATCCAATTCCAAGCTCCTCTGCAGATCGGCCTCCGTCGGACCGGCGACCGATATGGCCTTCGTCACGCCATACTGCTTCACGATCTGCGGTGGGAACCCGCCAGGGTCCTTGGACTCCACCATTGAAAGATGTGAAAACCAAATATCGATACTCTCCCGTAAGGGAAAAAAAAGGGAAAAAAAAAAACAGATCTTGATAGATGAAAGCCAAAATTTGAAAATTTCAATCAAACCTTAAAAAATTTATAATAAAAAAAAACCAAATCTAGATAACCAAAGATCAAATCTTTAAAAGAAATCGAAATTCAAAAAACCAAAGAAACAGATCGGTGAAGGAGAATCCCTAGATCCAGCACGAGAGAAACAGATCTCGGAAAGAGATCGAAACAAAAACCTATATCTCTTCAAAGAGAGGAGAGAATTGCTTTTGAATCAATCAAGAAAAAAAAGAGAGACACTATAAAACGTGAACAAATCGAAAATCGCTCAATCGATCGAAAGAAAACCCTAAATCGAAAGGAGGAAGACCGAGACGACGAGAAAAAAATATCCGTTTTTCTTTTTTGGGGGGCATTGACTCTGAATTAACAATATACGCCGACGCGGTGTGACCGTGTGAGCCCCTGATGTTTTATTTTGATATATCTCGGTTTTTTTAAAAAAGATTTTTTATTTTTAAGTACTTATTAACTATATGATTTAGTGATCAATCCCTTTAAATCTCTAGATTTAAAAGATATGTTCTTTTTAGTCTTTCGAGATATTAAAAATAAAATTTAATAATTTAATAATAGGTCACTCTTAAAGACTAATAAAAAATATATCATTTAAATCTAAGAATTAAAACTAAAATATAAAGAGGTGGGGGATCAATCATTAAATCATATAATTTATAGGGATTAAAAAATAACAATCCTTAGAATTTTTGTTTTGGTTTAGTTTATGATTTTATATTAATTTAATTGGAAGTTTCTAGGACAGTGGGACGTAATGGGAATCTGGATTGTCACAGCTGCAGAAAAATTCGGGGGGCGGTCCTTGGGTTGGAAACTTTTGCTTTTGTAAAAATCTATTAAAATATGGAAGTTTGAGTAATATTTTATTATTTTATCTTGAAAAAATGATTTAATTTTTTTTTTAAATATCAAAATCATTTATTTTTTAAAATTATACATAAAAAAATCTCATCTCATAATTTTAGAAATACAAAAGACTAATCTCTCCTAATAATTAGATATTTAATATCTTTCTAACCCTTGTTAGATTGTTTCACATTAAAAATATATATTTCACACAAAACAATCATTTTTGCCTGTATGACTTAAATCAATCCCTTTATAGGTTTTGTTATTATATATTATATTTTGTGTTTCTTATATATATTTTATCTAATGTTGTTTATCATTTTATATAATCCTAATATGAAATTTAAATTTGTGTTGTGTCCCAATGTAGTAAATGACATTTTAGTATTTTAAATCTTTGTTCACATTTTTTTTGCTTGGCTATTCACATATTTTTATGACGTCATTAATATATATCCATTTTTTTAATTTTTTTAATGTTGTTTATCATTTTATATAATCCTAATATGAAATTTAAATTTGTGTTGTGTTCAAATGTAGTAGATGATATTTTAGTATTTTAAATCTTTGTTCACATTTTTTTTTTTGACTATTCACATATTTTTATGGCGTCATTAATACGTATCCAATTTTTTTAAAAAAATCAACATTTAGTGTCTTTTTGGATATGAGTTTAGTTAAATTCTGTGTTTGAAAAGTTAAAAATTCTCAAACTCATATCCAAACACATTTTTAACGTTTAGCTTTTCAAACCACAATCTTCATTTTTAGGTCAAAAAATCTTACTGTTGAAAATATAATAAAACAAGGTTTTTCAAAAGCTGAATTTGAAACATAGAATTTTAAGAATCTCAGCATTTCAACATTACATCTAAACGCATCCTAATGGAGTTCATCATAAAAAATTCAAACACATATTAACGAGATATACACCACTTTTTTTTATAAATGGATTCATGCAATTCAATAGAATATATAATTCACTTTTTCTAAAAGCATATAACTCATTAAATGAAGTATATTATTTTTTTAAAAGTCAAAACATATACAAATTGAAATTGAGACTAGAAAAGATATTGTATTTAACATTTTCACAACAGGATATTGATGCAAAAGATTAAATTCAGAATTGTTTTACGTAAAATAATTTCAAATGAAGATTTTCATATAAAAACATAAAAATTATAAAATATAAATATAAATAAATAAATAAAAATAATAATGGTAAAAACTGTGCGGGCTATATAGCCCAGCCTACCTTTGCATTCGCCCTTGGAACTTAATTTGAGGTAGGTTTGAGTTGAGCGTTCGGGTTCACAGAGCTGATGTCCAAACTTCTGACGCCTTTTGATAAATCAATTGAAATCATACTTTGTCTGTGTTTACCCACTATGACACTTCCAAGCGAACCCGAAGCGAAGAGTAATAAAATTAAATGCTTTCTGTTAAATATAATTGAGATAAAATTTAAATCGTCTAATTTATTGTTATCTAAAAGTTATCTCTATTCTTTAAATTAAAATATTTTTCATTTTCATCTTTCTTACTTTTTTCATACGCAGCATTGACTCTTATTATGTTATAATTATTTAAAATAACACATTTTTGAAGTTAAAATCGAACTTAACCCAAACGCAACTTGAAACCAACCCAACCTGAATCAAACACGAATCAAACCCTACATGTTGAGTTTGGGTTGAGCTCCTCGAGTTCAAGAGTTAGGTTAGGTTGAGTTTAAATTAATTTCTTCAACATTAAGTTGAGTTTTGGTTGAGCTTTAATTTAACCCTAGCTTTCAGAGTTGCATCCCTACTCAAGTAGGAAGTGATAAATTTAAATGTTCAAAATTAAATTTTAATTATTTATTCTGCAATATAAATTTGAAATAGTAAATTTATTTATCTAAAATTTATCAATTTTATTGTTTCATTTATTATCCAAGTAAAAGTATTTTTCATTTTCATCTTTCTATTTTTCTTTCTTTTTTGATTCAGGTTGAACTCCTCGACTTTGAGAGTTTGGTTATGTTAGATTTAGGCTCCGTTTGGTAACGCGTTTGGACGGATTCCGCTTTTTGAAAAGCTAAAAATCCCCAAACGCGCAACCAAATGGGTCGGATTTCGGCGGAATCAAAAGCTGGATTCCTTTTAATTTCTCTCTCGAAATCCGTGTTTTTAAAATCTCAAAAAGAACGATTTTTGGTCGGAATCGATTTTTTGAGTTGAAAAGCAACTTTTTCTACCAAACATTAAACTCCTTCTAAATATTGATTCCTGAATTTAAAAAAAGCATCCAAAAAAAGTCAAAGGTCTAAAATCATCTTAAAAAGCAGCTTTATTCTAAAATCTACTTTTTAATCTATGTTTCCAAACGGAGCCTTAGGTTTACTTCTTCAAACTCCAGGTTGACTTCAGTTTGCGCTCCAATCTGACTGCAAACACCTGGAGATCACCATTGGACTAGGGTCTATTTAATTGGATGGTGAGAAGATGATCAATAAAAAGTCTATTTAATTGGACGGCGAGCAATTTTTTTAAATATTATGCTGAAAATCTATTTAATCAGATGAAGATATGAAAACCGCATGTAAATGCAGTGGGTATGGTTTCTAAATTATAAAATATAAATATATTTATTTTGTTGTCTTTAAACATAAATATTAGAAAACTTCTCCTCCGGTTCATGTTCCTATGTTTTTTTAATTTTAAAATAAGATAAGATGAAAGAAAAATCAAAATACAATGACTAGAAATTGTGTGCATGTATTTGACAAAAACCCAGTTATAATTTTTTTTTCGGGTTTTAGTATAAAATAGATATTTTTTTAAATTAGAAAATGAATTTTCTACAAAACCGAATTTTATTAAATTAATTTATACAAAATGATATTTTGCAAATATGTTTTTATATGGGACTCAACTATCATTTTAATAGATTTTTGTTGGTGGTATTCCAGGTAAGAGGCTTTGGATTATGTTTTAAATTTATCTTATAATATATTTATATATCCATTAAAAGTCATCTTTAAATTAAAAAGCAAACAATTTTTAAACTCACACCTAACCACGTTCATATGATTGAGTTGAAAAGTGGTGTGACGGACCGCACCTAAAAACGCCGACACGAGCGCGCCACGCCACCACCTGCCCCAAAACTCACATCTTTCCTTTTTTGAAACATTGAAATATCCACCATCTATAATCACGTATGATAACAACCCTGAGATAACAGATAATCAATTAGATATATATAATCACCTATATAAACTCGCTCATGAAAGTTTAAGCAGTCAACAGAGCATCTAACACACCTCACATACAATTATCCATATATACAGAGCGTTATAATATAGGCATGGTTCGCTAGACCAGCCTCTACCAAAATAATCATGTACAGATCCAAACATATACATATTAGTATAAACAACATAAGAGGGTTCGGGTTATTACAAGTGGTATGGAAATCAATTTTTTTTAAAAAAAAAACAAATTTCCAATGCATTTTGAGAATCATAGTTTTTGAAATGCATATTCAAAAGTCTTAAAAAGTGTTTCAGCCATTTTTTTTTTTTTGAAGATGAGCGCTGATACACGCAAACCGTTTTACAGTCCGTTATACTATGATAAGGTAATATATACTACGTTATCATAGCATATAGGTCCTATCATAGTATATAACTTAAATTTTTTTTTAATTTTTTTATTCTGAAAAAAAATACACTAATATATCTTAGTATATACTTCATTTTATATAATAGTATGCACTTCAAAAGGTGAATGTATGATTTAAAAAAAAACATGGATTACAAAACGGGCTGCAATTGGGGCTGTGTATATCTTTTTTTAAAAAACTATGAATGAATTTCCAAACACCTTCAAATTTAAATCATTAATTAGAAAGCATAATCTAGATTTTTAGTGATAAATTTTGTTTCAATACAGCTTTTTCAAAATAAAAATTTTCAATGAAGGGGATATCCTCACCAACCAAGTCCATTCCCACAAACCCATAATTTTTTGGGGTGGTAGTGAGGGGGACACTAGGGGAGAGAGAGAGCTCCGAGCACAACAGGGTGGAAGAAGATGGGGGTGGACGCCTAGGGACAAGTCCTCAGAGGGGGGTGAGATCTCTCTCTCTCTCTCTCTTCCTCACACTCTTTGACCTCCCCGCCCCCCTCTTCCTCACACTCTTTGACCTCCCCGCCCCCCCACCCCCCCTTGCCCTTGCTTTCGTTCGCCTCCCTGCCAAGCTCTCCTCTCTCTCTCTCTCTCTCTCTCTCTCGTTCCCACCAACTAAAATGACTTTTTGGTTAGTGGAGATAAAAATCAGGGTGGTGAGATTTTTGGATTAGAGGGATTAACAATTTAAGGGTGCATTTGAAAATGCATTTAAATACATTTTTGTTTTTAAAAAATGAAAAGTACAAACATGTATTAAACATTTTTGATAAAACAAGCTTAATTAAAAAATTATTTACAACTTTTAATACAAAAATATGCTTTTTAAAAACCACAGAAAATGAGTTTTTTAAAAATCAAGTTTATTAAAATCACTTTATTTTAAAGGGTTAAATGCATATAATCCTCTAAAAGTTAGCATATATCCATATCCCCTATTCATTTCATCGAATATCCATATAACCCCCTGAATTGTTACGTTATATGCATCTACCCCTTGTCATTACCCTACCAAATCACTGCGGGGATTAATTTAACCTGAGTTGTAAAAAAGTTCAAAGTACCATCCACTCAAAATTTAAACCTAAACCTAGCTGAAATGAAAATGTATACCCTTATCTCTCAAACAGTCGTTGTCGCCTCTCCAAACACTCTCTTCGTCTCTCTCATTGTTTCCAACCTCTATCCGGCTCTTTCTGCCTCTCTTTCTCGAAGAACCACTGGCACATCTCTCCGCCTCTCTTTAAACATTTACACTTTCCGACATAAATCACCAAGAGGTTTCAAAAGTTCGATCTAATTGTTGAATTATTACAGTGAGGGGGAAGAAGAAGAAAATCGAATGAGGTTTATATAAATATGTGAAATAAAAAAATGAGTCATTTTGAATTTTTTAAATAAATAAGTGTTATATCCATAAGAACATTTTAGTTATTATGTTTAGATCATTTTGATTTTTTTTTAAAAATCATAGAATGAATACATGAATTTACTCCTGTATAAGAAAAGTTTTACAAGGGGGCTAAATACTTGATCATGCAACAAATGGGGGGGGGGGGGGGGGGGGGGGGGGGGGCGCAGAAGATCCCATAATTAATGAAAGGAAGGTTTTACAAGGGTTCTCCTTTGTAAATTGTAATCTGAGCGGCTCCAAACCAAAGCCTTGTTTTTCTTTCAATTGATTCTTCAATAAATGACGCCTCTATTGAAGAAAAGAAGAACCGAATCAAAACAGTGAGTGTTCATTGTTTTCTTTTTTTCCTTCCATTCAAGTGGGTTGTTATTACATCGAGAAAAGTCGTCTCAATATGGGTGGATTTAGCCTTTTAGAATCGATTTTTTTATATGGGTATGAAGAAATAGAGATTCTTTTGTTAGTGTATTGATCCATTCGGCTTGGTTTTCAAGAAGATCACAGTGGTTTTAAAGAAAGGTTTTCAATGGTTTCAATTTTTAGTATTGCAGTCTTTGAAATTGGGGTGGGAATTTTATTGATTTTTTTTAAGGATTGTTGGACCTTTTTTTTTTCTTTGTTGGCAAAGTCAGGATTATTTCTTTTGAGATGTTTATGAGATTACATGTATGTGAAATGGAAAATGATATCTCCAACTCTGTGTGCAGCCCTGCAACCCTCACCATTTTTCCTTTCTAAATAAATATACACTCACGCATTGAAGTACATATTGTTATAAAAAGTGAAATATATTATTAGATTAACTAGCATATTTGTTCTCTTTATAAAAATGAAAACATTTAAAATTTTCATACATTGCACTAATGAAATATATATTTCACTATCGCAATATACACTCCAAGAAGAGTGTATAGGCTGTTAGGGTATCGCTTTTGGGTTGGAGATGGACTGTGTGTATCAACACTTATATGAAATTACTTAGACATACCTATTTTTGGGAAAATTAGAGCTATATTTATGTGGGTATCAAGCAATAGTGGCTAAATCATTTGATCGTGCTTTTGATGTAAAAGTTGCAGTGTGTGACCTTGAAATTCCCAAGAGTCCACCTTCCATTGTAGTCTCTGGAATTTATCTGCCTGATCATTTGAAATTCTTGATATTAAATGTCATGAACAAATTTGATCCAAGGATTGATGATTGGTACCTTTTTATAAGAACAAAAAAGGATGGATCATGTCTATAACATGAAAGGATGTATATAAGAAGGAAATGTGGTTTTGCAATAGTCAGGGGAAAAAATTACATGGCTGAACTAGATCCAGAGTTATCTTTCATGGTTTCCAGTGCATAAACATTTTGTCTGTGGCTGAAATGTGGAAATTGAGATGTATGCATTGTTGAACAATGGAAGATGGGACTAAAGTGGGAGCAATTAAGGAAGCCTTACTAATAGTCTATTGGCCATATACTACAAATCTGGGGCAAAGGTTGAGCCAGGGAGTTGTCTTGTCTAATAGCTGTTCAAGCTGTGACCTTCTCATGGTACCATGGTTGAAAATTTTAATGTATAGATAGGAACCAGAGAAAGAAGTTTTTACATAGATTCATTAAGTTTTACATGTTACATGTATCTTTTTTGTGTGTGTGTGTGTGAGAGAGAGAGAGAGATAGAGATAATGGATAGGAACTTCATTCATAACATGATGTCACATGAACAAAACAGAAATCAGGTATCTCCAAAATTAACAAAATAAAACCAAAAGCAAAAAGAAAGGAGGCTAGCAACTAGGTCCCCAAGAAATTTTTTTTAACAAAGGATAACACAAAGAAGACCCCCTTCCTTTCCCAATATTCCTTGGAGGCATCTATCCACTAGTGCCTTCTCTTGATGAGCGTCAAATTCCAAGCTCGAAGAGATGCTTTGATCGCCCTGCCCCCAAACATTCTCAATATAGATCTTCTTGTTTTGAAAAATGGCCTCATTCCGGGCAAGCCACAAGTTCCAACATACTGCATGAGGACTAATTCCAATGAGCTTTTAACACCTCTACTTCTATCTCCTCTCTTGGTTGTTCGTAGGAAAAAAATATCCCACATTTCATTGGTGTTTGAGAAATCATGAGAACCAAAGGCCAGTAGGCCACACTCACCTTCCCCCACACACTTGTGTTTTAGTGGCAACCAAAGAAGAGATTACAGAGAGTCTTAACTTATCTCTCATTGCTGACTCACAGCGGAGTATAAACAGCTGCAAAGGGGGCAAAAGTAATCACAGCACAGCAAATGGAGAAAACTGCTTACATGTTTGCCAATTTTTTGCTCATGTCCACGGAAGTGAGAGCAAATTTGGCTATTTACAGACTAGGGGATAACCCGCTTTGACCTCTCTTGAGAATCGCCATCTCTCAACCCCTTCAACTGATATTGCATGAATTCCACTCCAGTAACCAATCAAAGAAATCCACACCCCCCCCACCCCTAAAAAAAAAAATTCGGCCCTACATGTTCATCAACCTTCGATTTTATCAATCATGACCTTAAGAATTTGGAAATGATCAAGGGTTATAGTCCTGTGGTGAGAAAGGATGTGAAGTTGTGCGCTTAATGAAATATCTATATCTGGGTAGGAATGTGTGGCAGATGAGGTTTTATAAAGCTGATCCTATTTCATTGGTGTCATAGTTGTTGATGTCTGATTTGCAACGATTATATCTTGGCCTCACATTTTCGAACCTTTTTTATTGTTTTTTTTTTGGTCAGCAAGTAAAGGAGATATGTACATAACTTGTTCATGTATTTCTCAGATTATTTTACAATATGGTACTGTTATTTTGGGCTTTGAGAATTTGCCAATGTAGAGGTAAATGGTAGGGAATTTGTTCATGGCATGATCTACAATATATACACCACTACAAATTCTGTACTTAAGAGATTCTGTTTTTAGCTACATTAGTTGGTCAGAAGAAATGTGCCAATCCATAGATGAAATATGCAGACTCCAATGACATGTAATGATGAGGGGGAAGTATATAGCTAAAGTATATTTCAAAAGTTGGAAAATTTTCAGCTGGCAGTCTTTGGTCAAACATTTCGACATTCAACAAGTTTTTTCAGAGGGCTTATCTAATTCTCTGTCACATTATGCTGCTGGAGGTTTATACTCTCTTTAAGTGTTTTAAGCTATTCTCTACTAAGAATGTTGGAGAGTGTCTTGTTCGAAAAACTTATTATACTCTGTATCTGAGGCAATCTTAATTATGTTATCTTACAAACCGATTTTCTAGTGTTTCACGCTTTTGTTAGATGAATGTAGGGATATAAAGAGTGAAAACAAGTTTAAGATAATTTTTTTTAAAAAAAAACAGATTGATAAGAAATTTTAGGTAAAAACTCATTTTATCGACCTATTAGCGTTGTATAGGAATATCACGCTGATATGGGCTATGTTCTTCTAATCCACATGTCAAAGGGTCTCATCAAGGTGAGGTTTTCTCATGCACAGGGCAAGTGAACTCATTTAGTTCAAATTTTCATGTTTAAAGTGTATGCCTAAAGAATAAAGATGAAAGAATGTAGTAGATGGAAACTCATGCTATAAGCTTGCATGCATTGATTTTTTGAGGTTTGATTGCATTTACCATTGTTTTCTAATACAAGCGTGTTTGTACTGACTTTTTAGACTCGGCATACACAATATTCATCTTCCGGAAAGAGCGTGTCATTATATCATAAACCTAAATCAATTAAACCTTAAAGTGAACACTTTATCTATAGAATGCAATTCACATGTCAAGCAGCTTATGCCATCTTTTTTCAATCTGGATCCATATGCGACAGGTATCACAGAAGGCTAAAGAAAAACAAAGAATTTGTTCTTTGAATATAATGGAATAGTTAATCTTTTTTATATATTCTCCAGTTTTTACTGTAGTCGGATATGAATGGCATAATTCATAGTACACTAGGGGCCACAGCTGCTTCATTTTTTTGGTATTATCCGCATATGCTCCACTTTTCATCACAATGAATTTTGAGGCATATACTTTATTCATAGAAAAAAAACAGAAGGAAAGAATAGGACTACTGTGGATCATTAGAAATGGATGTCTAATTAGTAATCACTCCTGCCTACTAGTGGGAAATAATTTACATTGATGGTTTGTGAGAGTTGGCCTCCCAGTTAGATTACAAAATTTGACCTGTTTTCCCTAGCAGAGTCCATCGGAGATTTTTCTGTTTCATATATGCTCTTAATATATGGCTATTAATTTTGTTGTATCTATACAATCTTCACACACATTTTTTTTTTTTTTTTGCTTCTGCCAGTTAACCTTACATATGAATAATTCCTGCACAGGCGATTAACTTGGTGACAGTTACTGCATCTTTTTCAATACCAAACCACCTCTTGACATGTTGTTAGAGATAACCTTTTTCTATGAGGAGTTGAGTTTAACCAGGGCATTTTGTTTTGAAGAATTCAAATTCATAACTTTGTACGCTTTCAAGGCACCTTCCACAAGAATCACTCCGCTGTTAATGCCAAATTATCATTCCTTTTTTTTTTAGTGTTGGACCTAAGTGTCCGACCACAAGCAGACACTATTTTCTTGGTGACGAGGAACCCCAATATTAGTTGGGAAAACTTCACATGAATACACTCACCTACAAAACCATGTGCACTAGGTACCTGGTAGATTTGAACTCTAAGACATGTGAAGAGGAAATCTAGGGCTTAGCCAAAGATCCAACCCATGTGGGTTCAAGGCACACGGGCGGGCGGGCATTGTTGTTCAATAAGAAAAAAAAAGACAGTCTCTCTACAATTGATTCTTGTTCTGATTTAGCTTTTTAATCATCACACGCGGATCTTGTATTTAATCACATCTTTGTTGTTCTTCATCAGGCCTGCCCCTTCACCGGCTGTTGACATAGATAAGAAGAATAAAAGCACAGTATGTAGTCCAATGGTGTGTTTTATTCTCCATTCCTTTGCATGCATTATCATCAGAACATCTCATTAGCATCTGTGTGTGTATACACAGGTTCTTCCACCGGGCGATGCTAATAATTTGGATCCGAAAATTCAACAAGCGAAGAAATCTGCGATAGCGCAGGCTCAACAGGAGGGATGTGTTGGAAACTTCAGAAGCTTTGATTCTCCATATGGGAACTACCTTGTGCCTGTGGTTCCAACTCTATCTGACTTGAATGGTTAGTGAACTGTTTTATTATCGGTATTTATACTATCATGAAAAATGTATGCATTAAAAATTCATCTGCTTATGTTCACTTTTTCTGAAAGCATGTACCCACACTTTTTGAAGAAAATATTTAATTCTCATTAGATATGTTGGTACTTTAAAAAAACCAAAACGAGTCTGCAAAAGAGACACCATAAATGATTTTTAGGTGTAACATTTTTCATATATTGTAACATTTTTCATATATTCATCTTGGGTGATCATGCCTTCGTTAGGATAGTCTGCCGTAGGTTACAAGATGTCTCCCGGGACAAGCCTAATGTGAGTCATGCAGTTAAGCCATACCTACTTTAATGGGTGCATGCAATATAATGGATATAATAAATTAAATAAAAAATATAATGAATATATATAGTATATAATATCTTAAAAACCCGCAAAGAGCAAGAGTAAATAAATTGGTTTTTCTTTTTGTATATATATACATTTTTTTTTATAACAAATATACACCCCTCTAACCCTATATTGTCAAAATACACGGTATAAAAATCTATTACCATCAACACCTCTAAAAAAGTTAAATTGTGCATTAATGCTCTTTTGAAGGGTATTTATGCATAATACAAATATTTTGAGTTTGGTAAGAATGCCCCTCAAAAGGGCATTGTTGCATAATTGAAACCCTTTTTGAGGGGTATTGCTGTAAATAACAAATCACCAAATGAGATATTTTCAACTGTATATATTCAAAAAAAAAAAGGAAAAAAATCAGGGTTCAATCTTGGTCATCAAAAATAAAACATAAATCTTTTTAGATTCACCTTATGCGAAGAATTTGTGAATGTTTATGTGCATCTAGGTTTTCACAATGTTTTTTTTTTATTTTTTTTTATCCAAAGGCTCTAGGGCTGGTAGACGAGTTGAGCAGCTCGGGCTCGACTCGGTTAAAGTTCGCTCAAGCTCGTTCGTTTAGACAAACGAGCCGAGTTTAAACAATTTTTAAAGTTCGGTTTGTAAACGAGCCGAGCCTGAGCTTAAACGAGCTCGTTTACTTAACAGAATAAAGGTAAATGAGCCGAGCCCGAGCCAAGTCCGGGCCCGAGCTTATGTTACTTTCACATGTATAAGGTGCTATGATATGTGAAATGTGACTTTTCAAATGCTAAACAAGATTTTTTTTAAAATTAAACAAGCCCGAGCCGAGCTTTGATTTGAGCTTCGGCTTAGTTTGTTTAATAAACGAGCCGAGCCTTGATTCAACCGAGCTTTTCACGAGCCCAACGGGCCGAGCTTGAACACAAAATGAAGCTCGGTCCTAAGCCGAGCCCGAGCCGAGCCTAATCTAAACGAGTTGAGCCTGAGCAGGTCAAAGCTCGGCTTGTTCAGCTCGTTTACCACCCAAGGCTCCTTAAGGACAGGGGAGTAACTAAAGGTAGGGTGGGCCGGGCTATGGCCGGATTTTTCAAGAAATCCTTTAAGAAAATACATATCCAGCTATAATTGCAGTTCATGTCAGTTTTTTTAAAAACAAAATTACTCTTCTATTGAAGTTCATAATATTATATGAAATGACATATATACTGAGATATTTTTGTGTATTTTTTTTCAAGTTTACAAAATGAGAAAAAAATTTACGCCATAAACTATGATAGAACCTCATACACAATGATAACGCAGTATATACTACATTATCATAGTATATGGGGCTGCAAAACGAGTTGCAATTTTTGTAGACTTATATTATGTTGGTATTATTTAAATTATAGAAAAGAATAAGTAGAATAGAATAACACTATGATAACATAGAATCTAATATCTTGATGAGCTACACTTAACTTCAATGATGTTTATTTATAGTTTTATTTATATATGTATGTGATTCTTGGATAGTTTTTTTTATTATAAATTTGATATATTTATATAAAATTTTACTTAGTGCTTTATATTAAGCATAAATTTTTTTTTACTAAAATTTAATTCAACCCATCCCAAAATTATTTCTTGACTCTGTCCTTGCTTAAGGAGCTACAAAGTTCCCACATACTAAAGCAAACATGCTCGTACTGACTTAAGTAGTACTAGAGCTACCAGTACAGACTACCAGGGGTCAAAAGCCCACACATGACCAAACCCAAACGAGCTCTTTTTTGTCCCAAACCCTTGGGGCATGCAGCTAGGGTCGAAACCCTCTCCTTCACAAAGGGAGGGGTGTCCTTGTCTACCATGCCCAACATGTGGGGACATCTAGGTTTTCACAATGTTAAGAAAAAAATGTTGGGTTCCTCATCATAAAATTATTTTTTATGTATAAATTGTTGATGAACAAAAAATTAAAAAACTTATCTTGGAAGCGATATTTATCCCCTCTCATAAATCAATTTTGTTAGAGGGTCTAGATAAGTCACCTAAGGAAAACTATGTGAATAGTAATTCTTAAGCCCCCGCTTGGATAGAGAATTAGGTAATTATGAGGTTCATGATTATTCTAGTATAAATAAGGATAAATTGATTTTCTATTTAGTTGTATTTGTAAAGTGCGCCTACCCCCACCATACGACTGATTAAACCCAAGCTGATAGGGTGCGTCAATCCCCACCACGACTAATTAAACCCAACAACCTTCCACCCTTTAAGCCTGCCAATCGAACGGATTAGATGCGTTAATATTCATATTTTAACGTTTGGATTTGGATATGGATATTAATTTTCGGATTCAGATTTCTTCGGATACAAATATTTTTTTGGGTAATTGACATGTTTAAATATTAACATTAAATTCGATAATTAAATGATATTAGAGAGATATGAAAATTAAAATTGAGATTTTAAGGTTTATTAAATTTTATACATTAAAATTTTTAAAATTAATATAATATATCTTGATTTTGATTAATAAAAAAAGATAACAAACATTGAAAATAAATAATATATATATATATATATAACTTGCACGGATATTTTTCAGATTGAATAAATTGATATTTATATTCGCACTCCGAATATTCGAATATAGGATATTTCTGATTTTTCAAATAAGGATTTGGATTTTTTGGGATAATTGAGAAGCTAAATACTTTAATTTGCTTGGGTTTACTATTTTCTGATATAACTGCTTCTTCTTCAATCATACTTTACCTTTTTTTCTTCCAAATTCTCCATCAATTCTAACAAAATCTAACCAGCAACAAAAGAAAGAAAAATCAATCTTTTCCCAATAATGTTTTTAAGGCCCTATAGGCTCCATCAGAAGCCCTATAAGGTGACATTTGTGCGTCCTTGTTATATCCGTGCAAGTTAATTTGCCCTTTTGTGTAAGTGATCCCCTCAAATTGTGGAGGCAGTTATATTTTTCATAGCTTCCTTATTTGTAACCGTTTAGATAATCAAATCTCATGTTTTTCTTCTTTTTCTTTTTGTTTATTTTTTATTTAGTTCAAAAAATTGAATCGGTATTTACTCTTTTTTTTTTAATTCCGTTCAAAAAAATTGGATTGGTATTCACTCTTTTATTCAATCATTTTTTTATGTATGATAGATTATGCAGATGAGACCACCGAAAGAGGTCCATCAAATAAATTACAAATCAACGGTCACGATCTCGGAATCGCACGAAATTTTAAATGGTAAAATATATCGAGAAGATATTCTGGATTAGTTGTTATACAACTAACAGTTCTTATTTTTTAAAAATTCATTTATTTAGTCCTTTAAATTCGAGATTTTACTATTTTTAGTAAGTTTTATATTTGTGATATCTCAATCATAACAGATCGAAATTGATTTCTATCAATTCCTATGATCATTTAGGATCTCATAGAATCTGGGAAATTAGTTTTCGGATTTTATTATTTTTAGTAATTTTTTTATTTTATGTTATTAGTATAAATAGCAGACTTGTAATTTAGGGTTGACAATTTTTATCAATAATATTTTGAATTTTCTCTGTTTTGGGGTTTATTCCTTGTGGATTTAAAGATTCCTTGTGGATTCAAGGTGTTTATGAGATCTCAACGCTAGTTGGATCTTTTTATCTAGTTTTTCGCTGCGTTATGGTATCAGAGCGAAGATTTGCCTTGTTGTGATGGCAAATAACGGAGGGGGAGACGATTAATTTAATGACGTTGGTCGTGGATTAGAAGATCTGTGGAAGGCGGTTGAGGAACAACGTGATCAGATGCGAGAACAACGAGATCAGATGCGAGAGATCCGCACGGTGATCACTGGCTTGAACCTCAACACCAACAACAGGCATCCTGGAGGTGATAGGAGACGCGCTGAGGGATTTGCCCAAGGCCGACTTTGTTGCACCAAACATGATTCGACATCCTCTTCATTATCAATTTGATGATGAGGAAGATTCGGATGATGAAGATGATGGACTTCACGGATATCAGTCGGGGTGACTGCGTATGAAATACAATAATTATCGATGAGGTTACAGAGGAGAAGATGGTCAAATTTGTGGCGTTTTGATTAAAAAGTGGTGCCGCCGCTTGGTGGGACCAACTTCAGAGAGCCCAACAACGACGAGGAAGAACACTTGTTCATACGTGGAGGATGATGAAACAACTCCTCATGGATCAATTTCTTCTATGAAATTATGAATGATATTTACCCCAATTGTATCGAAATTGTTGTTAAATTGTAAGGGTGGAATCACGACTGGAGGTTTCAAAGGCGCAAGATGCGACAAGAGCAAGTCCTGCAAAAGATGGGGGTGATTCGAGGGCCAACCCTTATGATCTACCATCATCAGAGAAGTGTGAAAATTTCAATGAACCAGAACTTTGCTCAAATCAAAATCAACAAGATAGTGAAGTTTTAGTTGAACAAGAAGTTGATGATATATATGATGGCGCAGAGCTCGCAGAAGAAGAAGGAGAGCGGGTCAACTTCATTGTTGAACCAGAGATCGATGAGGACATGAGTAATAGAGAAGCAGAGAATGTTGTTTTCTCTAGTGATTATGAAGATGTCATTGGAGGAGAACAAGAGGATTTGTTTCCACAGTCCATAGCGGTGACCCCCAAGATGGAAGAGCCCCTACAGAAGCTCGTGTTGCAGGATATATGTACCATCAACAAGAGTGTTTTGGATGCCATCTTCAACAATGATAATGATGAAGACTTTGTAGCTATTACAACGGTGAAGAAATTTGGGCTACAAATCGAGGTGTATTCAATTTTCTAATATGATCGGTTTTATTGAGAAGAAATTTGAAGTCAAGAAAACGCCTCTTCTCTTGCCAAATGTGAAATACAAATAAACATCAATTGAAGAGTGGAAGAACTCGAGGACGAGTTCTTTTGAAGAAGAGGAGTCTGATGTAGGACAAATTATGCAGATGGGACCACTAAAAGAGGTCCATCAAATAAATTACAAATCAAATGTCACGATATCGGAATCGCACAAAATTTTACATGATAAAATATATCGAGAAGATCTTCTGGATTAGTTGTTACACAACTAACAATTCTTATTTTTTAAAAATTCATTTATTTAGGCATTTAAATTAGATATTTGACTATTTTTAGTAAGTTTTATATTTGTGATATCTCCATCATAACAGATCAGAATTGATTTCTATCAATTCCTATGGTCATTTAGGATCTCATAGAATCTGGAAAATTAGTTTTCGGATTTTACTATTTTTAGTAATTTTTTTTATTTTATGCTATTAGTATAAATAGCAGACTTGTAATTTAGGGTTGACAATTTTATCAATAATATTTTAAATTTTCTCTGTTTTGGGATTTCTTCCTTGTGGATTCAAGGTGTTTATGAGATCTCAATGCTGGTTGGATCTTTTTATCTAGTTTTTCGCTGCGTTAATTTTGAATCTTTAAATGCTGTGAATACACAAAATTGCATATTGAATTTTTTTTTGAAGGATTATCATCTATTGTTTTTGTCCTTCCACCGTATTTTGTGTTCGATCGATCAACTATTTCATCAATTGGACTAACAATATCTGTCGTGTCAGGTTTGTATAATGTTTTCTTTATCTTTATTCACTGGGTTAATTATCACATTTTTTTTATATATTGAATCTCGTGTTGGTGTTTCGAATTTAATTACATGTACAAATGTAATTGAGTTATATATGTTTACATCTCTCACAACTATTCGTCACATAAAAACAATTACATTTATATAAATGTAATATAACAGTTACATTTACTTAAATATTTTACATTCCATTCAATGTTTAAATAATTTAAAAACAGATCATCTCTTTAATAGTTAGTTACATTTTATGAAAAATGTCAAATACCGTTTTCGTTATGTGTTTACATTTAACAAGTGTTACATTTAGTTAATGAAAAAATAAATTTTGTTCTTCAATCTAAGCTATACAAAAATCATAAAAATATCAGTGACATCTATGTCTTCAGATAATTTATCGAATTATTTAACAAATGTTACATACAGTTCATAAAAATAAAACAGTTACATTCATCAAATTAAAGAATTCTAAAAAACTAAAAGTTACATTTAACAAATATTACAGATTATGAAAATAAAATTTATATTTAATAAATGTTACATACAGTTCATCAGAAAATTTACAAATTTTAAATTGAATGTTATGCAATTGAAAGCATTTAATCTATCAGGTATGAAATAAAATACAATTACATTAATCAAAAGGTGGAGGTGGAGGTCGGAGGAGGTAGAGTTTGGAGGAGGGCTGGAAAGGTAATTGAACCACATCTCATATGATAGAGGGCGATGAGAGGAATCCAGGGGTGATGACACCGATTGCCAGAGATGAACAGATTATGATTTTTTTAAAGTGGTGTATGTTTATACAGTTAAATTTTTTCGAAAAAGGCGGGATGTGTTTTGGGAGGAAGAAAATGTGGGGTATTAAGTGAAGGCTAGTATTATATCTTGTCTTTTTAACTTTTTGAAAATGTCAAACAAATAACCAACAAGAAAACACCACCTAATGGGGCTTGCGACTGGGTATCAAGACTCATCTTTCCCTGTTTTCTTCTTTTACCCCCTATTAACTAACATAAACAGAGAATATGGGTGAATAATAGCACAATAGCCCTTATTCGCTGTTTATTTTGTGCGGATAAACCCTGATAGTTATGCATGGATAAGCTAAGATAAGACCTGATAACAATTTCAATAAAATGTAAGAATAATTTATCAGAGCTTATACATGCCAGAGAATAAAAATACCCTTCTGTGTTTTTTGAAAAAAATTATCTCACCTAACAGTTTCACACACACATTCCAAAAATTGTCATATCTATCAAATCAATCACATCTCTCACACTTATTCAAGGGCATAATTGTCATTTAAAAAGTAATAAACTCTTCTCCATCTCTTATCCATTATTTATTATCACTTTATTCAAGGTGAATAATATAATAAAAAAGTCACTTTTACGTTTCCCAATAAGAATAACTGAAAATACAACCGAACAAAGATAGATTTATTCTATCAAACACTGTTATCTATCCAGGTATAACTATTAGGACTGAATAAGCCTATGTTACTTCCCAAACGGGGTGTTAGTGAACCAATTGTTTGTCATTTTGTCTCTTTAGCATTTCAGCATGCAATAGTACAAAAACAATGCTCACATTCATATCAACCTGCATATTCTCTTGCTTTGGCGACCACCACCCCCTAACGAAGCTCTTCGTCGCCTCCACCATTGCAAGACTTCACTGCATCTCAAGCTCCCTCAACCCTCTCCTCACTCTCGCTAGTCTCGACTTCGAATCCAACCCTCTGACAACCAAACCAAACCCCCAAAGTCCGCTTTTCTAGCTCCATCTAAGAGTATCTCCAACCACACTATTTAAATATTTCCTAAATTTAAGAACCAATAAAGACAAGAGGCTATTTAGGGAGTGTATTCTCCAACCTTGCTCCCTCAATGACTCCCTACATAATCTTTTAACAACTAAAAAAAGAAAAACTATTTTCCACCATGTGAGACCCATTGGAATTGTACGTAAATGTCGATTGTACACCATCTGATTGCATCCACGTAGATGTGGCTGCCCCACCAATAAAAGCTAGCAGATCCAATTCACATCACATGTTTACTTACATTTTCAACCGATCCCACATAATGGAAAGTGATTTTTCTTTTTTTAGTTATCAAATCCATTGCAATACAATGGGCCTCAATGCAATTCATATGATGAAAACTTTACTGTGGGGCACATTGCATTGCAGTGAATTTGATAATTAAAAAAAGAAAAACCATCTTCCATCATGTGAGACCCATTGGAATTGTAAGTAAATATGTGATGTGGATTGTACACCGTCCGATTGCTTCCACATACATGGATAGCCCCATCAACAAAGACTAGCAGATCCAATCCACATTACATGTTCATTTACAATTCCAATGGCCCCACATGTGATTTTTCTTTTTTTAGCTGTCAAATTCACTGCAATACAATGTGCCCCATTGCAATTCACAAGATGAAATTTTTTTGTTGTGAGACCCATTGTATTGTAGTGAATTTGACAACTAAAAAAAAACCACTCTCCATCATGTGAGACCCATTGTAATTGTAAGTAAACACATGATTTGGATTGTACATTGTTTGATTGCATCCACTTACACGTGGCAGCTCACCAATAAAGGTTAGCAAATCCAATCCACATTACATGTTTACAATTCCAACGGTCCCCACATGATGGAAGTGGTTTTTCTTTTTTTTAGTTGTCAAATTCACTGCATGTATTGTGCCTCACTACAATTCACATAATAAATTTTTTGCTATGGGCCATATAATTGCATTGAATTTGACAACTAAAAAAAGAAAAACTATTTTCACCATGTGAGGCCCATTGGAATTGTAAGTAAACATGTGATGTCGATTGTACACCGTTCCATTGCATCCACGTACATGTGGCAACCCCACCAACAAAGGCTAGCTGATTCAATCCACATCACATGTTTACTTACAATTTCAATGGCCCCACATGATAGAAAACCCACATTAATTCACATGATGGAAATTTTATTGTTCATTGCATTGTAGTGAATTTGACAACTAAAAACAGAAAAATAACTTTCCATAATGTGAGACCCATTGGGATTGTAAATAAACATGTGATGTGGATTGTACACCGTCTGATTACATCCATGTACATGTGGCAACCCCATCAACAAAGGCTAGCAGATCCAATCCACATCACATGTTTACTTACAATTCCAATGAGCTCCACATGATGAAAAATAAGTTTTCTTTTTCTAGTTGTCAAATTCACTACAATGCAATGTGCCTCACTGCAATTCACATGATGTATTGCGGGGCCCATTGCAATGTAGTGAATTTGACAATTAAAAAGGAAAACCACTTTCCATCATGTGAGGCCTATTGGAATTGTAAGTAAATAAGTGGTGTGGATTGTACACCATCCGATTGTATCCACATACACGTGGCAGCCCCATCAACAATGGCTAGCAGAACCAAACCACTTCACATGTTTACTTAGAATTCTAATGGGTTACACATGATGGAAATTGATTTTTATTTTTTCAGTTGTCAATTTCACTATAATGCAATGGGCAACACTGCAATTCACATGATAGAAGTTTTGTTGTGGGGCCCATTGCATTGTAGTGAATTTAACAACTAAAAAGGAAAACCACTTTCCATCATGTGAAGCCCATTGGAATTATAAGCAAACATGTGATGTGGATTATACACTGTCTGATTGCATCCACATGTACATGTGATAACTCCACCAACAAAGGCTAGCAGATCCAAGCACGGTATACAATTGTAGAGGATCCGGACCCAAGGATCTGAATCCATCTAAATTCAACCCATATGTCCACGTGGCACATCCAAAACCGTTGGTGGGGAAGCAATTGAAACGAGAAACCAATAAAGTGTCGACATGTATACAATTGTGATGACATGTGATTTGACAAGTGAGTCACCTTATACCAGTAGTACAAATACTGCATAGTTAAACCCACTTATTCTCTCCACCCTCTACATTATCATTTCAAAATAAATTTGATGAATATCTCCCCATTATCATTTCAAGATAGATTTAATGAATATATCACGTTATCCTTTCAAGATATATTTGATGAATATCTCACATTATCCTTTTAATATATTGATATCATTTTTTTTCATTCTTACCCTTAATCTAAAATAAAAAATCATAATATATAAGAGTTGTGGGGGTGATTTTTGGTTTCCCTCCATGCGGCCGAATCTCGGAGGCGATCTGGGTTTCCGATGTGGATATGAAAAGGAATGAATGAAGCTTTCAAGGTCGATGGGGTTCTGTTGGTGAGTCTTCTGGCTCTACCTCCTGCTCCGGTCATCTACAAGTCATACCAGTGTGGTGCCGGCTAACGCCCCTCTGACGTTCAAGTCAATATTCAAATCTGCTTAAGCTTAAGAGGTTACTCTTGGAGGAATCAGTGTGTGCCTGTTCTTGCGTACCACCTGGAGACGATGATGTCTCCTCTTTTATATTCGAAGAGGGCGTGCCGACCTTGCTCCGTAGAGTGAGGTTAAGACAGGAAGAGCAGAGGACGTTACCCATGCAATCCAAGCAGTACATGTTGCATTCGCTCTTGTTGGAGTCCCCATGAATCCCACAAGGGATGAAGATGCTCGCCTTCACCAGAGGCCTCAGCCATGGCGGCCCATAATCTTCTTCACTCATTTGAATCATTGGACCCCCCTAAAATATAAAAATAAAAAAACCATTCAATCAATCAATCAAACCAAGCAAAAACCCCCACATAAAAAAGTCTCTTTTTTTTATTGAGTTTATTTGTTTTGTTACCATGATTTTCTTCTGTTTAGTCCTCAAAAAACCAATCTTTCTTTGATTCTCGAAAGCCAGCTCTTCTGATGTTTGAAGAAACAGAGCAATTGAAGAAAACAAACTCCCCCCCCCAAAAAAATCCAACTTTTATAGAAACCCAATCTAGTAAATCTGGCATCGGAATCGGCCACCACGTACGATCTTGCATCGTAACCATCCTCGGACAGCCGCCTGTCACTATGGTGTCGTGACAGAATGTGTAAAGGCAGCTTAGAAAGCAAGAATTATAATCTGAATGCATAGAAAACTAATAAGGATGTTTGTTTCTCTTCTTAAATTGCAAAAGGTACACTTAATAATGAGTTACAATCATATACTTAAAGGAAACACATTTTAATTTTTGATCATCATTGAATTAAGTTAGCTAAAAACCAACAAAAAGTTTAATCCAACCTCTCAAACTGATTGTACGGATGCATCTCTGCCATGTATGAATCGACATCACTAGAGAGGGTGATATTTGCAAGATAAGCTGAGATACAATAGAATACAGATGAATCAGTATCCCATGACCAAACAAATAACCATTTAAACAGTTGAAAATACTTTAAGTTGTAGAAATCATCCTTAACCTGAAGTGTTCCTAAACGCTTAAGCTTATTCTAGCTTTTGAATTAAAAAAAAATTTAGCTAGACAATAAAAAAAAGTTTTTTCATAAATCTAACAATAATAATTTACTAAAAATCTAATTTTTCTACACCAATTCAAAAGTCTTCCCAAAGGCTAACAAATTTTTTTCATAAATCTAACAATAATAATTTACAAATAACTAATTTTATAGGCCCTTGGAATGGCTCGGGACTACTCGTTTACAAGCGAGCTTTAAAAATTGTTCAAACTCGGATTCATTTATCTAATCGAATGAGCCCAAACGAGCTCCAACCGAGCCGAGCTCGAGTGGCTAGACTCTTTTACCACATCCCCTAGAGGTGGGAAGTGTTTATCGACTTAAACAAAGCTCGATTCGCTTATCAAATGCTAAGTTGAATCAAAATAATTATATGATTTATTTTTTTGAGATTCTATATATATATATATAGAGAGAGAGAGAGAGAGAGAGAGATTTGGGGGATCTCATGACGTGAGACGGCCACACCATAACAAAGATGGCTATGGAGCTTCTCAACTTTTTTTTACGGAAATGATAGGCGATCGATCACCTTTGTATTAAGAAAAAGCAAAAGCCCAAATTGACATTACATAAGTCTTGCAAACTAAAGGAAGTGTTAAGACCGTGCCACTTTTTAAAGGTCAAATATCATATTTTATTTATTTTAAAAAGTTGGGGTGCTCAGATAAAAAATTTGACTGCATATTTATTCTCCTGGTACTGGCATTGACCTACATGTAAATTTTCATCGCATTCTAATGTCGTTTTAGAAATTATGCAGTTCCAATTGGTATTTGGGTTTAGCAGTTACTCGCTTCTGGTAAATGAGAATTTCTCAAAGCTTGTCATGGAATCTTTCCCTTTGGAGGTGTGTGTGGTGACTTTAGGCAAGTCTCACCCCCTCTCCAACCCTAAGTTCCTATTCCCTCTATTTGTGGTGAGGTTAAGCTTATGTATACCCCTCTTTCTACCTCATCTCACACCAAAAACCCCCAAATGTGAGTTTCTCACTCTCTCCCTCTTATTATTTTCACTCTCTCGAGTTCCTCTTTTTGGGTGGGTTGATTGAGCTAGTGAAAGAAGAAGAGAAGGAGAAGGAGTTAAAAAGGTGAAGGTGAGATTGCTTGATTATGTTTAGTTGCCTTGTGAGGCTTGATCTCTCTCCCTCTCTTTCTCTTCTAATCTCTCTCATTTGCGCTACTTTGTATGTCCATTCAGCCAAGGATGTGAAGAGGTGGAGGATTGGAAGAGTTGGTGTGTTGGAGGATGGAAATGTGAGTGTGTGTGCGCGTGCGCTTGTGAGCCCCCACACCTCCTTTCCCCCCTCTCTTGGTGAGTTTTCCTTCCCTTCTTGTATGATTTTTCTTGTGTTCTTGAATGTTATTGTGGGCATGCATGAGTGGTGTTTGTGTTAATGTGTGTATGAGATGGAGGTTGTGGGTATGTGTGGGTTATGGGTGGGGGTGTGTGTGTGCGCACCCTCTTTTATTACCCCCATCTCTCTCTCCTCTCCAAAATACATCATTTTTCCTTTTGGTGCATGTGTGGGTGCTGTTGGGAGAGTGTTGATATGTGTATTGCTATTGCATGAGGTGTTTGTGTTTATGCATGAATGGTGGTGGTTTCTAAGGCAAATTTGTCTTCTTAAGATCCTTATGGAACTAATATTTAAAGGCATATTATGAGTCTTGTCTTCATATGATATGATCATCTATGCGTCTAGATACTATATATGAAATTTGGTGTCATAATGTTATATGTGTTGTAAGTTATAAGCTGAATTGCATGGACTGTCCAGATTCGCATAGAAATTGACCAGTGTCTAAAAATATTTTATTTCAGGCATGTAGAGGCTAAATCATGTTATGATATCTTCATAGATTATGATCCCAACATGTCAAAGAACATAAATAATTTATTTCAGAATTTTTGGATGTGTATTTGGTGCTGTGGAGATCAAACAATTAGGGGTATTTGCTGCAGATGCAGCGGTTTTGCATGATTGTATCAATAAGTTAATTTTGCATGTTGTAGGTAATATTAAGAGTTGATATATTCATGAAATAGGCTTGTATATGTGTTAGGAAGCTTCATATTTGAGTTGAGCACCATTTATCATAGGGTTTAGAAGTTATGACATTTTTTATGTGATTGTGTTGCCATGGGCGTGCGTCGTGCGTTGCTCGCCCCACCCCGCGCATTGTCCTGCGTCAGGGATCGTGTTTATGCTTCATTTACTTAATTTATGTTTATCACGTGGTTTATCTATATATTGTTGTGCCTTACAGATCTCGTAGATTGGACGCACAACAATCCAAGTATCAGTGAGTGGTTTGATCCACCCCTTTTGGGAAGCGCTCGATGCATGTAGTCGTGTATCGCGTATCCATATGAGGCTTTATAGCTATATTCAATCTTTATTTCAAGGTGTATTGCTATACTAAATCCATACTGTGCTAGACAACTTGTATATTTAGTATATATGTGAATTGTATTACGTGTAGGATCCTATGCTTGCTAGCATTATTTTTAGTGTCTTATATATTATGAAATATAGAGTATGACATGCCATAAGTAATCATTTGTAGGGTTGCCTTCATATTAGTAAATGCTTAGTATGGTTGTATTATATTTAGTTAATGCTATGGCATTTATGCTAGTTTATTTGTGGGCTTATGTTGGATTGTATAAAGTGTGTATATACATGGCTTGATCATAGGTTATTTGGACATGTGGTTCATGTATCTCTCTTATGATAAAATATCTTGTAATAATCAGTGTGTGAGTTTAATTAGTCAGGCATAACTGTGATAGGCATATTTGTGATTCATTGTTTGGATCATACTTTGTTTTACTATGCAAATGTAATAGGTTATCTACCCTGCATCCATGTGATGCCTTCATATGGGAATTCAGAAGAATTCATTTATTGTATCAGTATTCGTTAATCTATAGCTATGATAGTATGCTTGGCTTATCTGTAATAGGCGCGTGGATGACCCGCCTTTAGGGTCACGCCTTTTCATTATTGAGTGCGAGAACTTAACTATTTTTTTCCGCGTCCGAGTGATGCATTTGTATAGCAATTTAAGAGAATTCATTAGCATTGTTAATTGCTAGATGATTATAGTTGATCCTTGAGGATCGTATTGCGAGTGCGGAATGCTTCTCCTCTACCTCGTATCCGCGTTGAAGCTACCTAGTGTTGAAGCTATCATGGATTGTGCTTACACATCGTATGATGCCCAATGTGTATTTCGATATCATTTTGGCATCGGACCTACCATGGATGGTTGCTAGGAAGAGGGCTACCCGGGAGAGGGCTACCGAAAGGTTAAGGGAATTAACCGGTTGTTTTCTAGTTTCCAATAGTCCCATGTCACCCCTAGGGATGAGGGTGAGGGCGAGGGTGAGTTGGGGTCATGATGTCATGTGACATTTATATTGGGAATGCCCAAAGTATAATGCATCTGTTGGATGATGTGAGGCATCTAGTGTAGTTATACCTTGATGCATATTGACTTGTAGTACTGTGTTATCCGGTAATGCTATGCGTTATGGTTAACTGTACAGTTCCTTCCTGGGATTCATAAGAGTTCCCCTCCGGGTCGAGGGTGAGGGTTAGGTGAGGTCATGTCTTCGCGTGAAATTTATCTCTGTTGGGTTTCTCCCATATTTCTTTTCCTTGGAATGAAAAATGAACTGATATTATATTATTATTGTAGAGGTTGGAATCTTGCCACTCACTGAGCATGTAGCTCACCCCTTGTGTGTTGTTTTTTCACCAGGGGTTGAGTTGGGCGTGGAGCTGGAGTATCCCTATAATATAGTTCGTGCATGAAGCGTCCCGTCTTTCGGTCGATGAGTGCGAAGCTGTCAGCAATCCTTTTAATTATATGTATTTGATAATCGTGCATGTCACACATGTTGTATTTGGACCAGACTTTGACTCTCAAAGGACAGTGATTATGTATTCGGGTCTGTAATAATGTTTTTGATTTACAGACTACTTTGTACTTTATGCTTTCGCATTTTTAATTGGCTATCGTTTTCCTGTTGCCTTGTTACCTTATTCATTCATTATTGGTTATTGTTGCATTTTATTTAGAGTCATTATTGACTTCTCGTGTATGACTCCTGATATTGTATGATTGGTATGGTCCTGGGGTGTAACAGGAAGAGGAAAAGAAAACAAAGCAAAACCCTAGGGGAGGAAGGTTCCAAAACCCAACTCCCACATGGTAGAAGAGACATCTATCAATACTCGGCTAAGGTTCTCTACCCCAAATCCCCCGTCACACTGAACCTAATCAATCACCACGTTACCAATCAACACCCTCACCCCCGCTGCCTCTCCACATAACAGAGATGGCTATTGGGCTTCTCAACATTCGAGGTGAGAAACCCCATCAATGACGATTGGATTCAGAGGAGACTCACTACCGCATTAGGATTTAGAGGCTGCTATTTTAAGAGAAAAAAAAAACATATCTAGATGTTTTTTTTCAAATTTTTGTGGTTGAAAAATCAAAAGTTATTTATATATATGATTTTTTTAATATTTCCCTTATAGATTATTGAAACCCATCTCAGCATGTGTCAAACAAAAAATGTGTGTGTGTGTGTGAGGTTACGTGACAGGTGCGAATCGTGTATATACATCAATAATTCAGATATATGTGTTAGTAAAGAAAGCATACCAGTTCATTGAAGCATATAACTCACTGGCTATATGCTTTCTTTATCGATGCATATACCTCGATAAGAAATATATATATACGTGGTTCGCACCTGCCGCATGGTAGAATATATATATATATATATATATATATATATATATATATATATATATATATATATATATATATATATAGAAGTGATTAGGTGCGGGTTGTGCGGTCGTGCGGCGTCGACCACGGGCCGTCGATCACGGGTCCATCGCATCAGACGGTCGGGGGCGATTCACATCGACCGTTGAATGCGATGGACCCGCGATCGGACGACACACGTCGGATCCGCACGACCCGCACGCTATCACTCGGCTATATATATATATATATATATATATATATATATATATATATATATATATATATATATATATATATATATATATATATACACACACACACACACACACACACATATATTTTTCAAAATCACATATTCTACATCATCATTTCATTTTTAAAAAATATGATTAGACTTAGATTTGGAACTGATCTAAAAAAAGAGAGTAAAATATTCTACTCGAAGATTTTGAGACCCACTCGAAGGGCCAGACTAAGCCTGTCAATCGGACGGATACGGATCGGATATGCTAATATCCATATCCTAACTTTCGGATTCGGATACGGATATTAATTTTCGGATTCGGATCCATTCGGATACGGATCGGATACGGATATTTTCGGATAATTGACATGTTTGAATAGTAACATTATTTTTTGGATAATCAAGTAATATTTTAGAGAGATATCAAAATTAAAATTGATATTTAAAAGTTTATTATCTTTTCAGATATCATACATTGAAAATTTAATAGTATTATAATATATTATCATTATGATTAATCATACATGATAACAATGTGGATAATATATAAGACAAATATATATTTTTTTATAGTATATGTCGGATACGGATATTTTTCAGATCGGATAGACTGTATCCATATCCACACTCCGGATCTTCGAATATCGGATAATTCTGATTTTTCGGATACAGATTTGGATCAGATTCAGATTTTTTTGGGATAATTGACAGGCTTGGGCCAGACCATCAAAATGGATCAGATCTAAGTCCATTTTGACCCGATCATATGGACCCGATTAACAACCATTAAGATATGAACTTTGATACTTGATACACTTAAAATATTTTATAGTCTTGTACTATATGAGATTCTGTCATATAGTGTGGACAATTTTTTTCATTTTTTTAAAGGAATTTTTTTTTTAAATGTGAGAAAATTATATCGAAACATATACCTTGCTAATATGAGTATATGCTCTGATAATTTTCTATCAACGTATATGAGACTAGATTTAGGGCTGAAATAAAAATTGTGTGTAACTGTTCTCTTTTTTTAAGTAATGACCTAGCCCAATCCTTGCTTAGACTAACCAATATAAGACTCCCCAGGCCCAAGCCCAATATTCCAAAATGCCCAATCTATTTATCTATTAATATATTAACCAGCAGTAACCAGGTGCGAAAGGTAACCATCTAAGTATAGTTAGCTCTATATAAGCATGGATATCAACATGTCAAGACCAATAAGAAGATCATAAAAAGATCATACAAGCATGGTTGAGCGCGGGCTCGGGTTAGACCCTAAAAAGATCATAAAAAATATTTAATAAACACCACAACAAACTCTAATTAATTAAACATACATTCATCACAATTTTTTTTAATACAAAAACTAGATCTATGAATCTCAAATCAATAACTTAACAAAATAATAGATACCCAACAACAATCAAATCACATATTCACAACAACAAATGGACAGAGGTGATGGTCTGATGGACGGTCAGCCGGTGGTCGGAGAGGGTCAACGATGGCTGAGTATCGGTGAGAGTCGGCGAGGTCTGAGGGTCGGCGAGGGTCGAAGAGGATCGGCGAAGTCTGAAGATCGGTGAGGATCGGCGAGGGCTGAGGGTCGGTGAGGATCGGGGAGGGCTGAAGATCGATAGTGAGGAGATCAGGAGAGGATTTTGTGTGTGTGTGTGTGTGTGTGTTTGTTTGTTTTGTGACGGCGAGGGAAGTTTGAAGAGAGTCACCTAGGGTTAGGTTCCATGAATGGCTGAGATTTTATGTTATATGATTGGATGGTCTAGATTAAGTCGTAGTTTTTGCTACGAAATACAATTGCGTAGCTAAAAGTCACATATATTGCTACGAAATACAATTTTGTAGCTAAAAGTCATATCTTTTGCTACGAAATTGTAATTTCGTAGGAAAGAGTTATACCTTTTGCAACAGCACTTGGGTTCGTAGAAAAATGTTAAAATATTCCCTACGAATTAATTTTTCGCAGCTAAAAGTCTCATTTAGCTACGAAATAAAATTTCGCAGCTAAAAGTTCGTAGCTAATAATCAAATTTGTTGTAGTGAATATATGTTAGATTTGAAGCCATCATTACTTGATTATCAAATCACAACAATGTATATGGGATTTATTCACATCATTAATTGGTCCACAAAATCCCAACAAATATATGAATATTTAATAGGATGATCAGTGATTGATTATTAAAATCCACCTTTGATTATATGGCATCCATCAAAATACTACGAAGAACCAGTTCTCCTAAATGAGGTATGTGAAAAGCTTTTTTTTACGAAAATGTTGCATTAGTTGACTTGAGCGTCAGAGCATTTTCTGCAAGTCAACCCCAACCTTGTTTCCAACGATGTTTGAGGAGGAGGATCGCTAGCAACCTATCGGAAGTCGTCAGAAGAAGTGGAGCGGACATATCATTTCAACCTGAACCTGGTTCGTTATTTTTTGTCCCTCCAATGACCTATCTTTATTGATTGAGTAATTTAAATATAGAGGCCATCTACATCGATGTCATTGATACTAGTGATGATGTACGCGCTTTGCGCGAGTTTTATAAGGACCTATTTATAAATAAGATGGATACGGGGGCTTATCCAAAAAATGTCCGAGCATGGCCTAAATAACCACAGAAAAGGACAAACTCAGCCGATTTTTATAAGGACCTATTTATAAATAAGAAGGATACGGGGGCTTATCTGCAAAATGTCTGAGCATGGCTCACGACCACAACCGATTTTTATAAGGACCTATTAATAAATAAGATGGATACGGGGGCTTATCCGCAAAATATCCGAGCATGGCTCACGGCCACAGCCGTTTTTTATAAAGACCTATTCATAAATAAGATGGATACGGGGGTTTATCCATAAAATGTCTGAGGCAAAATATCCGAGCATGGCCCATGCAAAATGACCGTTTTACCCCGTTGGGGAAATTTTGTCGCCTTCGTACCGCTTTATATATAGTATATAGATAAATCCTAGTGATTTATATCCCATATATACTCTCTCTCTTTCCCTCCCCGTATATATATATATATATATATATAGGGAGCCGATTCAGTGCGGGAATGCGGTCGTGCGGGAAGCGATCACGGGTCCATCGCATCGGACGGTCGGGTGCGATTCATCTCGACCGTTGGATGCGATGGACCCGCGATCGAACGATCGACGTCGTTTCCCGCATTCCCGCACTGAATCGCTCGACTATATATATATATATATGAATGATATTATGCGGTCGGTGCGGTCGTGCGGCGTCGACCACGGGCCGTCGATCACGGGTCCATCGCGGGTCCATCGCATCAGACGGTCGGGGGCGATTCACATCGACCGTTGGATGCGATGGACCCGCGATCGGACGACGCACGTCGGATCCGCACGACCGCACCGACCGCATATTATCACTCGCGTATATATATATATAGAGTAATGATATAATGTGGTATGTACATTCCTTTTTTAGGTAAATTGTAGACATATCTATTTCATTAATAAACCAAATAGACAATGTCCGAATTGAGGATGAGAATAAATAGAAAAATAAAAAACCAAAACAACCCGGATTGAGACCGAGAAGAAGAAAGAGCAAAAAACAATAGGCTTGATAGACAAGATATCTACCCATAAAAGCCTACTCGTTCACACCACTCGCATGAAGTCCTCGCCTAAGTTAATGCGGGTCGCCCCCGCCAACCCTATACCCCATTCATTGATACATTGGCGCACCATCTCTCACACGGCATCGAAGTAAAAGGGCGAACCCGTAAAAATCACCGTTTCCTTGCACGCCAAATGGCCCAAGCACAAGTTGGAAAGATGGAAAGCGTGACCTTGCTGGTGGTGCTCTTGTCTCCCTTCCTCAAAAATCCCATTGAAAGTAAAGGGATTCATGTGGCTGCTCCTCCATGACAAACAAGTCACTGGGAAATACCGTGCAAGATGGCTAGGGACGGACCTAAAGGTTGGCTGGGCCGGGCTATATATTTTTTTAGAAGAAGGCCCAATATCACATCTATAATCAATCCTAACTTTAACCTAGATGAAATCAACTAACCCTTTTCTCTATGCCTTTGTAATTACAGCCAATCCATGAATCAATGAAACATCCAAGTCCACCCATCGTTGCCCCTGCTGCCGCATCGTCACCCTCCGTTCACCTCTACCCTGCGGCCGCCGCATTGTGGTGGCAGAGCTTCTTGGAGGGGAAGCAGAGGAGGTCTTGGGTGAAATCGGCCAGATTTCAGGTGGGTTTGCATGAGTAGGGTGAGGCTGCGATGGGGGGTGGTTTGGGTGGTCGTGGTGAACTTGTTTATGTTTATGTTTTTGACATTTTGTTTCTTTTTTTGAGTGTGTTTAATTTGCTGTTGGATTTCGATGATGGGTTTGGAATCTAGAAATATTTGGGTTGATAGAGAAGGGTTGGGTAAATAAAGTGGGTTTAATAATAATTTTAAAACACAATTGTAAATTGACTTTTTTTTCTTTTTTTTAGGTCTTGATGAGATTTTTTTAATTTTTTGAAATGTCTATTAATAAGTTTTATTTTATGGAGATTTTTTTTTTTTTTTTGTATCATTTAGGTGGGTTTAATATTGAAATAAGGTAGATTTTACTATTTCATTTCATCTTTAGTTTTTTTTCCTTTTATTAATTCAGTGAATGGAATTTTTATGGAATTATTGAATGAATCTTTAATTCTTTTTTTACATGTCATTTTTTTATTGGATTTTTAATTTACTTTTTAGAATATCTATATATTTTTAAATTTATTATTTAAGTTAATTTTTAAAAGATACAATTTTGATGGTAGAGAAAAATAAAAAAACTGTATAAAAAATATTTTACAAATATTAAATCAGCCCTCCCCAAAATAAAATCCTGGATCCGCCCCTGGAGATGGCGACCTTTCTCTTTTGACAACTACCGAATGCGCGCTTTGTAGAGGAGCATTATATACATCCCTTATCAAGATATATAAGTGGATAAAAAAAAATATGTGATGTATATATACGTGGTTCGCACAAACCACACATTATCATTTCACTGTGTGTGTGTGTGTATATATATATATATATGCATAAAGAAAAATAATAACCACTTAAAATTATGGAGCTCAATGTGCAAGGAAGTAAATAAAGCAGAAGAGTGAGGAGACACCGTCCATTGAGTTGTTGTTTAAACATGGAACATTTTTTTTATTTAGCTTTTAAGGATAGCGTTTTTACTATAATATATAATTAAGTTAATTTAATTGGTTACTTGTATAGCATTGTGACAGTTAGATTATGCAGAGAGCATATAGATTTTATGTTTCTGATCCTATTTAAAATTTTATTATTTGTTAATTAAGATAAAGATAATAGTACGTTTTGTAATTTTTTTTTTCTGTCTAATTGGTTATATCTACAGATCTACGTATTGGTTTTGTTAGACTAGACTGAATAGTCACCCCTATCTAAATTTTATTATTTGTTAATTAAGATAAAGATAATAGAATATTTTGTCATTTTTTTTCTTTTTCTTGTCCAATTGGTTTTACCCACTGATTGGTTATGTTAGATTAGATTGAATAGTCACAATATTAATAATACACAATCTTTTTAAGATATATTTTTTAATTTAATGCACATTGTATAAATCTTGTTTTGCTAATTTGGTAAGTAATTTCATCATCTTCCCAAACTCACATTCAAATGTCTCAATTTTATAAAACAATGATACTAATTTTCATAACGATAATCTTTTATAATATACACAAAATGTGTGAACACATTCTAAAATGAAAAAAAAATTGGTTCTTTACATCGCGCGTAATTCATTTTAAATTTTATGCGTCCACGGTGTCAAGACACGGGGGAAGGGGCGTTGGGAAAATCGTTGTTTTTGCGGAGTCGGAGAACGTGAAAAAATTGACTGAAAACAATAAATGACCAAGGACTATTGGGTTCACAATGCAGGTTGAAGAAATCCCGTTTGTTTTAATTCCAACGTCCGTTGTCTCCACCGTGTCCAAACCGCTCTGTCAAATGGAGCCTAAGAGAAAATTAGAGTCAAAACATATTTTTTTATTTTTTAAAAAAATTAATCCTAGGCATATATGAAAAGTATAGATTCATTCTTGGATAATGAATTTGTGTTTATTTTAAATAAAGAATCAAAGTACACATGCACGTTCGCAATCCTTGGACGGGACAGGGATCCGCGTTGCCCACATCATCCGCCCACCCATGGTTTTTTTGTTTTTGTCCTTTTGCCAAATCTTTTTCTCAAATGATATTTTTATTTTTAATTCTCGTAAACTATTTTATTTATAGTCTATTTAAAAGTACGTATGAAAAATAAATTTTTAAATAAAAGGGTTTAAATAGACTTGATTCTTGAAAAACAGATATTTTTTACTTTTTAAAGATCAATTTTTTTGCATTAAAGGTTAAAAGTAAAATTTTAATTAAGTTAGCCTTTTAACTTTCTGTTTATTTAAAGGGAATCGCTTTAATTAAGTGGAACTGAACGAGGCCTTAGTGATCAATTCATTCACTCTTCAGTATTTTGTTTTAAACCCTCAATTTAAACATTTTTTTCATTGTTAATCTTTGGATAAAATATTTGTTTGATTTACAAATATTTTGATATTCGAAAATTGTATATAAAATGTTCAATGAAATACCTAAATAAAATGACATTACATTTTTAGGCGTATGTTCTGTGATAATTTCAGTTTTACTCAACACAACCTTAGCTTTTTAATTATAATTGATCAAATAAATAGAAGACAAATGATTACGTAAACAATATATATATACACACACACACACACACACACACACACCTTAGCTTTGTTGAAAATTGTAAAATATCAAATTATATATATATACACACACACACACACACACACACACAAGTGATATTGTGCGGATGGTGTTGGAAGGGTTACATCGTGCGGGATTCAATCTGGGTCGTTCGATCGATGGTCTCTCAATCGGACGGCCAACATTTAAAAAAAAAAAATTGAAAAACCGGACAACCCGGTTCCCATCTGATTTTCAACCCCATCGAAAACCCTCTCTTCTCTCTCTCTTCTCTTTCATTTTCTCTGTTATCTCACCCTCCCCAAAAACTTCTTCTCCTCTTGAAAACTTTCTTCTCTCTCTCTCCCCTTCCATTTTCTTTGCTTTTTCACCCACCCCAAAAACACCAACTCATCCTCTCCTCGAAGGCACCCCTTCCGGCATCACTTTCAGCATCCCCGTCCTGACATCTCCGTCTGGCATCCCTGTTCTGGCATCACCTTCCGACATCCCTTTCGGCATCCCCTCCCATTTCGGTAAGAATTTCTTTAACCTTTTTTTATTAATCTGATTATTTAGGGTTTTGATTTGTTTGTTATTTTGTTTGAATACTTAGGGTTTTATCTTCAAATGAGTTTTTTAGTTGTGTGATTTTTTTTCTTTGAGGGTTCGTATGGTTCGTAGGTTTTTTTCAAGGGTTTCTAAGGTGTGCTTTATGTTTTATTTCTCAGATTCTAAGGAATCCTTGATAAAATAAAATCAATCAGAAAACTTCTAAACAAAAACTTCACCAAAATGACCAATGTAATGTCACAGAGAATAAAATTGTACTGTGCACACCAAGAAATAAATGAAATTAATTGATTTGAAGTGGATATTTAAATAGCACAATACACTTCCTAGATATCTTGCCGGGCTGCTTCAAATGTTTAAGTTAACTTTTTAACATCGAAAAATGCAAGCAGAGCATTACAATGAAAATGTGAGTAAAGAGACTTTCACACTTTCAGAAGACTCATGTTTGAATTTGGTCCTGATGGGTTTATTTTTTATTTTTTTATTTTTTTATAAATGTTTGATTAATCTAGCATGTGACAATGGGAGTATGAGCAACAATACTAATCAATTGTGTATGTATATATTTTGTCTAATACTACTACTATTAGTGGCGGTGGTGGTGATAAGAATGTAAGCATTGCTTCTGATCTCACACAGTGAGTGTTGAATGAGTTTGTTAGTGGAGACTGAATTTTTTTTTTATTTTTATCTAGGATTGGATTTTATTTGGTTTGGACTTGTGTATTTCTCATATTATTATTGAAATTTTTTTGTATGTGTTTTTGTTATAAAGTTCTCTCTTCTAGATGGTCACATGAATCTCAGTCTCATATACACCATGCACCATCCAAATGATTATTGAATTGTTTTAATGACATCTGGTATTGGTCTTGCAGATTTGAAAACTTGATCCTGAAAAATTAAGTGCATCAACTATTATTTTAATTTTATTATATTATATTTTTTAATTATGAAATACAAACAGATAAGAAATAAATTGAACCACTAATAATTTCTTTATTATATATTGAACAAACTCTTATTTATGATTTACCAACACATTTTTTTCTGTGTGTGGATAAAAGTATCCGCATGAAGTATATGTGAATAGAAGCCAATCTAAAGTGTCATTTATAATATTTGGTGTTTTGGTGTTGTCTTTGTTTTAGATTTTATTTCTTATGTGCTGTTGATTTTTTTGATTTATTTTTTTGTTTTCGTTTTCGATTAAAATATTGTCTATTTTGTTATAAAAAAACCAGAATTTTTTTAAAAAAAGATTATAAAAAAATACATTTTTACTTTCACAAGTACACAGGAAAAATGACAAAAAAAATCTCCAAAAAGCTAAAAATACTCAAATCAACAACTTTTTAAAATTATACAAAAAAAAAATCTTATTTTACAAATTTGAAAACTCAAAAGACTAACCTATCCCCTATGTGGTTATATTTTCAACATGTTTCTAACCTTTGTTAGATTATTCTACACCTTTTAACTTTGCTAAAATATTTCACACTTATTAAATTTGTAAAAATATTTCACACATTTTCATATAGAATTTTTTTTGTGAAATTTTTTTACTTTAAATTATTTGTCATTAAATGGATTTTGTCATATATATGTCAATATAATTTAAAATTTTCATGATAGACTCTCTTAAATGCTGATGTTTTGTAAAAAATAAATACATGCTAATGACACCATAAAAATATAGGCCTATTCGTCCAACACATTAAATAAGCGACAAATGGGGGTAGTTTTCTAAATCTTAGCGGCTTTAGAATAATTTTCAGAAGAGAATTTTCTATCTAATCAAGCCAATAAAAAAGATGGTATCAATCATGGGTTTGCTATTTAATCATAATTTTTTTTTGCCATAATTTTAGACAAGAAAAAAAAAGTAATTGCAACACATCATCAGGTTTTTTTCCCATTCCCGTATTCCTTCTTTTCCCCTTGTTCTTCTTTCACTAAGGCTCCGTTTAAAAACATAGATTGAAAAGTAGATTTTGGAATAAAACTATTTTTTAAGATGATTTTAGACCTTTGACTTTTTTGGGATGTTTTTTTTTAATTCATGAATCAATATTTGAAAGGAATTTAATGTTTGGTAGAAAAAGTTACTTTTCAATTCAAAAAATCGATTCCGACAAAAAATCGTTCTTTTTGAGATTTTAAAAACACAGATTTCGAGAGAGAAATGAAAATGAATCCAGCTTTTGATTCCGTCGGAATCCGACCCGTTTGGTTGCGCGTTTGAGGATTCTCAGCTTTTTCAAAAAGCGGAATCCGCCTAAACGCGCAACCAAACGGAGCCTAAACTCTTGCTTCCCTTAATCCCTATTTAGCTTATCCTGGTTCGTCAAATTTATTCTTTATGAACTAGTATTTTTTTTTAATAGTCCATCTTCTATCCGATGTCCTAGACATCCACCCAATGGGCTCGTGAGGCACTACTGTTTGGGATCTTTCTTAATGCTTGACAACTTTTGAGTTTTATAAGATATTATATTTAGATAATAAATAAATAAAATAAATTTGTTGTTTTGTAAGAAAAATAAATTTTTGGTGTGAAATAACTTAACAATGGTTAGAGGCATGTTAAAGATCTAATCACACGTGAATAAATTAGTCTTTTGAATTTTTAAATTTTGTGAAATAAGATTTTTTTTATTTTAAAAATTTGCTGTTTTTGATATTTTTAGCTTTTAAAAGATTTTGTTTAGTCATTTTTCCATTTTTACATAAGTTTAAAGAAAGACAACACGCGTCGCAACGGACAAATGGTTGGTAGGATCGTAAATAACGCGAATGAAGGGGGCGATTGTATAGTGTGAAACGGAAAAAAGGCCAAACCAAGAAAAAAACCCCATAAAACATAGAAAAAAAGACCAAAAAAATAAAGAAAAAAAAAGGAAACTTTGAATTCTCGACATATAGGTAAATCTTGAAATCCGATCCAATTTTGGAACGCAAGCGATCCGACGATATATATAAAGATCGATCGATTTGGGGCACGCATCTTTTGTTGGTCTGACAAAGGCTAGGGTTTTGAAGATGGGGAAGGTGGCGGTGGTGGCGACGGTGGTGGTGGCGGCGACGGCTGTGGCGGTGGCGACGGTGGTGGTGAGGAGGAGGATGAGGAGCGGAGGGAGGTGGAGCAAGGCGGAGGCGGTGGTGAGGGAGCTGGAGGAGAGGTGTTCGACTCCGGCGGGGAAGCTGAGGCAGGTGGCGGACGCGATGACGGTAGAGATGCACGCCGGGCTCGCGTCGGAGGGAGGGAGCAAGCTCAAGATGCTCATCAGCTACGTTGATAATCTCCCGACCGGGTACATATGATTCTGATCGGATCTTGGATTTGGTTTTTTTATTTTATTTCGGGAAGTATTTGAGATTGATTTTGTGGTTTTAAGGAGTTTTTAAGGTTGATTTTGTGTTTTTTTGTTGAAAAATATTTTCTTTTGGGTGATTTTGGATTATTTGTTTGGTTTGTGGGATTTTATTCAATTTTTTTTTTTGCGTTTTTAAGATTTAAATTTTTTTAGATATCATGGAACAAAAGTTATATTTTTTAATGATTTTTTAAAGATACGTTTAAATTGTAATGGAATTTTTTAAAAAGAAATGGTAGTCACGTGCCTTAATTTTATTCAAATCAACACAAAACATGCTTTGGCCCAAAGCAGTAAAATTGTTTTTTTTGGTGGATAAATTTTTTTTTTCCTTGATCAAATCTTCCCCTATCAGGTGGCAAGACCCGAACCTAGACCCCTCACTAAAGAGGGGGTACCTCTCCCATCCTACCAAGAGGAGGTTCAGTGAGCAGTAAAATTGTTAGAGGAGGGATCTACCATCAGTAAAATTGTAATGGATTTTATGGAGTCGTATACTTTCAAATTCCTGATTTTGTGAGGAATTGTGGGAATCCTTTTCAAAAAAATTATAGATGTGATCGATATTTTTATAGAAAGGAAAAAATTCTTTTGTCTAAAATGTGTTGATTTTCGTGGATCTTCTTTCACAGATTTGTTTTTCAATAAAAAAAATGACTTTTTAATTTTTTTTCATGTGGGTTTGCTGTATTTGAGTGTTTTTTTAATTGGTTTATTGACTACAATGAAATCATTTTGATTTTTTCTTGCTTTTCAATGTAATTGTTTTGTGGTTATTAATATTTTTTTGTTCTGATTTTTTGTTGTTTATTAGATTTTGCATTGGATAGTGTTATTTCTTGTTATCCTTTCGAGGTTAAAGATAAGGATTAATACAATCACTCAAAATTTACTTCCGTTTTGAGAAAGAAAGGCACCCCTTTATTGTATTTAATACGTCAAGTCGTCTATTTTTGGCTCATGTCACTGTTGTTTTTTCTGTTTTTGTTGCCCTTTGCATGCAATTAATATGTGCTGACGTGGTTTTTTTAATTTGTTTTATTGTTTTTTGACTCAGTGGGTGTGATGTAATTACTAATGGATTAATAGCATTTATGAAATTATTGGATGGGTTAGGGTTTTGAATATGTTCAAAAAGTCTTTGTAGCTCAATGGATAAAAATCACTACTGGGAATCAATGGGCAATCATATCTTTTGGGGTAATGGGTCCCAAAATTAATGTGGATGTTTACATTTAGTCAAAGAATTTGTACCTAATTGTTCAAATAAGATGATGATATTTATCAATCTGGGTGCCATGTAGAAGTTTGTGCATGAATAATTATTTTGTTATGTTTGTATTACACACATATATAAAGTGCCTGTCGTTATAAAAGTTGTCTAATTTGTGATCTGGTATTTTCACATCCATGAATGATTTTTTTCTACTCCTTGTTAATGAGACCAGGATTATAGATAAGTAGATAACCCGGTTGTGGTAAAATTTCATTCATCTTGTAATATTAGTAATATTTTATTTTATATAAATACTGAGAGCAAGGTCATTGAAAAGATCCCTCGTCTCCTTTGTTTGGGGGCTTTTAAATTAATAAAAGTTCCTATCCTTATTAAAAAAAAAGGTCATTGAAAACAGAATTCTAAGTTAGGAATAAAGGGTGGATTGTTGTTGATCTTTTAATAATGGGAAATATGTGAGGAATAATTTTTTTTCTTCTTATTCCAGTAAATTTAGATTGTGCTCTTATTTGACTTTTCTGTTGTTTTATTTCAGGGATGAGAAAGGATTGTTTTATGCCTTGGATCTTGGAGGAACGAACTTCCGTGTGATTCGTGTTCAATTGGGTGGAAAGGAAGCGCGTGTTGCAAAACAAGAGTTCGACGAGGTGTCTGTTCCACCTCATTTAATGACTGGATCATCTCATGTGAGTGTTATATACCCCCTAAATCCACAGCAAGTCTGGCTCTTTCCTTATCATTTTGGGGTTTCTGAACACCTTCTGTAATTTTATGATTTCAGGAATTATTTGATTTCATTGCTGCTGAACTTGCAAAATTTGTTGCCAATGAGGGTGAAGGTTTTCACCTATCTGATGGAAGGCAGAGGGAACTTGGTTTTACCTTTTCTTTCCCAGTGAGGCAAACTTCCATTTCATCAGGCACTCTTATCAAGTGGACAAAAGGCTTCTCCATCGAGGATGCTGTAAATTCTCAATCACTTTCTAGGCATTTGCGTTTTCAATAATCATCTGTCTTCTATGTGCAAGTTTTTGCATCTGTTGCTTATGAGTCAGTTACTATGTCTTGGAATGTCCCTACAATCACAGTTCTTCTTGGCAGGTCCTACGATCAATATATGCTCTACCCAGTACCCACCGATTAGATATTAATGAATTTTTTTGAGGAAAAACGCTTCTGAATCATCAATTCTTCCACCTTTGTCTAAATGCAAGTGCAAGTTTTGGTACTCACCAGTCCCCACTATGCAAAATGAAGGTTATTCATCATTTTTGTTAACTGTGGATGGAAACTGGAATAAAAGGATTCTTCAATTGAAAATGGTGTTTTTGGTCATTCATTTGTTTATTTAAGACAAGCTTAGATAATGTATTCAGGTTGTTTCATCATGTAGTTCATGTTAGGATGTTCAACAGGTCTTCATGTATACATTCGTACATAAAAAATAAAGCATTGTTTGTCCATTTAGACTGATAAGGACTTTTTCAAGTCCTTTTTTTCCCCTTCAAGTCTTGACATCACCACTATACATGACTATGTTTATTCAACATCTTATAAACGGCAATTAGCAATTGAAATAAGGATTCTTCATTGGAAGTGATTTTATTTCCCGTGTTTCCCCTTTAAGTCTTGACATCACCACCGTATATGACTAAGTTTATTCAATATTTTGTGAATGGCAATCGGCAATTGAAATAAGGAATCTTCATTGGAAGTGATTTGGTTTGCTTATCCACTTGCTTATTCGCTTTTTTTAAGACAAGCTTAGATCTAGATCATGCATTTAGGATGTCTCATTATGTAGTTCAGTAGTTCATGCTAGGACGTTCACCAGATCTTCTTGTCTACAGTCGTACAAAAAAAAAAAGAAGCATTTTTCTCCATTTAGACTGATGATGACTCTTTCAAGTCCTTTTTTTTAATTAAGTCTTGACATCATCACTGTATACTAGTAAGTTTATTCAACATCTTATGAATGGCAATCAGCAATTGAAATGAGGATTCTTCATTGGAAGTGATTTGGTTTGCCCTTTATTACCCAAGTCTTGATATCACCACTGTATATGACTAAGTTTTCCCAACATCTTATGAAAGGCAATCGCCAATTGAAGTAAGGAACTGATTTGGTTCACTTATCCGCTTGTTTTGCTATTGTGGCAATGCATATTTCTATCATGTATTCAAAATGTGATTATGATGTGATCATGTGATTCATGTGAGGATGGGTGCATTTCTACCAGATCTTCATGTAAAACATACATATAAACCAGAAAATGTATAATTAGATTTAGGAAGACTCTCTTAAGCCATGAGTTTCCTGTTTGCTTGGAAACATACGTTTTAAGTACTATTAAATAGCATCGCACAGACACAACACACACATTGTAGGACATTTTTGCAGACACACTGTAGGACATTTTGCAGATTGACTGAGGCTCTAAGTTACATGTCAATTGCATGGCATAAACATATGTTTTAAGTGCCTAACTGTAATAATGTATTGTATTAGTATGCTGGATGTGCGAAGAATAGGTTACATGACAACTCATTGCTATGAGAAAGTAGAAGATACTATTTTTATAGATTTGAACAGGACTGATATTTCAATATTTGTAATAATTTATTTACAAGTACCATTTATCACAGGATAACTAAGATTGTCTGTTACATGCATAGACTGTGTTTAAAATTTTCTTCCAAAATCCAACATATAATGGTAGAGAACGTATCAGCTGAGACCATTAACTCTGGACACCAGACATGTATGATTGGTTTTTGGGTTCTGTGCACCTAGGTTGGAGAAGATGTCGTTGCAGAATTGGCAGAGGCCATGGAAAGGCAGGGTCTTGATATGCGAGTCTCAGCATTGGTAAGTTTTTCCTGAATTTTTTTTCCTTTCTAGCAAAGAGAATTTACCTGAAAACTGGCCAGGATGTTTTATAGGCCATCACATCTCATTATGGTAAAAAAAAATGTCAGTTCAGGAACTCTTGTTTCCTTTTTTCACTCTCGGTGGAATATGTGCCAACTTAAGATTTCTAAGTGGCTGCTTTGGCGCAGGTCAATGATACAATCGGAACATTGGCTGGAGGTCGTTATGTAAATAAGGATGTTGTTGTTGCCGTGATATTGGGTACTGGAACAAATGCAGCATACGTGGAGCGTGCACATGCTATACCAAAATGGCATGGTCTGTTACCTAAATCAGGAGAGATGGTGAATATTATTTAATGACTTATAATATTTATTCTATCCATTGTTCTTTCTTTCCTTAAGAGTTGGTTGACTTGTATATCTAATACATGTACAGAGATTTTTGTAAAAAAAATCTTGTGCAAGAGTCATGCTGATAAAGGCTGCTTCCATGTCATAGGTCATCAATATGGAATGGGGGAACTTCAGGTCATCACACCTCCCTTTAACAGAGTATGACCAGGCAATGGATGCTGAAAGTTTGAATCCTGGTGAACAGGTAATTGCAACTGACATATTAAGGACAATGTTTTATTATGCCGTGATTTCTAGATTTGCATGTTACCCAGGCATAGAAATTATTGCATTTTCATATCTACACTGTTCTTGAGTTTGACTTTCTTTAGTCTTCAAGGCACCAGAGATGAAAATCATTTGGATGATTGTAGCACAAGGCTGGGTTTATGCCCAAGGCCTCAATTTTGATGGGTTTGTGCAAAATTGAACCTTTTGGAGTTCAATGGCATTGGCTGATGAAAGGTTATGATCAACACAAAAATCAATTGTGGAACTCTTTAATAGTATTATAATTAACATGTGGTCAAATCTGACCCATTCCACTCTAGCTCAACAAACCATTCCCTTTGTTTCTTTTTAAAATTTTTTGTTTGCCTTTGGAGGATTGTCATGAATGTTGCAGAAATGATGCTTATTATTTGTGCAGATTTTTGAGAAGCTGATCTCAGGGATGTATCTAGGAGAAATTGTACGCAGAGTTTTATTAAGGATGGCTGAAGAAGCTGCCTTCTTTGGCGATACCGTTCCACCAAAACTCAGAATTCCTTTCATCTTACGGTATGCCTTTTATTTGTCCTGTTTTGAATAAGCATGGATTGTGCATCAGATTTTAGCGGTTAATCCATGCCCGTAGTTTTTATTTGAGCAATCTTATAAGAGCATGTACTTTTGGCATCATGAGGTGCTTCTGTCGTTCAGTTAAATCTTCTAGAATTACATTAAATGTTTAGTTGCATTACGAATCAGAAAATCAACCTGTATCCTGTGGGTCATCTTTGCTGGCTAATTATTGGGTCATACTTTACTTTATTTGCAATCAATTTTTATTTCAAGTTGGCCACAATAATGAACACAACATTGGGAGTCATTGGGTAGTGAAAATCTTAGACAGGTTTTTTGAAGCAGAAAAGGTAAAGATAGTGAGGGTGATTGAAAGATTATGAACATCCAAGTGTTCATGACTGGCAATGTTTTTTAGTAGTCGATGATGGAAAGAGAGAGAAAAATCTAATGATAGCTAGTTCAAATGGTAAACAGACAATGCAGGCATTTTCTGATCAAGTGTGGGGCATCTAAATATGCTACTGTACAACACATATAAAAGGAGAACGTCATATCTATGGTAGAGGGTTAACTGGAGGTGGAAAGGGATGCAACTTCTTTTCTACAATTTTGGTTACCTTTTCGGATCAGAATAACAAGGTAGGTAAGATTCAGAAACTCGTCTGATTTCACTATGCTGAGCCTGTATTCTTTGTCCTTGCTACTGGATCCCAGTAGACTGTCTTGCAGACTCAGTAGACTCCAGATGACTAACTCAAAACTCCTGTCCTGATCAATCCATACACCAAGTCTGATGAATCACTTTTGATTGTTAGATGAGCGTTTTATAAACTGTATATATAAAAAAAAGGACAATGAAATCAGGTGGTGTAACTTTTTTTTTCCTTATTTGGTTCTTTCTCCGGAAATTTGATTTATAACAAGGAAAATTGGCCTGCTGCTGCTACAAATGTAATTATAGTATAATTCTTGAAACCCCCCCCCCCCCCCAAAAAAAAAAAAACACATATTTTTGCTTCTTATATACCCATTGAGTTTTCCCCCCTTTGTTTATGCGGTAATTAATCATAGTATAATAACTGATTTCCTAATGTAAAATATGCAGGACTCCTGATATGTCAGCGATGCATCATGACAGTTCTCCAGATCTCAAAGTTGTTGGGAACAAGCTGAGGGATATTTTGGGGGTATGTTCGATCGATCTTAGTTTCCCTGTTTTTCAACTTCACTATCAATGGTTAATCTTATTGCATGAATCAGTAATTAAATTAAAGGATATAAAACTATTTAGGGGTCAATAACTTCCAGTAACAAGGCCTGGATGCATATTAGTGCTCCACTAAGGGACTTTTGTCGTTCTAGGGTCAGATAGGTAACTCTGGTGTAAAATGAGAATTTCTACTTCCACAAGAATCCTATTCTGATAAGTTCCGTGGGAGGAGGCAGGAGGAGGAGAATGAGAAGGGTTATCAAACTAGATACAACTATTCTGCATGAAACGTTGACTTGATTTTATAATTCTACTATTTGCAGATCACTAACACCTCCTTAAAGACTCGAAAGATGATCATCAAGATCTGTGACATAGTTGCGGCACGTGGAGCACGCCTGGCCGCAGCCGGGATCTACGGCGTCCTCAAGAAGATGGGGAGGGACACAATCATCAGAGATGGCGGAGAGAAGCAGAGGACGGTGGTCGCTGTCGACGGGGGGCTTTATGAGCACTACACATTCTTCACGGAATGCCTGAAGAGCACCATGGCCGAGCTGCTTGGGGAAGATGTCTCTGAAACCGTTGCGTTGGAGCATTCAAACGATGGCTCAGGCATTGGGGCGGCCCTCCTATCCGCCTCTCATTCCCAATACGTCGAAGTCGACGAGTCCTGATAGCACCATGTAAGCTTCCCATCATTTTGTTTTCTATTTTGGTTCGTTAGGCAGTCCTCTTTTTCCCGTTTTCAGTAACTTATGCTCGCGAAGCAGCGTATGTAGGATTTGAATTCGGACCCGTAGTCGAGAGTGTATAATCACAGGAGCTGGAAGTGGTGCCTGCGATGCCCGCTCTGGCCTGTAAGTGTTTCTTTAACAGAGTGAGAGCTATTTTTTTTAATTTGTAACTCTCTGCCATTTTGAGGAGTTATAATAAAAGTGGGGAATCATTTCTTTCTGTTTCACTAATCATAAAAATTCTGGTGATGGTTATGAATTTTTTTCTCTATTGGAAAATGTTGGTGACAGTCATTTCTGGATGGACTTTTGCTGTTTCAATGTAAATTTTTACAAAAAAACAAAAGAAAATATTTGTGGATGAATTGAATGCATGCTTGTGTTTTTTTCTAGGGGGCATCTATTCTCCCAGAGAGAGGAAAGGAGACCCTGGGGAGGGGGAGGGCAACGGTGGTGGGGTGGGGGTGTCCTCTGCCCACTGCCGTCTCCCTCCCTGCCCACCACCCTCCCCCTCCACCGGCCTCTCTCTATCTCTTTTTTCCCTAGTTGCTGCTCTCTTTTGCCCATCGTGGTCGCCCTTTGACCATTGTTGTCAGGCCTCCGTCCACCCACCAACCCCTCTTCACAAAAAAAAAATGTTATTTTGATCGAGGGGTGGGAGTAAACACTTATAATATATATATTTCTATTAAAAACTTTAATTATTAGAGGCCTTTATTCTCAGTCAAATCTGATTTATTTTGTATAGCTTAAATATGTGTGAACATGGGAGAGTGAGAAACCACTTATCAGCGCGGTTGTGGTGGTGCCTGCTTTGATGGTCTTATTTTGAATGATTGATTGACTGGGGATTATCAGGATATCCGATCAATGATATTCAAATATATAGAATGATTTTATTCTAAATATTATAAATATTCATATTATAATTATTATTTTAACCCTGTTGAATGAGAAGAAAAAAAATTACTGCTACTAAATACGTCAATTTCTACTCCAAACTCCATAATAAAATGGTATATATATACATGTTAAAAAAAACATAAAATTGTCTCCCACATTATTCTAGTAATAAAATTGGTTGCTCTCAAATGTTATTCTTTACTCATTAATTAATTTTGTTGTGCATGTGGAAAACCTCATGTTTTTTCCCCATGTTTGACCATTCAATGAGGTTGGACAGTCCAACTTGAAGGTGATAAGAAATTTCTTTTGGTATATATTCAAGAGGCTTCAAATAAGCAACAATACATCTTTACCAAAAAAATAAGCAACAGTACATGTTGACCGTTGAGAGAACAACAAATATCATTGAAAAATTAATATGCAAGGCAACAATTTCTTATAATAATTTGATTATTAAACATATATATATAATTGTTTTATAAATTCTAATCGAACAACAATAGTGAAGTATATATTACAATAAGAGAATTATATATTCTATTAGTAAAGTGTATAATCAATTAAAAATTATCTTTGGATTGAAAACCATGACGAAACTATAAATAAGACTGGGTATGAATAACATTTATCCAATCTTTTGAAGATATGAGAAGATTCTTCAGACGTGAACGGCTTTATAACAGCCTTTTTTTTTTCTTTATATAAGCACGTGTAGTCTTTATATAATTCATTGACTTGTTTTACACACATTAAAAATCACATGCTTTGAAAACACGTCTATATGAGCCGATTTTGAAGAATATTTCAAGCAAATAAAAGTCCAGAAAAGACTACCGAAATATGTGTACTTAAAGGAAGCCATCGTTGAACATTGAATAATAAGATGGAATAACCAAACCCTATGCATTTATTTTTGAAGACTTTGGAGGCTCTCCCTCTAGATGTTTGAAAAAAAAGTATTATTCAACGCAAGGTTGGATACGAGGTTTTACAAAATAACACAAATCCAAACTCATTTTTAAATGTATTCAGTAGTATCGATTTTTGAAAAAAATATAAAACATCTAGAAAACTATTTTTAAAAGTTACTTCAAATAAAAAAATATATTTTTTAAATTTATTTACAGACTATTGTTTGAAATTGCATTAAGCGTATTCAATTATCTGGATTTTATGGAGGTGTTTGGTTATGCGATTGATTTCATGAGCATTGCTGCATTTTTTTTCAAATCTCATTTTCCTATATATAGGATTTTCAAAAATTGTTTAGAATGTCATAAAAACATACAAAGCCTTTAAATTTATATTTTGAGAGATAATTTAAAATCCAAATATTGTGTTCAAAATAAACAAAAAATCGGATGTGATTTTTCTACTGAAATAAAGTTTTTCATAATTTTTTTAAAAAGACTCATACCTCCAAATCTTAAAATATTCTAGGTAACATTTGAAAACATGAATATATTATAAAATTTGTTAACTCATAAATTTCACTATCTCAGAATATTATAGAAAATATAAATTAAATATATGCATATTTCTTTTTTATTTTCTATAAAAGCTTTTTTAAAAGTTGATTTCATATAAGCATACGTGGTATATGATTTTTTTTTAAAATATGTGTTGTCTTCCCGTTCCGCACTTATATATATATATATATATATATATATATATATATATGACAACGGTGTGCGGTCGGTGCGGTGCGCGACGTGGGTCGTCCGATCGCGGGTCCAATCCAACGGTCGAGAAGACCCGACCGTTGTACCCGTGATACGGCCCGTTCGCGCACCGCACCGACCGCACACCGCACGTTTCTAAAAAATTATATATATATATATATGGTCACCGGATACTATGTGAATGCCCCTTTGGAATGGAGGCACCGCACCGACCGTAAACCGCACCTACTTGCATAACGGTCGTGCGGGATTAGAATGATGGATACGACAATGGACCCGCGATCGAACGGCCCACGTATATTCGCCCCCGTGTATATGGTTTCAAAAATTGAAATTGTACCAACGGATGTAACAGTTCTTAAAGCTTTATTGGGGGGCCCGGGCCCTACCCGCCCCCCTTGGGTCCGCCCCTGTGAATTCTGTATTGTTTAGAATGTGCTAGGTTCAAGAAAAACAAATAACACAATTAGTTTTAAAAATTTCATATAAGTGAAATCAAACATGAATAATGCAAGATACTTAAATGAACTTGTATATTTGGTTTCAATTACATTCTTAAAGTATACAATCCGGTTCAAGAAAAACAAATAACACAATGTTTTAAAAAAGTGAAATCAAACATAAAATGCAAGATATTAAATGAACTTGTATTTTGAATTACATTGTATTCCGCATATGGCAAAATACTACATTTTTGCGATAAGAAAACCTAACATGACTCAGAAATTCTCTAACTCACAAACCCTATGCATCATTAAGATCAGATGGAAACTCACTCATAAAAAGCAATCTCATGCTTCTAGCTAAAAGACTTGTGTATGAACTTAATATTTATGGAGCACTGTTACACTCAGTTCGTTGTACAGTCCTGTCTACAGTCCTATACATACTACGTAATCGTAGTGTATAAACTTTATCGTAATATATGAAAGTTAAAATACATATATATATATATTTAAAATACAATATTGTATCTCAATATATACTTCATTTCATATAGTATTATGCATTTCAATGGACGAGTTTATAATTTTTTTTTATAAAAAAAAACAGTGTGGATTGCGGATGGTGTTGCATGCATGACTGAGTGTATCATTTTTCATATTTGTGTCACACATTACACGCAATTGACTCGTCATCATCATCACCACCACCACCACCACCTTCGCTGCCCACTTTCTTCCGTCGGCTACCCCACCTCCTGTCATGGAGCAATGGAGCCCCGACGTACTCTGAAAAGACGAATTTCCCCGCTCCAAATGTCTTCGGCAACCACCCTCCCCCGCCACCCTGCCTCAACCGGAGCAATATCTGCTCCACCTCCTTCATTGATGGCCGCTCAGAGGGCAGTGTTCTCGTGCACGCCAACCCTAACTTGAAAACCATGCACATCTCCTCCACGCGTGCCGCCCTGATTGCCCCATTGATTGCCTTCTCGATCGGATGGCCCTCCCGCACATGCCCCCATGCCCACTCCGAGAGGCAGCCCTTCCCATCCCCGCCACCGTCGTTCGCCTCCCTCCCCGTGACCAACTCTAACAACACCACCCCAAAACTATACACATCCATCTTCTCATTCACTTTGTTGCTGTATGCGCACTCTGCATCAAATTCAACCGTTAGTACCAAATTTTCGAATTAAAAAATCTGGCGGGAATGGGTAAATTAAAAACATGTTTTTTTTTTTTCACTTTGTTTTATGAGTGTGAAATAAATGACTTTTTAGATGTATTTTGTCATTGATACAAAAATACAAGTAAAATTGTTTACATTGTACCTGAAGATTCGTTTTTTAAAATGTGATAAATTATCTAAATCAAAATTCAGAGTATCATGTGGATATGATCTTTATACCTGGGGCCATGTATCCGAACGAACCGGCAAAGGCGGAGGTGACCGCGCGGGGCTCACCGGGGCCGGCAAGCATGCGCGCAAGGCCAAAATCTGCGACGCGCGCCTTGAAGTCCGCGTCGAGTAGGATGTTGCTTGACTTTATGTCGCGGTGCACGACGGTTGGCACGCAGTCGTGGTGCATGTAGGCCAGCCCCTGCGCCGCCCCGACCGCGACCTCCATCCTCGTTGGCCAATCGAGCCGTTCACCATCGCCTCCATTATCGCCGTGGATCCACCGGTCGAGGCTGCCGTTCTCCATGTACTCGTAGACGAGCAGCTTCGCGTCTTCGCTTGACACGCAGCACAGGAGCTTCACTATGTTCGCGTGGCGGATGCGCCCGAGTATTGCGATCTCCGACTCGAACTCCCTCTCGAGCCGCGCATCGAGCTTGTGGCGGCCAAAGAGCTTCTTCACCGCCACCGCCTCCCCTGCCCGGTTTCCAGTCGGCACTCGGTACACCTTCCCCGCCCCGCCGCACCCAACAAGGTTCTCCTCGGTCAGCCCCCACACGATGCTTGACTCCGTGAAGGCGAGCGAGTGGAACGACGTGAGCTTCCATGATTTGCGACCATCTGGTCCCCTCCGCCGACGGAATTCCCAAATTGTGAAGCCCACCGCCCCCACTGCGATCGCCCCGGCGAGTGCGAGAAGCGCAATTACGAGTGGGGATGAGACGCCTTTCGATGAATCCCCGCCGCCTGAGCCAGCACGGCAGTTTGGGAGGCCGGTGATTGGACCACCGCAGAGACCGGGGTTTGATAAGAAGCTCTGCTCGTATGCGGGGTTCTGAAGCGTGGGCGGGACCGTCCCGGAGAGCGAATTGGAGGAGAGGTTCAGGAAATTGAACTTCAGATTCGCCATCAGAGGCGGGATTTGGCCGGAGAGCGCGTTTTGGGAGAGATCAAGGTCCGTGAGCACCGGCAGCGACCCGATCGAGTCGGGGATCCGCCCGGAGATTTCATTGTGGCTCAAATTCAAGAATGTGAGCGACGTCAGCCCGCTGAGCCCGTTGGGGATCGGACCCGACAACCGATTCCCGTCGAGCGCGAGCTTCTGCAGCTGCGCGAGCGACGCGATCCCCGGCGGTATCGCGCCGGAGAACTCGTTGCCGCTCGCGACGAGGACGCGAAGCTCTGGCGAGGACGTCATCGAGGGGAGCGGGCCGGAGAAGGCGTTGCCATCGATCTGGAGACGGGTGAGCGCGGCCGTCATCGAATCGGGGATCCCGCCGGAGAAGGAGTTGCCGCTAATCATGATCGTCGCGAGCGCCGGCAACGACCAGACGCCGACGGGGACGGGGCCGGAGAACCCGTTGTCGTAGATCTGTATCGACACCAGCGTCTCGCACGACGCGAGCGACGCCGGCAGCGGGCCCGACATGCGGTTGTTGAAGAGGACGATCGCCGAAAGGTTCCCGCCGTAGCAGAGATTCGCCGGAATCTCGCCGGAGAAGCCATTGTTGGACAATTCGAGATTCCAAAGCTTGGAGTACCGGCCGAGGTCGGACGGGAACGTCCCCGACATGTTGTTGTTGAACAATCGGACGTTGAGGAGGAGCGGAAGCCGTCCGATCCCGTCGGGGATAGGGCCGGAGAGGTGGTTGTTGTACATGGCGATCGATTGGAGGTTGCGGAAGCCGCCGAAGGCGGGCGGGATCGGGCCGGAGAAATCGTTGAGGGAGAGGTCGATTTCAGTCAAATTGGGGAAATTGACGGACCCATCAATGGCGCCAGAGAGACGGTTCTTGTAGAGGATCAGATGCTTGAGCGAGCCCATCCGCCAGACCGGGCCGGGGATCGGCCCGGTCAGCCCGTTCATGGAGGCGTCGAAGGTCTCGAGGGAGGAAAGCCCGCCGAGGGAGGCGGGGATCGGGCCGACGAGGTTGGTGGACCGGAGCCAGAGGTCCTTGAGTGATGACAGCCGCCCGATCCAGTCGGGGAAGGGGTGGGGAGGGAAGGAGTTGTCGGCGAGGGTGAAAGTCTCGAGATTCGTGAGGTTGCCGAGATCGGCGATGGCGCCGTCGAGGAGGTTGGCGTGGAGGGTGAGGGAGACGAGGGAGGTTAATCGGGCGAGGGAGGCGGGGACGGATCCGGAGAAGTTGTTGGAGGAGAGGTCGAGGAGGGTGAGTTTTGGGGAGAGGCGGTCGGCGTCGGTGGGGATGGGACCGACGAAGAGGTTCTGGGAGAGGTTGAGGTCCTCGAGATTCGTGCAGTTGTAGAGGGTGGTGGGGAAGCGCCCACCGAGGTAGTTCCAGGAAAGGTCGAGGGAGGAGAGGTGGGGGAGGCGGCAGAGGGAAGGGGGGATGGAAGTGGAGGTGATGTTGAGGTTGGAGAGGGAGAGCCCGGTTACCGAGGAGGAGGAGGAGGAGGAGCATTGGATACCAGGCCAGGAGCAGTAGTGGTTGGAGGAGTTCCAAAGAGTGGAGAGAGGGGGACCCCAAAGTCGCGAATCTCGAGGAGGGGCCGGAGGTCGGGTTGTTGTTGTTGTTGTTGGGAGGAGGAGGGGGTGAAGAGGAGGAGGAGGGATATGAGGGCGGTTACACCATTTGGAGGTGCCATTTTTTTTTTTTTTTTGCTGTTGGTCTCAGCTTCTGTCATTTTCGTTTTTTGTTTTGTTTTTGTTAGTTTTTGAGGGTAGGATCTCAAGGGTGGAGAGGAGTTAATACTTCTTGGTACTGGGGGAGTTTCATTTTATACTGGCTGGCATAGGGTTTGTTACGGACACTGATTTTGTTCCTATTTGCAATACTACCACTGGGTTTTTTTTTACTCTAGCACCTATATATGTGACGATTGAAAAAACTGGTTTTTGGTGAATCTATGTTCCTTGGGTCTGTTAGATGGTGGAGTGAAGTCGAATAAATCTATGAAATTATTTCTTTATAAGAAATAAATGAATATTGATATGTTAGAATATGTGAAAAAAATTGATGTTAGTATTTCAGATTCTTTTAAAATTTCATGTGTCATTCCTTCTAAATTATTTTACTAGTATAAGAGGGACTAACATGTCAAATCAATTGTCATCTCTTCTTATAAATCAAGGGTCACATGTTAAATCATTTTTTCATGTTTGATAATTGTTTATCCACACCTTATTTACATTTTATGTATAACTTATTTATAGTCAATTAAACAACATAAATTTTATCATTACGTTTTCAGCGAGAATAACTAAAAAAACCAATAATCAAATGAAAAATGGATTATTCTTCTATCTATAATGAAATAGTTATCTATTATGGAATAGTTTATGTCGTTACCTAAGTGGGCTAATTAAAGCAGTTTTATTGATCATAATTGATCATTTTCATATGTAGGTAATTTTTTTTATTAGATTTGGTAGATAGAGGTAAGTAAATAGTTGGTCTGTAATAAAATATTCAATCACCCATATAGAATAAATCTATATCCGATACCATAATTTAGTGGACGACTACAACTCTACAAGCCTAGTTACTTAGGTAATAATAAAATGTCTTTTATTCCTTATCTCATCTTTACCCTAAATCATGCAAGGCCTGAAGCCATCCTTTTATCTAGGTACAAGCAAATGGATCAGGATAAACCATACTCCTGAAATAGAAAAGTACTTGTTTTAATTTGTTCCCATGAATCCCAATGGTTATTGTTAGAAATCATTTTATTTTTATGAGAGTGTTAAATTAAATTTTTTTATTGGTTATTTTAAAGTGTTTTAGTCATGTGTTAATTCATAATGTTGCATGGGTTGCATGGGGTTATACTGGTGGTTTTAACATTGCATCAGTTAGAAACCGTTTTCCTTTAATGGGTGCCTGTGCACCTCTTCATTTGTTTATATATTTTAAGGGGTGTTTTGTACCGGACTAATGCAGACAATTCTCATATACAAAAACCAGTCGGTCCAACACTTTAAAACGGAAACAGAGAGCTCAACAGAGAGCCTTCCAACCAACAAATCCATTCTCAATGCATTTGGATCCCCTAATGTTTTCAAAACCTACAAAAATACTCTCTAAAGTTTAAAAATCTGCACTTAATCATTATATCTTTTATTAAGAATAATTTAAATTTACTATTTTACCCTAAACTCTCTAAATATCTATAGAAAAATCAATTAATTATTTTATATATGCTTTATGAGATAAACTTGTATAATAATTAACTCTTCAAATGTGTTTGGATGCATTTTTGTGAGAATTAAGTTACACAACAATAAATTAAAGGTGAAATCAACCTATTAAAATAAGTGAAAACATAATAAAGATTTATTTAAAAGGGTAAAATCATACTTTTATATCATCTGAATAGAAAAATTTAATTGTAGGGGGTATAATTGCATGCTTTCGAACTATAGGGGGGGTGTTTTTGCAGGTTTAGAAAACTTTAGGGGATCTAAATGCATTTTACCCAAATAAAAAACAGAGAAAGAGGGATCTCATATTCTTAAAGACTTACAAGGTGTTCGTTAAAACCTTCTCACTTAAAGTGCACATTGAAAAGGATCATGGATCGTCGCATTTTCGAAATGGATCGTCAGTGAATCATTGTATCAGAGTGGGACATAATCTGTTTTCCGAAAAATGCATTTACGTGCTTCGATCCACCAAATTTATCCGATCTTTCTAACTCTATATTTAGTCCTAATTTTGTTGTGACTTTCAAAATTAGAAAACTTAGTGTTTTTCCAACAGTTATGCCCTAACTTTCACTCAGTTTCACTTGAATAAAGAATAGAATTACCTTAAAATAGATTCTTCTTTGTCACACTTTGCATCAAACAACCTTACAACCAGATGTTTTGTGCAGTCAAAAAGATGGATTTTAGGTTGGTTGCCAGTTTGGAAACTACATTTATCTTAGTTTGTTTGAAAGGAACAATTTTGACTCACTTCTAGAGTGGGTGAGGATCATATGAATTTCTAGATACATGATGTGGATTGGGGTGGAATACTGGCTTTAAAGCAAGCAAAAAGGGACCATTGTTTTACAAGTGGGGTTTTGCTTCTTTCCAATATCAGGGTTCATTTTTTTTCTCGGGTTCAATTTTTCTTTTTTCTCATTGAGTCACTGCCATTCATCATTTAGTCTTTGAAACAAAAGTCCACAGCTTACTTTTCATGATTATTTGCATGAAAATTAAGCTTACATGATTTTTGTGCACGATCAAAGTTGATGGAGACTCTGTTGATGATGATAATAATGTTATCTCCAAATTAATCAAATTATGCAAAGCCCCCGTTTGGATACCGGATAAGCTCCGGATAATCCCGGATAAATTTTTTTTGTTTTGGAAAGCTCGGATAAACCCAGATAAAGTATGTCAGAATAAACTGATATAAAGTGGTATATAGATTTCAATCAACCCCTATAATAAAATTTATCATAGGTTATTCCACCCAAAGAATAAGTGGGTCCACTGTCAAATCAACTGTCATCACCTCTTATAAATCACCTGTCAAATCAACTATAATTACTTTTTTATTTTTTATAAATCATTATCCATACTTTATTCACATTTTACCCAAACAACAAAATATTTATTCTTACGATTTCCAATGAGAATAATTCAAAACACAACAAAAAACAAAATCACTTTATCCTTATTTATACACATTTATGCTCGAGTAAATATATACCTAAGAATAAATCCTATTCTACATCCAAACGGGGGACCGGTGACTTACATTATGTTTAGTTCACGCTTGAGTGTTTGGCTATTTCAGTACGTGTTTATTCTACAAAGTATTCGATCGATCCTTTTAGCATTCCACATTTACTTACTCACATGACGGTTTTTAGATTGGGGTTATTTTTTTTTGTCACCACAGCGTGCATAACGAAACATTTTTAAAACACCAATCCTATTTATGGCCCCACGTGCACTCTCCAAGTCTTTTTTTTTTTTTTTTTTGAAATGTATGTTTTATTTAGTGAAATATATACTTATAAATATAAGGCATATGAACTCAAAATATACCATTTATAAAAAAAAATATTTCATACACTTTATTAACCTATTTTTTAGTAAAATGAAACTATACAATGAGCAAAATGAAAATGCATAAATTTTTATGAAGCCTTTTTTGAGATAATACATCCATGCAAATGACAAAATTTATGTCACTTAATCAGTACATATTTGAATGGATGACACGTTTTTGAAAAAGAAGAGATATTTATAAATAATTTTTTAATTGATGAATAATTTTTAACTCTTTTGAACATGTCTCATCCATTCAAATACGTATCCAATCCCATTAGTACATACTAAAATGAAAAATTTCCTATTGATCACTATACATTGAGGTTGGGGTATTTAACAAACTGGTCCAATATATCTGGCTAGTGAGATTGTCTGGCATCTCAGAATGGATTTGTAACTTTAACATAAAATCATTATACAAATGAGATACCATTAATAAGTTGAGGTATCTAAGATATGCTCTAAGGTAGAGAGGTTAATAGGGTCAGGCAAAATTTCACCTGGGGTATAATGGATCTCATAAAGCTTTCTAATCTCGATTTATCCAATCCGGTTAAAGAGCAGTAGCATTTTAGTAATTTGTGGACAAAACTCGGGAGTTTTCAAAACTGTAAAACGGCTTAAAAGTCACGAGCTCGGCTTGGGCTTCTCGTCCTGGCTGAATTTCGTACGGTTTAAAAAGACGGGAGACAACGATCAGACGGCGTAGATTGATAGTGGTTTATGTGAGCCGAGCCGAGCTGAGTTCATACACACGTGTGAGTCATTATTATATTAATTATAATGAAAGTTTGGCCAATCCAAAATTCGAGCGATTAGTCGCCGCATAGATTTGTTGACTTCGGATATTTAAAAAGTTTCTGATCGGTTATTTCTTCTAGACTCTGTATAATGCGCCAACAGTTCCGCCATAAATGGGCGAACCAGGGCAATTTGGTAAATTATCCTTCTGCTGGGCTATTTTCAAATCGAACCCCAGTTCTATAAATTTTAGAACAAGGCCCCTATCTGTTACAAACAAGTCCCTGACAGAAATCGGCAACTTTGTCTCCTTTCTGGGATATTTGCAGATCCACCCTCGGGTCTACCAATTTGATAAGCATCCCTATCCGTGTTACAAACAGATCCCTAATTCAGATTTTCATATTTATTACCAGGCCCCTGATCTCATTAAAACATGATTTTTCAAACTTCAAATTTCACGAAATTTCAGCTAATGCTTTATGAGATCATTAAGAAACTCAAAAAATTATAAAATTAATATTTTAGTCCCATTTAATAAATACTAAAATTACAAATGGAATGAGATCCATTTAACCCCATAGAGTTATTGATAACATGTCTCTACTGCATTTTTAGTTTTTATTTTTATATTTATAACCATATCACGTTCAAAAAATTAACTATTCTGTAAATTTATATAAATCTTTCTTGATTTCATGCAGTAAGTGTATTCACATGTTCTCTCTCTCTCTCTCTCTCTCTCTCTCTCCTTTCAATAGGAGATTCTGACTTCTTATAATTAAAAAGAGTTAAATCACTTTATCGATTATTATTATTGTCATAAATATTATTGAATATTAGTTATTGAATATTGGGGTTGCATTATTGTTTGAGAATTTTGGTGGAATATCAATGACTCTACACGAAAGAGCCTATCTAGAGGAGTGGGAAAACATAATACATAAGAAAATTATTTAACAAATTCAACCGATTCATGTGACCTCAAGTTTAATTAATTGTGAAGTTTATTTAGTTCAAAAAAATAATAAAAAACCCACAGGACATTATTTATGCAATCCATTTGTTAAAAAATACATGATACAACAGTATAGATATATGAAGTTAGCATTATATGCGTATGCACGCGTGCACTTTACTAGTACTTATTTATTTATTGACAGGTGGGGTTCGATCTTTTTAATTATTAAGGCTGACATCACGCAAAATACTTTTATCAATCCATATCCTTTGTGATATTTATTTTATAAAAAAATAAAACATATACTCTAATTAATAACATGATTATAAATTTTTTTTTAAAATTCTGTTGAAGCATATACTTCATTAATGTGAGTACAAACATATGAGACTAGAATTGATGTTGAAAAATATAATATGTGTAATTGAGTGATCATTAATCTCCGCCTGGGCTGTGACATAACATAAGAATAAAAAGGATAAAGGTCAATAAAGAAAAAAAATTATTTTGAAAGAATAAATCCTAATAATTATGTGTAGAAAATGTTTGATAACTATTCTAAATAGATAAAATTGTTTATCATGTCTTATGTAAGCTCTTAAATAAAAATATCATTCTCTGTTATTTAAATCAGTTATCTTATCTAACTTCTCAAACACATCTCAAAATAAGTCACATCTATCATACACACATCTATTACACTTATTTTCAAATAAAAATAATTCATACAGATTTATAATTGTCATTAAAAAATCATAAACTCTTATGTCTCTTATCCACCATTTATATATACTCAATTTATTTAAGGTGTAAGGTTAAATATTTAGGTAACTGATTAGATAGTCGATTGGTGTATTGATTGGTGTATTGTCCATCGCTTTGTGCAATTGCCACTCCAGATTAATATTTTCACGAGAATAGAGATGGAGCCCTACCATACACTGAACCAAATAAAAAATGTCACTTTTACATTTCTAAATAAGTATAACTAAAACGATGATTAAACAAAAATTTATTTATTCAAAATGGATTGCCATCTATCCCGGTATAACCATCAAGACTGAATAACCCTATATCACATCCCATACGAGGGTTATTGTCCAACAACATTTGTTATTTTTTCAATTAAGAACTGACTTCTAACTTAATTTTTTTTGGGGATAGATACACACTAAGTCCCCGTTTGGATAGCGGAATTGAGTTATTCTAGATATATAATTATGTCAGTATAAATAACAAATCTACATGAATAAGAGATTTTTCTGTTTGATTGTGTGTTTTTTATTCTTATTGGAAAACGTAAGAATAAAGATTGAGTTATTTGGTTAATAAAGAATAAAATATAAATAAAGTATAAAAAAGTTGATTTGATATGTGGGCCATTTGATGTATAACAGATGTTGATAGATGATTTGATGTGATAAGATGTAAAAAGTTGATTTGACATGTGGGCCCATGGGAATAGATAAACTGAGTATAGCTTATCCTAGGGGTTGTTTAGAATTGTTATACTCTCTTATAATCGTTTAAACTGGCTTAGTAATACCAAGTTATACCCTGCAAATAAACAACTATTTTTCCTATCCATTCTTATACCACCTTTATACTACCTTTATACTCGCTTATTCCGTTTTTAAAACGGGTATAATGGAATCCAACATTCACTAAATTTCATCTCCTTTGGTCTACATGGCGGTGTACCACATATGCGGGCACACCACTCAAATATGCATCATAATATTTACCCGTACTGGTGGCTTGTCATTGGTTCTCATGGATTATAAATAGCATGCCCTCTCATGAAAAATGTACAGAATATATTTATCCACTTTTTGGTTGTTAGAAAGAATATTATAAAGAGATTTCTAACTTGAACGCTAGAGACTTTTTGGCAAATACCATATTAGTGTCAAAGTTCAGATGTTTTTAAGATAATTTCTTTTCATCTTTTTTTTTTGAACGAAATGTAGTCATATTCTATTGAATAATAGAGAAAGAATATGACTGAACGAGATAAGAAGAGAAGAATAAAAATATAATTAAGGCATGAATATCAAAATAAAGATATATCACACACGCGAGGTGTCATGACGACCCGCCACCCCATAATGATCCTTGGGATAGGACAAGTAGAAAAAACTTCTACCCCGCCCCATCCGCAGCCCCCTCTACGCAGAGACGAGGAAAGCATTTTTACCGACTTGGATGCTAGTAACCCCGCACATACCCGTGCCCCAATCCTGGATACACTGGTCGTCATCTCCCACAGGTTCTCAAAATAGAATGCTGCTCTCTTAAACACTACGTCATTTCGCACTCTCCAAATTGCCCACGGGCCCGCCAGAAAAACCGAAAGCCATACCCTGCTAGTCTTGCTCCTGTCATTTCTCTTTCACATGTGTCGTGCGGCCTTCCAAAGCTCCTCCATTGATCATACACTTAGTGGTTTACCTGATGCCCCGACGAGTCTTGGCCACAACCGTCATGCAATTGGGCAAAGACAGAACAGATGTTCGGTTGTCTCAGCCTCTCCTCCACACAATGGGTAGTCGACCGCCTCCATTGGTCGCCAACACGCCCTGAACACCTTTGTGATGAGTCGGTTATAAAGTAGGAACCAGGTGAAGCACTTCACCTTCAAAAGTATTTTTGTCTGCCAAATGACCTCCGCGCACACAGCCACGGTGCCATCCTCCCGATTCCACCAATCATACCCAAGCTTGACCGTGTAACACCACCCTTTTACACTACCCTGGTTTCCCTGCCCATGCTAGCTCATCTTCGAAGTCCTCCACCGATGAACGCGATTGAAGCAAGACTACAATGGACTTCATCTTTTTTTGGTGTGCATTTTTTTCATGTTCCACAAATAATAAAAAATAAAGACTACAATGGACTTATCTTTTGCCTTTTGTGATGCTCTCTTGATTTGTTCTAGGAAATCGGCATTGACAGCGGGTTGGGTCGGTCAAGCCCAGCCTGTTGAAATAGGGCCCAGGTCCGCGGGCCTGTATGGCCAGCCAGGCCGGCCAAATGAACAGGCCTAGGCCCTGTGGCTGATTCCGGGCTTCAAGCTCACAGGTAGGCCTGCGGATCCAGATTTTAAACATGTTATTTCTTTTGATTTTTAATTTTAGGTTGTTCATTTGTATATAAATGTTAAAATAACATGGAAAATTGAAAATATAATGTTGAAAAAAAATGTTTACATCCATTGAATTTTAAACAGTTCAGGCTGACATGTGAGCCGGGACCAAGCCGGGCTTCGGGTCTCGGGCCAAATGATAACATTGACTTTTTCAAGATGTAATTTGGTCAAGAACCTTAGAACGCAAGAAGAATAAAAATCCAGTATCAGTTAAGTTTTTCCTTTTTAACTTGTCAAAAACAATCCCAGCCCCATAGGCCATAACCTACTTCCAAAACTACTGTAACGTTAAGTACATGTTTTTCAATTTGGTTTTCTAGCAAAAGTATTTCAGTATTGGCAGCAGCCCTCAATATTACCGTTGTCACATTGAAGGAAAGAAACACTGTAATCATACATAATGGATCCACTACCCAAACATTCTTTTTAGTGATACATGATATGACAAAAGTTATTCAAAGTTCATAGATGCATAAAGGTGTGTCTTTTGTGGTGGTTTTTTTTTTTTTTTTTTTTTTTTTTTTTTTTTTTTTTTTTTTTTTTTTTTTTATCATCATCATCTGATTTGATTGATTCCAACTTGGCTTTTATGGTGCTCTAGCAGAGTAGTAGTCATAGTTGTTTTTTTTGGAGTCATTAATTACTGCACATGTTATATGGGTTAATGAGATATATATATTATTTATAAAAATATAATATATATATATATACGCGAGTGATAACATGCGGGTCGTGCGGTCGTGCGGATCTGACGTGAGTCGTCCGATCGCGGGTCCATTGCATCCAACGGTCGAGATGAATCGCCCCCGACCGTCTGATGCGATGGACCCGCGATGGACCCGTGATCGACGGCCCGTGGTCGACGCCGCACGACCGCACGACCCACACATAATCACTCCTATATATATATATATAGAGTCGTGATATTATACGGTCGTGCGGTCGTGCGGTCGCGATTCACGGGCCGTCGATCACGGGTCCATCGCATCGGACGGTCGGGTGCGATTCACGTCGACCGTTGGATGCGATGGACCCGCGATCGGACGACGCACGTCGAATCCGCACGACCGCGCCGACCGCATATTATCGAAAATATATATATATATATATATATATATATATATATATATATATATATATATATATATATATATATAGGGAGCCGATTATGTGCGGTTTACGGTCGGTGCGGTGCGCGATCACGGGCCGTCGATCACGGGTCCATCGCATCGGACGGTCGGGTGCGATTCACGTCGACCGTTGGATGCGATGGACCCGCGATCGAACGGCCCACGTCGTAAACCGCACCGACCGCACACCGCACGTAATCGCGACCATATATATATATATATATATATATATATATATATATATATATATATATATATAGGGACGTGATTGCGTGCGGCGAACGGCGGGTGCGGCAGCGATCATGGGCCGTCGATCACGGGTCCATCGCATCGGACGGTCGGGGGCGATTCATCTCGACCGTTGGATGCGATGGACCCGCGATCGAATGGCCCACGTCGCGGCCGCACCTGCCGTTCGCCGCACGCAATCATTTTCATATATATATATATATATATATATATATATATATATATATATATATATATAATATATTGACATAGTGGATATATTGTTAGGTGATTTTGCATGCTATGGTAGTGACTTCTCTTCATATATCCATTGAAAAATCTAAAATTGGATACTGCATAATAAAATAAGAAAATGATATGCCTAACCCCTTGTGCATCTCTAATTTAAGATAAGAGTATATTAATCGAGAAAAAAATATGTGGTGTGAGAATGCCTTTCTATTGCAAGTTTGAATTTTTTTTAAATGTAATTTTTACATACAAAACACATTAGCTTCACCTTAAAAAAAGTTGTCAAATTATATATATATATATTTCCGATATATGCGGTCGGTGCGGTCGTGCGGATAACGTGCGTCGTCCGATCGTGGGTCCATCGCATCCAACGGTCGATATCGCACCCGACCGTCTGATGCGATGGACCCGTATCGACGGCCCGTATCGCGACCGCACGACCGTATATATACGACTATATATATATATATATATATATATATATATATATATATATATATATATATATATATATATAGGAGTGATTACGTGCGGCGAACGGTGGGTGCGGCGTCGATCACGGGTCCATCGCATCGGACGGTCAGGTGCGATTCACGTCGACCGTTGGATGCGATGGACCCGCGATCGAACGGCCCACGTCGCGGCCGCATCCCGCCGTTCGTCGCACCTAATCGATCACGTGTATATATATATATATATATATATATATATATATATATATATATATATATATATATATATATCGATAAATATGACGTCGGGTGCGATTCACGTCGACCGTTGAATGCGATGGACCCACGATCGGACGACGCACGTCGAATCCGCACGACCGCACCGACCGCATATTATCGGAAATTATATATATATATATATATAAATAAATTATATACATGCTAAAAGGACGTTGTACAATATTGAACATTATATATGTAAATAAAATAACAGAAGATGCAATTAAACCATAATAATTATTTAATAAAGTAATAGATGCATGTTCCTATATATTTTTATATTATATTATTCATGATTCTAATATTGTTATGAATAACACAATATATATTCATGTTCATAGGATATTGAATAATCCAAAAAATTCAATTTCAATTTGATATATAGGGTAATAAATTTGTATTTCATGTAATATTTTATATTTTAATAAAAATACTGTAAATTGTTTTAATAGAATTCTAATTGAAAGATGGATTTAATTAATATCTTTCATTTTAAATTATTAAAATTGATTGATATGATTTAATTAAATATAATTTTTAAATATTAAAATATATTTATGATTTATCTAAATTTATTTTGAAATGTTAACTTTTTAATAAATAAGATATAAGTAATTATTAAATTTATAAAAATAGAAATCCAAATAGCTTTGAGTTAAACTTTTGTTGACAAATGATGAATATTATTCGAATATTCCATTTGGTTAACTCAACCTAAAAACACAATTTATGATAAGACTGCGAGCCTAATTACTTAGGTGATAATAAAATGTCTTTTACTCCCTTTCTCATCTACCCATAGTCATCCAAGGTATAAAGCAAATAGATAAAGCAGGATAAATCATACTTCTGAAAATTTCAAAATACTTGTTTTGTTCCCATGAATCCCAATAGTTACGCCCTAAATTTTCATCCAATTTTCACCCGAATAAAGGATAGAATTAAAACAAAATAGATTTGAAGTGATAATTCTTCTGTCACATTGCATCCAAACACCCTTACAACCAGACGACCTTCCCTTCCGGTTACGAGACCTCCTACGTCTTCCTAACGGGTCACAATACGATCAATGTAAGGGTCACTACAAATGCAGCAGTGGCTGAAAATTGGAGGCTGTTTGAAAAGAACCTTTTTGACTCTCACTTCTTGAGTGGATGAAGATCATATGAATTTCTAGTTATATGATGTGAATTGTATTGGGAGGAATTCTAGCTTTCAAGCAAGAAAAAAAAAAGATCATTCTTCTACTAGCTAGTGATATTTTGCCTCTTTCAAACAACCACAGGGTCCCTCGTTTTCTTGTATTTTTTTTTTGGATATGACATAGGGTCCACTTTTTCTTATTGTCACTCTTATCCATCATTTAGGGTCTTTGGTTGCGCGATTGCAAAACTGATTCTGCAGGAATTCGATTGCAAACATGATTCTGCAGGAAGCCACTTTCTCAGCTTTTTGAAATCGCAGCTTTTGACATATTTGCCTGCATCGCTGGATTTAAAACTGCATTCAAAACTGTTTGGTTGCGCGATGAAACACAGCTTCCTGTAATCGCAATCGCATGCAATCGCGCAACCAAACGCACTCTAGTCTTTGAACAAAATTCCTCACCTTAATTTACATGTTATTTGCATTCATGATGAATACTATGTAGTCTACCAGTCATATTTTAAGGTTACATGATCCAATCACATATGCAACACGAGTAGGAACGATGATCATAGTTTATAGAGACTCCATATGACGAAGATGAAAGAGATTCGTCGAAGGTTTTTCACAGGATTTCAACTTGTGAACTACTCTCTGATACTCGTTATCTAAGGCTAATTTGGCAACACCCTAAAAAACAGTTTTTAACTTTTTTATAAGCTAAAGTTAAAAGCTGTTACCAAATAAGTCAACTTAAATACATAATCATTACTAAATTTTATCTGAGCAAGGCCTCAAAATCAGTGTTTTATAAAGCAGTCATCATCATTACACCCTCAAAAGGTATGCATAAATCATCAAAAGTTAAAAGTTATTTTTCAAACCGTGTTACCAAACAAGGCATAAGAAAGAAATAATAGAGCTTTACAATTACAACGTGCAATAAGTTTGCTTTCTTGTATGTTTTCTTTCACTTTTGGAAATTAAAGTTTTAGTCTTTGATTTGTTGATCAGTTTTATTAACTACATTTATGTTGATGATGATAATCTTATCTCTTAGGGAGACTTAAAAACATACATATATACATTGTGTTTTGTTCACTCTTGAGTGTTTGGCTATTACAATGTTCGGTAAACAAAGTATTCAATCTTTTTAGTATTTAAAATTTACTATTCATAAGAAAAAATTTAGATTGGGGTGAATTTTTTTGCCACTGCAGTATGTATATCAAAATATCATAGAAATATCTTTTAAGATAACAATCAGATTTTCATTGAGTAAGTTTTTGAATATTGACGAATGATTTTCAACTCTGGAACGAATATGTGACATCTATCCAAATATGTATTTAATCCTATTAATACATACTGAAATGAAAATTTTCCTACAATAGCTATACATTGCGGTTGGGGTATTCAACAAACTGGTCAAACATATCAATCTGGCTGGTGAGATTGTTAGCATCTCACCATAGATTTGTAACTTTAACATAAAATTATTGTACAAATGAGATATTAATGAGGTATCTAAGATATGCTCTAAGTGAGGTAGAGAGGTTAATAGGGTTAGGCAAAATTTCACCTGAGATATAATGGATCTCATAAAGCTTTCTAATCTCAATTTATCTAATCCGGTTAAACAGCAGTGGCATTTTAGTAGTTTGTGGACAAGACTTGGGCGTTTTTCTATATTGAAGAAAAGCTTTGAGCTTGGCTTGGGCTTCTCATCCTGGCTGAACTTCATATCAGTGCAACTCAGGAGTGTTGAACCCAATCCAATCTAATCCAAACTGATATTTTAACGAACTTAGATTGGGGTTTAGTGTTCGTTTCAACTTGAATCTGAACACAAATAACTCAAACATAATTTGAGTTGAGTTTGAGTTTTAACCGAATAAAAACTCAACTCAATTCAAATCTAAAATAGGAGGGAATAAGTTTAAATGTTCTACATCAAATCTTAATTGTTTATTTTTTGAAAATTTGAATTGACTAATTTATTTTTATATGGAATTCATTACTCCTATAATTTTATCTCTTTATTTTCTAATTAAAAATGTTTTTCATTTAATTTTTTGTTAAAATTAGAACTATGGACAAATCAAAATGAAAATATCTTTCTTACATTTTTCGTATCGAAGAATTGCTCTTACTAAGTTCTAATTGCATAAATTGACATATTTTTAAAGTTAAATCCGAGTCAAATCTGAGTCTAACCTGAATCTAATCCACCCTAGATCAAACCTCAACTTATCAGAACATAAATAAAAAATGACGAGTTGAGTTTAAGTTGAACGGCTTAAATTTGAGATTCAGATGAGGCGGAATTTGGAATGACTTACTTCAACTTTAGATTACGTTCAAGTTGTATTTTAATCGAATTCAATTCATATGTTTTATAGTTCAATTCATAATCTATGCAGTTAGATGTTGATGGTACTGAACAATCATACCGCATAGATTAATAGCGGTTCATGCGAGACGAGCCGAGTCGGAGCCGGAGACCCCGTGAAAGAGAGAGGTGACGTAATATGGTTCAAAGGTTGACGACTCTTGCACACGTGTGACTGAATATATTCAAGATGAGACGGAATTTGGAATGAATTACTTCAACTTCAGATTACGTTCAAAGGTTAATAGCGGTTCATGCGAGGCGAGCCGAGTCGGGGCCGGAGACCCCGTGAGAGAGAGAGGTGGCGTAATACGGGTCAAAGGTTGACGAGTCATGCACACGTGTGAGTGAATATATTAATTATAATTGGTGGTCAAGAATAATAATGAAAGGTCTCTTTCATTATTTGCGAATTTTTGACCGGCCAAAAATTCGATCGATTGTTGCCACACAGACTTTTCTTGAATTGCCGCATAGACTGCTGACTTCGTCTGTTTAAAAAAGTTTCAATTCGGATCAATTATTTATTTATTCTATTATTCACATGGATGGAGTCTAAGTCTTTAAATTATGTGAAAAAATATTCGTATTCGATTTAAATCTGTATCAAAAATTTAAAAAATATCGATATTCGAAAAATATGTATTCGTATCTGAAAAAATATTCGTATCCTAAAATTTTGGATCGGATATGAATATGCCTGTATCCTATCTAAAAAATATATGTATCCGAAAATATTATTATTATATTATTTATTTAATTTTATATTTATATTTTTAAGATTAGTATGAGTTTTTATTTGTATTTTTACTCTAAAACATGTAATGTTTTATGTATATACTTATAATTTTATGTTTTATATTAGGGAATTATTAGATTTTTTACATATTTGATATATTAGATATATGATTTTTATTTTTGAATAATTTATCTTTGGATTTTTTAATCATTATACATTCATTTTGAATTTTCAGATATTTCGGATAATTATCCGTATTCGAATTCGGATTTTCGGACCGGATACAGACACTCACTTTCAATATCCGTCGGATATCATATACAGATATTTTTACGGATATCCAATTTGGATATGGATACGGATATGGATATATCCGATCTGTATCCATCCGATTGACAGGCTTAATGAAATCTAATCATTGATCCACTTTTGGGTGTGGCATAACAGGAGAACAAGAGAGGTAAAGAAGAACAAGAAAAAAAATTAAGTTATTTGTTTCTTGGAAATAAATCTTGAGGATAAAGTTTGAAAACTAAAAAGAATGAAATTGCTTAACAAAGCTGCTTGTTAATTGATAAAAATATTATTTTATGTTATTAATTTTTTTATTACTATTTAACTCTCTAGACACATCTTAAATATATGTCACATCAATTATACCATATACACATACACACATCTCTTATCTTATTTTCAAACACAAATAATTCAAGCAAGGATATATAGTTATCATTTAAAATGTAATAAACTCTTATCCACCACTTATCCTCAATTTATCCAATGTGAATCGAACAATAAATAAATCACTTTTACGTTTCTCAATGAAGATAATAGAAAATGCAAGCAATAAAATTAGCATGAATTGTTATTTGTTGCGGTATAGCTATCGGGAAGAAATGACTCTATGTCACACTTGGGTTTCAAGATTTTGCTTCAACTTGTCAAAAATGATCCCCACCCCATAACCTACTTCCAGCACTACTGTAATGTTGGGTGTATGTTTTTTGCATTTTAGTTTCTGGCAAAAAGCATTTCCTCACTGGTCCCTTTGTGACACTGAAAGAAAGAAACACTTATAATCCATCATAGAATCCACCACCCAAAAATTCAAAAAATACTCAAGAATCCATCATGAATCTACCACCCAAAACATTCTTATATAATGATATGACTAAAAGTAGTGCAAGATCACAGATGCTGAGTCTGAGATGCCTTTTCTTTTGTAGTGGTTTTTTTTTTATCACCTGATTTGATGGAATCCAACTTCGCCTTGCTATAGTGCAGTTGAAGTGATATTGGTAGAAAAAATATGTTATGTGCATCACTTTTTGCAGTGTTTCTTTAGATTATACAAGTTTACTGGTCAACGAGATATTTTTATAATATATCATAATATTGATATGGTGCCAAGCAAAAGAAAAGAAAATATTGATATAATAAATATATAATGTGTTAACATGATTTTAAATGTTCAATAAAAATAATGGTAACAAGGATTGATGTATTAATGCCTATAAATTATTATTTAAAAAATTCTTTAAAATGATGTGTATTCAGATGCAGAGCGCAATCTTGCATGCAACCTCAATATGTTTTTATTTTTTTCAAAAGCGCATATTTCATGTAACAAAACATACACATTCATTAGTGTTGAATGTTGATCTATCTCTTCTGAATTGTGCTAGAATATCACTTGATCTAACTCAAAATAAAGTGGATCCGTGAATTTTTTATGCAAAAAAAATTTGGAGTTAATTATTCTTCTTCATTTCGCCTGATCTCACACCGGTGATGTACCAGTCAAAGAACATTTGACGCTCAAGATAGAACAAGATCGAAAAGGTAATCTTTAGATCAGAAATTTGATCGGACTTCAAAGTATGAAAAGTGTGTACCTCTCGGGCGGGGGGGGGGGACCCTTTTATTTATAGACAATAGTGGAGTGTCAGGCGCACTTTGCTGACGTGGGGGACTTCCTCACGTGGACTCATTTTCTTCTTTTTGACCGAGTGCTGTTCTTAATTAGATGAACTTTTTTGCAATATTTCCAGGATGAGTAGGTATGAAACCCCTTTCATTGAATGTGCTTGGTCCTTGAATGAGGTCCCCACACCTCGGGCGCTTGTTGACCTCTGAAGATCGGGCATCCCTTCTCAGACATGTGTGACCCCTTCGAGGTTTGGCCCGAGGGCCGAGATGCACCTCGAGGCAAGCCTTATCCAACTTTCTCAGGAATATTCTCTATATTCCTGACATATTTCAGTATACTTATTCTTTATTCAATCTAGACATATTTTATCCTCTACAATTAGAATGAAGCATATACTCCAATGAAATAGAATGATCCATTCATAAAAAGAGTGAAATTACATGTTCATTTCATAAAATATATCCATCATTTTGTAAGGATGCATGTGGGGCTAGCTGCAGCTATTACTACACTTTATCAAAAGGATCAATATATTAAATTTTTTTATAAATATTAATGGTATTACAACAATAAAGTTTTTAATATAAAAAAAATTATCTTAATATATATTGATTATGAATAATCATGTATTTAAATTTAATTTAGTTCGGTTAGGTTAATTCGATTTATCTTGAAGTAAAACCAAATTCAAATCAATGTAGATCGATTTATTAATTTTTCAATCCATACCCAAACCAAATCATAAAACTATTAACCCAAACAAAACAAAAAAATCGATTTGGATTGGTTCGAATTTGATTTAACCGACCAAAGTTGCACCCCTAGTCACCCCCTCCTTTCGGTTGATTGCGGTCACCTTGTGTCATATGCTTGTGATCACCTCAACTGCACTCCCTGTGGTTGCGTAGCATCGGTGGTCTGGTGCGTCACTTAATGGCTACTAGATGCAGTTCCTAATTGTAGTCCTAGAAATAGGGTTTAACCGAGGCAACAGAAGGGGAATGCCACTGTTGTGAGTATATGTTTGTTATATAAATTGTGATATTATTGTACGTATTTGTTAAAACTTACAATATAGAGATTATAGTTTTTAGCTTAAAATAAGCAATTGTTTTGTATTTTTTTAATTGTTGAATCTTGTTTAAGCTAAAAACAATTTTAAAAAGTCATAATCAGTATGTTAGGAAAGAGATGCCTTTTATATTATAGCTTATAAAATGCTTTATATATATTTTTATTTTGGACACTCATGCCCTTAATCATTTTTACAAATAATATGCGTATCTTTTTTTTTTACTATTATATCAAAAATCACTATATTACATTTCATCTTCTCAATTTTTTTACTATTACAAATAATGTATTATCAAATTTTATTTTATTTTGTAATTCCATTTGTCACTCAATTTATTAAAATTTTAGAATGTAATATTTGAGAGATATTGTAGTGAATTTGAAATATTATTTATGTTAAGTTGATTTTCTTTTAAATATTTATCAAATTAATTTTATATGTAAAAATCAACTTATTTTGTGAAACATAAATGAATTTTTTACTTCTACAATTTATTAATATTTTTGACACTTGTACAACAAAAAGTTATTTTACAACTTATTAAACAAACATCAACTACTACTTACTCCCTACTTTTAAAAAATTATAACAAACATGTCTACAACTTATTAGAAAAGTAAATATCTATAATGTATATGTTATAATCTATAAGTTATAAATTTAACGTGTAACAAACATGGCTAGTGTTTACCTTCAACTTAAAAAATAACTTATCAAATAAATATGCATATTATAAAACTAATATAAATATTTTAATAAATTATATACATAAAATTTTGTGTTTTTCTAGGTGTGTTTGTGCTCAAATTTGAAGAAAAAAATGAATAAAAACTATGTCATGGAAATTAATGAATGAGTGCAGGGGCGGATGTAAAGGTGGGCTGGGCGGGGCTATAGCCCGGCCCAGTTTTTACATTTTTTTTGTTTATATAATAATATTTATATTTTATAATATATAATGTTTTATATTTTTATATAAAAAAATCTTCATTTGAAATTACTTGTAACATAAAAAGTCTGAATTTAATCTCATGTGTCAATATATCGTTAGGAAAATGTTATATTCTAGTCTCAATTTCAATTCGTACATATGTGATTTTTAAAAAATAGTATATATTTTCTAATGAGTTATATACTTTTAAAAGAAATGAATTATACAAATCAATGGACTGTATAAATTCATTTATATACTTCGTTAATGTGAGTATATCATGTGAAAGAGGTATATGAAATTATGATTAGAGTTTAAAAAACAACTGTTCATTTAAGTAAGTTTTTTTTTTTTTTAAAAAAAACTCATGATCTTGTCAAACATGAAAGTAAAAGTTTTTAATAAAACTATAGTTTAGCTCATTCCAAAATTTCATCCTAGTAAACTAGCCGTTGGCATGGCCCGTTGGCCCGTTCGAACAAAAAAAAATTTAAAATTTACAAAATTACCCCACTCACATCCAAAAAAACAACTATATTCAAGGGTATATGGGGTAATTTTCATCCAAACTTTACCTATAAATACCCCACTCCATCCACTCATTTCTTCATCAATTCAATCACAAATCTCTCTACTCCTCCACTACTACACTCTCTTCTTCCTCTAAAATTTTCTAGTTTTGTGTTGGAATTTCAAGTGCTCTAGTGTTCAAGTGCTCTCTTTCTCTCCAAGTAAAAACTTCAATCAAATAGAAGTGGTGGTGGAAGCTCTCTCTCTCTCTCCAATCTCCATTTCTTCAAGGCTCTTTCTAAGGGGAAGTTCACTCCAAAAGGTGACAAGGATGAAGACTCCAACTCTCCAAGCCTAAAGGGGACTAGGGGAAGCTCTCTCTCTCTCTTTAGTCTCTAATCTCTACTAGTCTCACACTCTCCATCTCTAGTTTCTACACTCTACACATTTGAAATTTCAAATTTTACAAATTATATTTCAAGTTTTAAATTCAAATTAATTATATATTTCAAAACCAAAGTGTATTTTAATTTTAAATTTCAAATTTTAACTATTCAAATTTTAAATTTTAAATTCAAATTTCAAATTCTAATTTTAAATTCAAATTTTAAATTCAAATTTTAAATTCAAATTTTAAATACAAATTTCAAATGGCCAACCCAAACGTAGAATATTCACACACTGATGATGAATTTGACAATATCGATAGCCAACCACATGATTTTCCCCAAGACCAATCCCAAGCCCCCCATGAATCAGTTGGAGGTGATGTTGGTGCATCATCTAGTCACCCCCCAACTGGAAAACAAAAAAAACCCTCAAAAAGAAGTAGGAAGTCTGAAGTCTGGGAGCACTACATAATACAGAATATTAAATACCAAGGTAGAATGGAAGATAGAGCTGTTTGTAAATATTGTAACAAAAATTTTAGTTGTGCAAGTGCGGGGGGGTACCGGACATCTCAAGAGACATGCTGAATCATGTCTGAAAAGACATCAACAACAACTGAATCCCGGTACGCAGTCTCAGATTGGGAGTTTCGGTCAAACAGGTAGTACTGAAGGTACAATTTCTACATTCACTTATAGTCAATCTGGTATGAGAGAAGGTTTATCTGTATATATAGCTGGTGATGAACAACCATTTACATTTGCTGAAAGTAAAAGATTTGAACGTTTTCAAAGAAGGCATGTTAATCCACAATATAGAGGTGTTTCTAGAAATACTATTAGATTAGATATAATTAGAGTTTACAATGAAATGAAAAATTATTTAATTCAATCATTCATGAACATTCAAAAAATTGCATGCACATCTGATTTATGGACCGGTAAGAATGATTTATCTTATATTTGTGTTACTTCACATTATATTGATTCTCATTGGATGTTAAATAAAAGAATGTTAGCTTTTCGTCCACTTATATATCCACACACCGGCACAGTAATTTATCAAGCAATAATGGATATTTTTAGAGAATATAATATAACTGAAAAAATTTTATCCATAACTTTTGATAATGCTAGTAATAATAATAATGCTATTTTAAAATTTAAATCTTCTTTGGGTTTACCTTATGATTTTGAATTTTATGATTGTAAATGTGTTTGTCATATTATTAATTTAATTGTACAAGATGGATTAACTCATATTGAAGCATCTTTAGTAAATATTAGATTAGCAATAAAATTTATTACTTGTACACCTTCTAGAGTACAAGCATTTGGTGATTTTTGTGCAACACGCAATATTCCCCCTAGAAAATTTCCTCTTGATATGCATGTTCGTTGGAATTCTACATATATAATGTTGCAAAGTTGTGTAGGTTATGAAAACTTGATTATTGAATTTAATGAAATGTTTAACAATCGTGTTGATATTTCTCCTATTGATTGGCAAATTTCAAAAGTTTTTGTACAATTTTTAAGTGTTTTTTATGACGCTTCAATTGCTTGTTCAGGTGTTTATTATCCTACATCAAATCTTATACTTAGACAATTATTTAATATTTCTTGTGCATTTAAAGAATATAGAGATTATAGTATACTTCAACAATCTATTATCTTGATGGAACAAAAATTTAAAAAATATTTTGAAGATATTCCTATGCTTTTTTGTTTAGCTGCTGTAATGGATATTACAATTAAATTAGATACTGTTAAAACTATAATTTCAAGAATAAGCGATAATGTTAGATTTCCAATGGTTATAACTGGTGAAGATGTAGAATTTGCTTTAACTGAAATGTATAAAAAATATGAAAATAAATATGCAAATAGAACTCGAGCATCTTCCTCCACTTCATCTGTTACTTTATTAGGCAAAGGTAAGAAAAAAGATTATTTCTTTGATTTTGTTTCACAAGGTTCACACACTTCACATGAACATTCTAGTAGTGGTAGTTCTCATCTTAATGAATTGTTTAAATATTTAGAAAATGATTGGAAGTCTCTTTTAACTGAAAAAGAGATGGAAAATTTTGATCTCTTGCAATGGTGGAAAGCACATGAAGTGACATTTCCTGTGCTTTCTATAATGGCAAGAGATTTACTAACTCCTCCAGTGTCTACAGTGGCATCAGAATCTTCTTTTAGTACAAGTGGGAGAATTTTATCTGAGAGGAGAACCAGGCTGGCAGCAAGTTCACTGGAAGCTCTTATTTGTCTGAAGGATTGGAGTGATGCTGATGAAAGAGAACAAGAATTTGTAGATAATCTTGAGGTGGATTTTACAAAATTCAACATAGATGATGATGAATGAAGATTTCACATTTAAATCTTCTAATTATTGTATTTTTTTTATTTTTTGGAAGGTGAGTTGCAAGTGATTGATAGTTTTAATAGGTGCCAACCTAGTTGGGATGTATTAAAAACTATAGTGATGCAATTATCACTCACCTTTTATGTTATATTAATTTTTTGTATTTATCAATGTATTTTTTAAGAATTGTATAATTCATTTTTATTCATTAATGTACTATTTGTGAATTTTTTATTCATTTTATCATTTATTTAATTAGTGTTCAATTGTTCATGTACTCAAAAATTCAATATTCAATCAAATAAATACTTGTATTCTTAATTCCTTTTAGTTTTCAATTTTTATGAATAATTTATGTGTATTTCTTTTATTTTTCAACTTAAATCAACTAGTAAATTAAACATGAAATTAAATATTGAACTTAAAATTTTTTTAAAAAATGAGTATATAAACGGGCCGGCCCGTTGGCCCGCCGGGCTGGCACGGAGGGCCGTGCTGGGCCGGCCCCCTGTGGCCCGTGCCGTGCCGGCACGGCACGGTAACATTAAGCGGGCCGTGCCGTGCCGGCCCGTTGGCCCGTTGGCCCGGTTGACTAACGGGTCGGGCCAGCACGGCACGGCCCGTTTTACACCTCTATGAACTATTGGTTTCAGTCTCTCCCACTGTTTGCGCGCGCCTTTTATTTATTTATTATTTTAAAATTGCAGTGGCCTTTGCTATTGGTCTCAGTCTCTCATCATGCCAGTGTATCGTCTATCGACGCGTAGTGTAGAATGCCTCTGCTCATTTCATTAGAAGACCATGCCTCCTAATGAAAGTCACATACCAACCCAAGGGGCGCCTTTACACTCAATTTTATTCTCAGTTCAGAATACAGTTTTATATATTTTAAGTTTTATATATTTTATTAAAAATTCAGTAAAATATATAACTCGTTAAATATTTTTTTATACTTATTAAAAATAAGTTCACTCAACTCGAAATGGAACTATAATTTTTATTATTTAAAAAAAAAACATATGTGGTCTAAGTTTTGATTGTTAAAATAACTGAGTCTAACATTTTCCACCAATCCTTTTGAAAGAAAGACATATACTTTGTTAGAATAAAGAATTGAAGTGAATGAACTAAAATATTATAAGAAATTGTACGTAATATTTATAATACAAAAAAAAATGACTAAATCTATCTTTACCTCTAATATATCTTTTATAGTCGAATGATAATATGCGGCATGCGGCGGCATGCAGACGCGACGTCGTTCGTCCGATCGCAGGTTCATCGCATCCAACGGTCGATATGAATCGCACCCGACCGTCCGATGCGATGGACCCGTGATCGTCGGCCCGTGGTCGATACCGCACGAGTGCTTTTATAGTGTGAGAGTTAATTCAGTGTCAGACTTATGTGTTTTTAAGGAAAATGTTTAGACTCATTCTTATATTCAGTCCCAGACACATTCCACAGTCCTTTTATTTTATTTTATTTTTTTTAAAATAAGACATATAACCCAATAAAATTTATAGGCTCATTTATTGTATGTTTGTTTTTAAAAATCAATGATTTATATGGTTCATTACAATGACTGCATATGAAAAGTTTATTAGTTTATCATGTTTATCTGTTCATTGTTGTTTTGTTTATATTTTATTTTGGATGGTTAACAATATCATCTGTTCCATTCATTTTTAATTATTAAAAATTTTATGTTTGTTCAATTATTTTTCTTGGTGTTATTTGATCAAATGATTGACTCTTTTACATGTAATCTTGTTGGATGACGGTTTAATTTTAATCCAATGTTCTTACAATGGCTCACAATTTTTTGGTCCGACAATGTTCATCATATTCTTATCAGGTTATTGCTATTTTTTATGTTGAGAAGTTAATATTACTTATTCATGTTTGTTGTTATGCGCATTGCGCGTGCCCTTGACTAGTATTTATTTATTTTTTGGATTAAAGGCTACAAGTCTCTACACAATATATGACAATGGATCTATAGGAGGACTACAACATACCGGGTTGTTGCCCATGAAATCAATCCCAGCCAGACTGTGTGACAACTTTTTTCCTGTAAAAAAGACAAGGTTCAAATCTTTGTCTTAAAAAAAGGTGGGTGTCCCTTTATCAAGCGACCAAAGCCTTGCAAAATCACTTTTACCCCTTCCTGACACAAACCTCCTCATCTCTCCCAGCACATCCCATGCCTCACCATGTCACAAAAAAAGTTTCTTTAATGGTCCGGAATCTCTGTTCTACTATTTCTTGCTTGCATCTTCTTTTTATTTATTTTAGGACTATCATATCATCTCACTTTAATGGTTCTTTATGAATGCATGATTATTATTTTTACTAGATAATTATTAATCTTGTCTTAAATATAAAAAAAATCAGAATATTATAATTGTTATTATATATTATCATTGTTGCTGATAAAAATATTTTTTGGTATACGGGCCCCAAATAGAAGAGAATAATATCATCTCTAGTTCTTAATCAAACATTTATTTAAATACCATTAAAATTTTAAATAGAGGTTTCATTAGATATGATGTGTCACTAACCATTACTTTGTGTTTTTCTTAAATATTTTATAAAACATAGAATTAAAAATAAATAGCAATTGAAAATTTAGATATATGTTTGAGTTTCATTTAATTTGATTTGTGTAAAAATTTAAGTAAAAACTTGATTTGATATAACATGTACATGATTTGAAATCCACAATTTTAACTGATTTTTACTCAAATTATATATATTTTAAGTATTAGAATGAAAATGATTTGAATAATAGTTGTTTATGTATAATAGTTGTTGTAGATGATTTATTACACTGCATCAATACATTAATGGAACATTAAAAATTTGAGACTCATTTTACTGGGAATATTGCTTTATCAATCAATGAAGAGGTGAATACCAAAAAAATATCAAAGAAGAGGTGGGTGATAAATGTGTCAAAAACAGAATCATAAAAAGTGTGAAAACACCACTAAAAATGTGTCAGAAAAATAAAAATAAAAATGTGTCATAAATACTGATGGTCAATCATAAAAAATGTGTCAGAAAAAGAAAAAGCATCATCAATAGATGTTGGGTGATAAATGTGAAACATCAATGAAAAAAACCACGTTGAGTTATGACCATCCTATTAAAATAGGGATGACGTGGCAATCCCTAATTGAAAGACAAACAAATCCACTAAGGGAAAAGTAGAGGTGGTAAATTCAAAACAGGGGGTGGGGGAGTTATTTTTTGGAGGGTTATATAAGAGGGGTTTGAGTGTATCATTTTCATTTTGTAGAGTTTTCTTTAGTGGGTGAAAGCAAAAGAAGTGTGAGAGGAAAGTCTGAGATTTTGTTTTTTTTTTCTTTCTTTCCATTCTCTTTTTCACATCTCTCTCTCTTCCTCCCTCATATTCCAACCCTCTTTAAACACAAGTGCATCCAACCTCCTCAGAGCATCTCCAACCATGCTTCTTACCCACAAGTCCCATTACAATTTCAATAGACCAGTCCCATTGAACCATTGAAAAGAAAAAAAAGAATGATAAACCTATTATATGTAAAATGGAACCCTCTCTGTACACAATCCTCCCCATTGTTGCTGCCATCAGCGTTGTCTTCATTGTCACTGCCCCCATCGTTGTTGCCCTCGTCGTCACTGCCAATGCAATTCCCCTGCCGTGGGCCTATTTTGTATGTCGCCGTCCTCATTGCCGTTGCTGTCATCCCCGCCGCCATTGTCGTTTCCACCGTCACTGCCACCGCTGACCTCCCCGTTGCTGCCGCCCTCTCTGTCGCCATTGCTGTCTCCCATCTCCAGATCCAACAGGGGACGTTAAACCAGCCGCGAATATCGACAGGAGAGATAACATAACAAAGCAGCGACTAAGAAAATGACCGTAACTACTGTAACGATCTCCTTCACATTCAGTGGGGCGCTCACTGAAATCGGGTGCCAATTCTTGAGCCCCTGATAGAAAAAATTTGATCCTACTAAGAATGCGAGACCTCCGAGTAACATCGATGTCTTCCGACCGAAGTTCCGTGTCACGATGTACTCGAGGAAGGAGGCGATCCGATCAAAGCCGCCAAATGGATAGAGGAAATGAAGAAGGCGAGTGCCAAATTGCCGTACTTGCAATACTCTACGTTGACTTATAGAACCGGTCGAGAAAGGGTTGCATCACGACAACAGCACCAGAGATGCCGGTGCTATAGCCCATGATCGAACTTCCAACGAGCGGTATAAGATAGATGAAGAAGACTAACAACTTCATCCTGAGTGTCTCACTTGAAAGAAAAGAAATTCTCAGTGTCATGTAAGCTTAATGGCATTCACAATATTCTATATTTCAGTTGATGCAAAATAAATAAATCTGGATATATATCAGCACAGTATCGTTATGCAGAAGCTGTTGCACACAATGGACAGAGAATAAACAACAATCAAAGCAAGATTGAAACAACTTTTTTGCAGTATGAAATATATTGGGTGACTTTCTTCCTGTACCATGATAGAGAGAACAATCATTTTATCTCCTCGAAAAAGATGAGCCGCGGAATCATTCATGAACATCATATGAGAAAAATCAGATAAAAAAAACATGGCATGCGGCTTGAATTTTGCAAATTATACACAGTTATCATCTTAAGGATGGCCAGATTAACACTCATTAAATCTTCTGGAGTCCATAAGCTTGCAATATGTTGACAATGCTACTGCATTTTATCATAACATTCATGTGCTCATGTATCATGACATCCATAAAGAGCATAGTTTCATGCAAAAAACCAGATCCAGATCGAATAGTTTCAAATATAGTTGTTTGATTTTTTAATTTTTCAAGGATCATGAAATCATTTAAATCATTGTCATCTAAAATAATTGTTTATTGACTACATGCTAGAAAAGATATTCATCTAATTAAACCATAGGTAAACATATCACCATGACTCACATGGATGCAAATAACATTTTTTTCGATTAGCAATTTCTGAAAGTTGATACACACTGGTGTATAGAAAATGCTCTTTGACATCCCCCTTAGAAAAAAAATTGTATTATTTTCAGACATAAAAACGGAATAATATTAGATAGAGGAGGATTAAATTTCATATGTGACTAACATTGTAGTGCCCTTAGTTTAAATATCAGATACAATCCTCAGGTCCTTTCTTAGAGTTTTGATTTAGAATGACTATGGAATGTAGATTCTCTTTTGCGATGTATATATACATCGTGGATGATTCAGATTTGGATTTATGGAGCAAAAAAAAAAGTGATTCAGCTTAATCATAGCACTGATTATTTAGCTTGCCATTTCATCTCATGCTACTTTGTACAAGTAACAACTCACATAAACAACAAGAAGCATCTTAGCTTCTTGATGTTCTCTAAATTATTTTAGATGAATGCAAACACATATACATAACACCAACAAGTTACTACTGACTCAAAGTTCAACACTTCATACAATGTCATCTATTACATATAATATAAATATTTTGCTCCAAATCATGCAATTAAGTAGGACATGATGTGTGTAAATTTGTATGAAATTGTGCAAACTAAAATATATTTTTAATCATTGGACCTGCACATTAGGGAGAAAATATCTTAGATATAAATAAGAGTGTACATAGATTAATAAAAGTGTCTATGAAAAATTTAACATTGTATAAAAACGATGTAATAGTGTACAAAAATATTGTAAAATGCATAAAGGGATATTGTCATTTTCTGCAGATGAGCCATTTTCTAAGAAACATCTTTGTTCTGGCATTGTCCTCGTTCTCCAACTTAAATTTTTTCAAGGACTGCTTACACCACTTTTTTCTAATAACTTGTAAACAGCCTTTGTGGAACTGTCATTAAGAGCTCCAGTAATGCAAAAAATTTATCTTCCTATCCATATATGCATTGGTTAATCAAATGTCGTATGAGCCCCAATCCTCTGCCGAGGTATAACCCACTGGACATGGTATATAAATTTTCCAACAAATGCTTGTCTGTAGAACCTGAAGAAAACATTACACCAGAGGGTATTTATTAATTTGCTTCGTTAATTTAACATATTCTTCTTCACCATTCAATTACATTTACATAACTCTTCCGAAAAATGTATAATCAACATGTCCTTCCTTATTATCACTATCTTAGTTTGCTTTGGCCTATCTATTACCTAACTCCTAAGAGCCTATTCATAGACGATTCTATCACTCATTCTAACTAGTGCACCTCCTGGTCTCCTTCATACATATCCAACTCATCTTGGGCATTTTTTAGGACATTACTATCATATTTATAATATTTCATAGAAGAGACTACATGGCTTTAAGTTAGAGTTCTGGATACACTATCCATTTTTAAAAAGCTCAAGTTCAAAAATAGGGGTTCCATAAGAACATAGCAAACAAAAAATGTTCAATTCTCCAATGGCAACAGCTATAACATGTACAAGAGAAACATAATAGTGAATTTTAATATTTTTTTGTCATGTGGATACCCCTATAATCACAAAGAGTACAAGTAAAACTAACAAGTTAGAGTCATAGATATTAAGATAACCAATACTAAACTAGTTTTTATATCATATTAGGAGTATAACAGTGTACAGGGATATCGTAATAAAGTACAGAAGAAGTATAACACTGTACAAGAGGAGCATAATAGTGTATATTGAGTTTGTTTGTAGATATAATTGCTCTCTATCTTCCAAAATATACACATAATTATACATAATAGGAGCATAATCCCAACTAATGTTGATTTAACAAAGTAATTCATGTGCAATTGTAGCACCTGTGAATTTTATCTTATTTATATATTTGATTTAAATATATAAATATGATATTTGAATTAAAATTAGTGTATTTTGTGTGTTTTTAAATTTTGGCCCATTTAGTGTATCTTTATGGGTCCATTTCAGTTTGTAATTTTTAATATTATTTAATTATAATTTTTAATTAAAATTATATATATATATATATAGGGCCGATTACCTGCGGCGAATGGCAGGTGCGGCCCACGCCGCACGCCGCACCTACTCGCCCCCGTATATATATATATATATATATATATATATATATATATATATATATATAGTCGAGTGATTCAGTGCGGGAATGCGGGAATGCGGGAAACGACGTCGATCGTTCGATCGCGGGTCCATCGCATCCAACGGTCGAGATGAATCGCCCCCGACCGTCCGATGCGATGGACCTGTGATCGACGGCCCGTGATCGCTTCCCGCACGACCGCATTCCCGCACCGAATCATTCCCGCACTGAATCGCTCGCGTATGGGAGCCGATTCAGTGCGGGAATGCGGTCGTGCGGGAAGCGATCACGGGCCGTCGATCACGGGTCCATCGCATCGGACGGTCGGGTGCGATTCATCTCGACTGTTGGATGCGATGGACCCGCGATCGAACGATCGACGTCGTTTCCCGCATTCCCGCATTCCCGCACTGAATCGCTCGCGTGTATATATATATATATATATATATATATATATATATATATATATATAGGGACGTGATTGCGTGCGGCGAACGGCGGGTGCGGCAGCGATCACGGGCCGTCGATCACGGGTCCATCGTATCGGACGGTCGGGTGCGATTCACGTCGACCGTTGGATGCGATGGACCCGCGATCGAACGGCCCACGTCGCGGCCGCACCTGCCGTTCGCCGCACGCAATCATTTTCATATATATATATATATATACGCGACCGATGAGGTGCAGTCGTGCGGTTGTGCGGTCACGATCGTGGGCCGTCCGATCGCGGGTCCATCGCATCCAACGGTCGACGTGATTCGCACCCGACCGTCCGATGCGATGTACCCGTGATCGACGGCCCGTGATCGCGGCCACACCGACCGCACGACCGCATGTAATCGGTTCTATATATATATATATATATATATATATATATATATATATATACGGGGGCGATTAGGTGCGGCGAACGGCAGGTGCGGCGGCGACGTGGGCCATTCGATCGCGGGTCCATCGCATCCAACAGTCGACGTGAATCGCACCCGACCGTCCGATACCATGGACCCGTGATCGACGGCCCACGATCGACGCCGCACCTGCCGTTCGCCGCACCTAATCGGCCCTCTCTCTCTCTCTCTCTGTCTATATATATATATATATATATATATATATATATAGGGACGTGATTGCGTGCGGCGAACGGCAGGTGCGGCAGCGATCACGGGCCGTCGATCACGGGTCCATCGCATCGGACGGTCGGGTGCGATTCACGTCGACCGTTGGATGCGATGGACCCACGATCGAACGGCCCACGTCGCAGCCGCACCTGCCGTTCGCCGCACGCAATCATTTTCATATATATATATATACGGGGGCGATTAGGTGCGGCATGCGGCAGGTGCGGCGGCGACGTGGGCCGTTCGATCGCGGGTCCATCGCATCCAACGGTCGACGTGAATCACACCCGACCGTCCGATGCGATGGACCCGTGATCGACGGCCCACGATCGACGCCGCACCTGCCGTTCGCCGCACCTAATCGCCCCCCCGATATATATATATATATATATATATATATATATATATATATATATATATATATATATATATATATATATATATATATATATATATAGTGATTGGGTGCGGCGGTGCGGCCATGCAGCTGCGATCACTGGCCGTCGATCACGGGTCCATCGCATTGTACAGTCGAATGCGATTTACGTCGACCGTTGGATGCGATGGACCCGCGATCGAACGGCCCACGTCGCGGCCGCACCTGCCGTTCGCCGCACGCAATCATTTTTATATATATATATATTCGAGTGATTGGGTGCGGTGGAACGGCAGGTGCGGCCGCGACGTGGGCCGTTCGATCGCGGGTCCATCGCATCCAACGGTCGACGTGAATCGCACCCGACCGTCCGATGCGATGGACCCGTGATCGACGGCCCGTGATCGCTGCCGCACCTGCCATTCGCCGCACGCACTCACGTCCATATATATATATATATATATATATATATATATATATATATATAGAGTCGTGATATTATATGGTCGTGCGGTCGTGCGGTCGCGATTCACTGGCGGTCGATCACGGGTCCATCGCATCGGACGGTCGGGTGCGATTCACGTCTTCCGTTGGATGTGATGGACCCGCGATCGGACGACGCACGTCGAATCCGCACGATCGCACCGACCGCATATTATCGGAAATCTATATATATATATGAAAATGATTGCGTGCGGCGACCGGCAGGTGCGGCGGCGACATGGGCCGTTCGATCGCGGGTCTATCGCATCCAACGGTCGACGTGAATCGCACCCGACCGTCCGATGCGATGGACCCGTGATCGACGGCCCGTGATCGCTGCCGCACCTGCCGTTCGCCGCACGCAATCACGTCCCTATATATATATATGAAAATGATTGCGTGCGGCGAACGGCAGGTGCGGCCACGACGTAGGCCGTTCGATCGCGGGTCCATCGCATCTAACGGTCGAGATGAATCGCCCCCGACCGTCCGATGCGATGGACCCGTGATCGACGGCCCGTGATCGCTGCCGCACCTGCCGTTCGCCGCACGCAATCACGTCCCTATATATATATATATGTATGTATATATATATGGGGCCGATTATGTGCGGCGAACGGCATATATATATATATATATATATATATATATATATATATATATATATATATATATATATATATATATGGGGCCGTGATTGCGTGCGGCGAACGGCAGGTGGGGCGTCGATCACGGGTCCATCGCATCGGACGGTCGGGTGCGATTCACGTCGACCGTTGGATGCGATGGACCCGCGATCGAACGGCCCACGTCGCCGCCGCACGCCGCACCTAATATATATATATATATATATATTCATTGCCTACATAAATGCATTTCAATTAAATTTGAATGTTTGATCATTTTTAAATACTTAGGATATTAGATTGGATAAGTATAAATATGTGTACGTGGATGTGTGTAAAAGAGAGTGAGATGTTGTGGGCGTCACTTTATTTTAGCACATGATGGGCCTTATGAAGGCACCAAAGAAGGCCCATATGCTTGGAATGGGATATATGCACGTGAACTGTGCACAATTCCCTTCTTATTTAAGGCTTCCTTATGTATTCGCGGGTGAAAAAAAATTAGGGTGTGCAGCCGTGCCTTATGCTCGACGGAGAGAGAGAGAAAGCGAGAGAAGTATATAATATGATCTTCTTAACTTTTGATTTTCTTCTAAATCATTGTTATTCCTTTAGTGATATTGGATTAATGTTTAGGTTATTAAGTTTTTGTTTTTATTTTTATTTTAAAGATAAAATTAGGGTTTTGATTTATTTTCATGTTTAAATATATTTTATGTTATGGGATTTTTGTTTTTGATCAAGTTAAAGTTTTGATATGTATATGTTCCTGTTGTTAAATTCTTATGATTTTATAAAAAACTAGGGTTTTGATCTACTATTTATTATTATTAAATCTATATTAGGTGTTTGAATTTTTGAGTCTTCATAAACTTAGGGCTTTGATTTACTATTTATTTTAAAGATTAAATTTATATTCAGATTATTAAAACATTACTTTTTAATAATACTAGGATTATGATTTATACATATACATGATAATATTTATTTATTTTTAATTTTTACTAACTAATAGTTTATTTTTATAGGGAAAAAAATGTTTTCATATTATTTTATGAATTCTTGTTATTTTATTATTATTTTGAATTTCTGAATTTTCTATTTTGTCTTTTCTGATTTCGTCTTTTAGTGTCTGATTTTATTGTAAATATATTTTTGATCTTTTTCTTAGGTTATGATATATATGGATGAGTTTTGATTGTTGGGTATAAAAATTTATACATAATAATTATGGATATGTAATTAGGTCTTGGGCATAGGCTTAAATTATAGGTTTTAATTAATAATTTATTTGGTTTATCTATGTTATAATTTTTGTTGTGGGCTTCATTCTTCGGACCTAGGGTCTATTTGCGGTGAGTAGGCCTATTGATTTATTTTTTGTGATTTTTTCTCTACATCGTTGAATTTCACGTGTTCATTATATTTGTATGATATCATATGATATCCATACATTTATATTATGATTATTTTGCATGATTTTGATATTTTACATATTGATCAAATTGCATTTCTTACTGAATAAAATTGCATGATTTAATTCCTTTGTCTTGTCATTTAAAATAGAATGAATTATGCTATTCATGTTTCAAAATACATTTTTTATGCTTATGTTTTCGAAATAACATTTGGATTAAAGATTTTTATTTCGAGACTTTTGGAAAAATTTAGGACTAGTAGAGACAACCTAGTCCTAGGAGATTTTATCAAGATGCATATCATGACATATTTTCTGGAATAAATCCTCCCGTAGTATTTCGCATTTGGGGAGGAAGGTCTAGGACTCGAAGAATCCTAAGATCGGTGAGGGGTGTGGTAAAACATTGCTTACAGCGGCGGATTTTTTGTTTGGAGTCTGCAGCAACCGGGGCATCCTGTGCTGGTGTTCTTGTAGTGATGGCAGCGGCGACCCATCAGCATCTTCTATATCCGACGTCTCCTCGAGGGAGTTGTTTGAGCGATTTAGTCACTTAGGGCTTGGCACACCTGTTTTGGGAAACAGTTCTTCCGATTGAGAACCCTACCTGGTCATATCATTTAAGCTGCATGATTTCTATGACGTGGACAAAAGATTGGGCCACGTGATTGCATTAAAATATATTTTTTTTATTAAGCTCATGAATTTAAATTGATTTATTTAAGAAAATTCTTGTTTTTAATATTATATATATATATATATATATATATATATATATATATATATATATATATATATATATATATATATATATATAGAGGAATGATATTATGCGGTCGGTGCGGTCGTGCGGCGTCGACCACAGGCCGTCGATCACGGGACCGTCTGATCCGATGGACCCGCGATCAGACGACGCACGTCGGATCCGCACGATCGCACCGACCGCACGCTATCACTCGACTATATATATATATATATATATATATATATATATATATATATATATATATATATATATATATATATATTAACTCTCATGATTTCTCTGACATGGGTCAAGGATTGAGCCACGTGCACATTAAAATATATTTTTTAAAAGTTCGTGATTTTAAATTGATTTAATAAAATAAAAGATTTATTAAATAAAATTGATTTCATAAAACCTTATTTTTATATGTAACTGTCATATGAGGTAATTTATCAGTGGGCTTATTCACTGAGTTAATTGCTCACCCTATTCGATATGGGCTGGTTGTTTCATAACCAGGTATTGCGTATTCTGAATATTAAGTTGAGGTTTGGACTTTTCGCGTCTTTCAAAAATTTAATCGACGTAGCGGTTCGAGGATAAATTATAGTTGCGATCAACTATTTAGGTTTATTTTGTTTAGATGTCTCCCACATGGGTGATTTGTTATGTATTTCTTTTTCAGTATTTTGCCTCCGCAAAAACTCTGATATTTTGTAAAGTCATTGGTGATTTAAAACCGTTGGATATTATTATGTTTTATTATCATTGGTTTTATTACATTTATATTATATTGGTATCATATAAAAGTTCAAATTTGTCTTGTATTTGGATTAAGTTTAGTAGCGACACGTTTACCGTCCGATAAGCGGTTAGGTAAATGTGGGGCGTTACAGCAATGCATGCATATGTAATGTACTTGTACAATTACTATTATATATAAGCATCACTTAACACAATATATACACATCTGGTAAGTCTCATAAATTAAAATTTAGTTTCCATGATGATTCTAAATTAATCATCATAAAGTCCTTAACTCGGGGGGTTTGGTTTGGATATGGGTTAGGCCCAAATTATGGATGATAGTAATGCAATACATAATCAAAAGAAGTTAACAGTGTACATATGATGCATAATAGTGTACTAAAAGCAATGTAAACATAAAATTAATATTTTCTATTGTGAATCAAACCTCCACAATTAATTTAACATATAACTTAGGTTTAGAAAAAATTGCACAGTCACCTAGGATTAGGGATGAAACATAACATTTTGAAACACAATCAAAAGAGATTAAGGGTGTACATATGAAGCATAGTAGTGTACTCATAATAATGCAAACATGAAACCTGTATCTCATTGCCAAATCTCATAGGCTTGAGTCAACATTGCAATCTTTATACAAACACTGAAATTATATATAAGGTGTAACATTTCTATCCTCCTTGATTCATAAACATCCATATGTTTTTAATCATTTTATTATGGTTCATTATCGTTTCATTTTATTTTAATCTTTCATATTATCTTTCCCTAACCCTCTGTGCTATGAACATAAGAGTTTAAAACAATCCCTAGACCAATGAAAAAGTCTAGAATGATATCAAAATACTACATCATTCAAATCATCATCAAGAACGTTCAGCAAATATTACAAAAAAAAAGCTTTCTTGTCTACTCCAGTCGAAGCAGACTAAATATTCCATCAAAATATCTTGATTTATTTGTTTCACTATATTATATTATATTAATTTATTAATTTTGTATATCAAATCATCCAACACTAATCATTTGATCCATCTCAGCCCCTCCTAATTCAATAATACATGTTTCCACAGCAAAATTAACTGAAAATTAATACAATAATACATAGGTCCAAACTAAAAAATCACAGCTTTTTCACGCAATCAAAATCAAAATCAGCAAAACAAGGCATGAATTGCATCCATCAGAGAGGGAAGAATCTGTACTTTAGATTCTCAAGATCATGTGCAGACCTGTAGCCATGGAGCAGGGTCTCTGGATAGCCGGTCGGTGCCGAAGATTGCTGCCACAACGGCGGGGACCTTCGTCCAGTCCTCTGATAGCCAATCCCTTCGCAGGATCCCCGACACCGGCACCTCCTCCTGCTGCTCCTGCTATTTTTGAGCGAAGATGGCAACCTTGGAGAAGTTCGGCAACATTAGGGTGTTGATCGGGAGGTTCTTGGAGTGGAGGAAGCTCAAAATCGTCTGGTGGAGCTCCGATCTTCGCAGGGGACACATAGTCGTGAAATGAAGGCGGACAGAGAGGGAGGGAGGGAGAGAGGGGGAGGCCAGGGTTCTTCGGAGGGAGAGATTTGGGGGAGAGAAGGGAAGGTGTGGGTTTTTGTTTTCATGGGAGAGAGAGTGGTAGAATAGATAGGTTTTTTTTGAGGAGGGTAGAATAGGAAATTGAAACAGCGTGAGGGGGTCTGTTAGTCAGAGGGACCCCAAAATAATAGGTTTTGGGACTGGGGGACTTATTGTTATGGTAAAAAGGTACAGGGACTAATGGTCAATACATGTGTATCCTCAGGGACTTCTAATTAATTTTTCCTTTAAACAATTATAACAAACATGTCTACAACTTATTAGAAAAGTTATTATCTATAATGTATATGTTATAATCTATAAGTTATAAATTTAACGTGTAACAAACATGGCTAGTGTTTACCTTCAACTTAAAAAATAATTTATCAAATAAATATGCATATTATAAAACTAATATAAATATTTTAATAAATTATATACATAAAATTTTATGTTTTTTCTGGGTGTGTTTGTGCTCAAATTTAAAGAAAAAATGAATAAAAACTATGTTATAGAAATTAATGAATCAGTGCAGGGGCGGATGTAAAGGTGGGCTGAGCGGGGCTATAGCCTCACCTAGTTTTTACATTTTTTTTTGTTTATATAATAATATTTATATTTTATAATATATAATGTTTTATGTTTTTATATAAAAAATCTTCATTTGAAATTACTTGTAACATAAAAAGTCTGAATTTAATCTCTTGTGTCAATATATCGTTAGGAAAATGTTATATTCTAATCTCAATTTCAATTCGTACATGCTTGATTTTTTTCAAAAATAGTATACATCATCTAATGAGGTATATACTTTTACTCTAATGAATTGTATGAATTCATTTATACAAGTGAAAAAAATTGTAGTATATACTTTGTTAATGTGAATATATCATGTCAAAGAGGTATATGAGATTAGAATTAGAATTGAAAAAATAATTGCCCATTTAAAAAAGTTTTTTTTTTTTTTAAAAAAAACTCATGAACCTGCCAAAACGTGGAAGTAAAAGTTTTTATTAAAAGTATAGTTTCGCGCATTCCAAAATTTTATCCTGGGTCCCCCTAATGAGTGTAGTGTAACATCACCAATCAAATACGTATATTTGTTGACTTCATAGTTCTTTTGTTTTGGTTGAATGTTGTAAGTTGATCGAGAGAGGCGTTCAGCAACGTGGAAGCGTGTTTCGTGGTTTGCGTATGTTGACCGCCGAATTTTAAAGAAAGGCAATGACTTCTGACTCTGAAAAGGACTTGGTCAACGAATTCATTATTTTTTATATTTATTAATTTGGTGGTCTGGTGGGGGTCACATAATTATTGCACATGCATGAATGGTCACATAATTTTATATAACAATAAAAAAGAACCAATTTAGTTTTATATATAACAATAAAAAAATACAACTTCGTGGTTCAAGACGATCTGGATTAAATACAAAAATAACAGTATTCATATCTGAAAAGAAATGATTTTAAAAAAACATATATTTTTTTTATGATCTATCAGATTTTATGATTTTAATCAAATTTTTTGCCATCAGATATTTTTAAAACCATAATAAAAACCATTCAAACTAAAATAAAGAATGATTGTTAATAGTTTATTTTTGAAATTTAACATGTAAAAACTAAAATCCATGGCTAAGAGCTGAAATTCAAATAGATTTGTTTGAAACTGATTGTTTGAATAATTGATCTTATAAAAGCTTAACCAATTTGATAATTTGTTTTAAATGACCGCACTCCCGTCTAACAATGTAGTGTTAAAATAAATATTACTAAAATCACAAATAAAGAAATTAAAAAAGTCTCAATTTAATTCAAACATGTTTAAATATTGGGTTAGATTGGGTTCAATTTGTACAAGTTGCACCCCAATTTGATGGGAGGAATGGGTGGAGAGGGAGGTGAAGAAGAGGAGGGATATGAACTATTGGTTTCAGTCTCTCTCCACTGTTTGCGCGCCGCGTGCCTTCTATTTATTTATCTATATTACTATATAAAAGTCTCTTAAACCAAAAACCTGTCGTTTGACCTTTTTGCCCTTGTCAATCCATTCAATTCCATTACAGCCCATTCACACCACTTTAATCACAACCATTTTTTCCATTTTAACCCTGCATTTCTATCCAATTCCATTAAAATTCATTTACATCAATTTAATCTCATTCATAGATATTATAATACATACATTTTATCATGTAACATATTTATTAACTTATTCCATTTTAACCCTGCATTTCTATTCAATTCCATGAAAATCCATTTACATTGATTTAATCTCATTCATAGATATTATAATACATACATTTTATCATGTAACATATTTATTCATTGATTATTAAATTTGGTTATCATAATATTATTAGGATACCCCTACATTTCTGTTCAATTCAATGAAAATCTATTTACAACATTTTAATGTCATTATATTTTATTCCATTTTAACCCTGCATTTCTATCCAATTCCATTAAAATTCATTTACAACATTTTAATGTCATTTATATTTTATTCCATTTTAACCCTGCATTTCTATCCAATTCCATTAAAATCCATTTACATCAATTTAATCTCATTCATAGATATTATAATACATACATTTTATCATGTAACATATTTATTAACTTATTCCATTTTAACCCTGCATTTCTATTCAATTCCATGAAAATCCATTTACATTGATTTAATCTCATTCATAGATATTATAATACATACATTTTATCATGTAACATATTTATTAATTTATTATTAAATTTGGTTATCATAATATTATTAGGATACCCCTACATTTTGTTCAATTCAATGAAAATCTATTTACAACATTTTAATCTCATTTATATTTTATTTTAATATATACATTTTATCATATAACAGATTGATTAACTTATAATTAAATTTAGTTATCATAATATTATTAGGATAAGAGGATGCTTATAAAATAAAATTATATTCAGGATATTCCCGTTTTAGTCTCTTGTAAACTTAACAATAAATTTATTCTAATGCATACATTTCATCATATCTTTTATATATATATATATCATAAAATCATGTTAATAATTTATATAAATTATATGTATTTAAAAATTCTATTCAATCCCCATGAAAATCCATTCATATCATTGTCATCTCATTCATAATTTATTTCACTACACACATTTCATCATATCATGCATGACATATTAAAATTTTAAGCTTTACATTTCATCAAATTTATGTGATGACTAATATAAATATATCATAAAATGATATTTATAATTTACATCAATTATGATAAAATTATATTAATTATATTAATATAGTTAAATTTCAATATCATAATATTACAAGGATAAAGGGATTCTTATAAAATGAAAGTGTTTTGAATATTTTAATATATGCTGACTAAAATTATATTAATATATTTATTAATTAATAATTATATTTGAATATTGTAATATTATGAGGATATAAAGGGATGCTCAATATTATAATATATTTTATACTCTATTTTTATTATGAAATTTATGTTGTAACATATCTATGAAAAAATTTCAAATAAAACATATGAGCATCGCCTATTCAAATAAAACATATGATGCATGGCATTTGTGTTCAATTATTTTACACTTAAATTTTTATTAATTATTACACATTTAGTATTCATTGCACTTAAAGGAATGCCATTTATTGGCCACAATTCCTGATTTATTTTCAATGATACTTAATGCTATTTATTGTGTATATATATGTGTTTTAAAACCACTACTTATATGCACAAGCAAAAGCAAGACCATTAAAAATTGACAACGAAATTTCATATACATGTGGTTTTCAGTAGACCACACTTCAATTTCCCTCTCACAAACTACCACCTTCATCATTCATCCCCTCTCCTTTCAATCCCTTCATCATCTACGAGAGATGTTGGCTAATGCTCTTCCACAAACCGCCACATTTATTCACGCGCCATTAAATATTCATTCATTCCCATCACCATTCCTTTGGATAAATGAATCTATCATTTTTTTTTCTTCTTTCTCTCAAATTTTTTTCTGACCTTAGGAAGTTGGGTTCGTCTTTGGTATATATCATGCTTAATTTGTTTCATTTAATCCATTTTATGTTACAATTATACTGAATAAGTTGTTTTTTTTTCTTTGGTTCCTCTTTTCTAAAAAAAATTGCCCTGTTTCTATGTTTCTGCTGTTAAAAGAAAATTTTCTTAAATAAGTAATTTATTTTTCTTTAACAGATTCATTATATCTTTGATTCTCTATTCTGGTTGGAAGTAACACAACAATGGATCTGGTATTTATTCATAGATTTTTTGCAATATAATTTCATTATGATATTTTCATTATCATAATAGAATACTTTTTTTTCTATCTGATCTAATCATCAGAATATTATGATGTCCGAATTTAATTAACTATTTGAGTTAGAGAAGAAGATATATGAGTCATGTTGATTGATTTTTTGTTCTTTCAAGGGGTTATTTGATTGTTGAATAATTTGGCACATATAAATTAATAATTCATCATGAATTCATTATTTATTGCTCTTCTGAAAGGTTTTGGCTTGTGAACTTTTTATGCAGTGTCCATCATTGGAACGTGAAGGTGGTGTTCATTTTTCTTTTTTGAAACGGGTATGTTTTTTAGATTGTTTGATTACTCAGTTGTTTTTTTCCTATCATTTATTTGGAATATGAAATTTTATGATTTGTTTACTTAAAAATCTCAGTTTTCATTTCACAGAGGCATTTGTGGAGTTTAATACATCTTTAGGTGGCCTATATCACGATCTTCAATATATAAATGATTGATTCTAGGGATAGGATTTGGGGTTCATGATATTAGTCATTTTTTCAGATAGGCCCCCCTTCCCCTTTTTTTTTTTTTACAGATTTGGGGTTCATGTGATGATGAGACATAGATCTTTGGATCTTTTGATAAATGAATTTTTCTATCAGAAATTTTTTCCTCAATTTAGCTCTTCATAATATAGGATGTGTAGTTGTCTTCACAATTTTTAAATAGTTTTTTTTCTTCTGAATCTATTATAATTGAATTCTATAGATTTTATGATCTATATATATAAAAGATACGATGCTATCTATTTAAAGTTTAGTTAATTTTAAATATGAATTTATTCAACTTCAGTTATTTTTTTCGTTTGCATGATACATATAAATTTAATTTTTTTTAAAAAAATTATTATTATGATTGAATTCTATATATTTTAGGATCTGTATAAAAGATACGATGATATCTATTTAAATTTTAGTTAATTTTCAATATGTATTTATCCATCTTCATTTTTTTTCTGTTTGCATGGTACATAGAAATTTTCATGTTATTCATATCTAGAAATCACCAAATAATAAATTCCATAGATTTTATGGATTTTAGGATATGTGTAAGTAATGTGATGATATCTATTTAAATTTTTAAATTTTTTATAATGAATTCATCTGTATTATCAATATTTCTTATTTTATTTGCATAGTTCAAAAATACTTTTATGTTAAATATTTATATTCCTTTGATTTGATTTATAAACCTCCATTATCATGATAATATTCTGATATCCCTGCTTGCTTATAAGATAAAAATTAATCTAATTAAAGTTGGCAGATATAAAATAATGATATACATGTATTTACATAAATTTATTTTAATTATATTATCATGATATTACATTTATCATATTTTAAGAATCCAACATGTAATGGTTAAATTTAGAATCGGACAATATTACCATTATCATTTTTTAATATCCAATATGTAAGGGTTAAGATTAGAATAGGATTGGATTTCAGTTTATTTAAAATATAAATAGGATTTATTTCTTAGCTTCTTTTGAATATCATTTTACACGTATATTTTCCTTATCAAAATAGAGAGAGATTATTTTTTTCTTATAGATAATATCTTGGATCTGAATATAATGATAATGTTTTGGTCAATGTAATATTTCGTTTGTGTATATAAATATTTTTACTCTTTGATTTTATAAGCATCCCCTTATTATGATAATAATATGATCAGGGTTTATTTTCAGGTCCAATAATATTTTATCCTAATTAAAGTTGGTACATATAAAAATATTATTATACATATCATTTATAGAAATCTACTTTAATGTATTATCATGTTTTTCAATCGTGCACTATTCAAAATGAAAAACTATAGTTCACTCCGATGTTTTTTATCATGTTTTTTTCTTTAAAAATACATCTCTATGGAAAGTGTCCTCCAACATACTTCACGAATCACGCCATTCAACATTACATATCTACATCTAAATAATTACCTAGAAGAAGCTTCACTTTAATGGGGAATTCATTTATCTTGCCCTTCTGCACATACAAGCATGAGCTCTATCCCTTCTATCGAACTTCCTCGTGAATTCCTTTATTAAAGATTACTTTGCATGCTGAAATACAAGTGACATTTATCCTATAAAGTTGATAGTAGGCTTACTCTATATATTTGTAGGAAATGACTAGAATGAATAAAAGTGGCCTACATATTATTATTATTTTCAAATGTGTAATGTTCTTCCTATCAAATAAAAGATTAAGATGTATCTGAGTTTACAAATCGGGGTAAACCAAATTCAATAATTCCATTGAACTAAATGTCATTCTTCATCACACTATCTAAAGCACCTTCCAATACCAAAAAAAGAAAAAAGAAAATCAGCTTCCTATTTATACAAAAAAAAAATTCTTATGATAACAAATCTACCGATAAGGATGATAACATTTAAGGCATAATTATCATTCCTTTATAAGGATAAGGATGACGTTACAAATTAGCATGAAATGTTTAATATAACAATAGTATTTCAATTTATTCATGTGAAGCTATACAGTTGCATTGAACACTAATAATTTAACAAGTTTGATTTCATTTTTAAATCTGTGTTAAATTTCAATTTTTTTTTAAAAAAATTCGATCATATTGGGATGTCTTGTACTTAACGGGTTGTAAACATTGTAAAGTGAATAAATAAGATATTTTGATTTTCTTATGATATTTATTATACTTTCAGTTATTTATGACTTTATCTTCTTATGTTCTTATTGTGGTGCATTATCATCGGCTTCTTATCGGGCTACATCATATTCTACTTCTAGATCACCTTTCAACCAAAATAAGTAAGTTACCAACATCCCTGAATATGTTATATAAAAAAATTAAATTAATTCCATATACTGCCTTTTATTCAAGTATTGGAAGATTTTGTTACATAACATCCAACGTAATGGATAGGAGCCCTAATAATTAACTTTGCTTCCTCAAATTGAAAGTGTTTATGTTTATTGTTGTATTTAAATAATTTATTTATTTATTGTACATGTAAGTGTCATGCAAAATATATATTCTTACTACGGTACTATAGAAAATTAAAGATACATTAATTTACAGATAATGATAAATGTAGTTTAGTTTTATAATAATTTGTTTTTGCAAAGAGATCTGGATGGTCAAGTTAATGATCTAACAGTTTTAAGTATGAAAATTGTCTAACGGGGTCTCAATGCTCTATCTTATTCTATTTTTCATGTCAGATTACAGGAGGAAACAATCCTCAAAAAAAAAAAATTATAAAAAAAAAAATATGGATCATCTTATCTAGATCCTGTCATAATAATCATAAAATGGGCATGGACGCATGGTTTTAAAAAAGAATGACGGGTTTATTTGAGCCTTCAAATAGATCGTGTGTGTGTGTAGTTTAACTAAATATAAGGTATGTATGACATATTTTTACGTATATACGATGGAATGATATTTTATCTATCAAACTTTATTTTGTGATTTGGATAAATGAAAAAAATAATAAAATAAAATATTGTTAGGTTAGATTGTTATTGGTTATCATTTTTTTTTTGTGTTCAAAAAAGGTAAACTTCATTTATAGGTTAGATAAGTTCATTTTTTACAAATTTTTTTTTATGACACAAATATTAATTGTTCATCGCTTGAATTATTTCAGTAACTTAATATTGTGTCATTTATCATCAATCAAATATTTGTAAAAAGAGAACATATCTGCAAGGTCAAAATTGTCGAGTCAACATTGAGGTATTTAATTGTCTTTTAAAAAATTAATGATGTTAGTTATCTCAAAGTGATGCATTATCAAACTTTTTTTTAATTGAGTAATATAATGCTTTAATTATATATGCAATTGATTTGATTTTCTTATTCTTCATACATTAGTTAAAAAATATATTAATATGTCCATTGTCTTCTGCTTTCTTTTTACAAGAATGATCTTATAGACTAGGTTTCTCGGCTAACAACTGTGTTATTTTTTTCTTTTCATGTCTCATGTTTTTGTTATTTTTATTTTTTGGATGGTGGAACATTATAATATTTTAAATGTTGCATGAGGATTTTTAACTTATTAGAACATTGTAAAATTTAGATTGGTTGTAGGACGTTTAATTTCTTGCATGAGAATATAAATTTTATTTTATTTTATATAATTTTCTTTTTATTACATATATGACATTATTATAAGAATATATGAATATGTGTACCAATAATTTTAAGAATAATTTTATTATCCTTAAATAGATACATGACATGAACTGCTTAGAAGACAATTACTAGGGACAAGATTACTAGAGTATATAGATAAGTATGCTGGATGACAAATTAAGAAAAACATCACATCTTCACATAATAAATCAAAATCATGTTTGTTTGTGGAGCATTCATGAACGATCATATGATAAAAAGTTAATTGTTTTTTTCATGTTTGACACAATTATTTATATCATTTGATTGGGTAAAATATAGACATTAAAATCCTTACATTTGGAGTTAATATTATGAAAATGTTATTGTAACTAAATTTTTTAACATTATTATTAATCAAAACATATATTACATATTATCTATGTGCATTTGCACATGCACAACAACTAGTTATTTTAAAATTGCAGTGGCCTTTGCTATTGGTCTCAGTCTCTCATCATGCCAATGTATTGTCTATCGGCGCATAGTGTAGAATGCCTCTGCTCATTTATTGCACTAGAAGACCATGCCTCCTAATGAAGAGTCACACACCAACCCAAGGGGCGTTATTATACTCAATTTTATTCTCAGTTCAGAATATAGTCTTATATATTTTATTAGAAATTCAGTGAAATATATACCTCATTAAATATTTTATTATAAGTTCATTCAACTCGAAATGGAACTATGATCTTTATTATTTTTAAAAAAACATATGTGTTCTAAGTTTGATTGTTAAAATAACTGAGTCTAACATTTTTCACCAATCCTTTTGAGAGAAAGACATATATTTTGTTAGAATAAGGAATTGAAAAGAATGAACTAAAATATTATAAGAGATTGTACGTAATATTTATAGTACAAAAAAAACCGACTAAATCTCTCTTTACCTCTAATATATCTTACACATATGGGAGAAATCCATATAACCCCTTACAAACATGTGAAAATTCATATAACCCCTTGCATTCTCTTTAAATCCACATAACCTCCTATAAACATACACAAAATGTAAAATTAGCCCATGGGTTAAATTAACCCTGACAGAATCAAAATATTTAAAGAATATTATGTTATCGAGATGTTTGCATTTCAAAATAATGTTAATAAGCCTCTGTATTTATGGATTAAAGCAAATACCCCTGTCAATTACATTTATATCCTTCCCTTTTATAAATATGTCTTCTTCTTCTTCTCTGCTCCCAAGTCCTGCCTACCGAATGACTTCTTCCATGCCGATCGTTGGGGATGCCGACCATTAGGATTCCAACTGTTGACGACCATCTTCAGACTGTTGAAGGCCCCCTCCATGTGAACATTTCCTACTCTCCTATCTCTTTAAATACTCATCCACCACCCTATTTGGGTTTCAGTTTTTTTTTAAAATAAACTGTCATTTGTTTGCTATAACTCTGTTCATTCTCACAATATATCCCTACCTGGTCCGTTGATCCCCAAAATCAATTGTATGTCTGAAATGATGAGGTTCTTCTTCTTATGCAATTGACATGTTTGATAAAATGCACGAACCAATCTTTTTTTTTTTATGCATCCAAGCATATTAAGTGTTTTCTAAAGGTTGGAATTGGTGTGGAGTGGCTGGGATTGTATGGAACTGGTGTGGAGTGGTTGGAATTGGAAAATTAGGATTTGATTGGATGCCTAGGACTGGCTGAAACTGAACACACTGCACAGGGTACTACCTGGATTGCATGGAAGTGGTATGGAATTCAATGCTTGGGACTGGTTGGACTGGCTGGATCTGACCACACTGCCTGGAATTGCTGGAGCTAGCAAGTACTAGCCTTTGCAAGCTCTGGTCTGCATACACTTGATGAAATTGGCCTAGAAGTGGTCGGGAATTGCATGGACTGCCTGGAAGTGATCTGGAACTGTATGGACTGCTTGAAAGTTGGAATTGCCCTGGAAATGAAACTGCATTGGCTGAAACTGAACACACTACATGGAACTGAAACTGGAAATGAAACTGAACGTAACACACTGCCTGGATTGAAACCTGTCTGGAACTGGAAAAAAAAGAAGCTGAAACAGTACATAACACACATGCATAGTACTGAAAAACTGAAAAATGCCTGGAATTGAAACCACAAACATTCATTGCATTTGACACAAACACTGCAGAAACTGAAAAATGCCAGGTACTGAAACCACAAACACAACACATTTGACATTGGATTCACCACATACATTCATCAACCACTACTGAACATTCAAATTGAAGTCTTAAAAACTGCAATATGCATTACATATATCATTTTTAAGTCTTAAAAAGTGGAATTACTGAAATTACACATAACAAATTTCACATTGGATTCATTGCATAAACCGCTAGACATTTGCATGTCTTGAAATATTGAAAATTGCATTGTCTTGACATCTGGATAACTACACAGTCTTGAAAACTTGAAAAATGCAAATACTTCATTTTCTTGAAAGTTGAATTGCACACAAATTTCAGATGTCATTTAATAATTTTTATTATGTCCATGACATGTTGACAATAATAGGAAATAAGCCATCCATTGACCCCACAACCTTCTGAATCACCTCGGCCGAGCGCCAAATCAGGGGTAGACATCGAAAAAAGAAATTCTTGTTGTTCCCCTTCGGGCATCTCAACTCCTAATGCCAAGGAGCATATTTGGAACTTCAAATTCCCCTGCTACAGCTGAAGGTCTTTCTGGTTTAGGAGATATCCCGCGTCCACCACCCGACATGGACCACCCGCCTATGTCAGGTTCGATATTTCCATCGCTATATCCAGGGAGATGCATGTGTCGATGCGCTCGGGTTGGGTGCACTTACACGTGCGAACGATGAGATCGGAGTGGGGGGTGGAGTGCGGGACGATTGATAGGAGGAGGAGGAGGGCAAGGCCCAAAGATGAGCGACGCTTGTGGATTGCGATTTTGGGGGAGGAGAATGTTATTAGGGTTAGGTTGGTTAGTGGTGGATTGGGGGAGAGGGGCATTACTGTAACTTTACACATATGGTTAAACTCAGGTTAAAAAGAGATTTACTTAACTTACAGAAGGGGTTATTTGCATTTTATGTATGTTTACAGGGGGTATTTGGATTTAGAGAGAATGCAAGAGGTTATATGAATTTTCATATGTTTGTAGAGGATTATATGGATGTCTCCCTACATATATATATATATATATATATATATATATAACACACACTTTAATGCACCACGCCACCACCGATCGGATGGAGACAAACATTTGGCCTAGACATACACTTTAACGCCAAAGAAGATTACTGCGAGACGCTTTAAATGAACAAATTGCAGATAGACTCCTCAATCCCTCTTATTTATAAGTAGGTCCCTGAAAAATCGATCACTTCTTCCTATTTTGTGGTTATCTGCTGATAGTCCCCCAGGTCCATCATATTTATTACCAGATCCCTGACAACTCTTTTTCGGGGATATTTGAAGTTCCACCCTCGGTTTGTACTAGTTTCACTACTAAACCCACATCTATGTTACAAATAAATCACTCACCCAGATTTTAAGATTTATAACAAAGTTCCTGGTCTCAAAACATGACTCATCGAACTTCAATTTTTTTTAGACAATTGAAATACCTTTGAAATTATAAAATAAATATTTTAATGTCATCATTTGAGTCCATAAAGTTATTTATGGCAAGTCTCTACGATGGTTTTGGTTTTGGTTTTGGTTTTCATTTTCATATTTACATTTACATTAATAATCATAAAACTAACTATTTCATGAATTTTCAGAAATTCTTTTTTATTTCACACGCCAAGATACTTTAATGAATGCATCAGTAATTCAACATTGTATTGTATGGTTTCTGTCATCAGAGAACAAAATTGTAGATACTCAAGTAAAAATAGTTAATTATAAATACATGATACGAAAGAGAATTCATTTTTATCATATTTATTTGTTGTCAAATAACAGGATTTGGGGGTACCAAAATAATTAGTTAATATTAAATATAATTTGTAAAATGAAAACAAAGTTATGAAAAATCTTATCAAAGCGATTATAATATATTAACTAACTTGTTTGGAGGAATCGAGCTTCAAAAGAGAGGAGGAAATGGACTCTAAAACGAGAGTATGTAAGAATGAAATTGTTTATATAAATTGATTAAAAAGAAAGTTGTATGTAACGTGCTTTTACAGTGTGAGAGTTAATTCAGTGTCAAGACTTATGTGTTTTTAAGGAAAATGTTTCGACTCATTATCATATTCAGTCCCAGATACATTCCACACTCTTTTTTGTTTTATTTTATTTTTTAAAAAATAAGACATATAACCCAATAAAATTTATAGGCTCATTTATTGTATGTATTTTTTTTAAAAAAATCAATGATTTATATGGTTCATTACAATGAGTGCATATGAAAAGTTTATTAGTTTATCATGTTTATCTGTTCATTGTTGTTTTGTTTAATATTTTATTTTGAATGGTTAACAATGATCATCTGTTCCATTCATTTTTAATTATTAAAAAATTTATGTTTGTTCAATTATTTTTCTTGGTGTTATTTGATCAAATGATTGACTCTTTTACATGTAATCTTGTTGGATGACAACTTAATATTAATCTAATGTTCTTACAATGGCTCACAATTTTTGGTCCGGCAATGTTCATCATATTCTTATCAGGTTACTGCTATTTTTATGTTGAGAAGTTAATATTACTTATTCATGTTTGTTGTTATGCGCATTGCGCGTGCCCTTGACTAATATTTATTTATTTTTTGGATTAAAGGCTACAAGTCTCTACACAATATATGACAATGGGTCTATAGGAGGACTACAACATACGGGGTTGTTGCCCATGAAATCAATCCCAGCCAGACTGTGTGACCACTTTTTTCTTGTAAAAAAAAGACAAGGTTCGAATCTTTATCTTAAAAAAAAAGGTGTGTGTCCCTTTATCAAGCGACCAAAGCCTTGCAAAATCACTTTTATCCCTTTCTGACACAAACCTCCTCATCTCTCCCAGCACATCCCGTGCCTCACCATATCACAAAAAAAGTTACTTTTTCTTGTTTGCATCTTCTTTTTATTTATTTTAGGACTACCATATCATCTCACTTTAATGATTCTTTATGAATGCATGATTATTATTTTTACTAAATAATTATTAATCTTGTCTTAAATATAAAAAAATCAGAATATTATAATTGTTATTATATATTATCATTGTTGGTGATAAAAATATTTTTTGGTATACGGGCCCCAAATAAAATAGAATAAGATCATCTCTAGTTCTTACTCAAACATTTATTTAAATACCATTAAAATTTTAAATAAAAGTTTCATTAGATATGATGTGTCTCTAACCATTACTTTGTGCTTTACTTAAATGTTTTATAAAATATAGAGTTAAAAATAAATAGCAATTGAAAATTTAGATAAATGTTTGAGTTTCATTTAATTTGATTTGTGTAAAAATTTAAGTAAAAATTTGATTTGATATGACATATACATGATTTGAAATCCAGAATTTTAACTGATTTTTACTCAAATTATATATATTTTAAGTATTAGAATGAAAATGATTTGAATAATAGTTGTTTTTGTATAATAGTTGTTGTAGATAATTTATTACACTTCATCAATACATTAATGGAACATTAAAAATTTGAGACTCATTTTACTGGAAAAATTGCTTTATCAATCAATGAAGAGGTGAATACCAAAAAAAATATCAAAGAAGAGGTGGGTGATAAATGTGTTAGAAAAAGAATCATAAAAAGTGTGAAAACACCAATAAAAATGTGTCAGAAAAATAAAAATAAAAATGTGTCATAAATACTGCTGGTGTGAATCATAAAAAATGTGTCAGAAAAAAAAAACATCATCAATAGATGTTGGGCAATAAATGTGAAACATCAATAAAAAACCACGTTGAGTCATGACCGTCCGATTAAAATAGGGATGACATGGCAGTCCCTAATTGAAAGACAAACAAATCCACTAAGGGAAAAGTAGAGGTGGTAAATTCAAAACAGGGGGTGGGGTAGTGATTTTTTGGAGGGTTATATAAGAGGGGTTTGAGTGTATCATTTTCATTTTGTAGAGTTTTCTTTAGTGGGTGAAAACAAAAGAAGTGTGAGAGGAAGGTTTGAGATTTTGTTTTTTTTTCTTTCTTTCCATTCTCTTTTTCACATCTCTCTCTCTCTCTCTCTCTTCCTCCCTCATATTCCAACCCTCTTTAAACACCAGTGCATCCAACCTCCTCAGAGCATCTCCAACCATGCTTCTTACCCACAAATCCCATTACAATTTCAATCGGCCGGTCTCATTGAACCATTGAAAAGAAAAAAAGAATGAAAAACCTATTATATGTAAAATGGAACCCTCTCTGTACACCATCCTCCCCGTTGTTGCTGCCGTTAGCGTTGTCTTCGTTGTCACTGCCCCCATCGTTGCTGTCCTCGCCGTCGTTGCCAATGCAATTCCACAGCCGTGGACCTATTTTGTACGCCGCCGCCGTCCTCATTGTCATTGCTGTCATCCCCGCCGCCACCGTCGTTTCCACCGTCACTGCCACCGCTGACCTCCCCGTCGCTTGCCACTGCCGCCCTCTCTGTCGCCATTGTCGTCTCCCATCTTCAGATCCAACAGGGGACGTTGAACCAGCCGCGGATATCGATAGGAGAGATAACATAACAAAGCAGCGATTGCTAAGAAAATGACCGTAACTACTGTAACGATTACCTTCACATTCAGTGGGGCGCTCATTGAAATCGGGTGCCGATCCTTGAGCCCTTGATAGAAAAAATTTGGGCCTACTAAGAAGCGAGACCTCCGAGTAACGTCGAGGTCTTTTGACCAAAATTCCGGGTCACGATGTACTCGAGGAAGGAGGCGATCAAAGCCGCCAAATGGATAGAGGAAATCAAGAAGGCGAGTGCCAAACTGCCATCGTACTTGCAATACTCTACGCTGACTTATAGAACCGGTCGAGAAAGGGTTGCATCACGATAACAGCACCAGAGATGTTGGTGTTATAGCCCATGATCAAACTTCCAACGAGGGGTATGAGAGATGAAGAAGACTAACAACTTCATTATGAGTGTCTCACCTGAAAGAAAAGAAAATAAATTCTCAGTGTCTTGTAAGCTTAATGGTATTCACAATATTCTATATTTCAATTGAAGCAAAATAAATAAATCTGGATATATATCAGCACAACATCGTTATGCAAAAGCTGCTGCACACAGTGGACAGAGAATAAAAAACAATCAAAACAAGATTGAAACAACTTTTTTGCAATATGAAATATATTGGGTGACTTTCTTCCTGTACCATGATAGAGAGAACAATCATTTTAGCTCCTCGAAAAAGATGAGCCGCGGAATCATTCATGAACATCATACGAGAAAAATCAGATATAAAGAACATGGCATGCGGCTTGAATTTTGCAAATTATACACAGTTATCATCTTCAAGGATGGCAAGATTAACACTCATTAAATCTTCTGGAGTCCATAAGCTTGCAATATGTGACAATGCTACTGCATTTTATCATAACATTCATGTGCTCATGTATCATGACATCCATAAAGAGCATAGTTTCATGCAAAAAACCAGATCCAGATCGAATAGTTTGAAATATTGTTATTTGATTTTTTTAATTTTCAAGGATCATGAAATCATTTAAATCATTATGTCATCTAAAATAATTGTTTATTGACTACATGCTAGAAAAGATAGTCATCTAATTAAACCATAGGTAAACATATCACCATGACTCACATGGATGCAAATAACATTTTTTTCAATTAGCAATTTCTGAAAGTTGATACACACTGGTATATAGAAAATGCTCTGACACCCCCCCTTAGAAAAAAAATTGTATTATTTTCAGACATAAAAAAGGAATAATATTAGATAGAGGAGGATTAAATGTCATGTGTGACTAACATTGTAGTGCCCTTAGTTTAAATATCAGATGCAATCCTCAGGTCCTTTCTTAGAGTTTTGATTTAAAATGACTATGGAATAGATTCATATGCGCTCTTTTGCGATGTATATCATCGTGGATGATTCGGATTTGGATTTATGGAGGAAAAAAAAAAGTGATTCAGCTTAATCATAGCACTGATTGTTTAGCTTGCCATTTCATCTCATGCTACTTTGTAAAGTAACAACTCACATAAACAACAAGAAGCATCTTAGCTTCTTGATGTTCTCTAAATTATTTTAGAAGAATGCAAACACTTATACATAACACCAAGAAGTTACTACTGACTTAAAGTTCAACACTTCATACAATGTCATCTATTACATATAATGTAAATATTTTGCTCCAAATCATGCAATTAAGTAGGACATGATGTGTGTAATTAAATCTATATAGACCGTCTATTATATATATTAATTTATGGTGGGCCTTAAAATATTTTATACAATTAATCAATTAAACCAAGTCTATATATGGTTAATGGAGATTGAAATTATTGTTCGATTTAATTAAATCCGACGTGTTTCTTTAGTTATAAATAGTAATAAATTAATAAAATCATAGATTGATTATAAAATATAACAATTTTAATAAATCATATACATTGGCAGTCGCATACTTGTACCAAATATTCCTATCTTTGCTAGACATTACTTCATTTATAGTGTTTATATGTGTTATGTATTTGCATGTAATTTATAATAAGTCCGTTATAAAAATATGTGAATACGTCGTGTATTTTATAGTTAAATACACCGGCTAATTGTATAAATTACTTACAAGATGTACACAACTAACCTAATAAGTTAGTATTATTTGACAAAATGGACAAGATCATAAGCTTTTGAAATGACCGTACCAAATCAAATAATCCTCTAAAATTAATGAACCTCTGAACCTGCTAACATCAATAATCTGATTCACACAATGACAGAACATGAAGTCGGGTATAGATGAATAATTAGCCTGAACAATGAAAAGCCCCAATTACATCACTTTAACATATATACTCATTTCATAATGAAACACATGTATCAACACATCCACATCACCTATAAACAAGTCTAAAAAAGACACTCCTGGATAACAAACATCAACAATCAAATATAGTACATGTTTGTTAAAACTTATAAGTTGTAGATTATAGTTTTTAGCTTAAAATAAGCAGTTGTTGCATGTTTGTTCAAACTTATTGAAACTTATTTAAGCTAAAAACAACTTAAAAAAGTCATAATCTCTAAGTTGGGTTAGAGGTGCTTTTCGGATTATAACTTTTGGATTAATCTATACTTACTACTATATAAAAGCCTCTTAACCCAAAAAACTACCATTTGACCATTTTACCCCTATCATTCTATTCAATCCCATGACTATCCATTCACACCACATTAATCTCACTCATATGACCATTTTACTCCTACCAATTTATTTAATCTCATGACAATTCATTCATATCATTTTAATCTCATTCATAATATATTCCAATACATACACTTCATCAAATCTTTTATATATATATCATAAAATCATATTCATAGTTTAGTTAAATTATATGTATTTGAAATTTTTTATATACACCAACTGAAATTAGATTAATATATTTATTAACTAATAATTAAAATCGAATATCATGAAATTATCAGGAAAATTGGATGCTTATAAAATGAAATGAATTCAAGATATAATTCACTGTTAGAAAAATATTTTTTTACTCTATTTTTATTATAATCAGAATCATATAACATATCTATAAATAAATTCCTATTCATATTATGAGCTTAAAATTTTTTATAAAAAAATGGGGGTGCGTGTGTATCAAATCATAAATTTGAAATTCTTAAATAATAAATCACAACACACATAAAACACTAATACTAAGGTAGCATTTGGTAGGGGATTACAAAACTGATTTTATGTAAACGCTAAGTTTAAAATTGATTTTGTAGAAAGCTGCCTTCAATTGTAGCTTTTAGACACTGCTTGTCTAAAGTTACGAATGCAAAATTATTTGATTGCATGATTGCAGAACTAGTTTCTACAAACGCAAAAACTGTCCAATTGCATAACCAAATGTTGCCTATAAGAAATTACCAAAAAGATTTAATTTAGATTTAATTTTAAATTTAAAAATAAGATATATATATATATATATATAAATATTAAGGTTTAAGTAAATGATTAAGAAGAAATATGACTTAAATATATATCTATATCTATGCTGTGTATAAAAATTTGGGTGGCACTATTTGAGCCTCTCTGATTTGTAAGTAAGCTCCCTTTAAATGGATTTTATTGTTAAAGATCCATTTAGATTTTTCTCATAAGTACGCCCCCTAATAAATAAGTTTACCTAATTTTTTTTTAATTTTTTTAATTAACATTCTTTCAATAAGATCTTGAGTATATTTAGGGTTTACTATTCTTTTTTTTTTGTTTAGGATTTTGAGGATTTGTGTGAATATCTGAAAAAACAATGTATTTTCATATTCTTTTTATATTTACATTAAATGTTTTTTATTAGAATATGTTAATTAGGGCACGTTTGGATGCAGTGATTATTTGTACGTGTTTTTTTGCACATGCAAATTTTACATTGCACGTGCAAGAAAATTTTGTACATTGTTTGCACATGTTTGTCTATTTTCATGTTGTGCTATCATTTACACATATGTTATTATTAATAGTTATTTGTCTCACATATGTAAAACTGTTTGTATATGTTCCAATTTATTATGTTAAAAGATAATATTATTATAAATAGATAAAATATTTTTTTTCAAATGATTATCAAATATATTATTTTCTTAAACCCCAAAAAATTTATGAAAAATATATTATATATAAAAATTCAGATTTAAATATTGCATATATTAGTTTTTTTAATTTATATACAAGTCAATGTGGTTAAAAAAGTTCTAATATAATAGAATATAAACAAAAATTAATCAGATTTCAACTAACAAATAATCCTACAAGTTTTTTTTTATATTTTATAAATAATAATTTTGTTGGATAATATCTATGATAGTTAGTTAAGATTTCTTGATATATTTTAATATAATAACATTTATATTTTCATGCCACATCAATATTATTATAAGTTATATAAATTTATAAAATATAATTATCTATTTTAATTCTTAAGGTAAAATTAGGAGATGAAATATTTGTTTTGGATAATATGGACTTTAATAAAAATTTAGAGGGTAAAAATATAAAATTGCTTTACATACACTTGAGAGGTGTGAAAATAAAATCTATTACAAATGAAACACATGGTTGGTTGGGAATTTGTTTGCTCTATTAATGGGGTAAATGAAAACCGTGATTTTATTTGTTACACTTTAAATGTCATAACCAAATAAAATATTATGTTTGACCATGTGCAAATGAAAACCCACCCCATTGGCACAGTATCCAAACATGCCATTAGAGTTTTGCAGGGGAGACGGCAGGGGTGGGAGAGAGGTTTTGATGTGAGAGGGGCTTGTTTATTCTTTACATATGAGATTAATAAATGAGGGGTGTGAATATTAAAAAGTTAAAATGTGAGGGGTTTACTTACAATTTAGAGGGTCTCAAATAGAACCACCCTAATACCCTGTTTGGTTGGGGAATAAAATGAGTATATATGTGGATAAGTAAGGAAAAGAAAAAAAAAGTGTTTGGATGAGTGGTATAACATGGTATAGGTATGCCAGAATAAACTACTATAAAATGGTATAGAGATTCTAACAAACCCATGAAATTAAAGTTATTCTAGGTTATTCCACACAAAGAATATGTGGGCCCACTGTCAAATCAACTGTCATCACCTCTAATAAATCACATGTCAAATCAACATCCAGGTATCGATTATTGTTCATTTTGCCCCATGCAAGGTTTGTGGGGTTCTGTACATCTATAGATTAAATACTTCAGATTTGTTTTTGTTGAAAAAAATTGTCATGGGTTTCATACATCCAGGTATCGGTTATTGTTCATTTTGCCATTGTTGGAAGGGCACGTCTATCCCCACACACCATTCCCCTATTATCACCAACCAAAATAATAAAATAAATTATTTAAATTAAATTTGAACATCACTATTCTCACCAATCATTCGACGGTCGATCTGTCAACCTTCCTTTACAAACTTCGACAGTCTCTCTGTCAACCTTCCTTTACAAACTTTGATAATAGCTCTGTCAACTTTCATTTACAACATTCGACAGTTGGTCTGTCGACCTGAGAGGGTGTGCTTGACCGTAGCAGTGTTGAACTGAATATTTTTTCAAATGAAGACTTTAGACACATTCGATCACATTTAACATTCAATGTACATCAAAATGTTAACACATTCGCGTTATATTCAATACTCACATTACAATCACCACATTTCAATAAAAACACTTGAACTAGAAGCAATAGTTAATTCTTTTAATCTCATTACATTTGCATACAAAGCTATTGAAGAAAATCAAAACACATTAATTTAATCTGCATGCTCTAATCTAAAACCAAAATCTCACATTAAATAAACATTTTTTAAAAACTATATTATCTTAAAATCTTCACATTTTTTAAACCATTCGACATTGCTAAGGTCGAAGGTCATAAAGGAAGGTTGACAGAGATTTTGTCGAATGTCGTAAAGGAAGGTTGACAGAGATTCTGTCGAATGTCGTAAAGGAATGTTGACAGAGAGACTGTCGAAGATTGTAAAGGAAGGTTGACAGATCGACCGTCGAATGGTTGGTGAGAATAGTGATGTTGAAATTAAATTTAAATATATATATTTTATGCTTTGGTTGTGTGAATAGTAAGTGGTTGGTGGGTGTAGACGTGCCCTTGTTGGAATGTGTTTTGACATGGCTAATGAATTGATTTCTGATTGATGTAGTCATTAGTAATTAGCAATTATGGCAGAGATTCCTGCATTGGATGCCTTAAAAAACCTTGAAACGTGATCCCGGCCCAGTAGTTTTTTTATGTTGGTAAGATCCATAGAATAAAATCAAAGTAATATGACCGAACAAAAGAAAACACACATTGTTTGCATATGCCATTAACCAATGTTCAAAAACCCAGAGCCAGCCAGTTCAAACAATGAAGACAATAACTGACCCAAAATTTAGAAATCATTCTTTCCATCGCTTGAATAGATCATTTTTTTTTTGAAAAAAAAATTGTAATCTAAAAAAATAGATTTTATGGTTTGTTATATAATATTTTTTAAACGCTTTTCATGTATTTTTTAATTAATGATTAATTGAAGAATAATATATCATTTATCATATATTCTTTTGGTATAAGGGCTTTAGAAAATCTATAAATTCACTAGCATAGTGCTTGAGGGATTTCTGATTAATGTCATAGTTATTTGTTTTGGGATCAGGCAGGCTTTTCAGTCAATGGAGTCATGATTTTGGCGTCCTTGTGGATTTCAAAGGCATACCTTGAGGTAATGTTCCATTTATGAAAGTGTGCTGCACGCATTCATGACAATATCTGGATTGGCCAACTGTTGTAGGGATAGGTTTCACAATGAATTTCACACTACATGTTGCATGAGAAACCTGAATTGCTTGGAATATCTATTGTACATACCCTAAAGTTCATCTCGTTTTTTAACATACTTAAATCACTTACAGTTCTCAAACTATGACATTTGAATACTTTTTATCTAGAAATGATCTTTGTGTAGAATTTAGTGGTTGTGGTTTGGGTTAAAAATGGAGTTTTGATTTATTTTTATTTTTTTGAGAGAGAAAATAATGATAAGGATATATGGAGAAAAAATTTCAAGATATTTTTTATGTGAATTGTTCAATGGTATTTTCGATTGTGAGCTCATGAAATGATTTTTTTTCCAGTTGTTCAAACTTTGGTTTAAGATGAAAAGATGTGATCTTCATTGATAATTTTTTTTATTTGTATGAGAGCTTGGTTAATGGGAGGGGTTCCAATTGGGGTTTCGACTAGGAAGAACAATGTTAAAGTGAATTGAGAATCTACAGATTTGGGAGCTTCATTGATGGGAGGGATTTCAATTTCTTCAGCTAAATATATGTGATTTATATGACATTAACAAGTCTGATATGGGATTTCTTCTTGGAAAATCTTTTTAGTTGGAGTTTAACTATCAAATGCTGCCTTCAGTTTATTTTGATTTTTGAGTTGGTGCAGATGTCTTTTTGAATATTCCTGTGATCACCCTATCATTTTTTCTTGTCATTTATCACATTATTCTTTACTATGTGTATTACAATATAAGTTTTCATTGCCACGAGGATATCTGTATCTTTGAATTCTGGGAGTTGTGTTTGAAACCCTTCTAGGAGTAAAAGACATTCCAAAATCATTTTTCAGGTTCATCTATTCACAAGTTCATCTAGTCCACTGTTTTATTAGGTATGTGTTGTGCTGTCTCATGAATCACATTTTCTTTGAATAACTTGTTTCGCAATGTTATTATGAGCAAAAATTTTATTTACTATTGACATGTTTGGACATTTTTTGGTGAATAGTTTTATTGTTTGTTGAAAGTTCACAACATTCAATTCCATTGGTCTTTATGTCATGTTGGTTTTGTCAATCTGCTTTTGTTTTTGTATTTCTGAAGCAATAGATGTGAATATCTATAAATGAATAGGGAAACGCAGAGAATGCTGAATTTTGATCCAATTTTTCCATATCAATGACATGGAGATGCATTCAGTTTTTAATTAGTTCATTGAATACAAACTTAAATAGGAAGAAGACATCTTTGGTTATGTTTAGTATGAGTAATGCTCAACATCTCATTTTATGCCTGCCATTGCCACTCATTTTCTGCATCCACACATTTTTTGCATTTCAGCCAATCAGTGAAATCGTTATATTCAATATCGAGATCCTATTGATTGAAAACACAAACTTGTTAAATCTTCAAGTGAAGAAAGTTGTGTTTAAGTTCCCAGTTAAATATGAATACATACATATCTCTAAGGACGAAAGCTTGTACTCTGTTTCTCTTTGACCTTGGAGTGCTTGTTCTACTTCATCTTTCCATGTTTTTATCTGAATAATCATACAAGAAATCAGAAGGTAAAATTCCATGGTCACTTTCTCAAGTATAATCTTGTGTTAGCTTTAGGTTCTATCATTGTTGAGGACAAAAGAAACCAACTAGCCTTCTCAATTAGCCTTCTCATAAAAAATAGAAACCAACTAGCCTTCTCAATTCCAGAATATTGAATTAGAATGTCATTTTTCAAGTTCAGGTTTGAGCAACAGGTATTTTAATTTGAATGCTTCAAACTGATAACAAAATCTGTGGTGAATCATAATCTTTCAAACTGATGGTATGATCAGTGGTGATGATAATGTTGATGTTTAATCATAATATTTAAGAATGTTGAATCAAATTTTTTTTTTCAAGTTTAGTTATGAGGCTTTGAGCAGCAGGTATGCTGAATCAGAATTTTTTTGGTCCATCATGAGGTTAGTGTAGTCATTATTTTGTTCAGACTACACAGCAACCACATCATTTGGGTTCAGGATTGAGCAACAACAGATTTTTTATGGTTCAGGTTTGATCAACAAGAAATTTTTAGTTTCCAGTGTTCAGTTCAGTAGCACAAGCAAGTTTAGTGCAATTTATTGATTTTGTTTGGATGGTTAAACATGATTTTCTTCATTCCTCACATTTGTCTTCTTTTTTTTTTTTTTGCAATTAGTGATGCTAAATATACTACATTCAAAAGTAAATAATGTATCCTTAATTATTTTTCCATACAAACCTAGACTTCTGTTACAAAATTTTTATTCTTCATTACAAGAAGCATGTACTTACAAGTTACAACCGCATTCTATTGCAGGGCATGAGGGGAGCAATACAAAATGAAACATTGTTGCAACTTGCAGTTCCAACCATCTTTGTATAGGTGAGGAGGCTCTTCCATGGCTTCACTAACTAATTTGCTTAAACCCCATATTTTGGCCTTTTAGATTACAGAAATGTTAAAATTTGTTTTCCGTCTTTATGTCAAACATGTACTTTTGATACTTATGAAGGGTAATAAAGATAATATATGTTCACTGGATAAGTTGATGGATGTACACAAGAATATAAAACTCAATAATGAATTAAATATTATAACTAAAGTGGAGATCAATCATTCAAGATTGGAAAGAGATATCTATAATCCATTGGCTTAGACCTGGGTGAAGCTAAAAAAATGTATAAGCACAGGACCAAAAGGATGGTCAATTTCTATTTAAATTCATACTTGCGTGTGTATAGATGTTTGTCTCCTAAATTTTACTTGATGTTTGCTGACTTATTGAATCAGTTAATTTTATTACATCCTATTCTAAACATTTGATGCAATGTTTATCACTCTCTTCACTGTCATAAGCATGACATTGTTATCATTAATCATTTTCTATATGGTATAGGCATTGGTGTAATTTGTATGATAAATTTTACTTGTATTCCTTTGGTTCACCTTCCATATTATATTCAAAGTCTGTTGTGGAAACTTTTCATTCCAAATTCTATTATATGTGATTATGTATGTAAAAGAGAATATGAGGGACTTAATGTCTGATTAAAAAAAAAACAACAATTCCCCCCCATCCCTTTTATTGGTGTGATATCTTTTTTTTCAAATATTGACAGCTGAAGGATTGAAGTATAAAAAAATTTACTTATCTTTCCGTCTACCATCTTTTCTTCTTCCATGTTCTTCCCTATTTTTTTCCCTTTTCTTCTCTAATCTTGACTTGCATAACAGATATAATGTGAAATATGAATTTTTAATTACAAGTGTTGAATGGTGGACATTCAGCTGTCCATGTACCTTACACTTATGGATGCACCATTATATTTCTCACCAGTCTGGTTAAAGTAGCCAACTTCCCTTTGACAAAAAATCAGGTGAATCACCTTAGTCCGTGTTGTCATGGTAATTATTGAAAATAGTATATTGTAATTCAAAGAAATCAACCACAAATAACATTGTTTTGAGATTTTGGAAGACTTAAGATTTGAACCTGATGGTGGTGCTGGGTGCTACCTGATGACCAGCACACACAATAAATACCTTGTGATAATTGTTGATAAACAATCGAGGGTACCACTATCTTGCACTCATCCTGAATAAGATACTTTCCAATTATTTCAACTATTTCTTCAGTAATTAGTTTATTCTTTAGTAGGTCAAATGAAGATTTGGAATGCAAATTATTCAGCCAAAAAGCAATTCAAGAACGATACAAAAGGCAAACAGGTTAACCACTTTCTCTTTTATGAGTTTTTTAAAATTCCATCTGATCACAACCTACCTAACGGGTCTAGACATCTATATTTGTTTAGTGCAATAGAATTTAAATTTAAGAAGTGATTATGTTAAATCAGTTGTTTTGTTCCGGACAACCTCATTTCTAGATTTGCTTTGTGCTAAAAATCTTGTCGAACATTAAAGTTAAATCACCCGTGTTTCTGTTTTATTTATGAACCATGTACAAAGAAGCTTCTTTATCCTTCATGATTTTTAAATAGTTTAAATATTATTCTTAGTTTAAATAAAGTTAAATAGTTTAGTCTTGTAAAATGTGGTTTTTAAATGTTATTCGAACTTTCTCTTACTTTCATCAATCCTTTTTTTTTTTTTGGTGAGCTATTTTAAAGTGTGAATGACTTTTAAGATGGGCGGTGCAGAGGATGCAAGGTCACCTGAATTATATCAAAGAGATCAATAAGAATCTCTGGAAGGAGATCAGGTAACTTCTCTGTTGTTTGTTTGTTTTTTTTTTTTTTTTTTTGAAAGAAGGTAGGCCAATTTTATATCCACTGAAAGTGTTATAGAATTGGTCTGAATACGCTTAGATGAGAAGTGGGGAAATGATACAAACTCAACTGAGGACCCAAGTGGGAAGCTCGGTCGGTGTTAGAAGAGAATGGAAAACACTGAGCGATCCCCACCGCGGCTACACGAGGAGTGCCGCCATGAGAAGGGCGCCCGGTTGCAAAGAGGGTCGGCCTGAGTAACTACTCGCATCTGAGTCTTCCCCCCACGTAACTCACACCCATTAGTCCCGCTAGGTGTCGCCCCCAATCTTGAATTAGGCCGAGTGCAAGATCCCAAATATTTTCGAAGTATACTCGCTGTCCCCGGAAGGTTGCATCGTTGCGTGTGCGCCATATCGCCCAGAACCCAGCGGGGATGAGTATGTTGAGAAACCTGGCCTGTAAGGTCCTTCCCCCTGATGGTGCTATAGAACGCATCGCCTCCCATAAATCCGGCAAAGATTGAAATCGGAAGTGATTGCTTGTGGCTGTGCTCAATTCTGCCCATAGTCTAATCGCAACCGGACAGGTCAGCAGGAGGTGCTCCACCGTCTCTGGTTCTCCCAAGCATAAGCCACACTCTGTCGGGTCGTTCGGTCTCCATTTGGCCCTGTAAACTTTTGTTAGCAGTCGGTTTTGGAGTACCAACCACACAAATATCTTTATTTTACATGGCATCCTCCAGCGCGACAGCACCGGCGTTTGTTCCTCCATCTCCTGGTTGCCTGGTTTGTCTTTCGACCACCAAACGTAGCCCACTTTGACAGTGTATCCCCTGGACGGGCTGTCAATCCACTCCAACTGGTCCGGTTGTCCGGGGGTGATCGACGTCTCCCCAAGGATCTCCAGCAAAGCCGCCAATTCCTGCACTTGTAGATCTGTTGTTTCTCTGTTGGTCTCTTTGTTTGGAATACATAGCAGCAACAACTGCTGATATTGCTGAATTGCGTTACAAACAGGCAGTCCTGGTGTAGAATTTGATGATTTGTTTCGACCAACTACAGGGTCTTGTGCAACCTTCTGTCAAGGTGGTCTGCCTCCGAAAGGTATTATTCTTTCACATAATTTCTGTGATAAAAAATCATAAACAGTTAGAAATAATGAACCAGAACTTTTGAGTGTTCATGACCCTCTTGTATCATTGCGACATGAAGATGAGATTTCGCAGCCAGTCATTTTACCCATGGTTCAAAATTTGAAACAAAATTGGACAAATATGGATGCTCCGCAGATGGATTTTCTTTGCTACTATAATATGGAGAAAACCTTTTTTGGTAACTGATGTTTTTTTAGTTGTTTTATGTTGACTTTAGGAGAAATTGAAAATACAGTGCTTGTATCTGTATATGTTGGGTTTTCTCTGTTGTCAATGTAAGAAGCATTACTCGTTTTTGTTGGTTGAATGCCATTTTTGGAAGATTTAATGTAGTTTGTTGTTATGTTTGGTTTTGTGCATTTCCAGAATTTCAATGAACTTGTGGGTGTATTTTTGGGTAGTTTGTGGTTTCTATGGCATTTTGATAGTTCCACGTTTTGGTTACAGATGGTTTTATAAATATGTTTTCCGGGGTGTAATGGGTATTTGTGGGCATTCTCATTAGGCCTAGTATATATATACACAGGCCTAGTATATATATACACACACATTTAACATACTTGAGGAGAGATGCCCAACTCGGCCTTTTGAGGAAGCCCACAGAACAGTCTGAGGACCCCCCCCCCCCCCCTCCCCTCAAGGACAATTGTCGAAGACTTGGTTAGGTGGGCAAAAATGTGTCTTTTGAGTCACTGTCATTAGTCTTTGAACAGAAGTCCCCAGTCTAAATTTCATGATCACGCGCTTACACGGTGACTGATACACATTTTTTTAAAAGGAATAAATAGTATAGTTATATTAGAATACGTGAGAATAAGTTAATATTGGTATCTCAAGTTTTTCATAGATTTTGTCCACCTAATTTTTTTTACTGGTATAAATAGAACCCACATGTCAAATCATATGTGATAACCTCTTATAAATTAAAATGGCTACATGTTAAATCAAATTTTTACATTTTATAAATCCATATATTCACATTTTCTTCATTTTTACCCACAACTTATTAATTATCAATTAAATAACAAAAAATTAATTACTATATTTTTCAATAATAATACTTAAAACACAATTAAATAGAAGACGATTTATTCCTCATCTATATTGAAATAATTTTCTATCTCAAAATAACTTATGCCGCTATTCAGGGGGGGGGGGGGGCTAAATGTATGTTTGCGAGACTGATTTTGATTTTTTTTAAAAAGAAAATAAAGATTTCTCTTGGAGGACAAGGGGTGGCAAGCTAGGTTTTTAACTTGCAAACTTTTATTTTATTTTTTTATTTTTAATAAGTTAGGTTAGTAAGTAGGGTTTGGATTAGACCTATCAACGGGTCACAGGTCGATTCAGGCTCTACTCAATTCTGATCCGATAAAAAACCTAAATACCTGACCCGAAGTACCTGACAATCAAAACAAGTCAGGTCTGGGTCCACCCTAACCGGATCCTATGGACCCGAAACTCGATTGACCCAACACCCATTATCGAACCCAACATTAATTTATAACTATAATCATTTAAAATTCTAAGCATCTAAAATTTTTATAACCTTTTTTACTTCACATAAAAAGCAGAATAATCCATACCGTATTTCAAATGTTCCATTGTAAAACATTAAAAATCAAAATAGTGAAGAATAATTAATAATACACTTGAATCTATTTATTCAAACTCACCATGTAAAATTAGAAATGGAAAAATTTAATCCACGAAAGTGTTTTTATCCACTACTCCAATGTGTAGTGCTTTCTTACTAAATGAAAATCCTTCTTACATTCTTCTCCTCCTGTACCTTCCATTTTTCAAACCATTTATTATCTTTCTCCAAGAAAGAAGGCAAGAGAAAAAAAAACAAATGAAACCATTGTAGGCCTTTAATAAGTTCCACGACCTCTCTAAGTCTGACCTCTCCTGGTCTGACATAATCCTGTTAGTGGGTTGATCCGACCCGACCTAAAAGATCTGAGGCCTGATATGAATCTGATATGAAGGACCCGACAATTTAACAGGTAGGGTCAGGATCCACTCCAACCCGACCCAACCCGACCGGTTGATAGGCTTCGTTTATATCCACTGTTTGTCTTTTTATATTCTTCCTGTGGAGGGCGAATTTCCTGCTATTCCCCCTCCTGGGCCGGATCCTGGTTAATCCGGGCTTTTGAGTTGGTTCCGGAGAGATGGTGTGGGCCTGAGCTTCCGACTTCGCCGATCCGGTTAGCCCTTCAGATCCTCCTCGCTGTTTGCAAGTCGAACAGCTCCTCGTCGGCTTCGGTCCTCAGGTACCTGCAACTCACACCAGTGTGGTGCCGGCTAACGCCCCTCCGACGCTCAAGTCAGTGATCCTCCTTTTTTTTCCTTGTTAGAAGAACCTTCGACCCAAAGAGGGAGAGAGAGAGAGAGAGTGGAGTGTATTGCGCATACCTTAGGAGGGAGGGGTAGCCTCCCTTTTATACTGGATTGGGGCGTGCCGATTGGGACCTCGGGGGTGTCCATAACGTGATATGATACCCCCTGTATGACCTACAGATTCGGGACACGTGGCGCCTAGGGATCATCATTCGCCTATAACGGTTTTCCTGACGCACTGTCCTTTAAGATGTCAGAGAATATTCTCTTTGATAACCGTCTTGCTCTTAGTGAAGGGGCTTATGTCCGACCTGCCGTTCAGTCATGAACACCATTGTGCCCTTTGATCGAGGTGAGCTGCGACAGTCTTGACCGCCCTCGTGGTTACGCGAATAATAGCTTCCGCACTCAACACGGGCAATCTCACCCGTGTTGAGCCGTAATCGGGCATATGTCCTGCCCGTCCTGACTCTCCTTTGTTTTTCTCATTTGCTCACATTTGGGCCTGTCAGGCCCATACGCTTTGCGGGCAGTGGTACCCCATCCTGGTGTTGCCCGATGGGCCCGAGCTCGTGGTTTGGCTTGTAGGCTCATCGGTTGAGAGATGGGCCCTGCTGTGTTTTGTTTCTTATTCTTTGTCCTGGTTAAATTCGCCTCCTACAAATGCCCCCTTCTTTTGGGCTTCCACGGTCTCGGGAGTCTGAAAGAACTGACCAGAGGAGACCCGTTCGACAGGGGTAGCGTGTTCCACCAGCTTTCACTGTGTCGTGACCGGTGACCCTGTCGACATCTCTCTAAGCCACTTGTCGCTTATCCGTACGCCTTCCTCATTAATGTCACGTAAGCGCGGATTTCAAAGACTTTTGCCGCCTCGCCCTTATTTCGAATCGTCGCGACGGTTGAGGATACGAAAAATCAGATTCTTATTATACGCTCGTACTGTTCGTGTGATTCCCATACCTGTCGCTAAATCAAACCTGTTACGAGTCTTGACTGTCTTTCTGTTCTTCGTCTTCATCTCCTTCGTCCGATGGCGCAGTCACCTGAGGTCGTCACAGTAGAAGAGTACAGGGGGGAAATGCCCCCTCCGCGCGATCCTTCGTCGTTATGGGTTTACTCCGGCCAGGTGGAGGCCGGAAGGATTCTATTCCCCCTGTCTGTGCTGATAGTCGAATTTCTGAATTTTTTCGATCTTCACCCCCTCCGGCTCGTTTCGAGCGCGTTCCGTGTCCTGGCGGCCGTCGCTGCTCTTAATCGCACCCTCGGCATCCACCTTGGGCTTAACGAGGTGAGGAGCTTCTATATCCTGAAGCCCCTGACTGGAGGATGCCCCCTCTTTTACCTGTCCCGGAGACCCGCCTCGGGAACACTGATCTTGGACGCCAACGAGTTCATCTACGACTGGCGCTCGAAGGTCCTTCGTGTCCGGCGTCCCTGGTTTCCGGAAGACTGCCCCTTCCGCATCCCCACCAGGATGAGGGGGCCATACTTAGGCTCGGGTAAGTTCCCCTGCCCTCGTATCGGACTCAACTTTGTTCATCTATGAAATGTGGTCTTTAGCTTACGACTTTCTTGCGTTTGCTTCAGGTGCATCTTCTCTGAATGCCTGCCCCCCGCCAGGGGTCCTGCGATCGGAAGATGTAGAACGGGCCCTGGCTTTTGAAGGCAGGAGCTGGAAGACTCTGCTCGGTGCAGCTTCTTCGAGCTCCCTCGCTCGTCCTTTACCGGTTGCTCCTCGTCCACCCGTGAGCCGGCCCTCGAACCGGCGTCCTCCGGCCGCCTCGTCTTCCGGCGGCGTCTCTGGTTCCTCCTCTAATCCCGGGGAGGCGCTGAGGCGGTCGAGTCGTCGGCCCAAGTTTACGGTCCGGTCGTCTGTACCCTATGACCGCCCTATCGTTATCGCTGAGGACGAAATAGCGACGAGGAGACCTTCCCCGGGGGTGGTTATTCTCGGACCCCTCCTCCGGCCTCGTCATCCATGCAGCGGAATAGGGTGGAGGAAGAGAGATCGGGCAGTCCTCGGCCCTTCATTGGCTCGCCCCCCAGGACTTTCGAAGAAGGTGTGGGTGAGTTCGGTGGTGGAAGCTCTCCTTTAGCTCAACCGGCATCGCCCTCCCCGCCTCCTGTAATTCCTGCGGAGCACTTCTCCCAGGAGAGGGAACCTGTCGAGCCTCCGCGGTCATCCCCTGCGGCCGAGAGGGGGCCCCGGGCTTCGATGTCCTCTCCCATATCTCCGTCTCGGGTGCCTCAGTATGTATACTGTGTTAGCCCTACCCGAGTTAAAGCTATGGGCAAGTACTCCATGCCCCCGGCCCTTTCCCGCAAGGCTAGCCTTGTGGCATGTGGCTATGTCGGTGCCGTGTGCAGGGAGGTGGAGAGGCTGATGCGCCTGATCAAGGAGGAAGAGAGCGAGCGCTTCAAGGACTTCTGTGCTGGCTTTAGCACGGGCTACTCGGCTAAACAGGACGGCTAGGCCTTCCCTTCGGAGTCTAAACTGAAGGAGATGTATCATCTCTCTCTTTTTGAAAGGAAGTGCGGTCCTTTCGCGGAGGAAGATCCGGAAACATCAACTCGGCCGACTCCTTCCACCTCTCGCCCTGGACGCCAGGAGTAAGGCCGGCGCCAATGCCTCATGCTCTCTGTCTCTTTTGATTTCGTTTCCTTTGTACTTTTTCCTTTTGCGAACATCTTCCCAGCGAACACCGGGTGTTTTATCCGGGCTGCGTCCCGAGTTTAAACATTCTTTTGCGTGCTAAGTCTTTTGATTCTTTAAAGATCGAGTGTGGTAATTGATTGCTTCAATGGAGGAGTTATCTCTATCGTTCCATCGATAAACGGGCGTGGCTCATTATTACATGAGCGCCTCCTCGTATCCGTCTAATGTTCGACTCATCTTCCCGTGGCGACGTCGGGACTTTGAATTTGCATTGAATGCATGTTCGTTCTTCTTCGCGTATATAATCGGCTCGTGGCAGATGTGTTGCTCACTTCTTTTCTCTTTTTTTTTTTAATTTTCTCGCACTGTCTTGTTTTTATCAGAATGCCTACCATTTCTGATGATGTTTTGGTCGTTCCTTATGAGGGCGAGGCGCCCCCTCTTCCGGACCAGAATTCGTGCATATTCTATTTTTCACAGATAGAGATAGGGAGACTATTCTTCCCCCTTCCTGACCTCATAGGGTTTTTCCTGATGTGGTACGGTATCCATCCGCTTCAGTTGACCCCTGGTAGCTACCTGATTCTATCCAGTGTGGTCGCCCTTTGCCATGCGGCCAAGGTGCGATTTAGGATGAAGGAGCTTTCGAAGTTCTACCTGCTTAAACCGTCACAGGGGGGACGGCAGCTATGGCCTGACCAGGCGTTCAGATGTCCCTCCCCTGATCTTGGACGTGGATGACACCTTCATAGTAGGGTGGAAGACTCATCCTCTGAAGATTTCAGGGATGTGGAAATCAGCGGACTCCTCATGGCAGCTTCCATCCGTGTTTAGGTCCTCTTCTCTTGGTAATGTGGAATTCCGGCATTGTTGTTTTACCGCGTAATCATTATCTTTTGGGGGATTTGTTTCCTATTGACCTCCTCTTTGCAGCAGGGGACTCGGACTGTCCTTCGAACGGAGAGCTCAGGCTGGAGGATATTGCCAAGGCGCTGGCCTTTCGGGAGCGGAGCTGGGTTAGCTTACTCTGGGATGCTCCCCGTCGTGCCGAACTAACCTTGGCTCTTCATGTCAGACCATTCCCACTGGTGGCTTGTCGCGCCGGGGGTGACGTGAAGACAGCGTCCCGTGCCTTTCCCTATTTTGTTCCCGCGGATAGGCCTTCATCCTCACGGCGATCATGTCCCGGGGACGAGGGGATCCTGGCTCCCGTCGGATGAGGAGGAATGATCCCATCCCGATTTTTCCCCTGCCGCCGAGGTTATCTTTTGCGCAACGGGAGATGGCCGGACGGCCTTCGTCTTCTGCAGAGGTACCGAGGGGACTTCCTGTCCTCAACCCGGAAGAGGAGTGGTTGGAGGACTATGTTTCTGGGTACCGAGCTGGACGAGTCCTTCCGTTCGTTGCTAAGGCGCCGACGAGCCGGGACTCGTGTTCGGGGGGAGGGACCAACCGTGTCCTGATCCGATGTTGCGGCCATCTCCTCCGGTTCTGGCGGTCTTGTCTCCCGTCGAGATGTTTTCATGCTGCCTATCTATTGCCCTCTCTTTCCTTTTAGTTATTGTATAAACAATGAATTTTATTCGGAAGGGACCGTGTGAAATTCGTCATTCCTTTGTCTTTTTCTATTTTCATTTCTGCATGCCACTGTTTTAATGCTCATACTTTTTGGCTCGGTCGACGGGTGAGAACGGGCAGTTTTGCTATGTCGGGCAAGGGTCCCTCCTGCTCCGGGGGAATTTTTCGTGATTTTGCCCCTGCCCTTACACTTTTTGGGTCAAATCGGTCTATCTGCGGTTCTATCTACCGAGTTCCGTCAATACCATTCGATTTTCCAGATTGGATGGATGATTTGCCGTTGGTGACCACGAAAAACCTGGGCTTCGCGATCGCGCGTATCTTCGGATGTTAGAGACCTGGGCAGGCTTTACATGTGGCCCCTTTGGGCGGGATTTTTAAGGCGTTCGAATCATCTTCCATGATTAGGGCTGCCGCACTTCTCGCCTTCCAAGACCATTCGTCGTTCGTTGGTCATTCGAAAAGACGCACTGCCTTTCTGGCAGGTCCGTCGCTTTTAAAACAAGGATTTTGTTTTCGTTTTTAGCGATCACCGCTTCATTCGCCCAAGTCAAAGGTATTTCTTCTTCTTCTCAAACCTGTGTATTCGGTTTTCTTCGTCTCTGTCTGTTGTAGGGTTTATGCGTTAGGAGAGCTTGGTCCGTTACATTTGCCCTTCTTTCTGTCTCTCTTTTTGTTGCACTCGTTCTTCCCCTTTGAGGATGTCCATCTTAAAGTCGTTGGCTGGTCTTAGGGGTATGTTTGACATCCCCGAGTCGGTAGGAATGGAATGGTCACCTTACGAATCCTTCCTCATTCCGTTAGAGCGCTTAGATCACTCGAGTATGTACGTGTACCCTTCCCAGATCGCGAGGGGTGGTTTAATGCTGCCCTTTCCCCCTCTCGTTAGGAGGTTTTTGTCGACGTTCGACCTCCACCCTACCCAGTGCAATCCCAATTTCTTCAGGGTTTTAATGTGCTATGTTGCCATGAATAGGGATTATGACCTGGATTTGGGAGTCCCCGAAATCATGCACACATACGAGCTTCGAAAGTCCGGTAGGGGTTACCATTTTAGGGCTAGGGACTCTAGACGGAAGCTCGTAGACGAGCTTCCAGATTCCGACAAGGGTTGGGCCGAGAGCAAGTTAATAATCCTGTCCGGAAACTGGGAATTCGGCAATGCCCCCGAAGATATCTGGAAGGTGCCACGTTCTATCTTAATGGGCGCGATAGGTCGGGCAGTCATTTTCGTTATTCGCTTGTGGCTGAACATCTAATTGCACTTTAACTGATCCTTCTTTTGTTCGGCTCCAGCTCCCTGTGCTAACTCCCGCCCTTCCGAGAGTTCCGTGAAGTTGGAGCACGTAAACGCCGCATTTCGAATAAACGACCGAGTTTTCTTCAAGCTTCTGGGCTGGGATAACCCGAATCCTAGCAGCACTCGTCGGCTGAGACCGCGCTTGATCGAGGTCTTCGAAGATCCCCCTCACTCGTCTCCAGTTGTGTCCCCGGCCGCTCAAGAGGTTCACTCTTGTACGTCCGAAGGAGACTCCGAGGAAGAGCTGCAGTCGCTTTATAAGCTCGGCTTTGGTGACCCAATGGTGACCAAAAGCTCATCCGGCGGTGCTCGGCATGGCTCTCGTTTGCGGAGAGGCCTGAGAGGAAGCCCCAGATCGGGGGGAAAGTCTGGCTCCCATTCCGCTGGGAAGTCAGTGGCGGGTTTGGAGTAGAGGGGTGGCCATCCTCAGCTCGGGATGTCTTCAAATGATGCCCGTCCTGAGGATAGGCCGGGCCCTATCGCATCCGGTTCCCGTCCTAGTGACAAGAGGGGTCCCGTCCCAGAGGTGGGTTCTACTCAGCCCGGCGTCGTGAAGGAGAGGGGGTCTGCGGCAGCGGATCCTCTTGCTCCCTCCCTTCTTATAGACAGGTCGGGCACCGATCCTGTTGTGGGGTCGAAGACCCCTTCCAGTGAGGAGAAGATGGCCAGGCTGGCGGCGCTTCGAGCTGAGGTGGACGCTCAGTCGGGGAGAATCGGTCAGCTCCCCGGCTCAGAGAAGAAGCGACTATCCTCCGCGTCGCAGGCCTCCACTCTCCCTTCCAAAAAGAGCAAAGTCGCTGTGGCTAGCCCGATTTCTTTGTCTCCTCAACCGAGGCCATCTTTAACTGACACCCTTGCTAGTAAAGGGAAGGAAGCTGCTTCGGCCCTTCGGCTGCCACCTCCGCCGCTCGCCATCAGGGACTCCGGGGCCCGTCCCTTCGTTCCTGCTCCCCGGGCACATCTTGCCCCGTTCAGACTACCGACTCTGGTCTGAAGGATCGGGATGTAGCCCTTGGCCTGATCCGATCGGTTGTATTGGAGAAGGACAGGGCCCTGGCCGGCGCCATCTCCATTCCAGAGATCGGCTCCATTTTACAGAGCATAGCATATCAGGTAATATTTGTTTCTGCGTTCCGGCGAGGGAGTGGTCGAAAGTTTTTAAATTCGTGCTCATTTCATCAGCTTTATTTTCCTTTTTGCGCTGTAGCTTGGTGTTTACACGGGTGCAGTAGGCCCGTCCTACGACAGGTTGTAGCGGACGTTGCCCGGGCTCATCGGGCGTGCGAAGAAGAGCGCATCGCTTGAGAGAAGGTCGAGGCCAATCTGAGAGCTGCAGAGGAAGAACATTCCCGAGTCATCGGACGACTCAAGAAGGAATGCCTCGAGTTGTCCCAGGCGCTGGATAAGGAACGAGCCGAAAGGGCCCGGGCCGTGTTGGAGTTTGAACGTCATAGTACGGAAGTCGCGTTGGATTTCGAGATCAATGTCCTCCAGACTGTAAAGGATCGCCTGGATCCAATTGAAGAGAAGTCCAGGGAGGCTGCTCTGGATGCTTACGATCAGGGGTACCGCAGGGGCTTTCAGGATGGCCAGGAGGGGGTCTCTGCTCCTGGCGGCGAGCGAGTCACTCGACCTTCGAGCCTGTCCATCCCCGATCCTGTGGGCGAGGACGCAGGTGGTGATCTTGTGAACCTTACTACACTCCTCGAGCACGGAGGGGTCCCTGAACAGGTAACCAGTTTCCTTGGCTGTGATTTAACCAACATAGTAGATGCTGATGATTTTTCTTCTCCTGGTTGCCGAGATAACCCGGCTGCACAAAAGCCTTCAGCTGCCAGTGTTGTAGGGGTAAAGAGTGAATCCTCTGAGGTTGTTGCTGGACCGGAGAGTCGATGTTTGCAAAGTGACGCCTTACAGACCACGATTTATGTGGAGGAAACCCCAGCTGTGTCGGCTCATTACCCAGAGGATCCTTCGGATGCTTTGGAAGACTGCGCTCCCTCGATTAATCGCACTTCGTCAAGTCATGTTACTCGAGAAAGTTAGGGTGCTTTGATCTCCTGTAGTGCTGTCCAGGACAGTGGTGCCCCCCCCCCTTTTTTTTTTTTTACGTTTCGTTGTATTCTTAAAGAACATTGGACTACCCTTGTTTTCTTTGTAATGAATTGAATGCTTGTGTTGTATTAAAATGGTTTTGCGCCTCAATTCTACCCCCTTTTTTTGAATGATATTGCTGGCACGTTTATCCGTATGGGGGTCAATATGCGGGCTCCGTTTTGCTGTTCCTCTCGACGTATGATTGATCGGGTTGAATCGAGCTCAAACTTTGTCCGTTGAGTGTTTAGCGCTCGTTGAGCTCGACTTAGGGTGCCATTCGGCTGGTTGCGCGGCTTCGTGGGCTGAGCGGTATCAAGTGTTGAAAGCGACCCCGATCAGACCCAGCCCGTTGAGCGCGGCTTAGGGGGCCATTCAGCTAGTGCGTGCGAGGGCTGAGTGGTACCGAGTGCTAAAAGCGACCCCGATCAGACCCAGCCCGTTGAACGCGGCTTAGGGGGCCATTCGGCTAGTGCGTGCTGCGAGGGCTGAGTGGTATCGAGTGCTAAAAGCGACCCCGATCAGACCCAGCCCATTGAGCGCGGCTTAGGGGGCCATTCGGCTAGTGCGTGCTGCGAGGGCTGAGTGGTATCGAGTGCTAAAAGCGACCCCGATCAGACCCAGCCCGTTGAGCGCGGCTTAGGGGGCCATTCGGCTAGTGCGTGCTGCGAGGGCTGAGTGGTATCGAGTGCTAAAAGCGACCCCGATCAGACCCAGCCCGTTGAGCGCGGCTTAGGGGGCCATTCGGCTAGTGCGTGCTGCGAGGGCTGAGTGGTATCGAGTGCTAAAAGCGACCCCGATCAGACCCAGCCCGTTGAGCGCGGCTTAGGGGGCCATTCGGCTAGTGCGTGCTGCGAGGGCTGAGTGGTATCGAGTGCTAAAAGCGACCCCGATCAGACCCAGCCCGTTGAGCGCGGCTTAGGGGGCCATTCGGCTAGTGCGTGCTGCGAGGGCTGAGTGGTATCGAGTGCTAAAAGCGACCCCGATCAGACCCAGCCCGTTGAGCGCGGCTTAGGGGGCCATTCGGCTAGTGCGTGCTGCGAGGGCTGAGTGGTATCGAGTGCTAAAAGCGACCCCGATCAGACCCAGCCCGTTGAGCGCGGCTTAGGGGGCCATTCGGCTAGTGCGTGCTGCGAGGGCTGAGTGGTATCGAGTGCTAAAAGCGACCCCGATCAGACCCAGCCCGTTGAGCCCGTCTTTTATTGTCGTGTTGTTCCGTACTTAGAAGATTTAATGGAAGAAACAAGAAACTTCTCATTTAATGATAATATTTCTTCAAATGGATTACATTCCAAGGGCGAGGGACCTCGAACCCTCCCATTGTTTCTAGGTGGTAAGCCCCATTTGGTCCAACTTTAGTGACTTTAAAAGGGCCCTCCCAATTTGGACCTAGCTTGCCGTCATTTTTGTTTTTGGTTTCTGGGAAGATCTCTCTAAGGACCAGGTCTCCGGCTCTGAAGCTTCTGCCTGCTACTCGCCGGTTGTAGTATCTGGATATTTGATTCTGGTAGTCCATGTTTCTGATGGCTGCAATTTCTCTTACTTCGTCCCGAAGTTCTAGGTCTTGCATTAGTTGCTCATCGTTCGCTGCTCCGTCGAAGTTTTCGGTTCTGTGTGTGGCCACTTCGGTCTCAACCGGCAAGACGGCTTCAACCCCGAACGCTAGTGAAAAAGGTGTTTCGCCGGTGGACCTTCTTGAGGTAGTTCGATAGGCCCATAGGACCGATGGTAGTTCATCGACCCACTTCCCTTTTGCGCTATCTAGCCTCTTTTTCAAGCCGTCCAGAATCGTCCGATTAGTAATTTCTGCTTGCCCATTACTCTGTGGGTACCGTGGGGTAGAGAAGTGGTGTTGTATTTTCAATTCCTCGCAGAAATTCTTTATCAGTTTACTGTCGAACTGTTTTCCGTTGTCTGAAATGATGGTTTGCGGGACCCCGAATCGGCATACTATGTCTTTCCAAAGGAATGATTTGACCTCGATATCTCTGATCCTTGCCAGGGGTACCGCCTCTACCCACTTGGTGAAGTAGTCGGTGGCTACTAGCAGGAAGCGTTTTTGCCGTGGAGCCGTAGGCATGGGTCCGACAATATCTAAACCCCACTGCGCGAACGGCCATGGACTTTTCATAGGAACCATTTCCGTTGCCGGTTGGTGAATAAGATTCCCAAACCGTTGACAGTTCTCACACTTCTGGACCAACTCGGCTGAATCTCTCTTCATGCTTGGCCAGAAATAACCGATTGACACGGCCCGCAGGGCTAGTGATCGAGAACCAACATGTCCTCCACACAGGCCAGAGTGTAATGTGTTGAGGACTCGCTGTGCCTCCCGGGGTCCAATGCACCTGAGGTATGGACCTTGAAAGCTTCTTTTATAGAGGATTCCCATGGATGAAACCCAATACCTGGCTGCCCTTTGTCTCAGCTTTCTCGCCTCGATTTTGCTTTCTGGCAAGGTTCCTTCCGAAAGGTACTTCTTGATATCAGTCATCCAATTGGGGGAGTCCTCCACGCAGGCGATTGTTAAAATTTCACTGAGCCTTTCGATACTCGGGGATTTTAGGTAGCCAAGTTGGATACTTCTGGCCGGCTTCCCGCTGACGGATGATGCCAAGGTTGCTAGAGCGTCGGCTTGAGTGTTGAGCTCTCTTTCTACCTGATGTACTTTTGCGGATTCAAACTGGGAGAGCAATAATTGCACCTTTGTTGATACGATGTCATCCTCTCGTCTCTGGTCTCATATTCGCCGGTGCTTTGGAACACCACCAGCTGCGAGTCGCTGTAGACATCGATGACTCGTATTCCCAAATGAGCTGCGAGATCCAGTCCTGCGATGAGAGCTTCGTATTCGGCCTCATTGTTGGATGCCCGAAAGCCCAGCTTGATAGCGTGTTCAAATAAGAGCCCATCGCTGTTTTTTAAAACCAATCCCGCGCCTGCGCCCCTTCGATTAGAGGCTCCGTCGACGTTTAGGGTCCACTTTGGGCCGGACTCCTCTTCTTGATTCTCTATCATCAAAATTTTGCCAGAAGGTGGGGTCAAATCGGCCAGAATGTCGGCGATGACTTGCCCCTTAATGGCGTTTCTCGGTACGTAATACAGATCGAAGGGAGAGAGTTCGATCGCCCATTTTAGCATACGCCCTGTGATGTTTGCTTTTTTCAAAATGGGTTTCAAGGGATAGTCGGTTACGACGTTGATTGAATGAGCCACGAAGTAGTGTCTGAGTTTCCTAGATGAAACGAGCAAGGCGTAGACTACTTTCTCCAAGTATAAGTATCGGGACTCTGGTCCGTGAAGAGACTTACTGACGTAATAAACGGGCCTTTGTACTCCTTCGTAGTCCTTTACTATGACGGAACTGACCGCATGATCGGATGCCGCCAAGTAAAGGTAAAGTGGCTCACCGGGTTAGGTTTCATCAGGAGCGGAGGTGACGAGAGGTATCTCTTTAACTCTTCGAAGGCCAGCTGACACTCGGGAGTCCAGTCGAACTTCTCAGTCTTCCTTAGCAACTTGAAGAAAGGAAGGTTCCTTTCTGTTGCTTTGGAGATGAATCGATTCAGGGCGGCTAATCTCCCGGTCAGTTTCTGAACTTCCTTCCGATTCCTTGGCGGATCCATTTCAAGCACCGCTTTAATCTGATCGGGGTTGGCCTCAATTCCTCGGTGAGTGGTTAGAAAACCAAGAAATTTTCCAGACTCCACTCCGAAGGAGCACTTAGCTGCGTTCAGCTTCATGCGATAACTTCGAAGCACTTCAAAGGCCTCTTTTAGGTGCCCGAGGTGATCCTGCTTCTGAACGCTTCGTACCAGCATATCGTCGATGTACACCTCCACGGTCTTGCCGATTTGGTGCTCGAACATCTTCGTGACCAGTCTTTGGTAGGTTGCGCCTGCGTTCTTTAGCCCGAAGGGCATTACTTTGTAGCAATAGGTTCCTACAGGAGTGATGAAAGCCGTTTTTTCGACGTCATGCTTGTTCATCGGTATTTGATGGTATCCCGAGTATGCATCCATGAAACTCATCAGCTCATTACCCGATGAGGCGTCCACCAGCTGGTCTATTTTTGGGAGGGGGAAGCTGTCTTTTGGACAGGCACTGTTCAAATCGGTGAAATCAACGCAGACGCGCCATTTTTTATTCTTCTTCGGCACAACCACCGTGTTGGCTAGCCAGTCTGGGTATCGAATTTCCCGTATAAACCCGGCCTCCAATAGCTTTCCCACTTCCTCCTTTATGGCCTCCGCGTGGACGGGGGCCACTCTCCGTTGTCTCTGCTTAACGGGACGGACCGTCGGGGAGATGTGCAACCGGTGGGATATTACCTCTGGATCAATACCTGGCATTTCGGACGGTGTCCAAGCAAACACATCCCTGTACTGACGGAGTAACTCTATCATTCTCTCCTCTCGGCCGGGTTTAACGCGGTCCCGATAAGGAAGTATCTCTCCGGATTTTGTGGGTCGATGACTATTTTTTCTAAATCCTCCACGACCCGCTGAGCGGGATCGGGTCGGGCGTCATCTACCTGCACCCGATCCTTCAATAATTGCTATCTTTTAGGGTGAATGTCACCCTCCTCTCCGGCCTGCTCCTCGAGTCTGGCTTTCCCGGAGGTTGCTATGGCATAACACCGTCTCGCAGCAAGTTGGTCTCCGTGTATCTGCATAATTCCCTGAGCGGACGGGAAGCGCAGTTTCTGATGGTAGGTAGATGGAATGGCTTTCATCGCGCCTAACCACGTGCGCCCCATAATTGCATTGTAAGGTGAACGCAGGTCCATGACTATGAACTCCGTCATGACCGTTTCGTCTCCCGCCCTGACCGGCAGGGTTATGCGCCCGGACGGTACTGCCTGACTGCCGTTGAAAGCTATCAACGTCTCTCTCATTGGTTCCAAGCTTGAAGGCTTCAGCCCCATCTTGAGGAATGGCTGCATAAACAGTATGTCAGCCGAACTCCCAGTGTCATGAGTATGCGCTTAACATCGAAGTTTGCGATCCGCAACGTGATGACCAGGGCGTCGCTGTGCGGTACAATGATTCCGGTGAGGTCTTCGTCAGAGAACGTGATCACCCCAGGGTCGTCGGCCCTTGCTTTCTTCGGTGCCAGCTTCGCTTCTTGGTCGATTTGCAGAATCTCTAGGTGTTTCGAATTGCGCTTGGCTGTCCTTGCGTATGACTTGGGTTCTGTCATTTGCGGTAGTCCCCCACATATTACATCGATGACCCCCGCGGCATGCGAGGGCCCCACGGCCACCACGTGCTTCTCCGGCTTGTTCTCTTCCCTTGATTCAATGAATTCTCGGAGTTTTCCTTTGCGAACCAGGGATTCCAAGAACCCTTTCAAGGTTCGGCAGCCTTCGGTTTGATGCCCGAAGTCTCTGTGGTACTCGCATTTCAATCCCTTATCCCGAGTGGCTGGATCACCTCTCATGGGAGGCGCCCACTGGAAAAATGGTGCGTGCTTGATTTTTTCCAGAATCTGCACCAGGGGCAGAGTAAACTTCGTGTCCGTCCTTTCCCGGACCTCGTTGGCGGTCGGGCCATTTTTCTGATCGGCATGTGACTTCCGCCCCTTGTCCTCCCTTGGTGTGGGGTTTTTTGCAACCGCAGCCACGGCTTGGGGTCGCGAAAAGATGGCCTCATCCTCGACTTTGGCATACTTCTCCGCCCTACACATGAGCTCACTAAGGGACTCTGGGACCTTCTTCACCAAGGAATTACGCAGGTGATGCTTTGGCGGCAAGCCATTTCTGAATGCCATTATCGCGGCGTTTGAGTCGCACCGATCTACCTCGAACATAAGGAGACGGAACCGGTCCACATACGCCCGAATTGACTCTCCCGTCTGCATCTGGACCTTCATAAGGTCGCCGATCCTTCTGTTGTTTTCTGCTGCAGATGAAGTGTTCTGCAAACAAAGTTCCGAGCTCTTCAAAGCAGCGGATCGATCCTCCAGGGAGCTGGTGGAACCAGCTCAGAGCTGCCCCTTCGAGGCTGGACGGGAACATGCGGCACATGAGCTCATCGTGCTGTTCATAAAGTGCCATAGCATGTCGGAAGCCCAACACGTGGTCGAAGGGGTCGGTCGTCCCATTGTAAAGTCTGAACTTTGGCTGTACGAACTTCCTAGGAGGTGTGCTGTGCAGGATGCGGTGGACGAAGGGCGATTCGAATCCCTTCAGAGCCCTTGAAACAAACTCCCGATCACGCGTGCTGGTCATCTCGCTCCTGTAAGTCCTCCTTGCACGCCCCTGATGCTCCTGTTCGTAGCCGTCGTCAGACGAGGCCGAGTATCGGTCTGGACTCTGGTAGCGTTCTTGCCTGCCCGTTTGGCGAGTGTTGGTTCGCTTCCTTCGTCTTTCACGGTGCGGCGAATGGTCGCGCCGCTCATCGCGGTCCTCTTTCGTGCGATTCCCTTCGGGGGGGACGTCGGGTATGCCCTGCTTGTCGCCCCGACGGTGTCCTTCACCGGATGAGTAGACCGACTCGTGGCTTCGCACATTCCCCTTCTGCTTTGACGATCACGATCACGCGGTTCCTCGCCTGCTCTGAATGAATTCGGCTGGTCCCGAGCCTCTGGTGGGGGCGGCGGTGGCGTCTTTTCTCCGCGCTTCAAGAACTGCAGCATCAGTCCCTCCATATGTTCGAAGCGTTGGCTCATAAGTTCCATTTCCTTCGCAAGATCGCGCCCGGCCTCGGGGGTTGGGCCTTGGGAGGATGATCCGAGTTGTGCTTTACCTTTCTGCGGAGGGGGGTCGTCGGGCGTCACCCTTCCTTCCTCCACATCATGTTCGTGGACCGTGGACCGAGTCCTCGCCACCATCTTTTCCGGTAAATTTGCTGGGACGGCTTTTCGTTCCTTGTCCCACAGACGGCGCCAAATGTGGGGGCGAATTTCCTGTTTCCCCTCCTGGGCCGGATCCTGGTTGATCCGGGCTTTTGAGTTGGTTCCGGAGAGATGGTGTGGGCCTGAGCTTCCGACTTCGCCGATCCGGTTAGCCCTTCAGATCCTCCTCGCTGTTTGCAAGTCGAACAGCTCCTCGTCGGCTTCGGTCCTCAGGTACCTGCAACTCACACCAGTGTGGTGCCGGCTAACGCCCCTCCGACGCTCAAGTCAGTGATCCTCCTTTTTTCCTTGTTAGAAGAACCTTCGACCCAAAGAGGGAGAGAGAGAGAGAGAGTGGAGTGTATTGCGCATACCTTAGGAGGGAGGGGTAGCCTCCTTTTATACTGGATTGGGGCGTGCCGATTGGGACCTCGGGGGTGTCCATAACGTGATATGATACCCCCTGTATGGCCTACAGATTCGGGACACGTGGCGCCTAGGGATCATCATTCGCCTATAACGGTTTCCCTGACGCACTGTCCTTTACGATGTCAGAGAATATTCTCTTTGATAACCGTCTTGCTCTTAGTGAAGGGGCTTATGTCCGACCTGCCGTTCAGTCATGAACACCATTGTGCCCTTTAATCGAGGTGAGCTGCGACAGTCTTGACCGCCCTCGTGGTTACGCGAATAATAGCTTCAGCACTCAACACGGGCAATCTCACCTGTGTTGAGCCTTAGTCGGGCATATGTCCTGCCCGTCCTGACTCTCCTTTGTTTTTCTCATTCGCTCACATTTGGGCCTGTCAGGCCCATACGCTTTGCGGGAAGTGGTACCCCATCCTGGTGTTGCCCAATGGGCCCGAGCTCGTGGCTTGGCTTGTAGGCTTATCGGTTGAGAGATGGGCCCTGCTGTGTTTTGTTTCTTATTCTTTGTCCTGGTTAAATTCGCCTCCTACACTTCCATTTCAACGTGAAAAATGTATGGTCTATGTTTCATTTAATGAATTTTGAATTGAAACAATGGTTAACTCGTCATTTGACCACCATATGATTTTAACCATGCTGATGAATTTGGACTTAACCAAAGCAGACTTTTCAGTATCAGTTGAAGTCTTCACCGATGCGCTTGAGTGATTTTGGTCAAAGGTCATCCAATGCAAAATGATGTGTCACCGTCGTCACCTTCGCCTTCGCTTCTCACCTTCTTCCTCCAGCTACCTCGCCTCCCCCTGTGGAGCAACGAGGCCCCGTCGTACTCCGATGGGCTGAAATTCTCCCCTCCTAATATCTTCGACGCCCACGCTATACCTTCTCGCCTCAACCGGAGCAGTATCTGCTCCACATCCTTCATCGATGGCCTTGCGGAGGGCAATGTCTTCGTGCACGCCAACCCTACCTTGAAAACCATACACATCTCCTCCACGCACGCTGCCCGAATAGTCCCGTCGATCGCCTCCCTAATTGAACGGCCCTGCCACACGTGCCTCCATGCCCACTCCACAAGGCAACCCTTTCCATCCCCGCCACCGTCGTTCGCCTCTCTCCCCGTGACTAGCTCTAACACCACCACCCCAAAACTATACACATCCATCTTCTCATTCACTTTATTGCTGTACGCGCACTCTGCATCACCCAAAAAAAAAAAAACACAGTTTCAACCACTAGTACCTAACTTTCAAATTCAAAAAAAAATCTGGCAGGAAAGGGTGAAGATTGGGATATCCACCTGGGGCCATGTATCCGAAAGAGCCCGCAAAGCCCGCGGTCACCGTGCCGGGTTCACCGGGCCGGGCCAGCATGCGCGCGAGACCGAAATCCGCGATGCGCGCCATGAAGTCCGCGTCGAGGAGTACGTTGCTCGACTTGAAATCGCGGTGCACGACAGGCGGCACGTAGTCGTGGTGCATGTAGGACAGGCCCTGCGCGGCATCGACCGCGACACGGAGCCTTGTAGGCCAGTCGAGCCGATCGTCGGTGCTGCCGTGGATCCACCGATCGAGGCCGCCATTCTCCATGTACTCGTAGACGAGCAGCCTCACATTGTCGCTCGAAATGCAGCATAGGAGCTTCACTATGTTCGCGTGCCGGATGCGGCCGAGTACATCGATCTCTGACTGGAACTCCTTCTCTACGTATGCGTCACAGTTGCTGCACAGTTTCTTCACAGCCACGACTTGGTCCGGTCGATTTAGGAGGGGAACGCGGTAAACCTTCCCGGCCCCGCCACAAGCGACAAGATTCTCCTCGGTCAGCCCTGACACAATGCTCGCCCCCGTGAAGTCGAGCGAGTAAAACGACGTGAGCTTCCACGAAATGCTACTGCCTGATCCCCTTCGGCGATGAAATTCCCTCAGTGCGAAGACCACAAAGACCGATGCCCCCGCTCCGACTGCCCCAGCGAGGGCGAGCAGCGTAATTATCAGTGGTGATGAGAAGCCTTTTTTGGAATCTCCGCTGCCCGATCCAGCGCGGCAGGAGGGGAGGCTGATGATCGGACCGCCACAGAGACCCGGGTTCGATAAGAAGCTCCGCTCGTACGCGGAATTCTGCAATGTAATGGGGACCGATCCCGAGAGAGAATTGGAGGAGAGGTTGAGGAATGTGAGCTTCAAATTGGTGATCTGAGGCGGAATTTCACCAAAGAGTTCGTTCTTCGAGAGATCAAGATCCGTCAACACCGGAAGCGACCCAATCGAAGCCGGGATCTGTCCGGAGAGCCCGTTATCACTCAAATTCAAAAACGTGAGCGACGTCAACCCACCGAGCTGGTCAGGGATTGCGCCCGACAATCGGTTCCCGTCAAGCGCTAGCTTCTGTAGCTGTGCGAGCGATGCGAGCCCTAACGGGATCGCTCCGGAGAACCGGTTGTGGCTCGCTATGAGCACGTGCAGCCCGCGCGAGGAAGTCCCGAGCGATGCGGGGAGTGGGCCAGAGAAGTCATTGTTGTCAATGTTGAGGCGGGTCAGCGCGGCAGGCATCGCATCAGGGAGAGCACCCGAGAAGGAATTCCTGCTGATCATGACCGTGTCGAGCGCTGGCAACGACCAGATGCCGCGTGGGACGGGGCCAGAGAACCCGTTGTCGTAGATCATTATCGCTGTTAGCGTCTCGCACGCCGCGAGCGACTCCGGGAGCGGGCCCGACATGCGATTGTTGAACAGGACTATCGCCCCTAGCTTCCTTCCGAAGCATAGATTCTTTGGAATCTCGCCGGACAACGTATTATTGGATAATTCAATATTCTGAAGTTTGGAATACCTGCCGAGGTCTGGCGGGAGCGGCCCGGAGAGGTTGTTGTTGAACAATCTGATGTTGCGAAGGAGCGTAAGCCTTCCGATCCCGTCGGGGATCCGGCCGGAGAGGCGGTTGTTGGACATGAAGATCAATTCGAGGTAGCGGAACCTGCCAAAGGCGGGCGGGATCGGACCAGAGAAATCGTTCTTGGAGAGGTCGATTTCGGTCAGATTGGGCAATTGGACGGACCCATCAATGACGCCGGAGAAACGGTTCTCGAAGAGGTACAGATACTTGAGTGAGCCCATCCGCCAGACTGGGCCGGGGATCGGCCCGGTCAGCCCGTTCTTGGCGGCGTCGAAGGTCTCGAGCGCGGATAGCCCGCCGAGGGAAGCGGGGATCGGGCCGTGGAGGTTGGTGGACCGGAGCCTGAGGTCCTTGAGCGACAAGAGCCGTCCGACCCAGTCGGGGAATGGGTGCGGCGGGAATGGGTTGTTGGCGAGGGTGAGCATCTCGAGATTCGTGAGGTTGCCGAGGGAGGCGGGGATCGGGCCGGTGAGGTTGGCCGAACTGAGACAAAGATTCTTTAGAGACAATAGCCGTCCTACCCAGTTGGGGAATGGGTGGGGCGGGAATGGGTTGTCGGCGATGGAGAGCGTCTCGAGATTCGTGAGGTTGCCGAGATCGGCGACAGGGCCGTCGAGGAGGTTGTCGTTGAGGGTGAGGGAGACCAGGGAGGTCAACCTCGCGAGGGAGGCGGGGACGCCACCAGAGAAGTTGTTGGAGGAGAGGTGGAGGAGGGTGAGGTTGGGGGAGAGGCGGTCGGCGTCGTGGGGGATGGCTCCGACGAAGAGGTTCTGGGAGAGGTCGAGCGCCCCGAGATTCGTGCAGTTGTAGAGGGTGGTGGGGAAGGGCCCGCCGAGGTTGTTGAGGGAGAGGTCGAGGGAGGAGAGATGGGGGAGGCGGCAAATGGAGGGAGGGACGGAGGGGGAGGTGATGTTGAGGTTGGAGAGGGAGAGCGTGATTACCGAGAAGGACGGGTTGCATTGGATACCGGACCAAGAGCAGTAATGGAGGGAGGAGTTCCAAAGAGTGGAGAGAGGGGCACCCCAGAAGTCACGAATATCGAGGAGGGTGTGGTGGTCGGGTTGTTGCTGGGAAGATGAGTGGGTGGGGAGGGAGGTGAAGAGGAGGAGGACGGAAATGAAGGTGGTGACCTCATTCGGAGCTGCCATTGCTGCTGGTCTTATCGTTTCGCTGCTTCAATTGTGTGAAAGGTGGGGGGGTTTCATAGAGGGAGGACGTGTGTTGCACTTCGGTCAATACGTGAGTTTGGGGGCATGTTTATATTATATATATATTAAAATGTTGCACCCATCTCAGTTTTCAATATCAAACACCGTCCAGTGAATCGAGATTTGATTAAGTCGATAAACATCTCTCACTTTTATAAGAGAGGTCGAATGATCAAATCATGAAAACACCATTCATAAATAAATAAATAAACACAGTTATCCGCATTTTTAAAAAAGAAAAAAACCGTCTTAACTCTGGTCAAATTTAATTCATTAACCATATCTTTTTAAAATCATAAAAGCTCATCGGAAAACCAAAAAATCACCCTAGATCCCAAGAAAATGTATATGGTTAACAAATTTAATCCTCCAATCAAATTGGACTCATTTCTGCTTCATCGTGTGAAAGGCGTGGGATAGTTTCATAAAAGGAGAGGTCGTGCTTTATACTCCGACTAGTAACATCAGATGGGTGGCAGTTGTTATTGACATCCGTTTCGTGGCATATTCATCATATTTTTATCTTGCTCCCCACCTATTTCAGTGACCAAACATGGCCTACAGTGAGTGAAGAGTTAATTAGAAATATGACGTAGGCCCGTTTGGATGGAAAATTCATATGAGTTTCGTTAGTTAATCTCTTGAAATACGCAACTCCCATCCAAACGGCCCACCGCATTTTTTAAGCAAAAAAAATGAGTTGGCGTTGACAGTGTATTTGGGATGTCTTTCAAAACACGTCAAAAGAACGTTTCTTAGAAGCCAGCCACAAAACACCGCGAAAATGGGTGTTACTTTACCAAGTTATATCTCCACATTTCTATTTTGATAACCCTTGTTTTTAAAAAGTCACTAGGGTCATATTCATAATCATCCTCTTTTAAAATGTCAAACGCCGGTCTATATGTAAAAAATGATTTTCAGTGTATGAACAGTGAAGAAAAAGGGACTCATTTGTCGATCTGGCCTAAAATGTTGTATATTGAAATTCTGGACGTACACAACACGCATCCAAACGGGCACTGAACACTTTCTCAAGTCCTCCCCCCCCCCCCCCCCCCCCCCCCCCCGCCAACCATGGGGAAAAATTCCGCAGCTTAAATTCCACGTCCATTTTCTTAGAAGGTATTACACATTTGATCTACCAATCCACATTTGATCTATCAATCCTGGGTACCACAAACGATATAGGAATGACTTGTGTTTATGGAGTCTATGATTGACAGGGATGTCGTTGGATTAGGAGCAGTAATGGAGGGAGTGGAGAGTGGGGGACCCCAGAAGTCGCGATATAGGGACCACGACGTGTTATATGATCCGATGAGTAACTTCAGTTTGATGGTGTTTGAGTCGACTTCCATGTCATGACGTATTTTATTTAGATAGAAAAATTGTTACACTCACTCCATTTTTCCAAATCTAGAGTACTCCTCTTACGTTTTTTTTAAGAGAAAAATCCATATCCCCCCCCCCCCCACCCCAAACATATCGTAAATCTTAATCATGGGCAGAATTGTAATATTCCAAGAATATTATGTTATCCTAACCCAAAATAAAATAAAATAATTCAAATAAATCCATGTAAACTTAGAAAAATCTAGATAATCCCACGTGAATTACATTTTTATCCTTTCTGTGTTATAATGTTTCTTCTTCCTCTTTCTTCAGCCCTCTCCTCTCTTAATTGTTCATAACCTGCCCATACTTTTCATGACTCAATCATTAGTTGCACAAGTGTGTACAAATACTCAACCACCACACCCCATTTAATTGTTCAAAAAATTTTTCCCTATAACCCATCCTCCCTGATCACTCCCAAATCAAACATCCCAACTTCCTCCCCCACTTGTTGTCCATGTCGTGCAGAGGGATCACCGCGAAGAACAAAAACAACCCAAAAAGGATAGTGGGCTTGGGAGGAGGAGGAGGAGAAGGAGCGCTGCTAGGACCAGCGCCGCCGTCAGGTGGATGGCGCCAAGCCAAACAGCGAGGGCGGCGATGGTCGGGACGACGAGGAGTGACAGCGCCGTGAATGCCTTCGATGGATTGACGGCGCCGTCGTTGATTCCGTCGTCACGGGACATTCGATGCAGACGGAGAGATCGGAGTGATTGAAGAGAAGTGTTTTGGCGTTGGTGATGAAATAGGATGATGGGGAACAAAGGCTCCGCAATGAAATGAAGGGGATGCCGCCAACGAAGGCATGGATGAATGTCGGCGGAGGAGAAGATGATGGATTGGGTTGGGGGAATGTTAGGGTTAGGCTGTGGTTAGTGATGGATAGGGGGAATGTTAGGGTTAGGCTGTGGTTAGTGATGGACTTGGGGACATTATTGTAATTTTACATATATGGTTAAACTCAAATTTATTATAGGTTAATTTAACTGACATGAGGGGTTATTTGCATTTTTTTATGTTTAAAGGGGGGTGATTTGGATTTAGAAAAAGGACGGGGAGTTATATGAATTTTCATATGTTTGTGAGGGGCTATATGGATTTCTCCCTTTTTTTTAATTATATATACATGTACAACACACACACAAAAATGAATTGAATAATATTTACTGAAAGTTTAAAAAAATTTCAACGATGTCTCATTACTATGAGTGGAAAGAACGAATGAAGTATTGAAGATTACATTTACGACTGTAAAAAAAACTGAATGTAATAATACTCATTTATAAATAGTGTCACTGCTTTTCTTAACTTCGATTGTCTGAAAGGAACATTTTTTGCTCCACTCTAACTATGTTTAGATATGGATATAACTTATTATGTGATAGATAGATAATTATTCCAACATAATAAGCATGAATAAAAATATCCATCATATTCGAATATGTGGCACGTGTCACCAATATATTAGTGAACTGAAGTTCGTGGTTCAGATCGCATGAGGAGACATCACATATGAGGTGAAGGTGCTGACCAGGTCACGGACGACAATACATGTCTGAGAACAAGCACCTAATCCAGCCTTTCGAACACGGAGCATGTTCGAGGACAATCACCTAGTCTTCTGAGGTCAGAACTTACCTAATAAGAGTGACTACTTGTTCCAATTGTCCTTGTCAATTTCCAAGTGGATGTTCTCCAACTCCAGGTAATTCAACTTGAGCATTTGACTGAAGTTAAAGATCATGTACTCCCTTCAAGTAGAATAAATATGATTTCATGGAAAACTTGCAATATTAATATCATCATATTCTCACCTATTAGGGTATAACTATACCACTTATTCTTTGCAAGCAAACTAGTTTTTTAAGACCAACTTTTAAGTCAAGCAAAAATGATATTTCTTTTCAACCATGTATAGGGTGCAGTTTTTCTTAATTAGTCTTTGAATATTAAGTTCATAGTCTAAGTTTCATAATCACGTGTTTACATGGTGATTGATACACGTGGACTCTCAGTCTTGTTTAGGCTTTCATGAATCCAATCATGCAAGCAACAGGTTAATAAGATTTATTTTGCTCACAATCATAATTGATGGGGGCTCAAATTGATCACCATGATTGATTTGTCAAAGACTTTTATACTTTCTTATCGTGCACACTTTAATTTACATTTAACGTTATAACAACATCCATAATTAATTCAAGTATCGTAACTAAACGCATTGTGCAGAACTACAACTAAATTTACAACATCAAGGCACAAAAACTACACCCTCCCCCCCTTTGGATAATTGAATAGGCGAGGAATAGAGATGAATAGAAGAGAATAAGACCAAAAAACTTTTTATTTGCAAGGAATATGAGGTATATAATTATGCTAGAATATGTTATAATAAGCTAGTATTAGTATTTCAGGTTGTTGGTTTTTTGAAATGTTTTTCAAAAACTAAAGTTTTAAAATTCTATGTTTAATACGAAAAATATATTAATATATTTTAACTCCAAACTTGATCTCTCGCATGCTTTCAAATAATCATCAATTAGCTAAGTATAGGGCTTGGATATAATATGAATAAAGACTATATATATGGATATGCAGTACATGGCATGTGGATGTGGACTTGACATGATTCAAGTGTGTTGGCCAATAGAGTAGGTACATTGAACTCTAATTATGTTATTAAATATGTAAGGTTCATGTGTGTGGGATTCCTAGATGAACCTAGGTGGAATGAACCATATTTAATGCATTAACTATGTAAAATTCATGTATGCAGAATTTCTATGATAAACCTAGGGTGGAATGAAGCATTGAATATGCAAAGTTCTCATTCTAATGATGCACCTAGGTTGGATACATGAATTGAATATAAAAGAGTCAATTATGTACATTGAATTTGTCATTCTCATTGAATATTGAACAATGAACCATGCATGGAATAATTGTAAATCCATTATTCCTAAACTAATGGGTACCTTGAATTTGGAGGTAACTCTTAGGCAATCTAGATGCCTATTGTGGAGGTAAAAATCTGCACCATGACACGTGTTATGATAAGGCAGAGAGCCAATCATGCCCAGTCCACGAAAGTTGACCTCACGATGACGTCACCCGGCTAGTCGACACGTCTAGATTAAAGGATCTAGTCGTACGGTCAATCTGCCCGCAAATCAGAATGGATCACCATGAGTGATCTAAGGCACGACTAGACAATAGGTCTAGTCGGACGATCTTATCGCTCGGATACAAGTGATCTAAGGCACGACTAGACAACATGTCTAGTCGGGCGACCTTATCGCTCGGGTACTAGTGAGCTAAGGCATGACTAGACAACAGGTCTAGTCGGACGATCTTATCGCTCGGGTACGAGTGATCTAAGGCACGACTAGACAACAGGTCTAGTCGGGCGACCTTATCGCTCAGGTACGAGTGATCTAAGGCACGACTAGACAACAGGTCTAGTCGGGTGACCTTATCGCTCGGGTACGAGTGATCTAAAGCACAACCAAACAACAGGTCCAGTCGGACGACCTTATCACTCAGGTGCGAAATAAGGCACGACTAGACAACATGTCTAGTCGGGTGACCTTATCGCTCGGGTACGAGTGAGCTAAGGCATGACTAGACAACAGGTCTAGTCGGACGATCTTATCGCTCGGGTACGAGTGATCTAAGGCACGACTAGACAACAGGTCTAGTCGGGCGACCTTATCGCTCGGGTACGAGTGATCTAAGGCACAACTAGACAACAGGTCTAGTCGGGTGACCTATCGCTCGAGTACGAGTGATCTAAAGCACAACCAAACAACAGGTCCAGTCGGACGACCTTATCACTCAGGTGCGAAGTAAGGCACGACTAGACGATAGGTCTGGTCGGGCGACCTTATTATTCGTCGACATTACACATGTCAAGAGGCCCCGAGCAGGTCCAGAAATGGTCAAGGGACCATAAACGTACGTAACTGCCACGGCAGCATTTAAAGCTCATTACTCACAGAACGTGTGTAATAAGGGCGACATGGTGAGCGAATGCAGGGAATGTTTCCCTAAGAAATAGCCCACTACCAGTTAGTGGGAAAACGGTTACAGAGTAACCAACTGAATTACGTGAAACTTGATCCCAGCGGGTACGTAGGCAGCCTATAAAAGAGGTCGCGCGACAACACTCTTGGGATGGATTTCGAGATTCCTGACTGAAAGCAATCAAGAAGTTGAAAGTTGAGAAATGACAACATAGTCATTTTCAACATCCAAGCATAGTCTCTCCCCCTCCACCACAAAATCCTGTTTTCATATAATCCTACCACTAAAAATCCATTGGCCAAATCCCTTTTTGAAGTCCTTAATCCCGTAAAACACAAAGTAACTGTGAGGGGAAAATATCCTCCTCACCTATATAAAGGGACTCATGTATGTCATTCCATCAATCGAAGTCCCAAAGTGTGCATCCACTCAAAGAGAGAGTTGTGAGTAATAGCCCTGACTTATTATTCTAGTAGTTCGAGTACTTTTGTGGGTGATAGAGTTATAAGCCAGTTTCTGATTACACCTGAGCGTGCACACTGTGTGGGCTTGCTGGATCCTGGGGGTGGTTCGGTTCATGACTTCTGCACTGGGAGGAGCTGAATAACGCCTTAAGCGTCGCAGCGGGCTTCGTCCATCCATTCATCTCTCACTTCTTTACATTCACTCTATCGTTTCAGTATTTTGTTGTGCTGAATTTTTGAATTTTCACCCTATTTTCATATAATCTTGTAACACAGGTCACTTTGAAATTGTATTATTCAACCCAATATATTCTACTAGTCTAAAGAGAGCTCATATGTTAAATCATTTGTCATCACCTTTTATAAATCAAGGGAGTCACATGTCAAATTATTTTTTTACCTTTTATAAATTATTATTAACATCTTATTCATTTGTTATCCAATACTTATTCATAGTCAATCAAACAATAAAAAGTTTATTATTAGACTTTCCAATAATAATAAGTTTGACTTATTTTTTTATCTATCCAAAAATAGTTTATGTCACTATACAAACCGGGGGTAAATGTATGCATGTGAGACTGATTTTGAAAATATGTTTTTTTTTTTTTAAAGAAAAAGATTTCTGATGGAGCATTTACAAGCGAATGCAAGTAAGGTTTTTCACTTGCAAACATTTATTTTATTTTTTCATTTTTAATAAGGTAGGTTAGCAAATGGGTTTGGATCATCTGTATGTCTTTTTTGTGCTTGCATTTCATCATAGAAAATGTGTGGTTTATATTCATTTGATGAATTTAGAGTTAAAACAATTGTTAATTTACACAAAGCAGACTTTCCAATATCAATTGAAGTTTTTTCTTGTGCGCTTGAGTAAATTCCGTCATAGGCCATCCAACGCAAAATAACTCGTCATCATCGTCACTGCCGCCTTTCCTGGCTACCCCCTCCTGCCTCCGTGAAGCAATGGAGGAGCCCCATCATTATCTGATAGGAATCATTGATGCCCACCCTCTGCCTTCTCTCCTCAACAGGAGCAATATCTGCTCCACATCCTTCATCGATGGCCTCGCGGGAGGGCAACGTCTTTGTGCACGCCAACCCTACCTTGAAAACCATATACATGTCCTCCACAAACGGAGCCCCGATCGTCTCATCGATCGCCTCCCTGATTGGATGGCCCTCCCACACGTGCCTCCACGCCCATTTCGCAAGGCATTCCTTCCTGTCCGGCTGTCCCGCCACCGTTGCTCGCCTCCCTCCATGTGACCAGCTCTAACACCACCATCCCAAAACTATACACATCCATCTTCTCACTCACTTTATTGCTGTACGCGCACGTTGCACTAGCCACAAAAAAAAAAAAATAGTTTCTACCGGTAGTACCAAACTTTCAAATTCAAACAAATCTGGCGGGAAAGGGTGAAGCTTGTGATATCCACCCGAGCCATGTATCCAAAAGAGCCCGGAAAGCCCGCAGTCACGGTGTCGGGCTCACCGGGCCGGGCCAGCACGCGTGCGAGACCGAAATCCGCGATGCGCGCCATGAAGTCCACGTCGAGGAGGACGCTGCTCAACTTGAAATCACGGTGCACAACAGGTCCTGCGCGGCCTCGACCGCGGACTACCAGTCGAGGCTGCCATTCTCCATGTACTCGTAGACGAACAGCCTCATATCGATCTCCAACTGGAACTCCCTGTAGAGGTCCCCGCATCAAGCATATGGTGGCTGCACAGTTTCTTCACGCCACAACTTGGTCCGGTCGATTTTGGAGGGCGACGCGGTACACCTTCCTAGCCCCATCACAAGCGACAAGATTCTCCTCGGTCAGCCCTGACACGATGCTACTGCCCAATCCCCTCCGGTGATGAAATTCCCTCAATGCGAAGACCACCACAAAGATCAATGCCCCCGCTCCGACTGCCCCAGCGAGAGCGAGTAGCGTAATTATCAGTGGTGATGAGAACCCCGATCCACCGCGGCATGAGGGGAGCCCGATGATCGGACCGCCACAGAGACTCGGGTTCGATAAGAAGCTCCGCATTGCTCATATGCGGAGTTCGGCAATATTGCGCGGACCAATTTCGAGAGAAAATTGGAGGAGAGGTTGAGGAAAGTGAGCTTCAAACTGACGATTTGATGCGGAATTTCACTGAAGAGCTCGTTCTTCGAGAGATTAAGATCCGTCAACACCGGGAGTAACCCGATCGAAGCTGGGATCTGTCCGGAGAGACTGTTATCGCTCAAATTAAAAAAAATGAGCGACGTCAAACCACCGAGCCAGTCGGGGATTGCGCCCGACAATAGGTTCTCCTCAAGCGCTAGCCTCTGCAGCTGTGCGAGCGATGCGAGCCCTAACATGATCGCGCTGGAGAACTGGTTGTGGCTCGTGATGAGCACGCGCAGCCCGCGAGAGGAGGACGCGAGCGACTTGGGGAGCAGGCCGGAGAAGTCATTGCGGTCAATCTCAAGGCGGGTCAGCACGGTGGACATCGCATCGGGAAGCGCACGCGCCCGAGAAAGAATTCCTGCTGATCATGACCGTGTCGAGCGCTGGTAACGACCAGATGCCTCGCGGGACGTGTTGTGCATCGGGAAGCGCATGCGCCCTAGAAAGAATTCCTGCTGATCATGACCGTGTCGAGCGCCGGTAACGACCAGATGCCTCGCGGGACGTGTTGTGCATAGCGGAAGCAAAAATTTAACAAGTACGATATCGAAGAAAACACAAATAATAAGAAAAACACAGATTTACGTGGTTCGGCCTAAGCCTATATCCATGGGGCTGCAAAATAATAGAGCATCCACAAATAGAGTTGAAAATTACATATACATTAAGACTTACATGGAAATCTATATTTTAATCTCTTCCTAACTATCACATTTAACTTCCATTAAGGCCTCTAAATACAAATGTACAAACCAAACATTTTATACAAATAAATCATAACAAACAAATCCCTAAAATCTCTCAACAAATCTCATCACAAAAATAGATTTTTATCAGTAGTGATACATAGGCCCCAAAATATGGGGCCTATTCATAAGCCCCATTACTTGTCAAGCTGTTATTGGTTTGTTATTTTACTTTTTGAAAAGGGTAACAAAGCAAAAACCAAATATACCCTTCTTTGAAAACAACTCGAATACACGCGCGAATCAAACATATCCCGGATTCACATCCACGAATAAATCACCACCGTCTCTTTCGGCGAGCCAAAAACGAACTTTCGAATTCCAAAAACGCATTCATTCCAAAAAGGCGAAAACAAAACCAAACCCAAGAAACCATATCGTCTTCCCTGTACGCATCGCTTCGTCTTCCTCGGGCGGCTTCATCGTCTGAACAAACAAAAATGGCGACGAGTAGTAAGAATCCTTTTCTTTTTATTTGTGCAATTTTTCAGTATCTTTATGCACGAATTACTAAGTTTTCTTTACGAAATAAGGTTTTGAAATAATCCGATGATTGCGTTTCCGAAATGGTGTTTTAGATCACTCTGAAATTTAGGGCTTCGATTAAGATTTGGAAACTTTACAAAGAATGTAACAGATTATGTATGGGTTTTTTATTAGGGTTTGAAGATGTTTTAATAAAAGTAACAGACTATATTTCGTTTTGAATTAGGTGTTGATTTAGGGTTTGGTTTACGTGTTCCAATGGGTTTGGATTTGGGGTTTTTTTCTTTTTCCAGAAACTGTGACATTTGCATATAATATGTAACACAGAATGATATAAGTTTTTGGATATTAAGTTTGGGTTTTCGAATAGGGTTTGTAGGCGTTTAAATAAATGTAACAAACTTTATTTGCTTTTGGATTAGGAGTTTCTTTAGGTGTTGATTTTCATGTTACAGTGGGTTTGGATAAGGTTTTCTTTTTATAAATGTGACATTTGCGAATAATATGTAAAACCAAGAATATGGTTTGGGATTGGTTTTTTGAACTATTGAAAAGTGACATTTGCAAATAATATGTAATACAAAATATAAAAGGTTTTTTGTTTAAATATTGGATCAGGGGTTTGGATGTTTTTTCATTGAATGTGACAACAAAATTGTGAAATGGTATTACGAAATGTATCTACTGGAATGTGAAAATCGAGTGTAAATGTAACAGAATGTGATTGTTTTGGAATAGGTTTTGAATCACTATAGATGATTGTAAAAGATTACTAAAAGTAATCTTGAAATGTGACATTTGTAGAGTACATGTAACCATGTTATATTAGGTTTTGGATAGGTTATTGGAATACGGAGTAAAATGTTTCTCCTAGAATGTAACATAATTAAATGTAACTATTGGAAAAGTAACAATTTAGTGATAATATAACTGTATATAAATGGTTTTGGTTTATGTTTTGGGAGTTTTAAATGAAATGTAACAAATTATTAAATGTATTAAGAAATGTATCATTTACAAAAGAAGATGCATCACAAATTATATTATGATTTGTAATACATATTACCTGCTTATGTCACATATTATTTTTGCTTGGATTAGTGTTTTTTAGGGCTTGGTATACATGTTGCAGTGGGTTTGGATTAAGTTTTTTTTTTATAACTATGGCATATGCAGAGACTATGTAAAATAAAATGAAAAAAAGTTTTGGATTAGCTATTGTAATACGAATAAATGACCTCTTACAAATGTGGCATTAAAAACTGAATGTAACATTATATAATTACATTTGGATTATGTATCGAAAGTTTTTTAGATTAATTGTAACAGATTATTAAATGTACTAATGAAATGTAACATTTGTAGATAAAATGTAATGCAAATTTAAAAAGGGTTTTGGGATTAATTATTGGGTTAAGGGTTTGGATGTTTTTTCATGGAATGAAACAACTAATTAAATGTACTATTGGAAATGTAAAAATCGAGCGTAAATGTAACAGTATATAATTGTTTTGGAATAGGTTTTGATGGTCTTTAGATGAATGTAAAAGATTATTAAAAATAATCTTGAAATGTTACATTTACAGAGTACATTTAACATAGGTTATTTTCAGAGTTGGAAAAATTATTGGAATATGGGTTTGGATGTTTCTCCATGAATGTATCTGCTTATTAAATGAACTATTGAAAAGTAACTATTGAGTGATAATGTAACTGTATATAACTGGTTTTGGATTATGTTTGGGGTTTTTAACAGAAATGTAACAGATTATTAAATGTATTATTGAAAATTGACATTTATATAGTAGATGTATCACAGATTACATGTACTCTTGTAAATGTGACATTTATATTGCAGTGTTAATGTAACAAATTATATTCAATATTGGGTTAGGTTTGGGTGTTTTAAATGTACAATAACAGGGTAGTAAGCATACTAATGAAAATGTTTTATTTACGTAGTTCTTTTATGTATTGGCACATTACATTGGGTAATTGTTAATTCTTAAAAAGAACAGTTTAGAATAAATGAAACAAATTCTTATAATCATATTGATGCTTTTTCAGAGAACAAAAAGTCAGTCAAAGCTACAAAGATAAAAGGGTCATCAGTTCAACCACACTTCAGGTCATCCTTGTATAGGGTCTATCAAATATTTGGAAAACTGAAACTAAAAGAGAGGCATCTGAAAATGCTTCAAGCAACGCCTTTTTGGAGTTTGTTCAACGGGTTGTTGGACAAGAAGTACGATTGTAGACAAGCAAAAAAGAACAATGAAGATGCTCTGAGGATAATACAGTGTTACGATGCACAGTCTGAATCATTCAAGATTGGAAGCAACACATTGAAAATTACAGCAGCAGAAATTGACTTAATATTGGGCATCAAATCTGGGAAAAGAGAAGTTAAAGGTAATCTGAATTTCCCTATATGAATTACATATAGTTCTTTAAATGTAACATGTGATCATGAGTAATGGATTTGTTTGTACTTTGTTGCAGTGAACTATGGCACCAAGCCAGACACACCTTTCATAAAGCGAAGATTTGGGAATGTCAGCAGACCTAATGCTCCATACATCAAGGAGCAACTTCTGATTGCATTAGAGGGAGAATCAAGCCAAGATCTGAATGATTTCACAAGGTTGTACTGCCTCTACTTGTTTGTGGGGTTGTTTTACACAAACAGTGGACACACCATCGGATGGGCTACCTTCCAGTATTTGGAGAACATCAACAAAATGAAGGAGTTTGATTGGTCTTCTTCAATACTAGATTTACTGATGAAGTCAATTCATAAGCATCAGAAAAATCCAAGAAGTGTGACTGGCTGTATTTCACTGCTGCCTGTAAGTTGACAGCAACTGATTGTAAAATATTGTTAGCTGAAAACTGCATTAAATGAATTTACTGATAGTGTAATCTAAAATTCAATGTAGTTCTGGTTATGTGAGCACACCACCTTGATATCTCCCTCGCGTCCATCGGAGTTCCCAAGGTTCAAGAAATGGGATTTGAAAAAATTTCACAAGAAAATGTCTGAGATCAACATTCGCAAGATTAAAGCTTCACAGGTTCGAATTACACTACTCAAAACTCTATTACTGTTTTAGTAATACAAGTATTAACTTCATTTTATGTGGAACACTACTATTTCATACAATGTAACTATAATAATATAAATGTAACAATATAATTATGTGCTACATTGTTCCAAAAAAATATGTTGATAAATGTCACTTGTGTTTTTTCAAAGTTAATATATTTATGTTAGGATTCTAATTAAGTTGATAAATTAAATGAATATAATGAAATGTAACAGATTAGTTATTGGGTTTATGTTTTGGGGTTTTTTAAACAATATAATAATGTGCTACATTGTTTCATAAAAATAAGTTGATAAATGTAACATATATTTTTTCAATGTTAATATATTAATGTTAGGATTATAATTAGAAGATAATTAAATTAATGTGTCATTCTACCTACAAAACTAAACCACACATTTTACATGATTTGAAATTGTAGCATAACTAATGTTATGTTATGTTTATGTAAACTTGTTACATTTTAACTAATATACACTTCTGTTTCATGGAAAGTTATCGGTGGAGGAGATTGAACCAAGGCTGATAGAGCTGCAGCATCTGAGAGAAGGGGCCTCGGCACCTGTTGAGAGTGAAAGTGAAGAACAAATTAATGAAGACAGTGAAGAAGATGAAAGTGGAGAGAGTGAAAAGAGGAAACTGGAAGAAGAAACTGACACTACCCCATCTGCTCAAATTGAATTGATATTGAAATTCAGAATACCGAAGGTGGGGACAATGTCAGAGTTGAAAATGGAAGTGGAGAAGATCATACGTTAATGGAGGAAGACTGTGGCAGGCAGTTTCAGCAGTTTGACAGCACAGAAGGTGAAGGAATATATAACAGCAACCAGTCACCGGATGATGCTCAGAAAACACCTACAAGCCAGGCCCTGGAAAAAGAGATCACAGAGCTCAAGAGAACCATGGCAGCTTATGAGATTGACATGCTGAGAATTATGGCAGATAACAATAGTAAGAGCTTCAGATTGAATACAGGTGCGCGGAACATAAAATGCCTTTTCAAGAAATGTTGTTCACTGCGGAGAAAGATACGCAGTTTAAATGAACAGATTGTGAAATTGAAGAATCTGAATACAAAACTTAAAAACAAAGTCAGTCAGAAAGAAGATGACATAAAGGGATACAAAGAACGAGAAAAAAAATATGAGTGTCATTGGAAAACAGAAAAAAATAATCTCAGACATGGAAGATGATACCTCAGTGCATGACATAACCCAAAAGACAGCTTTGAATGCAGAGATCACGTGTCTCAAACAGCAGATAAGTGAAAAAGATAACATAATAGCTCAGCAGTCTGTAATGCTTGATTTCCTACAGACAGAAAACCCATTACATGAACCAAAACCCCTTGCAGTAATTCAACTTAAGTCTCATGCACCAGATTTTGAATATGCGGAGGTACACATCAGAGAAACAGGATATCAGGAGACAAAACAGACCAGATCTATGGTGAAAAGAATCAAGATGAAAGATAGGAAAGTAGCAAAGGAACCGGACTTTCAATACACAGAACTTGGAAAGAGAGCAAGAAGAGTGACTGTTGGAGCTCCAAGAGAAATGACAGCCAAAAAACAAAAGTTCAGTTTCAGAATTCCGAAGAATGGGGTATCAATGGCACTAGGAAAAAAAGATATCAAAACTTTGAGGCAAATAGTTGGCCTCACATCTGGAAGGTAATTTTACTATCATCGTCAGTTCTAAAAATCACAATCTTCAATAGATGTTAATTGTAATTTTATTTATACATGCAGTGGACCAATTTGGCAAGGAGGTCTTTCAATTATACATTTTGAGGATATCATGTCAATATTGAAGGAAGATGAGCTTTCCAGTAATGTGAGTATCTGCTTACAATGTAACAATTTAAAATCAAATGTAACAATTAGTAATTTTAGATACTACAAGTACAAATAATGTATTAACTTATAATTTCTTAGGTCATTGATGGGTATACGGAAATCTTATATGAAGAGCAAGGAGTTCCAACAAGGATCAACAAATCTTCGTTTTTCGTTTCCGCAAACATCTCACATTCGCTACTTAATGAAAAACAGCATCACCTCTTTAAGGTGCTGGTCAAAGATAGGATAGATCTGAGTCTGTACCAATTCATACACTTCCCTCTGCACACTGAAGGGCATTGGACTTTGGCAGTGTATGACATAGTTGAAAACACATGGAGACACTACAACTCACTACTTCAGGAGTATGCCAACATAGACACACATTTGCAGTTGGTTAAACAATTGGTAAACTAAATTTATCTACTAATTTTTTTGGAGCATATATTTTTATCTTGATTTAAATTCTCATGTATACACTTTGTCATTTACAGATGGACACATTCATTGAGCACTACAACGGAATTGAACCTGGACAGATCATTTCTGTCCAGAATGCACCACAGCAGCCTGATTTTTCGTAAGTTCAATTACTTTGTCAGATAATTTAATTGTATAACACAGAAACTACAGCATGAATGCGAAACTTATTTGATTTTTTTTTAACTCCAGCATAGAATGCGGAACTGTTGTCATACATGTCATGACCCAATATGCCTTACAAGCCAATATATCAACAAAAATGACTCGACATATGTGCAGTAAAACCAGAGCCCAACTCGTCCAAAAGTTTGTCAACGACAGCAGAAGGACGTTCACAAAAGAAGATCACGGGATGTTTTCGTTGAATATTGATGATTGAACACTTAATGTCTGATCATGTCTGTGTGTAGTAGATTGAACAAGTAGCAATTTTGGATGTAAAAAGCTTTTAGAATTGTTTTGTGATCCATGAAAAGAAACTATGGAAATATTTTGTTTGTTGCTATTTTCGGATCTACTATTCATGTGAAAACTTGTTGCATATGTTATATTACAGTTAAGCTAATATAGCAGTAAATTAACTACATGAAACACCGTTGCTTTCTTTTTGTTACATTTTAGCAATGTAACAAAAAACCATGTTGATTCAACAATGGGGTTACAAAAAAACAGTCAATGTAGTTTGAATTGTAACATTTTCCTAATGTAACAAAACAATGTAACAAAAAAACGTTACAAAACAGAGACATAGAGATTCATAATCTGTGCATGAATTTAAATTTGGAAAATACTAAAAAGGCAAATCACTTATGCATCAATATGAATTTTACAAAGGCACAGATGTATGAAATGCAATCAGTTAAAACTCAAATGAATAAGAGTAAACACTGTCAAAGTATTTATAATTGTTATATCTTGAAAATGTAACAAAACCCATGGCTAATCCATTGTTACATCAATAAGGAAATAAACATCGAAAATAAAAAAAATAAATCATTTTAGCAAGAACAAATCACTTATGCATCACACTGCACATTGATTTCTGTATTCTTCGCGTGCTTAGTCTTCGGCCTGTAAACTTTCGCTGCCTTCCTTTTTGACGGTGGACGTCCTTTGCTTCGAACCTTTTTTGGTGAATGTAGACTTCTAACCAGCGATGGAGTTACACCAACAGAACTGCATTTATCGTTCTCAGAAGAAAAGTTCAACACAGCATCAAGCAAAGAATCCATGTATTATGTGCAGAATTCATATTTTTCTTCAGATACAACTGCAGCCTCCACCACAGCTGAAAATTTCAAATATAATTCTTGATGCCTCGATATGTGATAATTTGACATGTTGTCCGAGTAACAATACTTCACAGCATTATGAATCCTTTTGATACCCTTCTGCCAGCGATCAATAATGTAATACGAAGATATTGCACTCGTGTTTGTATGAATCAAAACTTTAATGCAATGCCTACATATGATACCCAAGAATTCAAATAGACAACAAATGCAACGAAACTCCTGTTTCAATTCATCAAACTTAACGTTAAAAGCTGTTTTCTTTGTTGATCCATCTTTGCATTTTGAAACATCACTGACAACAAAAACTCTCACACCACCTTCTTGTGAAACTTCTACCAAATTACAAAAAATCAGCCCCTTGATTTCATTCTGAAATTTCCTAAACATTTCATGTGTATATGCTTCCTCGAACTGCCTCTCAAACACAAAATCAGTAAGCAATGGGATGCTTGAGTTAACTGAGTGAAAGTCAGCCCTTTCTTCCTTCTCAACCTTACTTCTTAATGCATTATCATATTGTTCCACAAATTGCTTCAGAGTCGTTTTTGAGTTCACATAATCATCAAAAAATGCATTCATACTTTCACTTCTTTGCGTGGTTGACATACCAGCCCAAAAGGTTTCTTTCAAATATACAGGAGCCCATCTTGTTCGATCGTTGAAAAGACATGTGAGCCATACATTGTTGCTAAGACCATGATCCAAAATCATTTCCATCCACTGCTTGTCAAAATCATCAGCAGTTAAAGACTCATAAACGATTGTCTTCAAACATTTCTTAATAGCATTATAACTCTTGTAACTATAAAAAATGTAGCAAAGAATTAAACATAGCCATCATAGAGATGGACACATCCATCTGAAATAAAAAAACAATCAATATTGCCAGAATGAAACATAATGTTAGAATGTAACATTCATACGTAAAATGTAACAAAAACCAATAAATAATACTAACCTGCCCAGTTTCTCAGGAATCTTCTTCATGATATGCCACAAACACAATCTGTGACGGGAATGAGGAAAAACCTCTGACACAGCCGCTTGTATCGCCTTGCATTGATCGGTCACAATAGCACTTGGCATTCGTCCATACATGCACTCCAACCATGCTTTAAATAGCCACACATATGTTGCGGTATTTTCATTTGATAATAAACCACATTCAAACAATACTGATTGTCCATGATGATTTACACCAACAAATGGTGCAAATGGCATATCATACTTGTTCGTCAAATATGTTGAGTCAAATGAAATTACATCTGAAAATGACTCGTATAATGCTCGTGATCTCGCATTAGCCCAAAAAATATTTCGTACTCTGAAATTCTCATCGAAATCAATAGCATGGAAGAAATTGGGGTTCCGTTTTTGCATGCGCAGAAAATAATCACAAACAGCTTGTGCATCGCCTCCACCGAGCCTTCCAATTCTAGTTTTAGACAAATAATTCCTGACATCTCTCTCCTCGTATGATATGCAATCATAACCACCAGCTTTAATAACGAGTGAATTATAGCTTTTTGATGTTCTGATTCCCGCTTGATCATTTATATCCAACATTTTTTTTGAAATATGATCAATTTCCCTATGGCAAGCAAAATGCCGTGATTTTTTTGGACTCAAATGATGGTTATGATCTAAGACAACCTTTGAAATAACAAACAATTCTTCGTCCTTCACATTAATGTTTATCCTAGCTTCACAACCAGACTTAATTGATGGCCTTCCACTGAAAACATTCCTCCCACTTGGAACATGCTTACCATTACGACAACAAGCTAGAGAAAAAAATCTTTGTCGCCCATTATCATCCTTTTTTCCATGAATCTTCGCAATGCCAAAACCTTTTCTATGAGCAAAGTCTTTATAAAAAATTCTAACATCATTTTCCGATGAAAATGACATTCCAACACTTGGTACAGTAACTTCAGTACTTTTATCTTCAAAAACATCTAATTCACCTTCTATGGCACTGTCTTCCAAAGAAAATGTAGCAGATTCCCCTGCATAACATAACTACTACAATGTCACATTTATAAATAATTTAAATTGTCATTTTTTAAAAACATGCAGTACTCATAACTGTTACATCTATACAAAATCTACATGCACTGTCGAAGGACAATCAGTGCACAATTGATCGTTACATGTTATTTTGTTACATTTATAAATGTAACAAAATATAGAAAACGTGAATTCGATATGAGGGTTGAATATTAATGTCCCACAAAACATTGTCCATTAAATGAAATGATATAAAAGTTACATATAAAGAATTTAAAATTTTATTGTTTAAATAAATGCAGAACACGAATGGTGATCATCACTGTTGCATATCTAAAAAAATTTCTATCTGCAATGTTAAATACTAAAAGACATGGGTGATTGTTCTTGATAAGCAGTTACATTTATAAATGTAACAAATGTAGACCACATCGTTGTTCGATAACAGGTTCTATATATTTACAGAATTTGAAAACATTTATTCAAAATCAGGGTTGTAATATTAAAATCCCCCAAACCAGAGTCGATTAAAAGAAACGAAATCAAAGGAAAAAAATATAAAATTATTGAGAACGATTATACGACGATGACAAATAAAAAGGAATTTCATTCCTCCACATCGATAGATGTAAAAAGGGTTGACAATTGATCATCATATATGAAAAGTTTATTTTGAACTTTATTTTCATTACAAAAATAATCAAATATGATAAAAAAAAACGATTGCATACCTGATCCAGCAGTCGCTGATGGCAGATCTAATTCCGTAACAAACATATCGAAGTTTTAAAACAACACAGCAATACAAAAATCGAGGAGGACCCAATGAGTTTTCGATTTGCTCTGGGAAGAAGAAATTTGCACTTATAAGTCCAAGGAGATCGGCAGTTGAGATTCTCCACAAAATATGGTTGAGATAAGGATTCATTGTTCACTCCTTAATATTCTAACCGTCCAGATACCAAAAGGATCACAAGTGTATTATTGACTTTCTGTAGTTGCCACATCATGGGGCCTGTTTGGGGCTTATGAAAATGGGGCCTATAAAACATTATTTTTTTTAAAATGAATGATTTAGTCAATTAGGTGTCCACCCTAAATAACTTAATTTTGGCCATGACATTTTTCCAACAATTAAGATTTTCCTTAATATCTCCACCTCGCTCCGTGTCATCCTTGAAGCAAGATCATGCAAATTATATACCATGCAAATGCCAATGCAAATTCAAAATGCAAACTCCACTTTAAACCAAGTGGTCTTCACAAACAGAGTCTTCACATGCAAATGACTCGCTCTACAAATTCCAAATTGTAGGGATTTCAAGAACTACTTCCTATGGACCTCTATCACCGACAAATGCAAATGTCGAGTCCATAAGCCTGTGCCGTCTTTCCATGGATCGACTGATGAATCAAATATGACGCAAAATCAAATCAATGTCTTGAATCAATCGTTATGTGTTTGAAGATTTGATCAAACCTCCACCTCAAAAATGGAACACCTGTGTGCCCCGTGCGCATGCCTTTTATGCCTTGCGTATGCCCTTGCAGAAAATTCAAATCCATTCATGCCAAATTCAAACGGCTATCTAATATCCACCGTGCCATCTTCAAATACTCCTTTTTTATAATCACTACAAATCCATGAATATCTAATCTCAACCCATACATGCATATCTTTTCAATCAAATCCCATGCAATAAGAGATTCCATCGTTATCTTCCTCTTTTGTTTTCTTTCCTTTCCTATCAGCCACATCATCCATATTCAAACAAACAACATGCAAATCTAAATAAATCCCATGTAATTAGGAATTACATATCCCACGGCCACAAGTTTCAAAATCCTTCTGTTTTTTTAACCATGTTTCATGGATGCATAAAAGGTTGAATTTATCTCATCTTAATTCATGATCTTCACCGAGAGCTCCATAAACAAATCTCATGCATAACAAACAAATCCTTGCAAAAAAAAAAAAAAAATTCCATACCCAGACGGACAGGGAACATGCCCTACTTCTTTCTTCTTCTTTTTTCTTCTTCTTGCGAATCCGATCCGATGTCATTGATGTTGCCATTGTTCATAATTTTTCAAATCTCGTTCCCCTAGGTCAAACCCAACGCTCTGATACCACTTGTTGTGCATAGCGGAAGCGAAAATATAACACATACAAGATCGAAGAAAACACAAATAACAAGAAGAACACAACTTTACGTGGTTTGGCCTAAGCCTACATCCACGGGGCTACAAAATACATGCCTAATTTCAAAGTCTCTCTACATTAGATTTTATAAAAACAAATCCCTAAGATCTATCAATAAATATCATCACAAAAATAGAATTTTTTCAAAATGAATGATTTAGTCAATTAGGTGTCCACCCTAAATGACTTAATCATGACCATTCAAAATGTTGATACACTGGATCTGAGACATTTTTCTAAGGGCCTGAAGAACCCGTTGTCGAAGATCATTATCTATGTTAGCGTCTCGCACGCCTTGAGTGACTCCAGGAGCGGGCCCGACATGCGACGGTTAAACAGGACTATCGCCCCCAGGTTCCCTCTGAAGCATAGATTCATCGGAATCTCACCGGACAACCTATTATATTGGCTAATTCAATATTCCGAAGCTTGGATTACCTGCCAAGGTCCGGCGAGAGCGTCTTGGAGAGGTTGTTAACCAATCGGATGTCTGTGTTTCCTCTATTTAGAAGACTCAACGACTTTATTTGTAAATGAGGGTGTTAACATTTTGACTTTTTTACCGTCTTAAATATAGTATTATACATCTTGATAACCCCCTTCTACTCATAATAAAGAAATATATACTTAGTTAAAAAATTTACATAGTATAAATAATATCATTTAATTTATTAAAATATATATTTTATTTTTTATAAAAATTATATAATTTTTAAAAAAATATAAACACTAAAAAATTGTGTGTGATAATAAAAACTGTACTGTGTGTAACATTTCCATCTATGCTGCCCCGAACTCACGTTTAACAAGTGGGATTAGGATTATGTGAATCCTGGGATTCCAACTACAGGTGGATTGGAATTGAGAATCATGTCAACCTGTTTGTTAAGAAACATGATTCAAAATACATGATTGAAATTCTCAATCCCAATAATGTGTTTGTTAATGCCTAGATTACAATATAAAAAATATATATTTTTAATAATACCCAATATATATATTAAAGGGATTTTTAGTTTTAAGTCCCCGGAAACTATCGAATTTAGTGATCAATCCCTCACTTCTTCATATTTTGGTTTTAGTCCCTGCATTTAAATGATAATTTAAGAATAGGTCCCTCCCAGGGACTAAAAAATAAACTTAATAATTTAGGAATAAGTCCCTCCCAGGGACCTATTCCTAAATTATCATTTAAATGTAGGGACTAAAACCAAAATATGAAAAAGTGAGGGATCGATCGCTAAATTCGATAATTTTCAGGGACTTAAAACTAAAAATCCCTATATTAAATGATATGAATATATGTAAATATAAATATATATAATTATATATACACATACATACATAGGAAAAATGATAAAATTAAAAAGAATATTTGCTCTACCTCTAACCTAATTTGGGTATGCACATAAACTATTTCAAAATAAATAATTATTTTAATATAAATAAGTGTGGAGGGAAAATCTACCATATCCGGATATGCAACATGTGTCATCAAATAGTGAACCAGATATAATTGTTTAGATCGCCTAAGGACCAATCACATCTGAGGAGAAGCTGTAGACCAGATCGTCCGAGGACTATATACATGTATGGGGACAATTGCCTAATCCAGATTTCTGAAGACAGAGATCAAAACATACCCTCAGATATGTTTCTTCCTCTTCCAGCCACAGAACCCATAATCTTTGCATATAAACATAAGAGAGAGAGAGAGACAGAGTCCCATACGTATTTCATATTTTTGATAGAGATGCATGTATTTCATTTTGTTGCGGATAAATGTGGCTGGAAGATGATGAAAACATGTATTTTCATGTTAATTATGGTGTGGCTGGATATGGTTGGAAGAGGAAGAAAGAGAGAAGAGGCGGGTTGAATGTTGCGGGTGGGTTTGTGAGAAAGATAGATTAGGCTTGTGTAAAGTAATGAATGGTGGAGATTTTAAAATGAAAATCAACGGTCCAAATTGTATGTCATATTAGGTATTAAAGTTCGGGTTCGGGTTGGGTCGGATTGTCTAGGACACCAACTCGATCCCAACCCGAATTTTCAATCAACCTGAATCCGATTTTTACAACTCAACCCACGTACAAATCAGGTTTAACCCGTCGGATTCAGGTTGAACCTGACCCAAGTTGCAACCCTTCTTACATGAAACCATTATTACAACTGAAGGTCTTGTAGGCTCTACTTCACGTATTCATCAAATTCTATGTGGATTTCTCCAACTCCGGGTGATTCAACTTGGGAGCATTTGATTGAAAAGATCAAGTACCCCCGTTAGGTAAAATATAACATGATTTCAATAGAAGCCTGGAATATTAATAACATTTTATTCTCACATATTAAAGAATATATATACCTGCTTATTCTTTACAAAAGTGTTTTGAGTTTATTCACCCTATTTTGTCTTGCTCCCCACCTATTCCACTGGCCAAACATGGCCTAGAGTGAATGAGGAGACAGAAATATGATGTGGAATGTGGAAGACTTCCTCTTGCTTTTTCCAACCATGGGGCAAAATTCCACGACCATTTGCCTTGGATGGTGATACACGTGATCTCCCAGTCCCAGTTAAGGTTTAGTCAATCCAACCACTCCGGCACTCGTGCAATATATATAGGGATGACTTGTGTGTGGTCACAGGTGATGGAGTATGTGACTGATAAAGATGAGAAAAACCAATCAAAAGACTCACCTTGCCAAAGGATCCAAAATTTCAGCTTCAATTAATGTAAATTTTCTTTTTTTACAAAAATTTAACCAATGGAAATCATTTTTCATAAATTAAATTCAATATCCAACGAAAGACTTAGTTTTCCTTTTCCTATAAATTTTATCCGTGAAAAATAAATTCTTGAGGATTTGAAAAATCTCAGAACCAAAGGGCTGCTACATGAAAAGAGTTCCAAATGATTAATTCAAATATTAATGGAAAGGTTCTCATCTCCTAAAACTCTGCATTATGCATGTTCGAGTAGTGGCTCAGTAGATATGTCCAAGGGTCCATGAAACATGGAGTGTTCCATATTGTAGGTCTATAATCTTTCATGATTGATGTGAGTATGCATCTTTCAAGATGTACTGATCATTATATCTATCATATGAATGCGAACAAACAGGTGGAAGATAACAAAAGTCTTTGATTTTATTCTAATGTTTTAAACAGATCTCATATGGGTGACAAAAAAAAAAAAAAAAAAAAAAAACAGTAATTGAAACTGCAATTCCTGGTTGAAAAGACACACTAGCCACAGAATTAATTTGTATCAACAGCTTCTGCAGTTTCTAATGCAAAAGAGAAATGCTAGATCCAGATTCCTCATGACCCACTAACCAGTGCTATGCACATTCACAGATATCCATCTGTGATCAGACAATAGTCTGAAAAAATTCATATTTGAGACAGGACACTCACTCACTCAGCACAAAATTATCACTTATCAGCTTGTATCTTTAGGCATGTCAACCAAATCATCATCACATACAAACCATTCAGGTTTCCTCAAAATGCGCTTCTAAAATAAGTTGTAATTCAAGTACTTAAAAAATGTCAATCATAGTACATCAATATAAGTGCAAATTTTAAATCAACACCTAAAAATCCCAAATATTATAATCCATGTAGAAAATCATTAGGCGTGTGAAACATCAGAGAAGTTACTTTCAACATATATATAAACAATGAACTTTGAGAGGGTCCCCATCAAATCTACTAAAACATGTGATCTCCCAATCCTGGTTAAGGTTTAGTCAATCCAAGCACTCACGCAATACATATAGGGATGACTTGTGTATGGTCACAGTTGATTGAGTCTGTGACTGATAAGGACGAGAGAAATCAATCAAAGGACTCTTCGGGATCCAAAATTTTAGCTTCAATTAATGTAATTTTTTTTTGCAATAAATCAACCAATGGATATCATTTTTCGTAAATTAAATTCAATATCCCCAGACGAAAGAATTTCTTTTCATCTTCCTGTAAAATTTGATCCATGTAAAATAAGTTTTGCTACATGAAAAGAGTTTCAAATGATTAATTCAAATATTATTGGAAAGGTTCTCATCTCCAAAAACTCTGCATTATACATGTTGGAGTAGTGACTATTATGTTCCAGGGTCCAAGAAACATGGAGTAGTCAATATTGTAAGTCTATAATCTTTCATAATTGATGTTACTAAACTTATTCAATCATTTTTTAAGATGTACTGATCATTATATCTATCGTATGAATGCAAACAAACAGTTGGAAGAAAAATAGTCTTTCATTTTTATTCCATTGTTTAAACAGAAACTGCAATTCCTGGTTGAAAAGACGCACTAGCCACAAAATTAATTTATATCGACAGCTTATGCAGTTCCTAATGCATAAGAAAAATGCTAGATCCAGATTCCTCGTGACCCATTAACCTGTTCTATGAACATTAAATTCTTAGTTTAAATAAAGTTAAATAATTTAGTCTTGTAAAATGTGGTTTTTAAATGTTATTCGAACTTTCTCTTACTTTCATCAATCCTTTTTTTTTTTTTGGTGAGCTATTTTAAAGTGTGAATGACTTTTGAGATGGGCGGTGCAGAGGATGCAAGGTCACCTGAATTATATCAAAGAGATCAATAAAATCTCGGGAAGGAGATCAGGTAACTTCTCTGTTGCTTCTCTGTTGATCTCTTTGTTTGGAATATATAGCAGCAACAACGGCTGATATTGCTGAATTCTGTTACAAACAGGCAGTCCTGGTGTAGAATTTGATGAGTTGTTTCGACCAACTACATGGTCTTGTGCAACCTTCTGTCAAGGTGGTCTGTCTCCGAAAGGTATTATTCTTTCACATAATTTCTGTGATAAAAAATCATAAACAGTTAAAAATAATGAACCAGAACTTTTAAGTGTTCATGACCCTCTTGTATCATTGCGACATGAAGATGAGATTTCGCAGCTAGTCATTTCACCCATGGTTCAAATTTGAAACAAAATTGGACAAATATGGATTCTCCGCAGATGGATTTTCTTTGCTACTATATGTTAAAAACTTTTTATTTAAAGTTTGGGTTTCCCCTCATTTTATATTCAAAAGAGTTCAAATAAGTTTCAAATGTTTTAAAACAATTTTGGAGGGAAAAAAGATGTGTTCCCTCTATTTGTTTAAAAAAGATGTGTTCCCTCTATTTGTTTTAATGGTTTCGGACTTCAAAACATAGTTCCATATTGGTTATTTTATTTTTTCTTTCTTCCTTATAAGGAAGAGGGTTGGTACTTGGGTAGGGTCCCAAGGGATGGCAAGGGCTTGTGGATTACATTTGCATTTTGTATTTGGGATTTGGGCTTTGGGCTTTGGGCTTGGGCTCTCTTCCTCCCACGCCTATATAAACAGGCTATGAGAGGACTGCAAAGGTATGCAATCTCAACGTTCTCTATTCTTCATCCAGAAAAGTCTTATTCTTCTTTTGGCGATTGTTCGAGTCAGCGACCGGTTCACGAATTCTTCTTCATGCTGCACCAGAGGAAAAGATCAGTGAGGCTGGGTGGTTGTATCAGGGGTGCAGATCGTCGAGTACCCCTGTGCGATTGAGGGGGCGATTCTGTTCTTAAGACAGCGTTCTACATGACTCCATCCAGGCCATCTCTGAATCTCTTTCTGTTTTGATCTGCTGTTTGATCCTCTGTTTAGTTGTTTAATATTGTTTTGACAAAAGTTTTTCCAACAATTTAAGAACAAAATCTTTTGTTTTCAGATTAAACTTGTTTTTCTCCCCTTCACACACCACCATGGCCTTTAATGATGATAGGGAGTCTGCCAAATCCGATACCAAGTTGAATGGAGAGAACTTCAAGAGATGGCAGCAGTAGGTGAAATATTGGCTGATAACACTGGGCCTTATTTCTGCCATCTCTGTTCCCTTTGTTGACTCCGGAAATTATTCTGATTCCACTACCAAAGTCACAGACCAGTCTGCAATCAAAACCCCTGATGGCCCTTCTGTGAGTTCTCAGGATCTTGACTATTTGTGTCATGGTCGGATCCTATCCACCCTATCTTCAGATCTTTATGATGCATACTGCTCCACCAAAACATCCTTAGAACTTTGGAATGCCTTTGAGGACAAATACGGTTTAGATGATGCAGGTTTAGAAAGGTACTATTTCATAGATTGGCTAGAGTATAGGATGGTAGAAAACAAAACTGTTACTACCCAGATCCTAGAGTACACCAAACTGATTCAGAATGCCAAAGCCAAGGGTTTCAACTTAGAAGAGAATATCCAAGTTGCTGCACTTGTTGAAAAACTGTCCCTTTCTTGGGACAACTTTGCAAAAACCCTTAGGCACCGTCAAGGCCAAATGTCTATGTCTGATTTGATCAAATCTTTAAAAACTGAAGACATACACAGGGTCAAAGACAAAAAGGTTAGCCATTCTGAGTCCAACCTAGTAGAGGGAAAAAAATTCAAACCGAAAGGAAAGAATTTCAAACCCAAAAAGAATTCCTTCAAGAACCCAAACACCAAAAGTGACCCCAAGTCAAAACCAAACTCCACAAAAAGACCTACCATTGTTATGTCTCTGGGAAACCCGGACACTTTGCAAAGGACTGTCGTCACCGCAAAGACCCGAAACCTGGAAACTCTTCTTACACCGATCCTCCTCCCCAAGTCTACATGGTGACCTTAGAAGGAAAACCCGTTGGTTCCACTGATAGATATGTAACTATTTCTCCTGAAATAAATGCTGTGAGCATTTCCACTGATTGATGGATTGATACTGGGGCCAACACTCATGTTTGCTTCTCTCCTTCTTCCTTTTCTGAATATCAGCATTCCGATGGAAGAAGTGTGACGATGGGTGATTCCGGCGCTGCAGACATCAAGGGATCTGGACGAGTTGACCTGAAGTTCACTTCTGGGAAGGTCTTAACTCTTCAAAAAGTGCAGCACGTACCAAACATCAGGAGAAATTTAGTTAGTGGATCTTGTTAATCCAAGCGGGTTACAAGTTAATTTTTTAATCGAATAAGATTGTAATAACTAGATTTGACTCTTTCATAGGGAAAGGATATTTGTGTGATGGTTTGTTTAAATTATGCATTGTTAACTCGTTTGATTGCAAAAATGATAATAATACTCCTGTTGTTTTTATAACTGAATCATGTGATGTTTGGCATGCTAGGCTAGGTCATGTTAATCATAACTCTATGAGAAAATTGATTAGCATGGAATTAATTCCTAAAGGTCAATTTGATAACTCTAAGAGGTGTGATATTTGTGTGCAATCTAAACTGCCTAAGAAACCTTTTAGAACTATTAACAGAAATTCTAGTATTCTTGAATTAATACACACTGATGTATGTGATTTGAATGGAATCTTGACTAGAGATGGCATGAGATATTTTGTGACATTTATTGATGATCATTCTAGATATTGCTATGTTTATTTGCTTAAATCTAAAGATGAACAGTTTGACAAATTCAAGATCTATAAAAATCAGGTTAAAAATCAATTAGAAAAGTCTATTAAAAGGGTAAGGTCTGATAGAGGTGGTGAGTACACTTCTAATGAATTAAATTTATTTTGTGAACAAAATGGTATTATTCATGAAATGACTGCTCCCTATGCTCCACAATCCAATGGTATTGCTGAAAGAAAAAATAGGACTTTAATTGATATGGTTAATTCTTTATTTGCTCAATCTGGTGTAAATAATAAATTTTGGGGTGATGCTTTATATACTGCTAATTTTATTTTGAATAAAATTCCTTTTAAGCATATTGATAAAACTCCTCATGAATTATGGTTTAGTAGGAAACCTTGCATGCAATATTTGAAAGTTTGGGGCTATTTGGCCAAAGTTAAAATTCCTGAAATCAGGAAAAGAAAACTTGGGCCTAAAACAGTAGATTGCATATTTTTGGATATGTAGAAAATAGTCATGCAAATAAATTTCTTATTATTAAATCTGAAATTCCTAATTTTTTTAGTTAATAATATTTTTGAAGCTAGACCTGAAGATGCTATTTATTATGAGTCTATTTTTCCTATGAAAGAAAAAATTATTAGACCTGTTGGTGAAAATTCTTCTCATGTTGCATCTATATCTGCATCTATATTTGAATACCCTATTTATGATGAACCTGAATTTAATGATAATCTTGGGAGAGGTAAAAGAATTAGAATTGAGAAGAATTTTGGTTCTGATTTTTATATCTATCTCGTGGAAGATGATCCCAAGATTTATCAAGAGAATATGAATTCCGTTGATGTTGGTTTCTGGAAGGAAGCCATAAACAACGAAATTGAAAGCATAATGAACAACAACACTTGGATTTTATGTAATTTATCTTCTGGTTGTAAATCTACTGGTTGTAAATGGGTATTTAGAAAAAATTAAAACCTGATGGATCTATAGCTAAATTTAAAGCTAGATTAGTTGTAAAAGGTTTTAGTAAAAAAGAAGGTGTAGATTTCTTTGGCACTTACTCACCTGTTTCAAAAATTTCTTCCATTAGAGTCCTAATTGCCTTAGCTGCCATATATAAGCTCGAGGTCCATCAAATGGACGTCAAGACTGCCTTCTTGAATGGGATGAGGAGATATATATGAATCAGCCTGAAGGCTTTGTGGTTCCAGGACAGGAAAAATTGGTGCGCAAACTGGTTAAGTCTTTATATGGACTTAAACAGGCACCTAAACAATGGAATGAAAAATTTCATAAAATTGTTTTATCTGCTAGTTTTGTGAGTAATGAATCTGATAGTTTCATTTATAGTAGAATGAAAAATGATGTATGTGTAATTCTATGCTTATATGTAGATGATATTCTGATATTTGGTACGAACATATTAATCATTAATGAGACTAAGAATTTCTTATCTAGTAAATTTGATATGAAAGATCTTGGTCCTGCAAATGTAATTCTGGGCATAGAATTACCTAGATTGCATGATGACATTTTATTTCTCAGTCTCATTATGTGAAAAATTTTGAGAAAATTTGAATATTATGATTGTAATCATGTTTCTACACCATATGATCCCAATTTTCATTTAAAGGTAAATCTAGGGGATCCTGTCCAACAACCTAGATATGCACAAATCATTGTAGCTTAATGTATTTAGCTAACTGTTCTAGGCCTGACATCTCTTATGCTGTAGGAAGACTGAGTAGATACACTAGTAATCCTAATGCAGACCACTGGAAAGCCTTATGTAGAGTCTTTAGATATTTTAAAGGCACAATTAGATATAGTTTGCACTATTCTGGTATCCATCTGTTTTAGAAGGATACACTGATGCGAACTGGATCTTGATTCTGATCAGACCAAGTCCACAAGTGGATATGTTTTTATTCTAGGAGGTGCTGCTGTATCATGGAAGTCTGCTAAACAAACTGTTAGAGCAAAGTCCACCATGAAAGCTGAGTTTATTGCCTTAGATCTTGCTGGTGAGCAAGCTGAATGGCTTAGAAACTTGCTTTTAGATATACCTATTGTTAGAAGACCTCTTCCACCTGTATCTATTCATTGCGATAATAAGACAACCATAGATAAAGCCAAACAGTTTAAGGACAAATCTGGAAGAGATTCATGAGGCTTAGGTATCAGAATGTAAGGGACTATGTCTTACATGGAGTGATCTCACTTGAATTGTTAGATCAGTAAGCAATATTGTAGATCCCCTTACTAAAGGATTAGCGAGGAGGCTAGTCTTATCAGCATCGAGAGGAATGGGGCTAAAACCCTTAGAGTAGCACCACAGTAGATGCCCTACCTTATCAATTGGAGATCCCATGAGATAGGTTCAAAGGGACAAACAAGCTGTTGAGTGACTATGTAAAAGCACTAAAATCTAAAACCATCACTATGGTGCCACTGCTTTAACTGTGATGGTTTAGGAAGAGCAGCGAGGCTGGGTGGTTATATTCGGGGAACAGATCGTCGAGTACCCTGTGCGATTGAGGGGGCTATTATGTTCTTAAGACAGCGTTCTACGTGCTTCTATCCAAGCCATCTCTGAATCCCTTTCTGTTTTGATCTGCTGTTTGATCCTCTGTTTAGTTGTTTAATCTGATTTCAACAAAAGTTTTTCCAACACTATAATATGGAGATTACCTTTTTTGGTAACCGATGTTTTTTTAATTGTTTTATGTTGACTTTAGGAGAAATTGAAGATACAGTGCTTGTATCTGTATATGTTGGGTTTTCTCTCTTTTCAATGTAAGAAGCATTACTCATTTTTGTTGGTTGAATGCCATTTTTGGAAGATTTAATGTAGTTTGTTGTTTTGTTTGGTTTTGTGCATTTCAAGAATTTCAATGAACTTGTGGGTGTATTTTTGGGTAGTTTATGGTTTCTCTGGCATTTTGATAGTTCCAAGTTTTGGTTACAGATGGTTATATAAATATGTTTTCCGGGGTGTAATGGGTATTTGCGGGCATTCTCATTAGGCCTAGTATATATACACACACATTTAACATACTCGAGGAGAGATGCCCAACTCGGCCTTTTGAGGAAGCCCACAGAATAGTCTGAGGACCCCAATTGTCGAAGACTTGGTTAGGTGGGCAAAAATGAGTCTTTGAGTCACTGTCATTAGTCATTGAACAGAAGTCCCCAGTCTAAATTTCATGATCACGCGCTTACATGGTGATTGATACACATTTTTTTTAAAAGGAATAAAGGGTATAGATATATTAGAATATGTGATAATAAATTAATATTGGTATTTCAAGTTTTTCATAGATTTTGTCCACCTAATTTTTTTTACTGGTATAAATAGAGCCCACACATCAAATCATTTGTGATAATCTCTCATAAAATAAAATAGCTACATGTCAAATCAAATTTTTATATTTTATAAATCCATATTCACATTTTCTTCATTTTTACCCACAACTTATTAATTATCAATCAAATAAAAAAATTAATTACTATATTTTTCAATAATAATACTTAAAACACAATTAAATAGAAGATGGTTTATTCTTCATCTATATTAAAATAATTTTCTATCTCAAAATAACTTATGCCGCTATACAAGGGGGGCTAAATATATGTTTGCGAGACTGATTTTGATTTTTTTTAAAGAAAATAAAAATTTGATTTTTTTTTAAGAAAATAAAGATTTCTCTTGGAGGACAAGGGATGGCAAGCTAGGTTTTTAACTTGCAAACTTTTATTTTATTTTTTCATTTTTAATAAGTTAGGTTAGTAAGTAGGGTTTGGATTAGGCCTATCAATGGGTCACAAGTCGATTCAAGCCCTACTCAACCCTAATCCGATAAAAAACCTAAATACCTGACCCAAAGTACCCGGCAATCAAAACAAGTCAGGTCTGGGTTCACCTTGACCGGATCCTATGGACTCGAAACTCGATTGACCCAACACCCATTATCGAACCCAACATTAATTTATCACTATAATCATTTAAAATTCTAAGCATCTAAATTTTTTATAACTTTTCGGTATCAGTTGAAGTCTTCACCGATGCGCTTGAGTGATTTCGGTCAAAGGTCATCCAATGCAAAATGATGTGTCATCGTCGTCACCTCCCCCTTCGCTTCTCACCTTCTTCCTCCAGCTACCTCGCCTCCCCCTGTGGAGCAACGGGGCCCCGTCGTACTCCATGGGCAGAAATTCTCCCCTCCTAATATCTTTGACGCCCACACTATACCTTCTCACCTCAACCGGAGCAGTATCTGCTCCACATCCTTCATCGATGGCCTTGCGGAGGGCAATGTCTTCGTGCACGCCAACCCTACCTTGAAAACCATACACATCTCCTCCACGCACACTGCCCGAATAGTCCCGTCGATCGCCTCCCTAATTGAACGGCCCTGCCACACGTGCCTCCATGCCCACTCAGCAAGGCAACCCTTTCCATCCCCGCCACCGTCGTTCGCCTCTCTCCCTGTGACTATCTCTAACACCACCACCCCAAAACTATACACATCCAATCTTCTCATTCACTTTATTGCTGTAAGAGCACTCTGCATCACCCCCATAAAAAAAACACAGTTTCAACCACTAGTACCTAACTTTCAAATTCAAAAAAAATCTGGCGGGAAAGAGTGAAGATTGGGATATCCACCCGGGGCCATGTATCCGAAAGAGCCCGCAAAGCCCGCGGTCACCGTGCCGGGTTCACCGGGCCGGGCCAGCATGCGCACGAGACCAAAATCCACGATGCGCGCCATGAAGTCCGCGTCGAGGAGTACGTTGCTCGACTTGAAATCGCGGTGCACGACAGGCGGCACATAGTCGTGGTGCATGTAGGACAGGCCCTGCGCGGAATCGACTGCGACACGGAGCCTTGTAGGCCAGTCGAGGCCGCCATTCTCCATGTACTCGTAGACGAGCAGCCTCACATCGTCGCTCGAAATGCAGCATAGGAGCTTCACTATGTTCGCGTGCCGGATGCGGCCGAGTACATCGATCTCTGATTGGAACTCCTTCTCTATGTATGCGTCACGGTTGCTGCACAGTTTCTTCTCAGTCAGCCCTGACACGATGCTCGCCTCCGTGAAGTCGAGCGAGTAAGACGACGTGAGCTTCCACGAAATGCTACCGCCCAATCCCCTCCGACGATGAAATTCCCTCAATGCGAAGACCACAAAGACCGATGCCCCCGCTCCGACTGCCCCAGCGAGGGCGAGCATCATAATTATCAATGGTGATGAGAAGCCTTTCGAGGAATCTCCGCTGCCCAATCCACCGCGGCAGGAGGGGAGGCTGATGATCGGACCGCCACAGAGACCCGGGTTGGATAAGAAGCTCTGTTCGTATGCAGAGTTCTGCAATGTAACGGCGACTGATCCCGAGAGAGAATCGGAGGAGAGGTTGAGGAAAGTGAGCTTTAAATTGGCGATCTGAGGCGGAATTTCACCGAAGAGCTCGTTCTTGGAGAGATCAAGATCCGTCAACACCGGAAGCGACCCAATCGAAGCCGGGATATGTCCGGAGAGCCCGTTATCACTCAACTTCAAGAACGTGAGCGACGTCAACCCACCGAGCTGGTCAGGGCGCTAGCTTCTCTAGCTGTGAGAGTGATGCGCTCTTGTTAATTGCCCTACAGGAACGATCCAATGTACAAGACATTCCATTATAATTTTTTGTAACTGCACAAGAAAATTCTAAGGATGTTAATACACTGCGGTTCTAAATTCTAATTGAGTATATGATTTTTCTAATTTAATATGGATTAGGTTAGGCGAGTATAAACTCAATTAGAAAAAACTACAAAAAGGTATACATTCATTTATTCAAGTCTATATTTTATTTTTTATTTATGAAAGTAAGTATTTTATTAGCCACTATGTACCTTAAAAAAACCTCAAAACTTGTTGAGATTGTAAAAGTAAATGACCATTCCTAACATTTTCCAAAACCTATTACAAGCCCATTAACACAGCAAATCACCTCAAAATTAGGAACCAAAATAATTAAAACTACAATCATATAAGAAGCACTAAAAAGTTTTATTTATTATTGAAACATCTCCCATGATATCCTCACATACATCGGATTCAGACTTTCATATCAGATATAGAAAAAACAACGAAACTATCCCAATATAGAAAAAAAGCAATTCTACAAGGTTTATTGAACAATATGATACCGAAAACCAACCAGAATCCGACCACAAAACCCAATATCATGCTCACATAAAACCATATCATGTCATTCTCATCTTGGTCTCCACCCCCTTCTTGTTTATTTTCTTCATCTGTTTTGCACTGCACTGAGAGTGGAAATCCACAGAGCATTGGGTTGCCCATATAGATTGATGGATCAGGGAGTGTTTGAAGCTGGTTGCCTAATGGAATCTTTCCCGATAAATTATTGTATGATACGTTCAAACAACTTAAATAGTGCAAAGAAGAAATGCTTGGAGGAATCAGACCAGAAAGTTGATTGATCGACAGATCCAGAGATTCTAATTCCTGCAATTGACCGATCATGTCTGGGATTGCGCTTGTAAGAGTATTTCGTGATAAGTTCAATCCAAGCAACCCATGAAGACTTGTGAGCTCTTCAGGTACATCTCCAGATAAATGGTTGCCAGAAAGATCAATGCTATTTGGGATCCACTCTATATTTTTGTATTCACAATACTGTCCTTTCCAAACCACCTGAATAATGGAAAAATAAGCTGTCGGAGAATGATCATCGTCTCTCTTCTGTATCACAGCCATGGCACTTAAATTTCCAAGGCTTCGCGGTATCCTTCCCGAAAGATTGTTGTGTGCAAGGTCCAATAGTTGAAGAGAAGCGAGGCTTGACAGCTGTGGTGGAATATCACCAGACAAATTATTTGATCTTAACATAAGAACTTTCAGTGATTTGAGTCCTTTTCCAATCCATGTCGGTATATTCCCGAAGAATGAATTTTCACTGAGATCAAGTATCTCTAAAAGTGAACAGTTTCTCAAGGAAGAAGGGATTTTGCCCGTGAGACCATTATTACTCAATTGCAATGAATTTAAAGATGAAAGTTTGCCAACTGATTTGGGGATTGCGCCCGACAATTGGTTCCCATCGAGCGCTAGCTGCTTTAGCTGTGAGAGTGATGCGAGCCCTAACGGGATCGCGCCGGAGAACCGGTTGTGGCTTGCTACGAGCACGTGCAGCCCGCGTGAGGAAGTCGCGAGAGATGAGGGGAGTGGGCCAGAGAAGTCATTGTTGTCAATGTTGAGGCGGGTCAGCGCGGCAGGCATCGCATCTGGGAGCGCACCCGAGAAGGAATTCTTGCTGATCATGACCGTTTCGAGCGCTGGCAACGACCAGATGCCGCGTGGGATGGGGCCAGAGAACCCGTTGTCGTAGATCTGTATCGACACCAGCGTCTCGCACGACGCGAGCGACCCCGGCAGCGGGCCCGACATGCGATTGTTGAACAGGACTATTGCCTCTAGCTTCCTTCCGAAGCATAGATTCTTTGGAATCTCGCCGGACAACGTATTATTGGATAATTCAAGATTCCAAAGCTTGGAGTACCTGCCGAGGTCTGGCGGGAGCGGCCCGGAGAGGTTGTTGTTGAACAATCGGACGTCAAAGAGGAGCGGAAGCCGTCCGATCCCGTCGGGGATAGGGCCAGAGAGGTGGTTGTTGAACATGGCGATCGATTGGAGGTTGCGGAAGCCGCCGAAGGCGGGCGGGATCGGGCCGGATAAATCGTTGAGGGAGAGGTCAATTGTAGTCAAATTGGGGAAATTGACGGACCCATCAATGGCGCCAGACAGACGGTTCTTGTAGAGGCTCAGATGCTTGAGCGAGCGCATCCGCCAGACAGCGCCGGGGATCGGCCCGGTCAGCCCATTCATGTTGGCGTCGAAGGCCTCGAGAGAGGAAAGCCGACCGAGGGAGGCGGGGATCGGGCCGACGAGGTTGGTGGACCGGAGCCAGAGGTCCTTGAGTGATGACAGCCGCCCGATCCAGTCGGGGAAGGGGTGGGGAGGGAAGGAGTTGTAGGCGAGGGTGAAAGTCTCGAGATTCGTGAGGTTGCCGAGATCGGCGATGGCGCCGTCGAGGAGGTTGGCGTGGAGGGTGAGGGAGACGAGGGAGGTTAATCGGGCGAGGGAGGCGGGGATGGATCCGGAGAAGTTGTTGGAGGAGAGGTCGAGGAGAGTGAGTTTTGGGGAGAGGCGGTCGGCGTCGGTGGGGATGGGACCGACGAAGAGGTTCTGGGAGAGGTTGAGGTCCTTGAGATTCGTGCAGTTGTATAGGGTGGTGGGGAAGCGCCCACCGAGGTAGTTCCATGAAAGGTCGAGGGAGCAGAGGTGGGGGAGGCGGCAGAGGGAAGGAGGGATGGAAGTGGAGGTGATGTTGAGGTTGGAGAAGGAGAGCGCGATTACCGAGGAGGAGGAGGAGGAGGAGGAGCATTGGATACCAGGCCAGGAGCAGTAGTGGTTGGAGGAGTTCCAAAGAGTGGAGAGAGGGGGACCCCAGAAGTCGCGAATCTCGAAGAGGGACCGGAGGTCGTGTTGTTGTTGTTGTTGTTGTTGGAGGAGTGGGTGAAGAGGAGGAGGGATATGAGGATGGTGAGACTGGTGACTCCCTTCGGAACAGCCATTTTTTTTCTTTCTTGCTGCTGGTCTCAGTCTCTCTTCACTGTGTGTGAAGCTCTCTTTTATATATTTACTTAAAGTGTAGAGATTCTTGTGGTCGTGCGTGCTTATCATGCCAATTTGTGGAGGGAAAGATCAAAGAAAACACGGAATCCAGATGGGTGGTACGTATTGTCTATCGGCTTATGCTCATTTATTACACATATTGCAGACCATTTTACGTCTAGGATTTGGTTCCTAGTTTTAAAACTATACATTGGTCTTAATTGCGTGAAAAGAACATTTTTGGCTCTACTCCTAGATGATGTCCAATTAGTCGTTTGAGGACCATGTAAATTTCTAGATGATGTGGATTGTGGTTGAAGACCGACTTTACTGGAAGATTGTGGTTGCTAATTGAAAACCATATATGTAATAGCACTAGAAAGAAACTGTTTAGGTTGAAAGTCATAGTACTGATATTATAACATCCCTGAATCCACGACTCCGTTTTGAAACGTGAAATTCGGGTGCGTTAACCAAAATTTTCTCGAATCTCAGAGTACTAATATTTTTTTTTCTTTTCCTTTATCCAGATATATAATAAAATAATGCTAAAATAAATTTCATTCTTGAAAATAATAAAACATCAAATATTCTACAATACTCTCAATTTAATCTGGATATAACTTATACAAAAATACACAACTTGATACAAATATGGTTACTAGGGAGAAGGGTCAACTACATGCCAAAGAAATGATCAACACCTTCTACATGAGTCTAGTGCTCCGGAAATAATTACACGAGCTTCAACCTCCAATGCCTTAAAGAGATCGGCGACCACCAACTAATCTGAAAGGTTGGGAAAATGAGGGGTGAGTAGGGCTGGTAAACGAACCAAGCCGCTCGAGCTCGGCTTGGTTTAAGCTCGTTCAGACTCGTTCATTTAGACAAATGAGCGAGCTTGAACAAGTTTAAAAGCTCGGTTAGGCTCGGGACCTGGATCGGGTTTCATTTTATGTTCAAATTCGACTCGTTTGTGTTATTAAAACTTAATTGAAGTTTGACTAAACTCATTTATAAAATCAGAACATTAAATTAATGCAAATTTATGCTCGTTTAAGCTCATGAACTTGACTCATTTAGGCTAAAATTTTGTTTTCAATCCCTAAAAATCCAAAATGAAGAAGAACGCTGGGCTCGTTGAAGCTCGTGAGCTCGGCTCGGCTCGACTCAGCTTGACTCGTTTATAAACGAACCGAGCTTGAACATGTCAAAGCTCAGCTCGTTCGGCTCGTTTACCACCCCTAGGGGTGAGCAACTACACGCTCAGTGAATGGACCTATGGCGTCTCATTAGTACATTTATAATCAAAATATAATAGTCATAAAATGTCTATGCAGACATGTAATATATCAAGAGAGAAATATATAAGAAGGCCACCAAGACATACAATAATATATATACACACACACACACAATCCTATCCACATGATGCATGCAACACCACGAACACACATGTCCGTCTTCGTAGCACCTAGCTCGCAAGGCCTTCCACAGGCATGACCACGTAGACATATCCACAAAGACTTGGGTCCTACGTTCTTGGACCTGGCCACGTAGACGTACGCTCACCTAGACGTTGGCCACCAAGACCGAGCCACCTAGACGATGTAATGCATGCATGATCAACCATTCGTTCTAAAACATATGCATGCGATAAAAACACGGTCTCCAAATATATGAGTTATATATGTAAAATAACGCATCAAAATCATGACGACTTATTCAAGTACTTCATACCCCAAATAACAATTATATATTTTAAAATGATCATGATGCGGAATGATATATCATATAGATAGTTTTGAAAACTACATATGAGACTAGACCCACTCACCTTCGGTCCACCCAATACAAATTGATGCACGTGCATGAACGATATACACTCGCACGTTGATAACCTAGCATAACAATTATGAAATAATAATTCAGAAACAATTCAATTATAACTCAAACCCCTGGTAACTAACTTACAACAACACTAAACCCAATAATCTCAAAAGCTCAAACCTAACAGACCTACAGTCCGCAACTCATCTCAAAAGCCTAACAAAAATCCCCAACTCTTAATAAATATTAAAATTTTCATATACCTATAATGATCCGATAATCAATATCAATTTATTCCATAAGACCCATATAATCGATAAATCCTCGAATAAATATTTACACAAATCCAATAAGGCTCAACTATAATTCCAATTATCGAAATCACTAACTCCAATCAATTTATATCCCAATAACAGTAATATCTAATTAATATTCATTGATCCAACTAAATCAAATTATCGATTTAAGATTCAATTTAAGTTGTTAAGATCAATAAAATCATCAAACTCACAAATCAACTTATACTTCATTAAACATCAATTTGGGATCTCTTTAATTCTAAAATTCATCAAATTTGGTCATCAAGCTAAATATTTGAATTTTAATAAACTGCATAGAAATCTTTCAAAACTCATAACTTCCTACCCGTAATTCCGAATTGGCCGATTCATGATTCGTTGGAAAGATCTTTTCAAAACCTATTTCTGTTTGTGAAATATAATTTTTTCACAAATGACTCTATCATCATCAAAAACACGATTTAACGTCCATACATATAATCAACCCGAAAATAACATTTAAATCCCCAAAACCAATAATTCTAGTTTGATCCTAAGAATTCATTTGAGATCCATTGAAATATAATCAAATAATCAACCAATTAAAATAGATCAAACCCTAATCCTAATCCATCAAACTTCTTCCCCAAACAATAGATTGACACAATCATCTCCTAACCAAAAATAAATTAAAACCCTAAACAACAAAATCAATAGAAGCATGATTTCTCACCTTAGATCCGGTTACACTACCCATCATCTCCATCTAGGGTTAGGTCATCACGACCCTTCACACCTTCTAAAATTTGAATAAAAACCCTAACCCAAACATGTTATATAAAGGGGTTTACTGAAATTATAAAACGACCCCTGAAGTGTTCCAAGTTTACAATGAGGTCCCTATCCGATTTACAAACAGATCCCTATCCGATTTACAAATAGATCCCTGAATGCTATTAAAAGGTATTCTGGATTCGCAACTAGATCCATGGGCCCAACAACTTAACACAAAATCCTAAAAACCTAACTTCCCGAACTCCGAATCTCTCCAAATTTTAACCAAAGTATCTTGACACTAAAAAGATCTACAGAAAATATAAAATAATTATTTCAACATCAATTTATAATTATCATAATTAAAAATCAAATTGGACTCATTTGGGCCCACCGTCAAATCTGAAAAATGAAATATAAAAAATCAAATTTAAAATTTTCATTATATATTTAAAATAAATATATAAGACCAAAAAATACCGAAACGTTACAGATACCTAAAGCAGTGAACTAGATACCTACTACAGGCCAAACAACCAAGAAGAAATGTAGGGAACTGGAATTGTTGAAACTAGCATATTGGAAGATTAATCAGTAAAAAAACCGTGAGCAATGACGATATTATAACCTTGCATTAATAGATTCATTTTCAATAGAGAACCATGCATTGGACTAAATAGGGAGCCGTCGGATAAAGAACCAAAAATGATAAATTCTTTCCAACCATAGGGTGCAGTTTTTCTTAATTAATTAGTCTTTGAAAGGTAAGTCCACAGTCTAAGGTGGCGTTTGATTTGGCAGTTTACTGATTTTGAGTGCTGATTTATAGGTATAGATAATATAAGTGTTGATATTTTAAGTGAAAAACTGTTTGATTCGACAAGAAAAATAAATTCTTATTTGTAGTGTTTACCAAAAGATATTTATGTCCATTTTATAAAATATTTTTTATTTATATTTCATTCATCACTTTTTATATAATGGAAAGATTGGGGGCAAAATGGTTTTTCAAGAATTAATAAATAAAGGAAAAAATGTATATAACCCCCTATAAATTCTCTTTTATCCAGATACACCCCTTTTTTTTTTTGAAAATTGATATAGCCCCTCAGTTAAGTAAATATCTCCCTGGATTAAAACATCATTAATTTTTTAAGAATATACTTGAAATATTCCGTCATTAACATTCCTCCAAATCATTGTATCCATATAACCCCTGACGTTTTGAAAATAATTCAAATAAGTCCCTTCAAATTACAGAATTACCCCTGTCTTCAACCATCCCCTGCAATTTATCGTTCTTTCTCTCAACAGTCTGAGATTTTTTTTTATCGTTGAGAGTTTTGAAGCTTTAAACCCCCCCCCCCCCACCCTCCTCTCATGCATAGAAAACCCACTTTTGATCCCCATTAATTTCTTTCTTCACTTCACTTCATACCCTAACATTTTTTTTTTGGTGTTGTATTAATTCTATCAGTCAAACCAACTTGATGTGTTTCAAAATCAAGGATTTCATCCTCCATTGGTTGTAAACCAACATTTCGATCTCCCTTTCGAAGCATCCCCGAAATCGGGTTGGAAAGAGTTTTTTTAGTTTTGTCTATCTATGTTTGATGAAATGTTTGTGAGATTAAGTTTAACTTTATTCAATTGTGGAAGTAAAAATCTGCGCTATGACACATGTCAAGGTAAGACGGATATGGACCATCTGATTTAGGGCCCATAGGACCCAGTCCAAGTTGAATTACGTCATGATGACATCGTCAGGTGTTTAGACACGACTAGACTAATGGATCTAGTCGGACGGTCGAGCACCTCGTGAGAGATTGACACCTCGAGTAGTCTAAGGCACGACCAGACGTCAGGTCCGGTCGGTTGACCTTAGTCCTTGGGAAGGAGTAGTCTAAGGCACGACCAAATGCTAGGTCAGGTCGGTCGACCTTACTACTCGGGAACAAGTAGTCTAATGAACGACTAGACGCCAGGTCCGGTCGGTCGACTTTACTCCTCGGGAACGAGCAGTCTAAGGCACGACCAGACGCCAGGTTTGGTCGGTCGGCCTTACCTCGCAAACATACTCGGAAACGTAACGCACGGGTGGGTACACCAAGAGGCCCCTATCGGTATCGTCGGGAAGGCCTCCCGGCGGTGCGCGGGTGAACGCGCGTGCGTGTGTGGGGGTTCTTCGGGGATTCGGATCGGAGGCGTGCTCTGGCGGGCTCGGTCGGATCGTCTTCTCGGAAGGGTGAGGAGTGTCATTCCTGGTCGAGGCGTCCGATAGCTGCTCAAGAGGATTCAGGGGTTTGTGTGATCGCCACCTGCTTTTTCTAAAAGCAGGAAAAGGTTTGGGTTGGATTTGATCGCCTACATGGGGAGTTTGTGGGGTTTCCGCTCTGAGACACGGATATACCGTACACAGAGGTGAAAAACAGATAATCCTATTCTACTTCCGTGGCTTGACTAAAGGAGTCTTGGGACAAAGGGGTGCAAATGGGGTGTGGGTAGGGGGCGGCTAGTCTGATCTAGCCGTCGGTTATAGGGCGGCTACTAGGGTTTAGCGGTCCGGGGCCTGGCTTGGTTTGGGCAGAGCTTCGGTAGGAAATGGGTTTGGTTTTGGGCAGAGGCTAAGCTAGGTTTAGCCCGGGTTTTTGGAGGGTGGAATGAGAGGGTGTTTTTGTGTAGGGAATGGATTTTTCTCTCACAAAAGGGGCTCTCTCTCTCTCTCTTGAGATTTCTAGTGGTGGAAGGGATTGATCAAGTGAGGATGGTGGATTGGTGATGTTGTTGAATTGTTGATGTTGTATTTGGGCTTGGGACCCCTCTATTTATAGTAAAAGAGAGGCAAGGAAATATCCCGGGGGTAATGGAGTGGGTTGGCTTCGATTAGACCCCTCATTAATTCTCTGGTTCTTCTGTCAGAGACCAGGTGAAGGGCGGCTAGTGCTAACTAGCCGCCTAGGATGGGGCGGCTACTTCCTGGTAGCCGCCCCTATCATCACCTGCCAAACGTCCCATCTCTGACAGGCGGTGGCTTGGGTCGGTTACTTGGTTTGATCCGGCCAAGAGAGGGCGGCTAAAGGTCATGACCCGCCGCAATGATCAGCATTTAATACTGCTTTATGTCCCATCCAGGGGACTGGTCCAAAGTCGGCCAGGGGGCGGTCAGTGGGGCGGCTAGTGTAGACTAGCCACCTGGTATGGGGTGGCTAGTTAGGGATAGCCGCCCCTTTCCAAGGACTTGGGTTTCTAGGGTTTTGGGTTTTTAGAGTTAGGGTTTCCGATTTAGATTTTAGGTTTAGGTTTAGGTTAGGGTTAGGGTTTAGGGCTAGGTCAAGGCTAGGGTTAGGGTTTCCGGTTCAGGTCAAGGCTAGGTTTAGGGTTTCTGGTTTAGGTTTAAGTCAAGGCTAGGGTTAGGGTTTCCGGTTTAGGTTTAGGTTTAGGTTAAGGCTAGGTTTAGGGTTTCCGGTTTAGGTTTAGGTCAAGGCTAGGATTAGGGTTTCCGGTTTAGGTTTAGGGTTTGGGTTTAGGTCTGGGGCTAGGTTTAGGGTTTAGGTCTAGGTCTAGGCTAGGGTTTTAGGGTTTAGGTCTAGGTCAAGGCTAGGGTTTAGGGTTTAGGTCTAGGTCAAGGCTAGGGTTTAGGGTTTCCGGTTCCCTGAATCTTTGGTTCCCTATTAGATATCCAAATGTGGGTTATTTCCGTGTGTTACTTGAAGTATTTTCTGTCTCTCTGGACGGTCAAAATTGGGGTATCTACAACCCCGAGCAGATGAAGAAACGGTCAGAAGGCCACAAACGCATGTAACCACCACTACCTACAGGACGTGGGTAATCAAAGGGCGACGTGGAGAATAATTGCTAGGGACGTTTCCCTAAATAAAAGCCTACTAACACTTAGTTGCAAAACGGTTACAGGGGTATAATTGGAACTACGTCAGACTTGATCCCCCAGGGGTACATAGACAGCCTATAAAGAGGTCGCGAGCTAGCACTCTTACGGCAGATGGTCATTACAGCCAGGCATAGTCTCTTTTACAGCTTACTTCCACCTAAAAATCCTTACCCAAATTACCGTCAAAAGAAAATCCATTTGAAGTTTCAAATCCCAAATTACAAATTTAACTGTAAAGGGAAAATATCCAACTCATTCATAATAGATCAATAGTCCACATGTAGGGCTGCATTGAGGGGCTATAAGTGGGGCTATAGATGTTGGGATTATATCTCGATCTGGTGTTGTCGATGTTGAAAATCCGCGTGTGTGGGGTTCTTCGGGGATTCGGATCCGGTGAGCGCTTTGGCGGGCCGATCGGATCGTCTATCGGAAGGGTGGTGGGGTCTCGTTCCCGGTTGGGGCACCCGACAGCGGCTCAAGGGGATTCCGGTGTGTGTTTGATCGCCACCTGCTTTTTCAGAAAAAGCAGGAAAAGTGGGGGTGGATTTGGTCGCCTACGTGGGGGAGTTTATGGCATCTCCGCTCTGAGACATGGATATACCGTACACAGACGTGAAAAACAGGTAATCCTATTCTGTTTTTGGCTTGGCTAGAGGAGTCTTGGGATGAATGGAGTGTAGGTGAGGGGCGGCTACTGGGTTTGAGCCGTCGGGTATGGGGCGGCTAGTTAGGTTTAGCCGTCCGGGGACTGGGTCAACCTGGGCAGAACCTGGGTAGGAAATGGGTTTGGTTTTGACAAAGATTAAGCTGGGTTTAACCTGGGTTTTGGAGGGTGGATTGAGAGGGTGATTTTGTGTAGGGAATGGATTTTTCTCTCACAAATGGGACTCTCTCTCTCTCTCTCTCTCTCTCTAGGGATTTCAAGTGGTGGAAATGGGTTATGAATGTGAATTGTGGATTGGGAATTCTTGGTGTGGATTGGATGTGAATCTTGGATTGGGAATTCTTGGTGTGGATTGGATGTGAATCTTGGATTGGGAATTCTTGATGTGGATTGGACGTGAATCTTGGATTATGTTAGAAAAGCTTTGGACCCCCTCTATTTATAGTAAAAAAGAGACAGAAGAGTGTCCAATGGGTAATAAAATGGCTTGGGTAATAGTGTGTTTGATTAGACCCCTCATTAATTCTCTGTTCTTCTGTCAGAACTAAAAAAATATGGTTTTTTCTCTTTCGTATGTTTATAGTTATTATTATCAACTATTTTATTTTGATAATTTCTGCGATTACATGGATTATACCTATTTACAAAAATGCCTGGACGATTCCCCATCGTTAATACATAGAGGCCAATAAGCATATCTTGAGTTGGTATAGAAATGGGATCTCCAATAGCTGGTGACAAGAGATTCATATGAGAAAACATAAGTAAACGTGCCTCTGCTTGAGCTTCCAAAGATAAAGGTACATGAACAGCCATTTGATCTCCATCAAAATCTACATTGATGGGGCGACTACTTCCTGGTAGCCGCCCCCATAATGACATGTCAAACGTCCCATCTCTAACAAGCGATGGTTTGGGTCGGTTACTTGGGTTGAACCGGTCAAGATGGGGCGGCTAAAGGTCACAATCCGCCGCAATGATTAGCATTTAATGCTGCTTTATGTCCCATCCAGGGAAGCGGTTTGGGGTCGACCAGGGGGCGGCTAGTTGAAGCTAGCCGCCTGGCATGGGGCGACTAGTCAGGGTTAGCCGCCCCCTTCTAGGGTCCTAAGTTTTTCTAAGTGTTGGGATTTTCTGATTCAGTTTTTTTTTAGAATTGTTTTCTATTTGATGTCCAAATGTGGTTATTTCTAAGTATTACTTGAAGTATTTTCATCTTTTTGGACGGTCAAAATTGGGGTATCTACAGGTGTATCAACATCGGATGGCCATGATGAATGGACACCTAATTGGTAATTAGTTAAGATTTGATCTTAATTAAGATATAAAATGAATCTTCTAAAATCAAGGAAACAGATTTGTTTGTTAGGAGATTACTTAGAGAGGAAGTTATTATTCATATAAATATTCTTTAGGGTTTCAAAGTAAAACTTGGCTGGCTTGGCAATGTAGAGATCCTTATGAGAGAGGTTGAGAGGATTCAAGAGAGGGTAACTCCATGAGAGAGTTTATAAAGTTTTTTTGTATCTCAACTATTATAGTGGATTCTCTGTTTTTCACCCCGTGAATATAGGCCTAGGCCGTACTACGTATCATTGTGTTCTTCGTGTGATTGTTATTTCGTTCTTGCGTTCGATCTCGTATTTTATTGAATGCCTCCGTGTATCCGTCTCCCAACAGTAAAGGGGCTGCATTGGGGCTTCAGGGGGGCTGCAGAAGGGCTTTAGTGAGGCTGCATTGGAGCTGTAGGGGGGGGGGGGGGGTTGCAGCAGGTGGGGCTGCATTGAGCTTCAGGTGGGGCTGAATTGTAATGCAGGTGGGATGCAAGTGGGTGTGCATTGGGGCTGCAGTGGGGCTGCAGGTGGAAATGCAATGGGGGGTTGGTTCTGCACAGGCTAAATGTGGGAGTGGCTGGGTCTGCAGGTTGCATGTGGGCTGTAGATGGGGGGTCTGCATTAGCCTGTCAACAATCATGCAATTCAGAGGATAGCATAACATGCAATTCAGTGTAAACAACCTGTAATTCTATAAATAGATTGGAAACAAAACTGCAATAGTGCAATCACACTCATTCGAAAAAGCAATGCATTTAACACAAGAATACTTAACTGAATATTCATTTTTAAGTGTCTGATCATAACTCATACACCACGAACCATTTAGTCTTTAACACTACAAACCATTCAGTCTTTTACAACAACAAAAAAAGCATTCAAACAACATAAACCATTCAGCCATCCAATCTTATACATCTAAAAAACTACACAACTCAACAAAGACCATGCTGCATCTTTCACTTTCACACCATTCTAACAACACTATTTCACAACTCCCAAAGCAAAACCATGCTATTCTTCAAACCATGCCATGACAGCAACTAGCCAGCCACCTGAAACACATTTAGACCAGAATTACAATTATTATAAGGACTTTATTCTATTCTTAAAAAAATGGACTTTATTCAACTATTAGGACATGTTCAACACATTAAGACATCATCCTCGTTAAAAAAATTTCTCTACACAGTAACAAAAAATATCATTTCAGGACATTTTAAAGACAACTTTGGACATTTTAAAGACAAGCTAGGGCATATTAAACACACCTCATCCACCACGTTAAAAAAGAATTGTATGTAATTCTTGGAGAGACAGGAATCCGGCAACAAATGAACTCAGACAATGATGCTGATTGAAACCGGCATTCGACACGACGAGTGGCTGTCGACGATGAATTCAGACGATCGATGCCGATTGAAACCGGCATTCGACGCGATGAGTGGCTGTCGATGATGGTAGGAGGAGGCAAAAAAAAAATTTCGATCAGAAATGTTTGATCAACTTGGTGAGGGGTTGGGTAAGATATGAGTGAAGTTGATGGGGGATAGAAATGTAATTTTCAAATGTCTAGTTAGCTTAATTAAATCATAGTTTAGGGGTGTGACCGGTAGGGGGCTAGATCAATTTTAGGAAAACTTTCCAGGGGTTATATCTATTTTTAGAAAAATGAGAGGTGTATTTGGATATAAGAAAAGTTATAGGGGGTTATATACATTTTCCCATAAATAAAATATTTATTAAATAAGAGTCAAATTATTTACTTATTAAATAAGTGCTTATTTGTCATAATTACTTATAATAAGCACTTAAAACAAGACTGCGTTTGGTTCGACTTATTTTCAATACTTATTCTGCTTAATGCGGAAAATTCAGTACTTATTTGCTACGTGGGTGTTCGGTTCACACACCTTTTAAGTACCGATAACTTTCCACTTTCAGTAAAAAAGACCACAAATATTCCGCGTTGGGAATGTCACTTATTTTTCCGCACTCGGCTTCCGTGTAATTACCGTCGACGTGAAAAGACCACTTTACCCCTCCTAACAATAGCTATTTACGCATGGTATTTAAGCAGATTTTTGGGCACTCTCTCTCTCCTCGCCATTCTCTCAACACTGACTGCGAGACTCCTGAAACCCTAGCTTCGTCGCGAGACCCCCGAAACCCTAGCTTCGTCAGGGATCTTCGCCACCGTCGCTGTAGACCTGATCAAATGCCTCTTCGCCGATCGACCGAGGTCCTCCCGAAACCCTAGCTCATCGTCGCTGACCTCCACCAGATATCCACGCCAGATCGACCAGTCCGACATCCACAGCGGATCCACCACGATCGCAGGACATTATATCTCCATCGGATCTCCTCACCCAATCGTGCTCTACCACCATCCGACCACCGCCTCTCTAGACCTCCTCGCCGGCCATTGACGAGGTAATATTTCCTCTCTTCTCTCTCTCTCTCTCTCTCTCTCTCTCTCTCATTTTTGTTGAGCAATGTATATTGTGTAGCCTGAGTATGTAGACGTATGGATTCTTTAACATTTGCAATGTGTCACATGTGTTTGTTCCTTTATGACTGGATATTTTTTTTGAAGGTATTAGATTTTTTTTTGCTGGTCTTGGTGAGTGTTGAAGTAGTTGTTATGATAAAGTAAAAAAAATTGGTTGAATTTGTAAGAAAGTTATGCCTAGAATGACAACTTTAATGGGTTTTTTGTTTGCTTGATTTATTTCTTTACTGATTTCCTGATGTTGAAATTTATGGTGCATGTTTAAATGTATTTCTAAGTGCAGTGGGTTCTGCATATGTTACTAGGATTTTGATTGCACCAAATCTGGCATGAGGTGTTTGTTTTCTTATTTTAGATATGATGATTATATTTTTTTCAGGAGGCTCCTAGTTCACCAACAAAATTTGTCTTGTTAGTTTTTATTCAACAACAGAATCTGTATTGCTAGTTTTTATTAGAATTGAGACAATAATTGGAACTCCCCTTTTTGTGTGTGTGGTGTAGTCTATAAAAGCTTGCATTGATCAAATTTTACTATAGTATTCTTCATGTCTGTGGTGATATTTAGTAGTTACAGTTCTGAATACCCATTATTAATTTATTATCAGAGGATATTTGTGACCATTAAATTTTCAAGAAACCCTATCCTCTTACAGAAAGGTTCCATAAAAGAAGTTTGCAGGAATATCATCACTCTTCTGTATTATAGTCTGCTCATCCCCTTAAATCCCATAAAGTGTGTGACATTATTTTATTCTAATATATAAGCCTGGATGATCTTCACCATCCTTATCAATCCCTTTTTTTTAAGATGAGTTTCCTGTTTACCCACTAAGAGCATCAAAATTATAACATTGTCAAACTGGTGCTGATCAGTTGTTTGGCATAGTTAGAATGAATGTTGGGAAGTTCTGTTCATGATCGATGTTTGCTTTCATTCATCAAAATCAAATGACATGTTAGGATCAGTGGATATAAGTAAAACATTCTTCTGTATTATAGTCTGCTCATCCAGCCTCGGACACAGATGGGGGATGTGATTTCAGATATAATCAAAGCTGCTTGCGCATTTTTTAAATGGGAGAAGCAAAGCTAACAAGTTTTCACATCAAAGTTGCTTGCAATATGTTTTTTTGCTCTTGCCAGTTTGACAGTCTGCAACTTCAAAAGGTTGCAGATTTTGGTTTTGTTGAGTATGCCTAATTGGGTAGTTATGTAAAGGATGGTTAACTTTTATTTGCATGGTATTAGATTTGCATTTTGTCTGTGTATCATGTGTGGAGGATTCCATTTATAATCAGTCTTTTCCTTTTTATTGGAACATACTGTAAGTGTTTTCTTGAATGGCTTTTTCAAGGTATAGGTGTTTGTGGAGAATAGGTTTTATAGAGCTTCAACACCCAGTTTGTTTCCTTAAACAAACTAACTGATAGTTTCAAAAGAATGCTTTTCTCATTATAAAATCTAATAATTGTATCTCGATCAGCTAGTATAAATTCTGGTAATAATTCTAGGGTGAGGCTGGAATGTAATAAATTATTATATGTTAGTAGTTTGTTTTTGGAAAGGTTTGTTTTTGTATCTGTTAGTACATTATTAATCAGTGAAATTTCCCTTTGTTGTAGCATTGTTATTTTATTTCATGTCCAGTTTTTATACTGGTGTTATCATTAGATATCTGAAATTTCACTTTATATTTTTTTTAAAATCGAGTATATATTATTTCCATTTTGTATTTCCATTTTAGAATGGTCATAATTTTATCACATTTATTGGGCATACCACGAGTAATGTGTCCAACCCAAAAAGTTGTAACAAAGAAGTTGAGCTGCTGGTAGTTAGCTGGCTTTCTTGTTCTTTTATTTTGTTTTGTTGCAGAATTTTAAGTATGTGTGCTTACTGTTATTTGGATGTTCATTACAGGAGGTGTTCTTGAATGTAATTACTGAATGAGTTGTTTGGTGTTGTGGATTACATTTGTGTATGAAGAAATAAATGAGGAAGAAAATGAGATGTATTAAAAAAAACTTAACCTTTGTTTCTGTAACCAAGATAACACCTCATCTGGTGGGAGTGGGCTATGCCTGCTCTGTTAAAAGCTTCAATGCACATGAAAATATGGCTAGAAATATTATTTGAAATGATTTGCTATACTTGATTTCTGTTTATTAGTGTTTTCCATTGATTAAATTAAATTGTTGTCAAATGTCTCAATCTTTGTATGAGCTGACATGAAAAGGTATAAAACAGTATGTTAGAAAGATATTAGAAAGTTTATTTTTTTTGAATCTCTGTATAGTTAGGGTTCAATGGATTTTTTTTGTTAGTATGCAAATTATAGATGTTTTGTGTCTTATATGAGAAGATAATATTATTTATGTGAGGTGATCCCTTATTGTTTATGCTTTATGTCTTGTATGAGGAGATGATATTCTTTTTTTTTTCCCCTGTAGTATCCCATCTGCATTTTAAAAATTGTGCAGTCATCCTTATATTATATAATTGAATGTGTGCTTATTTTACTAAACACAGATTTTACATAAACTCATGTCCTATTGTGATTACATAGAGTTGGTGGCTTGAAATTTTCTTAACTTGTCTCCATTTGTTGATATGTTCAGGTTTACATATCAGACCCCTCATGCCAAACATAGCTAGATGGATATCATGATATAAATCTTCCTTGTTTTTGGGTTTGTGCTTTTTCACCTGTGTGTTGGTAGTGATAATTATTGTGCTTATTATTTATCAAACTTCACTATTTTGATATGTAAAATACAACGCTTCAAAAGAATTGGAAGCAAAGTGAAATAAACTAGGCTACTTTATTCTTCAGCCAAGGCTAATGGAGCCCATGAAAATTGCTTGAGCAGAATTATGGCATAAATTCATTAATCTGATAATTGATAGTATCATATTTTTTGTTGTCTGCACTATGGACTTTAGAATTATGGCATAAACATTATTTTTATGAATCTATGAGACAAGTTGGTGTATGTTGAGAAATTCATGGGAGGGGACCTGTAGGGATGGTGTGGGGAGGTATGGTTGTGATGTCTGTTGACAGCACATGTGTTCATTTCTCTCTTTTGCTTATATGAATTTTTTTTGTGTGCACCTCAATCAATTCTGATCAATATTTCAATGTCGGTTGATCTTCGATGAAAAAAAATCGAAACTATCAATGTGAATCCTTGGATTTTACTCGAATTGGTTCCCCATGCTTGTTTTTTTTTTTTTACTTGAATACCTTGTTCTTGATCTTGTTTTTGAAAGAATTGAAGTTAAATTTAAGTTTGCTTGGTTATATAGTTTTTATTCTTTTGTATTGTTCTCCACAAGGTTGGTCTTTTACTTCTTTTTTTCACATATAGGTATTTCTCCTAACTAGAAGTTGGAGAAGCTTGAAATCCAAGAAAATAGTGATGGTGTTGAATGCATGATACATCTTTTTATTGTCTGGATCTTAATTTTATTAGTCATAGAAATTTTTTGTTTTCTTTAATTGTCAGTATTTCTCATGCTCAACAAATTTTGTCGATCTATGCCCTTTATCTATGTAAATATTATTGAAATTTCTCTTTGTTTACTGGTATTGATCTGTTTGAACCAATGTAACAAAACCAATGGTTTTCTATTCTGCAACTATCATTTCTTATTGCGGGTATTTCCATTTTTAACACCATGTGAAATAATGTGATTCTGATAGCATTGGTTTTATGTTGTGTTTGCTCAGGTACTACTTATTGAGAGAAGATGATATTCTGGGAACACTATATAATTGATGGGTTGCTGCTTATGATTTCAGGCATTATAATTGAGAAGACAATGCCCGTGGGATTGATAACTTTTGCTGTAACTTTTTAAATCATTAGTTCTCTAATGTTAATGCAACTCTTGAACACCATAAATGATGATAACATGCTATTGTTGTTGGAGGCACTATTGTTTTGTGACAATTGAGAGACTTTCCAATTGATTTAATTATGGTGATTTATGATTTAATATATCAAATTCATTGACAGGTTTGAAAAGTTCACATTTTCATTATATGAGTTGAAGTTTTATTAATGTTTGAATATAATATGATGAAGTGTATTTCTATATTCATCGATAGAAAAAAAATAAGCAGTGTTTGAATTGTAGAATGAAATGATTTGCAGTTATATGAATATTATTGGGTTTAAGTTTGTGAAATATTCACTCTCTAAAGTAGGACATATATTTCGGGAAAAAAATTCATATTTTTTAAATAATTAAATAATAAGCACGTTTTTTAAATATTCAAGTTTGTGAAATATTCACTCTTGGGACATTTCGGGGAACAAATCCATATTTTTAAAATAGTTCAAAAATAAGTGCATTTTTTAAATATTCAACCAAACATTAAAATAACATTCAGTACTTATCAAATAGACTAAAATACCCTTTTAATAAGCACTATTTTAAGTGGTGAACCAAACACACTTATTTGAATAAGTGCTTATAATTTCCGCTGAACCAATTAGTTTTTTAAACTGAACTGCATAAAACAATCAGTACTTATATAATCAGCACTGAATAATGCAGCACTTAAATTCAGCATTCAGCCGAACCAAACGCAGCCTAAATAAAAAAATAAGTGTTTATTTTAAGTGATAAACAAAATAAACGCTTATTTTTTTTATGAACCAAATGCCACCTAAGTTTCATAATATCACGTGTTTACATGGTGATTGATACACGTGGGACTCACAGAACTGTTTAGGCTTTCATGAATCCAGTCATGTATGCAACACGTTATAAGATTTAATTATTTTGCTCACGGTCACAATTGATGGAGGCTACGAATGCAGATAAAGATGATCAAATTGATTCATCAAAGACTTTTAAACTTTCTTATCATGCACACTTCAATTTACATTTGAGTTAATGTTATAACTGTGAATAACGATTTTGTGAAATCAGTAATGACATCTCAAGTTTGAGTCGTCATCTATTTATAATATTAATATAAAAGATTCTGGATTACAACAACTAATATCAGAATATGGAACTATGTGATTGCCTTGAATCTCTCTTTGAATAGTCAGCATCTTAACTTGGTCTAACACCTCCCCTCAAGTTAAGTAAGAGTGAACGAATGGTTAACTTGTCTCTTAATTATTGAAACCGCGGTGAGCCCAAGCCTTTTGTGAAGATGTCCGCAACATGATCTTTAAAAGATATAAACCTCATATCAAGGGTTTTCTAAGCGACTTGTTCTCGTACGAAATGATAATCAATTTCAATGTGTTTTGTGTGAGCATGAAACATAGGATTAGCAATGAGATAAGTGGCACCCAAGTTATCGCACCATAATATTGGAGAAGGAGAACAAATGCAAAGTTCATGCAAGAATGATTGTATCCATAATATTTCAGCTAGAGTAATGGCTATTCCACGGTATTCTGCTTCCCTGCTTGAACAAGATATGATTTTTTGCTTGTGAACTCCATGAAATTAAATTATCACAAAAAATATGCAGTATCCACTAGTAGAACATCTATCATCAGGACAACCAACCAAATCTGCATCAGAGTAAGCATGAATTTGAAAAGATGATGGTCAATGAAGAACCAAAACATAATTAATTGTGCTTTTAAGATGCCGTAGAATTCGTTTAACAACAACTCAATGATCTTCTATGGGATCATGCATATATTGACATACTGTTTTAACTGCTACTGAAATGTCAGGTCTCGTAAATGTAAGATATTGAAGTGCTCCAACTATACTTCGATACTGTGTTGGATTGAAAAAATTGGAACTCTCTTCCTTTGTTAATTGACTGTTTGCGGCTAAGGGAGTATGAATTGGTTTAATCCCATCAAGTTTTGCACAGCATAACAGGTCAATAACATATTTTCGTTGAGATAAAAATAGCCCATCACCACATGGAATAGCTTCAATGCCCAAGAAATAGTGTAATTTGACCAAGTCTTTAATAGCAAATTCTGAATTGAGTTGAATAATCAATTGTTCAACAAGTTTGGAATTAGATCCAGTAACAATAATATCATCAACATAAATAAGAATATAAATCATAGCTATTTATGTCGAATAAAAAGTGATAAATCATCTCTGGATATTTCAAAATCAAGACCAGTAAGATAAGTACTAAGTCGAGAGTACCATGCACTTGGAGCTTGTTTTAGTCCATAAAGCGATTTGTGATGATGATAAACATGAGTAGGGTGCCTTTGATCAACAAACCCTGGGGGTTCCTTCATATAAACCTCCTCATTTAATATGCCATGAAAAAATGCATTTTGGACGTCAAGTTGTTGAATGGGCCATTTGTGCATAGGAACAATAGATAAGACGATACGAATGGTGCAAGGCTTGACAACCGGACTAAAAATTTCACCATAATCAAGATCTTCATGTTGATTGAAGCCTTTAGCAACTAGGTGTGCCTTATAATAATCAATAGATCCTTCAACCTTTTGTGAGTCGAAAGATCTACTTTCATCCCACAATATTCATATGTGGCTGTTGTGGTACTAGTGTCCAAGTTCCATTTCAGAAGAGAGCATTAATTTCCTCATCCATTGGATGTCACCGGTTAGGATTAGATGAAGCTTGTGTAAAACAAGTGGGTTTTCATAATTGTCAACCTGCAAAGGATGCTTAGTGGCAGTTAAACACATTTTCTTAATGGACTTATGAATCTCATCTCAAGCTCGAGTAATCATATGGTGTCGTTGGACTGTATCGGCAACAGTATTAGGCTGAGGGGTTGAAGCGGAATAATATGGCTCAGGTACAATTGAAGGTTTGATGGTGAGGTAACTTGGGGTATAAGTGGAGATGATGAAATGACATTGTATTGTCAAGTTGGTCAGGTGGAGTAGGTGACGATAAATGAACTTGTGAGTAAAAATCAGCGGATCTAAAATAGTGAGGTGGTAGAGATATTACAAAGGGTGATGCTGATGAAGTTCCAGACTGCACAGAAGAGGCATTACACTCATCGGAAAAAGGAAATGGCGTCTCTTCAAATCAAACATGTCGAGGTACATAAACCCGGTGTGTAGGACAATAATAACACAAATAGCCCTTATGAGTAGAAGAATAACCAATGAACACACAACGAAGAGACCTATATGCCAATTTCTGAGGACTATATAGTCATAAATATGGATAACATAGGCATCCGAACACGCGAAGTGAATGATAATCAGGTTTTGTCCCAAAGAGAAGATGAAGCTTAGATTTGTGGGCAAATAGATGATGGTAATCGATTAATTAAATAATAAGCAGTGGTGAAATTTTCAACCCAAAAATTCAAAGGAACTAAAGCAACATCTAAGAGTGAAAAACCAGTTTCAACAATGTGCCTATAACGATGTTCAGTTATCACTACAACAAATTGGGTTATTAGCTACGAACTTTTCTCTGCGAAATTAAATTTCGTAGCTAAAAGTAACTTTTATCGGCGAAATCTTAATTCGTAGCGAATAATTTAGTCTTTCTCGACGAAATAAAATTTCGTTGCAGAAAGTATGACCTTTCCCTGCGAAATACATATTTCGTAGTAAAAGAGATGACTTGTAGTTGCGAAATCATTCGCCGTGGCAATTGATATGACTTTTTGTTGCGATAAAGCATTTCGTAGCAAAAGATATAACCTTTTGCTGCGAAAATAAACTTTTGCCGCACAAAGTATGGCTTTTAGCTGCGAAATATGATTTCGTAGCAAAATATATAAATATTTGATGCGGAATTTAATGTAACAGCAAGATATATTTGTTTTTGCTGCAAAATCAATTTCGCGGCAAAAGATATGACTTTTGGCTACACAATTAGATGACTTTTTGGTCCGATATCATTTTTTTTTATTAATTTTTAAAATATTTAATTTCTTGCTAAATCAAAATGTGAAATCTAAATTGGATGACTATCAGACTGACATCTTTTTGACTATAAATGTAAAATCTTTCTTTTAATTTGATTTCAGATATATATTGTGGAACATTATTTATTATACTGTCATTTTTTCATATATATTTTTTCTTTCTCCAGATATATAAATAGAATATATAGATAAAAAATTAGTATATTCAATCTAGATATATACTTTATTTTTCACACTAGTTGTTCATCGAATTAGATGGTTAATTATATTAATTGGTTTATTGTAATTAAATCTTCATAAGACATTTTGTATCATACATGTGCTTAATGAACTCATTTCCAAATGACATTATGTATTTTCAACCATTGTAATTAATTGAAGTTCGTTACTTTTAAATTTGAGGATATTTATTTTGATATTATATACAATTCGCTTGTTCTTGTCTTTAATAAGCCTAATGTCAAATTAGATTTTCAATTATCACACTATCTACTTTGTTCTTGACATTCCATTCTGCATAAACCACATTTTTCTGTGGTTTGTGCTTACAGGATAACCAATGCACTCCACTATTTAGAACAAGATGTTATCATCACAGTCATGCACCGTCCAACCTAAAACACCATATAATATCTCCACCGTCCAAGCAAATTGAATATTATCTTTTTATATATCATACATTTAGTTAGGAGCTAGGAAGATTATTATTTAAAAAAAAGCATGCACATATTATATTAAATTCATGTCAAATATTAAATAATTATTCATATAACAAGACTAATTTATTAGTTTTTATAGAAATAAAATGAGAAATTCAAAGGCATTAATTACAATACTTTGTATTACAATACCCATATTGTTATATGCTTTAGCAAAAGAATACTTATATTTTACCCAAGAAAGGTTCCTTATATAGTGTTTCTCTTTTTCAATAAAAATAAAATAATTATAGTATGTCTCAACTGTCATGCTCGTTTATAACACTGAAAAATGATGATGTAATAAAAAAAAATTGAACAATTTTGTGATCCAAGTAAATGTACACTAACTAAAAAAAAGTTATAGCACATCTAACATATCCTATTGCAATTGATTTTAAATTTTTTCACAAGATCATTACTCTATAATAATACTCCATTGGAGTTGAAAATTTTAGACTTAAAATTTGAACAATAATGTAACGCAGTGAGTTAGTTAAATTTTAAACATAGAAAAATAATACTTGTATCAGACGGCTGTCACATTTCGGATCACATATACTACCCATCAAGAAGAGCTCATTGGAGGGTATAATAAATTTTAATTTAATTTTTTTCATAAAATGTTTTTATTAATTCGATGATATAAAAATAGTGACACTTTTTTTATTACTCACAAATAGTAAATAAAATAACAACAGTATATTAACAAAAAAACATATATAATTTTTTTCATTAATATATACGTAGAAAATATATTAATATATCTCATCTTATTAATGCTTAATATATACATTTTACATAATAATGATATATTTCAATTTAGCATAAATAAATTTGTATAAATGTAAATTTTAAAAAAATGATTTTTAAAAGTCTAACTTTGATATTTAGGACACTTGTCCTAGATCACATTCATTCTTCGGGTCCACGAAAACCAGACTCCACAAATTCCACTTCATCAACGGTCCAGATTGAACTTCCAACGGCTTGCAACACCACACTCCACAAATTCCACTTCAACTGTCCAGATCAAACTCGTTTTCACTCTTTCTAACAAAACAACACACTTTTTTTAGGGTTTCTCTCCCTCGTTTTCCCTCTCATTTTTTTGGTTTCCCTCCGAACAACCTCCAAACAAAATCGCAAAAACAGTTCGGATTGCTCGTCCAACCTTCCGTCATCGGCCTCGCCGGTCCCCGTCTCTCTCACACTCTCTCTGATTCTTTGATTTGGGTATCTCTCTCTCTCTTCACTGAATCTTGTTTTGGGGGTTGTGAAGGGGCGGCGGATGTCTTGCCATTTATGGAGGTGGATCTGAAAAAGATCATGTCCAGGGTCATCGAACGGGCTAGGGTACTCTGCATCTCCAAATCGGTGTGTGCGAGAACATTTGAGTGGGGTGAGTGTTAACTTTTGAGTGAGATGGTGGTATGTGATCTTAAACCAGTCAATCAGAAAATCATGTTGGATCTGTCAATTGTAGCATTAGATCTGATGAGTTTCTGTTTTTGGATTTGATTTTGTAGGCTTTTGATAAAATCAGTTGGTCCTCTCACTGACTGACATGGAGATTCTCAGGGAAGGCAATAATACTATGCTTGAGATCTTGGTGAGTGAAAAAAAATAGTGGTTTTTGTGACTTTATATTTACTTTCCATGAACTTGGTTCACTCTCATTGGTTTTCTTCATAAAAATGCCTCAATCTCATTGGGCAGTTTGGAGTTAGATTTTACTCTGTCTATCTTTTGATTGGTAGTGGGGGGAGTGTGACTTGATCTATTTCAGTTTACCAAGTAGCACCTTAGTCAGTCATGCCTTTTAGCTTCAAATCATATATAAACAATCAAATAGCCATCTATGACTATATATAAATAACATAGGCAAAGTTGAAAGGGATACTAGTTATATACTAGTTATATTATTCAAGATTCAGAGCATCATATGGACCTCACACCAAAAAAAAATCTTTTGTTTCCCTTCCTCTTCCACTGTTTATTTTTCTATTTCCTTTTGGTATTGGTTTATGATCTCTTTATGACTGTCAGCCTCTCTCTATCACCATATTTTTATTGTGGGTGTTTCTTAATCGTATGTCATATATTTGTGTTAGAGAGTGTCAGAGGATAACCTAGGAATTGAAGGAGATCTGTGAGTCTTTCAGCTTGGGTTGGCTCTGTAAGAAAAAATAAAATCCTAACAACCAAAGCTTGCTGTGAAGCCTGTGGAAATCTGAAAGGGGCCTTTTTGGTTGCAGTGGTGAGTTCTGTATTGCCTTTCCTACCTTTTTCTTTCATAATGCATCTTTTGTGTCATTCCTAGTTTATTATGTTAGACTAATTTTCTTAAAATAACTAATTTAATGTCTTAATAACCTTGGACTTGCACAATTTTTTAATCCTTAAAAACTAGATTGGTTTTTATAAATAATGAATGATTTTGCATTTCACTTTCTCACATGGTTTCTGTCCATGTAAAATTGTGCTTGTGATTTTTGGAGTTGATTGGACCCAATTTGTATTTGTTAACTGTGATGGACTGATGACATTGGGTTCTCTGGAATTTGGATCTGGATGTAGTTTTTTTAATAACATGATATTTACCAGGTGACAAAAGATCTGCTGAATATAATGTTAGTGATGCCTTAGAAGAAATGCCTTGTTCAGTTTTCTCTTCCTCCTTTGTAGGGTTTTTTTAGAGCATATTTTCTTGTAACTCCATCTAATAGTATTCTGGATTTGGTCTCGTGCTTCTTGTGTGTATTTTTTTGTTAAAGATACATAGGAGTGTTTTTATCAGCCTGAGGATAGGAGTGAAGTTTTGTTTAGATTTCTCACATTTTGGTTCTCTGTCCTTTGATATCTACAATAGGGTTTATATGCATGGGGAATTGAATTGAATTTTTAGACTACTTTACAAAGCACTGTAGCCTACAACTTGGAGATTTTTTTTCAGATTGCATTTACCTGACCTCTTTTCCTCATCCATGCCTTAACTCTTTGTATGTCTTCTCTATCTGGTTCTGTATATTCGGTTTTGCAATTATGTGCTTTTGGGGTAGATATATAGTTATTTGCTCCTATTGAATTTCTAACCAAGTTCACTTTACCTGCACAGGTTTTCCTATTGTTATGTACATTTGTCACTCTGAATTTTGCTAGAGAGGTCCCATTAATTGCTAAACCAGCACCTATCTTATTTGATTCGGCGCCCTTATTGAATGGTGCTCCACATTCTCACCTCGACCCATCAAGTACCACTTTTGGAAATCCTATGTTAGTTGGTAAAACCAATTCCAAAGATACTTTTGATCATGAATTGATTGTTAAAGAGGTGGCAGATGGAGACTTTTCTAATGGTGTTGGTTCTGTGCTGGTCAATATTTTGACTAGTATGAGACATTTGCCACCTGTGATGCATTCGGTGCTGCTCATCATGGCCCTTACTTGGGTATGTTAAGCCTTTTTTAGTTCAAGAAGATTATCATTGAGATGTTTGCAACTTATAAGTTATTGGCCAATTAATTCGTGAGTTCTTCCACTTGCCCAGTGGTTCATGTCAGGTTATGTAACTTGTTTACTTTTTTCTCGAGGTTGTTTCCTTTTTTGTAAATATAATTGCTGTTTTTTCTCTTAATTGTTGAACCTTGTTATTAGAAATCCCAACTTCCTCTTGATTTTTAATTTTATTTTTTGAGATTCGAGAATGTTTTGCTCAAGATGTGTACATTTCCTTGAAGAAATTAGCTATTTGTAAGATTGGGTACGTTGGATTTGATGATTGCTTTGATTCCTGATGATCCACATAGGGTTCTAGGAGAAAAATTACAGGTCATCAATGTTAGGCATGAGGATCACTGTCATTCAGCTTCATTTGAATTTCATTGAAAATTGTATTATGAAAAAAATTTCAGAAAAAAAAATTCCAATTCAATTAGAGGCCTTGAGGTCATATCTCCATCATTCTCAATGTTTTCACTATGAAGCTACCAAGTTATGTATGTTGGCGTCAGATTGGATACATTATTACCTTAGTTCAGTTGGATTTTACATTGACTGATTTTCTTTTAGTTTGGGTGAGAGAACCTTAATATTCATCTCTGAATGAGTCAGTCCTAAGACTTAGTTTGGTATGTTTGTCTTTCAGATGATCGTATCTCTTGGAGCAGGCCCATGGGACGCTCTGTTTGGGGGAGGAAGCATACCAGCCTTTGTTCTACCTTCAATTTCCGCCATTGCGTCCGGCATCTTGGCAATCAAGAAGCTACCTCATCTTTCCAGAAATTCAGTTAAATCTTCAGGTTTTCATGGCTTCGACTGAAAATGCCCCACATCTATGAGGTAATATAAAATCCATGAATTCAATATTTTTTTGCAACAGAATGCTTCAATGTCTTCTCCGTACAAAGGAATGAAATCAATAAAAAGATACAGGACCATCAGTTCAATGACTTGCATTAGACATATATATGTGATAAATCATCAGACTAGAAAAAAAATGTTGATTTGAGAGAGAGAGATAGATACTCAGTACAAAGACAGCAGCTCTCATGCCTCTATGGTTTATACAACATTATGTGAAAATGGTCTGCAAGCCTATAGCTTAATAAAACAGGGGTTTATAACACAGCATTTTTTGGGTGAAAATCATGGATGGACATCATAATTGCATATGTAAAGTTGGAGACAGAAAAGGGAAGTGGACCGGCTTTGATGCATCTTTTCATTCAATGTTTTTATAGTGCATCCAAATGTCATAAAGTAGAGCTGAGAGTTAATGCATCATCCATCAAGTATTAAAATTTAAGAACCATGAAGGAAAAGCTTGTTATTAGTGAGACTAACTAGATGCTTGATGCATATTTCCAATAAGAAATACATATTTTGCAAACATGATTAAGATGACCAGATAAAAAAATATATTAAAAGAACATGAACAAGCAATTGGTTCTGATTGGCTTCTCTAATTAGGTAGGGGAGAACTGTCTATGGGTAGTGCGGTGAGTGTGGTTTGACCTATTTCAGTTCACCAACTAGCGCCTTAGTCAATCATGCCTTTTAGCTTCAACTCTCACGAGTATGCTTATTAAACGATATATGCTTATTAGTTTAACATATAGCTATCTTTTATTGTTTTGTCCTCTTCTTTTTTTTTCTTCTGTAATGATGATTACATCATGTACATTTATTAATTATATTCCATCTTTGTATCTATCTCTGGCTTGTTAAAAGATGTTGATGTTGTATACTTTTTTGATTTTTTGATGATCAGATATTTATAAAAACATGCAATCTATGAATTTTAGGATTTATATGCTCATGATGCACAATGATTTTTAAATGATTCTTTATTGTGTATATGTTGTAAGGATTATCAATTTAGATGTTAATTTATTTTGTTAAATTCGATTTTGTAGCTAGAGATGGAGGAGCGACGACAGTTGTAGTCCCAAACCCGGTCTATTGTTGAGGGGTAGTCAACATCGTTCGATGAGTTGGAGATCACGCAAGAGGTCCTTGGGCATCGGTCAGGGTACGTAGATTAAGATGGGGCCCATGCCCTGCCAGTGCAGCGGAAACAACACAATGTCACCATCATCTGGGGCCAGCGAGTTGGGGAGACTCTGCGAGTGCAGTTGGAGACTCAACGAGAGTATATAGAAACTTAGTGAGCGCGGTTGGAGACACTGGCTACCCTACAGCCAGTGATGATTGCGTTGTTGGAAAGATTTTATGAGTTAGGCATCCTCACAGGCGTAACTCTCCAACATCAGATGCCTCGAGTTCCTCAACAGCATGAACTTGGATCAATGCCATCTGACTCTTTTGGAGATCCTTTCCTGTCATCAAATCTATGAGTCGAGTCTCTTGTATTTTTATGTAAAAGATATTATAAAAATCTATAATTTATACAATTAGTTTTTATTAAAAACTTGGAATGTTTTTATTATTATTGTTGTCATTAAATATTTATTTAATTATAATATAAAAATATTTACAAATATCAAAAAAAGCTTTTCCAACAAAAATGAGACTTTTTTCTACGAAATATTTTGTACAGAAAGGTCAATATTATATTTTTAATTAAATTTATTTAGCTTTAGCTGTGAAATACGTTTATTGCAAAACGTCACCTTTTGCTATGAATAAAATGTTTGTTGCAAAAGGTGCTCTTTTGCTGTAAATTTATTTCGTAGGGAAATGGTCTGTATTGGATTATTAATTAAATTTATATACTTTTAGCTGCGAAAATATTTCGTCGTTGTAAAAGGTGAATATTTGCTGCGAAATATTATCTTTTGCAACAAAGTTATTTTCGTCGCAATAGATCACCTTCTGCTGCGAAATTAAAAAATTCGCAGCAAAAGGTCTTCCCAGACGAGGTAGTTACTACGAAATCATTTCGTTGAGGAAGACTATTTGCTGCGAAAATGGACCTGTTTGCTACGAATTATTTCGCAGCTAATTCCTATATTTCTTGTAGTGTATACCATTTTATTCTAAGATGTGAGGACATGAAAATCGATGAAAAATGCCTTGTTTATCAAGATATGAAGTAATTTCTTATATTCACCACCATTATCAGACTGAAAAATCTTAATTTTATGGCCAATGAGGTTTTCAATTTTATTTTGGAATACAATGAATGTGGGTAAAGCATCAGACTTTTGAAAAAGTGGATAAATCCAGGTCTAGTGAGTATGAACATCCATAAGGAGCAAGTAGTAACGAAAACTATCTCGTGATAAAACTGGGGATGGACCCCATAAATCAGACACAATTAAACTTAAAGGTTTGTCATACAAAGTTGAACTTGAAGAAAATGATAGTTTTCGACTCTTACTAACATGACATGATTTGCAAAATGAAAAAGATTTACTAGGCACTGCAAATAATTACACCTAACAATTTTGTTGACAGTAGGAACCATCGGGTGTCCTAAATGCTGATGCCAAATTGGAAGAGACGCTGAGAGAAAAGTTGAAGGGAAGGAAACCGGGTTTTGTAACTTGCAGACCTTGTCAAAAGTATAGAGAACCCCCCTATTGCAACTGTGTAGAAGCACCTTCCCCGTGCGGCGGTACTTCACAACAAAATAATATGTCTTTTGAAAATTGAGAAACTGAAAGGAGATTTGCACATATGTGAGGAACATGAAAGATTTTTGGTAAATAAAAGTTTTTTGAATTATGGGTAATGTACCATTATCGACTCGAATTTGGTCTGGACCATCATACTCTGTTCAAAGATGGAGATTGTTTAAGTCTGATGTAAGATGATGTGTAGCGTTACTATCTGGTATCCAATTACTGTCAGCAACAGAGCCCGATGCAGCAACATATGCCATTGGTGGTGAAGAAGAAGCTTGAAATGTCTTATCAAAATGATGCCAATAGTTGAGAGCTATATGATTTTTTCGGCCCCATAATTGACATGGTCCAGTTGTATTTTGCACAGGCTGAGGACGAATTTGAGATCTATTGCTTTCATCACAATTTTGATTCTGATTACCAACATTAGAACGAGGCATATTCTAATTGTAGCCCGTCTTTGGAGACATATTGCGATACTGAGCAGCCACATTCACAACAGAATGTTGTAATAAGGCAGATTGTGCTTCAATCCGCATCTTAAATGAATGGAGATGAGCGAAAAAATCATTCATGGTGATGTCCTTCATTGTAGCAGTAAGTGAGGTGACAATAACATCATAAGTAGTATCATGACCACTAAGAATAATCTGTTGAAGATAAGATTCATCCATTGGATGTCCAAAGGTGCTTAATCCCATAGCCTGAGCAAGAACAGTTTCAGAAAGAGAAGATAATAACCATCCGAGGAGAACCTGATCTTGCTTCTACCATTGTAGATAAGCAAGATTAATGGGGGACTCGGTAGGGGATGTTGTAAATATGAGGGGGACATGGTGAAGTCCCATCAACATATCCTCAAGATCGTAGCCCTTCAACAATGGCTTAAATTGTGTAAGCCAAAATAAATAGTTGTTGGAATCTAGCTTCATTGATATGAGATAATGTATATGAGTGATTGAAACAATCGGAGGAGAAACAGTAGAAGATAATGCCGTCTGAGTAGTTGAATATGTCGTCATCGAAAAGTATAAAATTAAATAAATGGATTATGGGAGGTCACGGGTTGCTTGACGGAACGGGTCATGGGTTGCTTGACAGAAGGGGCCACATGGCCTTTTTTTTCAATGAAATGGTATTGTTTAGTGAAAGTGGGTTTTGGCGCAACAGACCGAGGCTACTGCACCGGATCGGGCTGCTGCGGAGGTGGTTCTGCAACGGTGGTTTGGGTTTGCTGTGGTGGATCGGCGCTTCTGCGAAGGTGGTTCGGTAGCAGCGGGTTATGCAAGGTCGAGGGTGTCGGCGTCGGATTTCGTCAATGTCGAAAAGGATCCGGCGGTGCGTGGGGTGCGTGCGTGTGTGGGGGTTCTTCGGGGATTCGGATCGGATGCGTGCCCTAGCGGGCTCGGTCGGATCGTCTTCTCGGAAGGGTGAGGTGTCGTTCCTGGTTGAGGCGCCCGACAGCGGCTCAAGAGGATTCCAGGGTTTGTGTGATCGCCACCTGTTTTTTCTAAAAGCAGGAAAAGGTTGGGTTGGATTTGATCGCCTACGTGGGGAGTTTGTGGGGTCTCCGGTCTGAGACACGGATATACCGTACACAGAGGTAAAAAACATGTAATCTTATTCTGCTTTCGGGGCTTGACTAAAGGAGTCTTGGGACAAAGGGGTGCAAGTGGGGTGTGGATGTGGGGCGACTAGTGGAATCCAGCTGTCAGGTGTGGGGCGGCTACTAGGGTTTAGCCGTCCGGGGCCTGGGTTGGTTTAGGCAGAACTTCGGTAGGAAATGGGTTTGGTTTTGGACAGAGGTTAACCTAGGTTTAACCCGGGTTTCTGGAGGGTGGAGTGAGAGGGTGTTTTTTGTGTAGGGAATGGATTTTTCTCTCACAAAAGGGACTCTCTTTCTCTCTCTATGGATTTCTAGTAGTGGAAGGGGGTGTGAACTATGAGTGAATTGTCAATTGGAATTCTAGATGTTGTTTAAAGGCTTGAGACCTCCTCTATTTATAGTAAAAAAGAGGCAGGGGAATGTCCAGGGGATAATAGGATGGCTTGGTTAATAGTCTGTTTGATTAGACCCCTCATTTAATTCTCTGGTTCTTCTGTCAGGACCAGGTGAAGGGCGGCTAGTCCTAACTAGCCGCCCAGGATGGGGCAGCTACTTCCGGGTAGCCGCCCCTATCATGACCTGCCAAACGTCCCATCTCTGACAAGCGGTGGCTTGGGTCGGTTACTTGGGTTGATCCGGCCAAGATAGGGCGGCTAAAGGTGATGACCCGCGTAATGATTAGTATTTAATGCTGCTTTATGTCCCATCCAGGGAAGCGGTTCAAGGTCGGCCAGGGGGGCGGCTAGTGCTAACTAGCCACCTGGTTAGGGCTAGCCGCCCCTTGCCAGGGACTTGGGGTTCTAGGATTTTGGGTTTTAGAGTTTCTATAGGTGGGGGTTCTTGGTTTGGGCCAGGGTCTGGTTTAGGGTAGGGTTTAGGTCAGGGTTAGGGTTTAGGGTCATGGTTTAGGTTTTCGATCGGGCTGGGGTTTCTGGTCAGGCTAGGGTTTAAGGGTTTCCGGTTTCCTGAACCTTTGGTTCTCTATTAGATATCCAAATATGGGTTATTTCTGGGCATTACTTGAAGTATTTTATGTCTTTCTGGACGGTCAAAATTGGGGTATCTACAATTGTCCCTCATCGGACGGAGTCTTTGTGCGAAGCAGGAAAGGCTTCGACCGATGATAAGGAAAGAGACCCCTATTTTGGCCGGCCCGACCTTCAAGAAGTCATGCCAACACAAGCAGTACTATTCGGGGAGTTGATTTAGACCGTCAGAGGCTAGGTCTTGACTTAGAATTTTCAACCGAAAGGATGATCCAGGTGGAAGGCGGGAAAAGTAAATGGTGAGTGATCCAACCCGCGGTCGGGGTTCTTAGCTATCATGCACGGAGCAGCCCAGCGTCAGTTTCCTCGTGCCTACCATTCCCGTGCTTGGAAAAACTCAGCAAGGAGGGGATATCACTGACAGAAAGCAAGTAAAAGTTGATTTGGTGAATTGGATCATCCGAAGGATAAGAACTCTGGAAAAGAACCAGAACTGAAGAAATTCAAACTGAATGGTATTGAAAGTGTGGAAAAACTTCAGGAAAGTCGTGTTTGATCAAGTAGTGTCTGGAAATAAGCCAATACATGGCTGTTTGGTTTGGAGAACCTTGGAACTAGGGCTGAAAAGAGATTGGAAAGGGGTTTCAAATGGAAACAGGAAAACTGGGTAGGGCGGCTAGTGGTAACTAGCCGCCCGAGAGGGGGCGGCTACTCGGGAGTAGCCGCCTCCCGGCTGGGTCCCTTATAACCGAAAAAGAGACCCTCTCTCTTCCCACTTTTTCAAAAACGGTTTCTCTCCCTCTTCTTCTTCTTCTCTTCGGTTTCAAACCCAAAGACCTTGATTTATTTGCCTTCTCTTCCTCCATTTCGTCCTCAATCTTCTTTCTTTCTCTTGATTTCAAAACCCTAGGTTTGGGTTCTCCTTTTTCTTTTCAAATCGAGGGAGATGACGAGGTCGAAGGCGATCGCTTTGAGGGGAAAGCGATCACGGGTGGCTCATTGGAGAGCGATAGGCCGGAGGTCGAGGCCGTGGGGGAGGTTATGGGTGTGGCGGAGGTGCCGCTGGTCAGCGCGAGTGAGGTTGGAGACTTGCCTTTGGGGGCTGCCCCGGAGGTTGGGAGTAGTATGATAGGATATACACGCAAGAGGAGGCGTGGGGATCGACCGGTGGTGGTCGAGGAGGTGGTTTTGGGGGTTGGTGAACCGGTTGAGGGTGCAACCGAGGGAGTGGGGGTCGAGGGAGTCAGTGAAGATGTGAGGGCATCGTTGGATGCCCTTGTTGGGATGTTGGATAGGGAGGCCACAGAGGCCAGGGCTGAGGAGGAGGAAAGCGGGGCTATGGGGGCTTTTGCGGAGTTTATCTCCGGTGTGGGGAGGGTGGAGGGGACTGGAGAGGCTAGGGATGAGGCCGGGGAGGCCGAGGGTATGGGCACCGGGGCTGCAGAGACCGGTGTTGGTGTTGAGGCTGAGGCCGAGGAGGCCGTGTTCGAGGGAGACGAGGAAGAGGGGGATGACGACGGGATGGACGATCCCGACGAGGCCGAGGTGGGCACTCCTGGGTCCACACGGGCCGTGGTATGTTCCTAACCCTTTAGTCTTAGCTTTTATTTAGTGTGTATGCATGTCTTTTGAATGGTATGAATAGGTGATTTAGCGTATAATACTTGTATATGTGTGTTTTTTAATAGGCATGCTTGGTGTATAAGTTAATCACGGTGGGATGTGTAAGCATGCTGTATGTTGATATGGGTTTGTTTTTTAGGAAGGGGGCAATTTTATATATATCCATGTTTGTTATATGCATATAAAGGAGAGGAATGATATGGCTAGGATGTGATTTCGCATGTGTTTGATCGTGGTAGAGCATGAGGGAGTATATGCATGTATTTCACGGGTCCAAGTGTTTTTCATATGCTTAGGTGTGTTTAGGGAAAGTATATAAGCATGATAGGCCGTGATTCAAGAGAGAGCGTAAGTGGTGACCACGGTGGGTTTTGATATATGTATATATTTTTTGCATGCGTGATCATATGAGGAGTGTTTTGTGGATAATGGGATGTGAACCTCTACGTGAATGCTTTTGTAATTGATATGAGAATTTTAATTTGCTAAGTATGATCTCTAAATGATTTTTAGGTTTTGGATTCTTACCTCTTGATTGCTCTTTAAACTAACCCATCTCTTGTTTGTTTGTTTGCAGCGGCCGAATCGCATCCGGGCTTTATGGCACGTGATGAAGAGGTGGTATGATGCCTTGGGGCAGGAGGAGAGGAGCTTAGTGGATGGGGCGGGCTTCCATTCCTTCTTTTTGATTGAGCCATTCCACGTCCATCGCCCATATGTGGAGGCATTGGCGGAGAGATGGGACCTGGAGAGTTGTACGTTCATCCTCCCTACTGGCGCCGTTATGCCGACCCTCGAGGACGTCCATCGGATTACGGGCCTTCCAGTCTTGGGGGAGGCAGTGATTGCGGCCACCCTTGCGGACTATAGGGGGCTTTTTCGAGAGTTGATCGGGGAATGGGAGTTCGTGGAGCGGGAGCGGACGTTGAACCGGATCCCTTTGGGGAAGCTTTCGGGGCAGTATGGCCTCGGTTCCTTTACAAAGCGCCAGAAGGGCGAAGCTGCAGCTAGCTTTGAGAGGAGGCGGGCGATGATCGAGGCGAGAGAGGCGGCTGCGTGCCCACAGAGGGCACGGAGGGAGTTGAGGGCGTTCTTCCTCTACTTCTTCGGCCGGGTCCTCTTCTCGACGGCCTCTGATAAGGTTTTCTCTCACTCCCTTCTACTGATGCGGGACTTGGAGGGTATGGGGCGCTATGCTTGGGGAGCAGCGATGGCTTGCCCATCTATTCGCGGAGCTCTCGAAGAAGGTCAAGAGGGCCGGGGGAAAGAACCTTGGCGGCTTCGCGCCATTTCTTTAGGTATGTGTAAGTGAGTGGTAAATGTCTTTTCTTGGCTTAGTTCACTTTGATCATGATAATTTCCCTCTTGTTTTGCTAGATTTTCGGGTACGAGCACTTCGCCATTGATCGCCCGACTCTGGCGCCCTTTGATCACGCCTTCCCTTGGGCCATGAGATGGGAACCCCGGGGATCTTCTCGCTTGTACCGCCTTGCCCAATTCTGAGAGGCCTTCCGCGTCTTGTCGGAGGAAGAGGTATAAGTTTGTCTTCGAATTTTTTTGACTTGTATTTGGTTTTCTTTTGACTAAGCGCTCTTCCTATCTTTTGATGTTTTTTAGATGACGTGGAGGCCTTATTCGGAGGAGGTTCCCGAGGCCCTGGCGCGAGACGTCTGGTTGATCTATTTTAATGAGGTTGTGTTTCATGCGATCAGCCAGGTCGTCCGCCAGCTTGGGTATCACCAGTGGGTGCCTGATCCTCTGCCGCGGCGCCCCTCGATCCCGGTGGTTGGGATTCCTCGGGACACGAACCTCCCGAGGAATTACGCTACGTATGTGGCGGGATGGGTGGGCCTAGGTGTCTTGGTGAAGCATCGTCCTGAGGTGACTTCGAGTGACGAATACCTAGCTTGGTATCGTCAGGAGTATGCGGGTATCCTCAGTACGACGGAGGAGGAGATCCTGGATGCCTATGTAAGTTTGGAAATCCTCCTTCTCTTCTTCGTTCTCCTTTGCTCGAATATTTTCTGAGTGGTGTTTCCTTTTGCAGGTTGAGTTGAACGAGATGGAGAAGAGGCTCAAGACCGCCAATGAGCACCTCCAAGCATGGGCCAGGCAGATAGAGGCGCTGCGGGTACAGAGAGGACGCTTGCAGGACCAGGTCCGGGTCCTCGAGGCTAACGTGGATGCTCTGTCGAGAGCGAGAGCCGATGGTGCTTCCTCTTCTTCCGCCCTTCCTCCTTCCATGGTTTCCGAGCGAGAGCTCGAGCTAACGAGGGAGTTAGATGCGGCCCGAAGCGAGTTGGCGGCCGCACGGATGGAGCTGGGCCAGGCGAGGGGTAGGGCTTCTCGGGCTGAGGAGGAGACGGACCGGCTGAGGTCCATGGTGGCTTTGAGAGAGGAGGGGTTCATCACCCTAGGCTGCGAGAGGGACTCCCTCCAGATGAGGTGTCGGAGTTGGAGGCTTCAGCGGGCGTTCCTGGAGGTTTGATGGGGGACTTGGTTCGTTCTCTCTAGGCGGCCGGGGATAGGGACCGAGAGGTGCTCAGGGCATCAGAGGTGAGGGCACGAGAGTTGGAGGAGAGGTTGAGGGCCGCCGAGGATCGGGCTAGAGGGACAGAGAGTCGCCTCCGACAGAGATTGGAGAGGAGAGACCGAGATATGCAGCAGGTCCATCTCTGGGAGGCCACTATGAGGGGGAAATTGGTTGGAGGGGGCTCTATGACCGAGGCGGACCTCGACCTTCTCTCGCTTGAACCTGACCATTCTCTCTTGGCTTCCTTGGCTATCGGGGCCACCTTCAGCCGTGCTTCTCGTCCTTTGGCGTCTCGGAGTCGTGGGATATATGCTAGGGTTGCGTCCTCAGTTAGAGAGACTTCTGCCGCTCCTGATGTTCCAGAGGTTCAGTCTTCTCCTCAGCCGCCGCTCCCTTCTCAGCCAAGTTAGGATGTTCCTCCTACTCAGCCTCCAGCGGATGACGATACGCCGAGGTATAGCTTCTTTGCGTCTTGGGTTTAGGTAGAAGAATAGTATATATGCAAGGAATTCATGTTTTTCTTCTTTTCCTTTTGACCCAGGTGATCATTTCAACGGTGTGTAGCTCAAGACTTTGATTGGGGCTTCCGCTGGACTTTTATCTATTCTAATTTTAGTTTTAAGTAGGTTTACCTTTCCTTTTCCTGAACAATTTCCCCTTTCTTTCTTTTGTGTACAAACAAACATGGGTGTTTTTAACTTAGTTTATTGGTTTCAGTTTGGTCGTGTATGTGGAATGGTTTTATAAGGTTCTATGGGTGGATGATTGGATGAGATGGACGTATGGTTTAGTTTTGGTATGTTTATGGATGGACAGATGTTTTTGAAAAATGGTTATTTTTTAAATTCGTTGGTGCGTGTCTTATGAATGTTTATGTATATGAAATGCGTGTATGCAAGTTTTGGAAAGAACTGATTTCAATAGGTAAAGAAGTGTTGAAGAGTTGATTGGATATGGACTGACATAGCTGAAATAGGTGCAGGCAAGGAGCGGCTAGTGTAAACTAGTCGCCCAGTGAGGGGCGGCTAGTTAGGTTTAGCCGCCCCCTGCCTGGGGCATGTTTACCTGAAACAAAGGGTTGGGGTGGCTAGTGTATACTAGCCGCCCAGTGAGAGGCGGCTAGTTGCGTTTAGCCGCCCCCTGCCTGGGGCAGTCTTTGGTTCTGCTGCTCCTGTCTGCTGCTGCTGAAAGTCCTTGCGAGTGTTTTCATCTTCGAGACCTATAAAAACATCATTTCCATGGACCAAGTGTTAAATCTGTCCGGATTGCGCCCCTGCACTGACTTTCGAGCCCTTCTTGCTTGAATTGTCAAGGGCTACAATCCATCTTAAGGTAAATGGAAAGATAATGCGAGAAAGTAAAGTGCGGAAAACCATGCTTTAGTATGCAAGGAAGGGATTCCAAGTGCGTGAGCGAAGAAAACTCTTAGGTATGTGTGAAAGTGGGATAATTTCTTCTCAAGCATGTGCGGAAGGGCGTAGAATGAGTGTAGATGGGGGTAATCTTAACATTGGTACGGGGGGTCAATTTTAACTTTTTCAATAAAATCGGATGCCTAGGTGTTTTGGAAAAGGAAAATGCGAACTTATGCGTAAGTATGAGTGGCATAAGTGGGCATTTTAATTTTTCAATGGTTTTTTGTGAGAGGGCAATGTTCTCGACTTTCTTAAGTAAAAGATACCATCAAGTCCCTGTGGAGGACCCTTGTGGTCACCTATGTCCAAACCAAGGTTGTATTTGAAAGGCATAGGCCTTAGGTGTCGATTTTTTTAGATTCATGGTTCTCAAATGCTTAATCGTATTATTCTAAACATGCTAAAAAATCCATGAGTGTACCAGGAGTCAAGTTAAATAAGCTTCCTTTGGATGGGCAAGTTTCTAAGTGAACTCATGTGAGTGTGTGTAGTTGTAAACCTGGAAATGATCTACCTTTGGTCGAAATTTCGCCTTTCCCGGTAGATATAGTTCAATTTTGAATCCCATTGCGAAATAAAAAGGGAGGGGGAGAATGGGGTAAGAGTAATATCTTCCTTTCGGGCAATATTTTAGAATTGTCCCAGTCTAGCATATGTCCTACTTTCTAGGTCCCTCTGACTTTCTTCTTTTTACCACTTCTTTATTTTGGGTGGAAAAAGTACAGTCCTTTGTTTGGATCTGTACTGGCATAGCCGTTGTCTAGCGTATACCGTGCATAAAGGCATGAAAGCCTGCTAAAATAGAGAGTTTAACCCGTTCACTTGGGTGTTATTTTTCTTTTGTTTGCCTCTCATTGCCTGATTTTTTTTTATTTGAGAGGGGGCTCTTCTGTTTTTCACCCCGATTCTTTTCATGCTTCCCCTCTAGAAGTGTTTGTATAGTGCCAGAGCCAGTTTTGGGACATATGCCAGGTCTAGGTAATTCCTCATTTTGACCTAGACATAATACGAGTGGGGCGAAAATAAGGGAGGTGTGCTTTGGGGTTTTAAATTGTCCCAGTCTACGGGGTAGGCAATTTCTCTTCTATCAGGTAAATCTAGTCCAGTTATACGTGTGTGAAGGAGGCGGCATGATTTGACGGGGATGTGTTCAAATAGATACGAGTTTATCTTTGAGAGTCTCATAATTCTATCATCAAGTACTAAACGCTGGAAATTGTAGGAAGAAAGAATAATAATTCTCAAGTATTGAAAGTTACTCATGCATGGAATTTCTTTAGATAAAGTGCATTTCACGAACCTGAAACCTCGACTCCTTCGACATCTACCAGGCGGTAGGCATTCCTGAATAGGCATGGGTGATCACATAGGGTCCCTCCCATGTGGGTTGCAACTTTCCTCTTGGGTGAGGCTGTCTTGATGGCATGATTTGCTTAAGTACTAATTCCCCGATTTTAAATTTTTTTTTATTACCTTCTTTTCAAATGCCCTTGCGACCCTTCTTTTGTAGGCCTGGGCACGGTCTGCCGCTCTTAATCTTTTCTCGTTTAGTAGTTCGCTCTTTTTTTGGTATTCATTTTTGTTTTCGAAAGTGTGGAGACAGATGCATACTTATGGTTTTGAAAAGGGGCCTGTGTTGGCGAATAGATATATTTTTGGAAAAAGAATGGAGATAAAGTTTGGAAAACGATTTTGTTTTTAGAAGGAAAGCATGGAAAGATAGTTCGTAAAACGTTTTTTGGCGGAAATCATGGAAATACAGCTTTGCAAAAATATTTTGTTTTGAAGAAGAATGCGGAAATGCAGTTTGCAAATATTTTCGTTGTTTGGTAAACAGGTAGAGAAAGTTTGAGAGATATTTTCGTTGCTTGGTAAATAGGTAGAGAAAGTTTTGGGAAAGTGCTTTATTTTGGTTGGAAGTATGGAACTACGGTTTTGTAAAACTTTTATTTTGAAGGAGTGTGGAAAACATGTTTTAGAAAAATATTTTTTTTGTTTTTGAAGAAGAGTGGAAATAAAGCTGGAAACAAGTATGTTCAGAGTTGGGGAATGAAAGCTGATTAACATGTATTTTTGAATTTTGGTTTCTTTTAGGAAAGCAGGTAAACAAATATGTATAGGGTGATGAAAGCGAAAGCCGGTAAACAAATATATTTTTTATTTTAGATTTTTATGAAAAGGCTGTAAACAAATATGTACAGGAGATGAAAGCGAAAGCTGGTAAGTAAATGTTTTTCGTTTTTGGATTTTTAGGAAAAGGCCGGGAGGATCGGTACCTGGTTCTTGGATTCGTATTGCTTCCTCGAGTCAGCTTCTTTTGGGCGGCCGGCTGATGTCTGGTGGGGGTCCCCTATTCCCGAACTCTTCCTCCCTGAGCCTCTTCAAGGGCCTTTCTTGATGGAACAGTTCTTCGTCGGTGGAGCTTGGCTGCCAACATGCAAGCACCTCTAGCCGGATGCGCATGGCACAGACGCTCCAGTTTCGGGCCCGTGTTTCGTTAAAGCATGTTTCTCCCCATATGGATACCACTTCCCCGCAGTACGGGAAGCGAAGGCATTGGTGTCGGGTGGATGAGACAGCTTCGATGTTGTTGAGCCATGTGCTCCCAACAATCAGAGGGTGGGGCGATCGAATGTTCATTACCATGCAGTTGACGATGGTGAAAACCGGGCCGATCTTTAGTGGGAGCGTGATCAGTCCACAAGCGTTCTTGCGTGTGCTGTCGAAGGCATAAATGTATTCGTCCGAGGGCTCCAATCTAGGAACCCTGCCGTCCAACTTCTGGTAGGTGGAATATGTGAGAACGTTAGTATCTGCTCCCGTAAATGTGCCGGAATTCCCTCCCTCCGAGTATGGCAGTGATAGCGAGGGTTGCGGAGCGTGCTCCGGCTTTTGCGACTTCATGGGGGAGAAAGGTGATCGAGTTAGGCTCTGTAAGATCGCTTGTTGGACGCAAGGTCCTGGCTGCTCCTCCCGAGTGATAGTTGTTGTTATAAGGGGATCCAGGTGGGCTACCACCTTCATCCTCGTTCCCCGGTTGCAAGGCTAGTGTGAACATATTATGTATTGTCCGGTTGTTCTCGTTCTCGTACTGGAGGCGCGCCTCTCCCCAGATTGTCAGTATATGACTTAAGAAGGGCAGTCGAAGGCATTGGTGCCGGGGGGAACAGATAGCTTGGATGCTATCCAACCACGGTCGTCCTAGCATCTATGGGTACCTTGTGTCGATGTCAGCCACAAAGCAGGCTACTTCACAGATAAGAGGGCCGATGGATAGCTCGAATGTTCCGGGGCCGCGGAGAGTCTTCCTGGTATAGTTGAAAGCTTGAATAGTATGGTGGGCCGGTTGGACGGGAGGACGGCCTAGTCCGGGTATCTTTTGGTAGGTGGAGCATGTCATTATTGTCGGTATGTAAAACTGGGGGGTTCTGCGAACTTGGTCCTGGTCCGTCTCGCGACTGATCAGATCACCGCCCGGAGAGTCGTTCCTGAGCCGCCCGACTGCTTCTCAGAAATGACGGGGTTCGTTGTGATCGCCACCTGCTTTCTCAAAAAGCAGGAAAAGTTAGTGTTGGATTTGATCGCCTTGCGGGGGGAGTTTGTGGGGTCTCCGCTCTGAGACACGGATATACCGTACACAGAGGTGAAAAACAGGTAATCCTATTCTGCTTCCGGGCTTGACTAAAGGAGTCTTGGGACAAAGGAGTGTGGATATGGGGGGCGGCTAGTGGGTTTCAGCCGTCGGGTATGGGGCGGCTACTAGGGTTTAGCCGTCCAGGGCCTGGGTTGGTTTGGGCAGAGGCTAAGCTAGGTTTAGCCCGGGTTTCTGGAGGGTGGGATGAGAGGGTATTTTATGTAGGGAATGGGTGTTTCTCTCACAAAAGGGGCTCTCTCTCTCTCTCTCTCTCTCTTGGGATTTCTAGTGGTGGAAGGGTTTGAACAAGTGGGGGATGGTGGATTGGTGATTGAAGATGAATTGGTGATTTTGTTGATTTGTTCCTTCTTGTATTTGGGTTTGGGACCCCTTTATTTATAGTAAAAGAGAGGTAGGAAAATATCCCAAGGGTAATGGAGTGGGTTGGCTTCGATTGGACCTCTCATTAATTCTTTGGTTTTTCTGTCAGAGACCAGGTGAAGGGCGGCTAGTGCTAACTAGCCGCCCAGGATGGGGCGGCTACTTCCTGGTAGCCGCCCCCATCATGACCTGCCAAACGTCCCATCTCTGACAAGCGGTGGCTTGGGTCGGTTACTTGGATTGATCCGGCCAAGAGAGGGCGGCTAAAGGTCATGACTCGCCGCAATGATCAGCATTTATTGCTGCTTTATATCCCATCCAGGGGACTGGTCCAAAGTCGGCCAGGGGGCGGTTAGGGGGGCGGCTAGTTAATCTAGCCGCCCCTTTCCAGGGACTTGGGGTTCTAGGGTTTTTAGAATTAGGGTTTCCGATTTAGGTTTTAGGTTTAGGTTTAGGTTAGGGTTAGGGTTAGGGTTTAGGGCTTAGGTTTAGGTCAAGCTAGGGTTAGGGTTTCCGGTTTACCGGACCTTTGGTTCTCTATTGGATGTCCAACTGTGGGATATTTCCGTGTGTTACTTGAAGTATTTCTGTCTCTTTGGACGGTCAAAATTGGGGTATCTACAATTGTCCCTCATCGGACGGAGTCTTTGTGCGAAGCATGAAAGACTTCGACCGATGATAAGGAAAGAGACCCCTATTTTGGCCGGCCCGACCTTCAAGGAGTTGTGCCAATACGAGCAGTACTACTCGGGGAGTTGATTTAGACCGTCAGAGGCTAGGTCTTGACTTAGAATTTTTATCCGAGAGGATGATCCAGGTGGAAGACGGGGAAAAGTAAATGGTGAGTGATCCAACCCGCGGTCGGGGTTCTTAGCTATCGTGCACGGAGCAGCCCAGCGTCAGTTTCTTCGTGCCTACCGTTCCCGTGCTTGGGAAAACTCAGCAAGGAGGGGATATCGCCGACAGAAAGCAAGTAAAAGTTGAGTTTGGGTGAATTGGATCATCCGAAGGATAAGAACTCTGGAAAAGAACCAGAACTGGAGAAATTGGATTTTGAACGGTACTGAAAGTGTGGAAAAACTTCGAGCAGGTCGTGTTTGGTCAAGTAATGTCTGGAAATAAGCCAATACATGGCTGTTTGGTATGGAGAACTTTGGAATTTAGGGCTGAGAAGAGTTTGGAAAGGGGTTTTGAAGCAAAACAAAGAAACTGGGAGGGGCGGCTAGTTGTAACTAGCCGCCCGAGAGGGGGCGGCTACTCGTGGGTAGCCGCCCCATGACTGGGTCCCTTATAACCGAAAAGACCCTTTCTCTCTCTCATACGTTTTAAAACGGTTCCTCTTCCCTCCTTTCTTCTTCTTCTTCGTTCCAAACCGGAAAAAAACTTGCCTTGAACCCTTTGTTTTCGTCCTTCATCATCCCTTTCTTCTTGATTTCGAAGCCCTAGGTTTTTCTTTAGGTCTTTCTTTGTGCGAAATCGGAGGAGATGACGAAGGAGAAGAAGACAACTTCGATGATGAAGCGCCTCAGGTCTTCCCGAGAGCAGAGAGGGGCTGTCTCGGGGTCTAGTTCGTCGGGGAGTGATCGGGTGGAGGAGGAGGTCGTGAGGGAGGTCGTGGGTGCGGCGGAGGTGCCGTCGGTGGATACCGGTGCGGCTAGGGGCACGGGTATGTTTTTGGGGGCTGTCCCGGAGGTTGGGGGTGCTATGATAGGTTATACACGCAAGAGGAGGCGTGGGGATCGACCGGCAGTGGTCGAGGAGGTGGTTTCGGGAGTCGGGGAATTGGTTGGGGTGCAACGGAGGGAGGGGCCGAGGCTGAGGGGGTAAGTGAGAGTGAGAGGGCGTCATTGGACGCCATTATTGGGATGTTAGATAGGGAGGCCATGGAGGCCAGGGCAGCAGAGGAGGAGAGAAGGGCTATGGGTGTTTTTGAGGGCTTAGCCTCCGGTGCAGCGGGCACGGAGGAGGTAGGAGAGGCTAATGTTGGGGAGGAGGCCGGGGAGGCCGAGGGTATGGATATGGGGGCCGCGGAGGCCGGCGTTGGCGCTGAGGCCGAGGCTGAGGAGGCCGTGTTTGAGGAGGACGAGGAGGGGGATGACGATGGGATGGACGATCCCGACGAGGCCGAGGTGGACGCTCCTGGGTCCTCGCGGGCCATGGTATGTTCCCAACCTTTGTCTTACCCTTTTATTTATATGTGTATGTCTTTCGTGGTATAAATAGGTGATAGTGTGTGATATGTGTGTCTAATATGCATGAGTAGGTAGTAGTGAGTGATATGTGTGTCTAAGATGCATGTTTGTATGTATGGTTTGATCACGGTGGGATATTGTAAGCATGCGAATGGGTTCGTGTTGAAAAAAAAAGGGGAGGGGACAATTTTTTTTTTATATGTACATCCATGCTTATATAAAAGAAAGAGGAGTGATACAGCTAGCATGCTTGCATTTGATACTTTTCTACCTGTATGTGACTTCGTATGTGTTTGATTGTGGTAGAGCATGGGGGGGTGTACGCATGCATTTAACGGGTCCCAGTTTTATATTGCTTAGGTGTGTTTAGGGAAGGTATAACCATGATAAGCTGTGATGTAAGAAAGCCTGTGAGTGGTGACCACGGTGGGGTATGTTGATGTTTGTCTAGTATGCGTGATCATATGAGGAGTGTAGCTTCTTACTTTCATGCTTTTGTTTCTATATTTAGCATATGGAAGTGTCATTTTGCTAAGCATGGTTTAAAATGATTTCGTAAACTTAGACTCTTACCTCTCAATCGCTTTTAAACTAACCCGTGTTCCCTTCGTTTGTTTCGCAGAGACCGAACCGTATTCGGGCCTTATGGCACGGGACGAAGAGATGGTACGACGCCTTGGGGCAGGGGGAGAGGAGTTTGGTGGATGGAGCGGGCTTCCGTTCCTTCTTCCTGATCGAGCCATTCCACGTCCACCGTCCATATGTGGAGGCCTTGGCGGAGAGATGGGATCCGGAGAGTTGCACGTTCATTCTCCCTACCGGTGTTGTCATGCCGATGCTTGAGGACGTTCATCGGATCACCGGCCTTCCGGTCTTGGGGGAGGCAGTGATTGCGGCCACCCTTGCGGACTACAGGGGGCTTTTCCGAGAGTCGATCGGGGAATGGGAGTTCGTGGAGCGGGAGCGGACGCTGAACCGGATCCCTTTGGGGTGGCTTTCGGGGCAGTACGGCCTCGGTTCCTTTACCGAGCGCCAGAAGGGCGAAGCTGCAGCTAGCTTTGAGAGGAGGCGGGCGATGATTGAGGCGAGAGAGGCGGCCGCGTGTCCACAGAGGGCACGGAGGGAGTTGAGAGCGTTCTTCCTCTACTTCTTCGGCCGGGTCCTCTTTTCGACAGCCTCTGATAAGGTTTCCTCTCATTCCCTTCTACTGATGCGGGACTTGGAGGGCATGGGGCGCTATGCTTGGGGAGCGCCGATGCTTGCCCATCTCTTTGTGGAGCTCTCGAAGAAAGTCAAGAGGGCCGGTGGAAAGAACCTTGGCGGCTTTGCGCCATTTCTTCAGGTATGTGTAAGTGATTGGTAAATGTCTTTTTTTTAGTTTAGTTCACTTTGATCGTGATGATTTTCCTCTCGCTTTGTCAGATCTTCGGGTACGAGCACTTCACCATCGATCGCCCGACTTTGGCTCCGTTCGATCATGCCCTCCCTTGGGCTATGAGATGGGCACCCCGGGGATCTTCACGCTTGCATCGCCTCGCTCAGTTCCGAGAGGCCTTCCGTGTCTTGACGGAGGAAGAGGTATAAATTTTCCTTCGAGGTTTGTTTTGGCTTGTATTTGGTTTTCGTTTGACTAAGCGCTCTTCCTGTCTTTTGATGCTTTATAGATGACGTGGAGGCCCTACACGGAGGAGGAGGTCCCAGCGGAGTTGTCGCGGGATATCTGGCTGATCTATTTTAATGAGGTCGTGTTTCATGCGATCAGCCGGGTCGTCCGCCAGCTTGGGTACCATCAGTGGGTGCCCGATCCTCTTCCGCGGTGCCCCTCAATTCCGGTGGCTGGGATTCCTCGGGACACGAACCTCCTGAGGAACTACGCGACGTACGTGGCGGGATGGATGGGCCGAGGTGCTTTGGTGGAGCGTCGTCCCGAGGTGGCTAGCAGTGAGGAGTATATGGTTTGGTATCGCAAGGAATATGCCAGTATCCTTGGGACTATGGAGGAGGAGGTCCCGGATGCCTATGTAAGTCTTTCTCCCCTTCTTTTCTTTTCTTTTCTTTTCTTCTCCTTGGGTATATTCTGACTGATGTTGCTTTTGTAGGTTGAGTTGAACGAGATGGAGAAGAGGCTCAAGACCACGAATGAGCACCTCCAAGCGCGGGCCAGGCAGATAGAGGCCTTGTGGGTACAGAGGGGACCAGGTCCGGATCCTTGAGGCTCAGGTGGATGCTCTGTCGAGAGCGAGGGCCGACGGCGCTTCTTCTTCCTCCGCCCCTCCTCCTTCAACGTTGTCCGAGCGAGAGCTCGAACTGACGAGGGAGTTGGATGTGGCCCGGAGCGAGCTGATGGCCACAAGGATGGAGTTGGGCCAGGCGAGGGGCAGGGCTTCCCGGGCTGAGGAGGAGGCGGACCGGCTAAGGTCCATGATAGTCTCGAGGGAGGAGGGGTTCATTACCCTAGGCCGTGAGAGGGACTCCCTCCAGATGAGGGTGTCGGAGTTGGAGGCTTCAGCGGGTGTTCCCGGAGGTTTAATGGGAGACTTAGTCCGTTCTCTGCAGGCGGCCGGGGATAGGGACCGAGAGGCGCTCAGGGCGTCGGAGGCGAGGGCGCGGGAGTTGGAGGAGAGGTTGAGGGCCGCCGAGGATCGGGCCAGAGGGACGGAGAGCCGCCTCCGACAGAGATTGGAGAGGAGAGATAGAGATATGCAGCAGGTCCGTCTCTGGGAGGCTACTATGAGGGGGAAATTGGTTGGAGGGGTCTCCATGACCGAGGCGGACCTCGATCTTCTTCCACTTGAGCCTGACCATTCTCTCTCGGCTTCCTTAGCTACTGGGGCCACCTTCAGCCGTGCCTCTCGTCCTTCGGTGTCTCGGAGTCGTGGGATATACGCGAGGGCCGCGTCTTCGGTTCGAGAGACTCCTGCCGCTCCCGATGCTCCAGAGGTTCAGTCTTCTCCTTACCCGCCGCTCCCTTCTCAGCCAAGTCAGGACATTCCTCCTACTCAGCCTCCAGCGGATGATGATACGCCAAGGTATAGCTTCTTTGTGTCTTGGTTTTAATAGAAGAATAGTACATATGCGATGAATTCATGCTTTTCTTCTTTTGTTTTTTTTTTGTTTTAGGTGATATTTCGGTGAAGTACAGCTCAAGACTTCAGAGTTTGGAGCTCTTGGTGGACCTATCTCTTTCTTACTTTTTTGCATTTTAGGTGTTTTTAGAAGACAATTTACGTTTATGGTCATGGTGGGATAATTTAATTTCTTGTTCGTATGCATGGTTTGGTATAGTTTAGCATGGATGTTTAATGTTTTTTTTTTTTTAGAAAGCCTTCCTAATCTATAGGGATGTGTATGTGTGTGGATGAATGAACTTGGTGTTTATAGGTTTTGATTTATGGATGGATGTAGAATTCTAATATATAATCATTATAGCATGGTATCAATACAGGTCTTGTGTATGAATATGTGTCTAAAATGTGTGTATGCATGTTTGGGAAAGGAATGTTTTGACAGGTATTCAAAGGAGTTGAAGAGTTGATTGAAACTGGGACTGACAGGGCAGATGGGGTAGCAGGTGAGGGGCGGCTAGTTGCGTTTAGCCGCCCAGTGAGGGGCGGCTACTTGCATTTAGCCGCTTCTTGCCTGGGTTTTTACCTGGACAAGAGGGCCGGGGGCAGGGGCGGCTAGTATAAATTAGCCGTCTCCAGGGGGGCGGCTAGTCGGGTTTAGCCGCCCCCTGCCTGGGACAATTTCCTGGTTTTGCTTCTTGTCTGCTGCTGCTAAAGTCCTCCTGAGTGCTTTATCCTTTGAGACCTATAAAAACATTCTTTCCATGGACCAAGTGTTAAATCCGTCCAGATTGCGCCCCTGCATTGACTTTCGAGCCCTTCTTGCTTGAATCGTCAAGGGCTACAATCCATCTTAAGGCGGAATGGAAATATAAATGCGAGAAAGTAAAGTGTGAGAGACCAGGCTTTAGTGCGCAAGGAAGGGATTCCAAGTGCGTGAGTGAAGAAGAACTTATGTGTAGGAAGTGGGGACAATTTCTTCTCACGCATGTGCGGAAGGGCATGAGGTGAGTGGGGACAATTCTCATATGAGTGGGGACAATTTTAAATTTCGTGGGGACAATTTTAATATGAGTGGGACAATTCTAATATTCGGGGACAATTCTAATATTCGGGGGGGGGGGGGGGTTAACTTTAATATTTCAAGAAAATCGGATGCCAAGATGTTTTGGAAAAGGAAAATGCAAGCTTATGCGTAAGTATAAGTGGCATAAGGGGGCATTTTAGTTCTTTAATTACCCTTTTTTAGGTGAGAGGGCAATGTTCTTGATTTTCATAAGTAAAAGACACCATCAAGTCCCCGTGGAGGAGCCCTTGTGGTCACTCATCTCCAAACCAGGATTGTATTTGAGGGGTATAAGCCTTATGCGTCGATTTTCCTAAGTTCATGGTTTTCAAAGGCTTAATCGTATTATTCTAAACATGCTGAAAAATCCATGAATGTACCAAGAGTCAAGTTAAATAAGCTTCCTTTGGATAGGCAAGTTTCTAAGTGAACTCGTGTGAGTGTGTGTGTAAGTGTAAACCTAGACGTGATCTACCCTTGGTCAAAATTTCGCTTTTCCCGGTGGACATAGCTCAATTTTGAACCCCCATTGCAAAAAAAATAAAAGGGGAGAGGGTGAATGAGGTAAGAGTAATATCTTCCTTTCGGGCAATATTTAGAATTGTCCCAGTCTAGCACATGTCTTACTTCCTAGGTCCCTCTGGCTTTCTTCTTTTTATCACTTCTTTCCATTGTTTGGATCTGTACTGGTATAGCCGTTGTTTAGCGTATACCGTGCGTAAAGGCGTGAAAGCCTGCTAAATAGAGAGTTTAACCCGTTCACTTGGGTGTTTGGCCTCTCCTTGCCTGATTTTCTCTTTTTTGTTTTTTTTTTTTTTGGTTTGTTTTGTTTTGATTTGAGGGGGGGGGGCTTTTCTGTTTTTCACCCCGATTCTTTTCATGCTTCCCCTATAGAAGTGTTTATATAGTGCCAGAGCCAGTTTTTGGGACATATGCTAGGTCCGAGTAACTCTTCATTTTGACCTAGGGTTAATACGAGCGGGGCGGAAATAAGGGATATTTTGCTTTGGGGAGTTTTTAAATTGCCCCAGTCCACGGGGTATGCAATTTTTCTTCTATCAGGCAAATCTAGTCCAGTTATACGTGTGTGAAGGGATTGACATGACTTGGCGGAAACGTGTTCAAATAGATACGAGTTTGTCTTTGAGAGTATTACAATTCTATCATCAAGTACTAAACGCTGGAAATCGCAGGAAGGAAGAATAATAGTTCTTAAGTATTGGGAGCTTTTCATGCATGGAATTTCTTCAGATAAAGTGCATTCCACGAACCTGGAACCTTGACTCCTTCGGCATCTACCAGGTGGTAGGCATTCCCGGAATAGGCATGGGTGATCACATAGGGTCCCTCCCATGTGGGTTGTAGCTTTCCTCTCGAGTGGGGCAGTCTTGATGGCAGGATTTGCTTAAGTACTAATTCCCCGATTTCGAATTTTCTTTTTATCACCTTCTTTTCAAATGCCCTTGCCACCCTTCTTTGGTAGGCCTGGGCATGGTCTGCCGCTCCTAATGTCTTCTCGTCCAGCAGTTCGAGGCGTAGTAAAGACAAATGTATACTTATGTTTTTGAAAAGGGGCCTGTGTCGGCGAATAGATATAATTTTGGAAAGAGAATGGGGATAAAGTTTGGGAAACGGTTTTGTTTTCATAAGGAAAGTATGGAAAGACAGTTTGTAAAACGTTTTTCGACGGAAATCATGGAAGTACGGCTTTGTAAAATATTTTGCTTTGAAGAAAGGTGTGGAAGCGCAGATTTGGAAAACATTTTCGTCGTGAAGAAGAGTGTGGAAATGTAGTTTGTAAATATTTTCGTTGTTTTTGGAAAAATATGTAAAGAAAGTTTGGAAAAGTGTTTCATTTTTTTGTTGGAAGCACGGAAACACAGTCTTGTAAAACTTTTGTTTTGAAGGAGAGTGTGAAAAACATGTTTTTAGAAAACATTTTTTTTTTTGGGTTTTTTTTAAAGAAGAGTGGAAATAAAGCTAGAAATAAGTATGTTCAGAGTTGGGGAATGAAAGCTGATCGGCATGTATTTTTTGTTGGATTTTGGTTTCTTTTTAGGAAAGCAGGTAAACAAATATGTACAGGGTGTGAGTTGGAAGTGAAAGCTGATAAACAAATATTTTGAGTTTTTTTTTTTTTTTGGAAAGCTGTAAACTATGTACAGGATTTGAAAACTTACCCGGGAGGATCGGTACCTGATTCTTGAATTTGTATTGCCTCCTTTTTGATGGCCGGCTGATGTCTGGTGGGGGTCCCCTGTTCCCAAATTCTCCCTCCCTGAGTCTCTTCAGGGGCCTCCCTTGATGGAGCAGTTCTTCGTCTGTGGCGCCTGGTTGCCAACATGTGAGCACCTCTAGCCGGATGCGCATGGCACAGACGCTCCAATTCCGGGCCTGAGTATTATTATAGCGCGCCTCTCCCCATATGGATATTACTTTCCCGCGGTACGGGAAGCGAAGACATTGGTGTCGGGTGGATGAGACGGCTTCGATGCTGTTGAGCCATGTCCTCCCAACAATCAGAGGGGGGGGCGATTGAATGTTCATCACCATGCAGTTAACGATGGTGGAGACTGGGCCGATCTTCAGTGGGAGCATGACCAGTCCGCAAGCGTTCTTGCGTGTGCTGTCGAAGGCATAAATGTATTCGTCTGAGGGCTCCAATCTGGGGACCCGGCCTTCTAGCTTTTGGTAGGCGGAATATGTAAGGACGTTAGTTTCCGCTCCCGTGTCAATGAGAATGTGCCGGAATTCCCTTCCCCCGAGTATGGCGGTGATAGCGAGGGGTGCGGAACGTGCTCTGGCTTTTGCGACTTCATGGGGGAGGAAGGTGATCGAGTTGGGCTCCATAGGATTGCTGGGGGGATGCGGGGTCCTGGCCGTTTCTTCTGAGGGATAGTTGTAAGGGGACCCAGGTGGGCTATCACCTTCGTCCTCATTCCCCGGTCGTAGGGCTAGTGTGAACATATTATGTATCGCCCAATTGTTCTCGTTCTCATACTGGAGGCGCGCCTCTCCCCAGATTGTCAGGATATGACTTAAGAAGGGCAGTCGAAGGCATTGGTGCCGGGGGGAACAGATAGCTTGGATGCTGTCTAACCATGGTCGCCCCAACATCAATGGGTACCTTGTGTCGATGTCGGCCACGAAGCAGGCTACCTCACATATAAGAAGGCCGACAGATAACTCGAATGTTCCGGGGCCGCGGAGAGTCTTCCCGGTATGGTTGAAAGCTTGAATAGTATGGTGGGCCGGGTGGACGGGAGGACGGCCTAATCCGGGTATCTTTTGGTAGGTGGAGCACGTCATTATGTTCATTCCTGACCCTGGGTCTACAAAGATGTTGTTTAGCCACAACATTTGGAGTCGTCCGCAGATGTGTAGGGGGTAGACTCGCAGTCTGGGATCCGGGAGGTCTTGGTCAGTGAATGAAATGGTCATTGGGCGGCGGGGGCCATTGACAGTGTCGGTACTCTTGGAGGACCCGTTGTCATCTGGATGCAGATCATCCGACGTACATTCTCCTCCTTCGGGTCCTTCGCTAGCTCCTTCGGGGATCTCCTCAAAAGGCTCTTCTTCTTCGTCTCCTCCCGGGTTTTCTAGTCCGCTTTCGTCGGACTCGATGTTGATGACTGCGGGAAGGGCGAGAACTGCGTCTTGTTCTTCGCCATAGAGTATGGCGAGGTCATGGTCGTCGAGGTTCAGCTGGAAGGGCTCGTTCTGCTCTTCTTCCTCGGACTCTTCGGATAGGCTGCCATCAGTAGCATCTTCCGAGCTGCTTGGTTCTGGCGATGGTTGTCTCCCTCTCCTGATCATGTTGACCGCGTGGGCTCTAGATGTGGAGGCATGGGTGTGACCTGGCAAGGGGTCAGTTAATATGCCAAGTGGCTTGGGTGCTTGGGGATTTCCCTGGCTCAGATGGCCTTTGATTATGGCCCAGTCAAGGCGCCTGTCATCATTAAGATCATAAATGAAGTCCCGAAAAACAATACATTGTTCTACGGTATGGCCATATTGTTGATGATATTGACAGTAACGCGCCGTGCTGGCCCCGGGTAGTGAAGGCCTGGCGTCGGGGAGGGAGATACTATTTGTGTCCAACATCACCCTAAAGATCCTAGTTAAAGTTTCTGGGAGGGGAGGGTAAGAGTCCCTCTTTCCCATTCGTCTTTGGTCGTAGGATGCGGGGGGTCTAGCTTCGTTATAAGAGCTTCGTATGGGCTGCCTAAGGGTTGGATTTTGTGCTCTTGGGGGAGCAGAGTAAAAGGGAGCCCGAGTTTGAGTTTGGCTTTGAATTATAGGGTTCTGGAGTGGGAAATTTTGGACTGTGGAGTTTTGTCACGTCAGCACGGGGACGGGTACTGATCGAGGGGTAAAATTTTGATTCGCTTGCCGAGGCGGCGCATATCCGGATGAACCGGGCGTGTACTGTCTCGGAGCCGTTCCTCGATCAGGAACTCGCGCTCCGTTCAGGTAGAGTGCCGATACTTGGCTAATAATCCCCTCTACCGTGGGGGTTTGCGCCTTACGAGGCGGTTGTCCAACCCTATGGCTGATAGGTGGGGACTGGGTTTGGACTACTGGGGCTGCACAACGGGAAATCCTGTTGTGGCGGTCAATCAGAAGTTGATACGTAGTGCAGTCTCCGTACGAAAGGCTCGTACGGAGCTCTGGACTCAGGCTCTGCAACATCATGTCAATTTCTTGACATTCTGTGAGTTGCAGGCCGGTTCGGTGGACAAGGGTGCGCCACCGAGACACGTATTGTTCGAATTCCTCCCTAGGCCTCATTCTCTCTACGGTTAAATCTGAAATAGAGGGGGTCCTAATCCTCTGGTAACCGTAGCGGCCCAAGAATTTCTCGCTTACAGCCGAGAAATTTGACAAGTGATCTACAGGGAGGGTGGAGAACCATTGTAGTGCTTCTCCTTCCAATGATTTCTGGAAGAGGAAGACTAGTAGAGGTTGATTATCTAGAAACGGGCTTGCGTCTAGATAAAAGGCAGTTAAATGAATGTCTGGGTCTCCACGACCGTTGTACCGGCGGAATTTGGGGATTTTGAACCCCTCCGGTAGGTGGACTGACGGGATTTGTCTCAGGTTATGTAGAGACATGTGTTTGGGGGCCGAGGGACCAGTCTCGGAGAGGATTCTCCGGATGGTTTCGTCCAGTGTTTCTCCCCTGGGAGGGCTGCCTAGCGGTCCCGGGTGTGGGGTGGCCTGGTAGGGGCCTGGGGTGGAAACAACTGGGAATTTTGGATTCGCGGGGGAAAGGGGGGCGAATGAAAAAATGCTCGGATTGACCGAGCAGCTGGGTGTGGATGGGGCTTTGGGAGTGGATTTAGGGGTTTCGACAGGTGTTTCCTGTCTCGAGGTCTTGGCATGATGGTAGTCTGCGAGGTCGTGAAACATGTCCTCTACCGTTTGATACCCTAGGCTAGCCATCCTTTCCTCTAGATGGGTCAGGAACTGTGTGGCCTGACCCTCTTGGTGATTCCTTTCCTCTAATACCTCATCTTCTATGTGGGATTCCATGACGTGGAGTAGGGATGAATGCAGATTGAAAGCAATAAATAAAGCAGTAAAGGATTACACAGCTGTGTGCGACTTACGAAAGCAGCAAAGGATTGTGCAGTTGCGTGCGACTTACGAAAGCAGTAAAGGATTGCGCAGCTGTGTGCGGCTTACAAAGCAATAAAGGATGTTATAATGCACAGTAGAAGAGGATTTAATTCAAGGAGTGAGAAACTCCAACCTTCCTAGAGGGTTGATAGCATTCTAGTCAAGCTTGTAAAAGGGGGCAGAAGAGGATTACCTTTTGTTGTTTTTCACGAGGGAGGTCCCACCGTGATCGCCAATTTTGTCGGTATGTAAAACTGGGGAGTTCTGCGAACTTGGTCCCGGTCCGTCTCACGACTGATCAAATCACCGCCGGGAGAGTCGTTCCTGAACCGCCCGACTGCTTCTCAGAAATGACGGGGTTCGCTGTGATCGCCACCTGCTTTCTCAAAAAGCATGAAAAGTTGATGTTGGATTTGATCGCCTTGCGGGGGGAGTTTGTGGGGTCTCCGCTCTGAGACACGGATATACCGTACACAGAGGTGAAAAACAGGTAATCCTATTCTGCTTCCGGGCTTGACTAAAGGAGTCTTGGGACAAAGGAGTGTGGATATGGGGGGCGGCTAGTGGGTTTCAGCCGTCGGGTATGGGGCGGCTACTAGGGTTTAGCCGTCCAGGGCCTGGGTTGGTTTGGGCAGAGGCTAAGCTAGGTTTAGCCCGGGTTTCTAGAGGGTGGGATGAGAGGGTATTTTATGTAGGGAATGGGTGTTTCTCTCACAAAAGGGGCTCTCTCTCTCTCTCTCTCTTGGGATTTCTAGTGGTGGAAGGGTTTGAACAAGTGGGGGATGTTGGATTGGTGATTGAAGATGAATTGGTGATTTTGTTGATTTGTTCCTTCTTGTATTTGGGCTTGGGACCCCTCTATTTATAGTAAAAGAGAGGTAGGAAAATATCCCGAGGGTAATGGAGTGGGTTGGCTTCGATTGGACCTCTCATTAATTCTCTGGTTTTTCTGTCAGAGACCAGGTGAAGGGCGGCTAGTGCTAACTAGCCGCCCATGATGGGGCGGCTACTTCCTGGTAGCCGCCCCCATCATGACCTGCCAAACATCCCATCTCTGATAAGCAGTGGCTTGGGTCGGTTACTTGGATTGATCCGGCCAAGAGAGGGCGGCTAAAGGTCATGACCCGCCGCAATGATCAGCATTTATTGCTACTTTATGTCCCATCCAGGGGACTGGTCCAAAGTCGGCCAGGGGGCGGTTAGTTAGATCTAGCCGCCCCTTTCCAGGGACTTGGGGTTCTAGGGTTTTTAGAATTAGGGTTTTCGATTTAGGTTTTAGGTTTAGGTTTAGGTTAGGGTTAGGGTTAGGGTTTAGGGCTTAGGTTTAGGTCAAGGCTAGGGTTAGGGTTTCCGGTTTACCGAACCTTTGGTTCTCTATTGGATGTCCAACTGTGGGATATTTCCGTGTGTTACTTGAAGTATTTCTGTCTCTTTGGACGGTCAAAATTGGGGTATCTACAATTATGTTCATTCCTGACCCTGGGTCCACAAAAATGTTGTTTAGCCATAACATTTGAAGTCGTCCACGGATGTGTAGGGGGTAGACTCGTAGTCTGGGATCCGGGAGGTCTTGGTCAGTGAATGATATGGTCATTGGGTGGCAGGGGCCATCGACAGTGTCGGTACTCTTGGAGGACCCGTTGTCGTCCGGATGCAGATCATCCAACGTACATTCCCCTCCCTCGGGTCCTTCGCTAGCTCCTTCGGGGATCTCCTCAAAGGGTTCTTCTTCTTCATCTCCTCCCGGGTTTTCTAGTCCACTTTCGTCTGTTTCAATGTTGATGACCGCGGGTAGGGTGAGAACTGCATCTTATTCTTCGCCATAGAGTATGGCGAGGTCATGGTTGTCGAGGTTCAGCTGGAAGGGCTCGTTCTGTCCTTCCTCCTCGGATTCTTCAGACAGATTGTCATCGGTGACGTCTTCTGAACTGCTTGGTTGTGGTGATGGTTGTCTCCCTCTCCTGACCATGTTTACCATGTGGGCTCCACATGTGGATGCTTGGTTGTGACCTGGCAATGGGTCAGTAAAAATGCCAAGTGACTTGGAGGCTCGAGAATTGCCCTGGTTTAAGTGGCTTTTGATTATGGCCCAATCAAGGCGCCTGTCATCATTTAAATCGTAAATAAAATCTTGAAAAACAATGCATTGTTATACAGTATGACCATGCTGTTGGTGGTACTGACAGTAACGCAGTCTGCTGGCTCCGGGGAGTGGAGGTTTAGCTGCTGGGTGGGAGATACTATTTGTGTCCATTAATACCCAGAAAATCCTAGTTAGTGTTTCTGGGAGGGGAGGGTAAGAGTCCCTCTTTCCCATTCGTCTCTGATCATAGGATGTCGTTGGGGAGACCTCGACCTCCGGCCTATCGCTCTCCGATGATGAAGAGCTCGGGCTACGCTCTCCACGAGCCACCCGTGGTCGTTTCCCCCTCGAAGCAATGGCCTTCGACCTCGTCATCTCCTCGGTTTGAGAAAGAAAAAGGAGAACCCAAGTTAGAGGTTTCGAAATCAAGAGAAAGAGAGAAAGATTGAGGTCGAAGTAGAGGAAAGAAAGGCAAAGGAATCGAGGTTTCTCGGTTTAAAACAAAGAAGAAGAAAGGAGGGAAGAGAAAGCGTTTTGAAACGCATGGAGAGAGAGAGAGGGTCTTTTCGGTTATAAGGGACCCAATCTATGGGCGGCTACCCGCGAGTAGCCGCCCCCTCTCGGGCGGCTAGTTACAACTAGCCGCCCCTCCAAGTTTTTTTCTTTCATTTAAAAACCCCTTTCCAATCTTTTCAGCCCTAAATTTCAAGGTTCTCCATACCAAACAGCCATGTATTGGCTTATTTCCAGACATTACTTGATCAAACACGACTTTCCCGAAGTTTCTCCGCACTTTCAGTACCACTAAAAATTGAATTTCTCCAGTTCTGGTTCTTTTCCAGAGTTCTTATCCTTCGGATGATCCAATTCACCAAATCAAATTTTTACTTGCTTTCTGTCGGCGATATCCCCTCCTTGCTGAGTTTTCCCAAGCACGGGAACGGTAGGCACGAGGAAACTGATGGTGGGCTGCTCCGCGCACGATAGCTAAGAACCCCGACCGCGGGTTGGATCACTCACCATTTACCTTTTCCCGCCTTCCACCTGGATCATCCTCTCGGTTAAAAATTCTAAGTCAAGGCCTAGCCTCTGACGGTCTAAATCAACTCCTCGAATGGTACTGTTCGTTTTGATATAAACGTCTTGAAGGTCGGGCCGGCCAAAATAGGGGTCTCTTTCCTTATCATCGATCGAAGTCTTTCCTTATCATCGGTCCGATGAGGGACAATTGTAGATACCCCAATTTTGATCGTCCAGAGAGACAGAAAATACTTCAAGTAACACACGGAAATAACCCACATTTGGATATCTAATAGGGAACCAAAGTTTCAGGGAACCGGAAACCCTAAACCCTGGCCTTGACCATGACCTAAACCCTAAACCCCGGCCCTGACCTAAACCTAAACCTAAATCGGAAACCCTAACCCTAACTCTAAAAACCCAAAACCCTAGAACCCCAAGTCCCTGGCAAGGGGCTGCTAGCCCTAACTAGCCGCCCCACACCAGGCGGCTAGTTTACACTAGCCGCCCCCCTGGCCGACTTTGGACCAAACCCCTGGATGGGACATAAAGCAGTATTACATGTTGATCATTGCGGCGGGTCATGACCTTTAGCCGCCCTACCTTGGCCGGACCAAACCAAGTAACCGACCCAAGCCACCGCTTGTCAGAGATGGGACGTTTGGCAGGTGATGATAGGGGCGGCTACCAGGAAGTAGCCGCCCCATACTGGGCGGCTAGTTAGCACTAGCCGCCCTTCACCTGGTCTCTGACAGAAGAACCAGAGAATTAATGAGGGGTCTAATCGAAGTCAACCCACTCCATTACCCCCGGGATATTTCCCTGCCTCTCTTTTACTATAAATAGAGGGGTCCCAAGCCCAAATACAACATCAACAATTCAACAACATCACCAATCCACCATCCTCACTTGATCAATCCCTTCCACCACTAGAAATCCCAAGAGAGAGAGAGAGAGAGCCCCTTTTGTGAGAGAAAAATTCATTCCCTACACAAAAACACCCTCTCATTCCACCCTCCAGAAACCCAGGCAAAACCTAGCTTAGCCTCTGCCCAAAACCAAACCCATTTCCTACCGAAGCTCTGCCCAAACCAAGCCAGGTCCCGGACGGCTAAACCCTAGTAGCCGCCCTATAACCGACGGCTAGATCAGACTAGCCGCCCCCTACCCACACCCCATTTGCACCCCTTTGTCCCAAGACTCCTTTAGTCAAGCCCCAGAAGCAGAATAGGATTATCTGTTTTTCACTTCTGTGTACGGTATATCCGTGTCTCAGAGCGGAGACCCCACAAACTCCCCACGTAGGCGATCAAATCCAACCCAAACATTTTCCTGCTTTTAGAAAAAGCAGGTGGCGATCACACAAACCCCTGAATCCTCTTGAGCCGCTATCGGGCGCCTCGACCAGGAACGACACCCCTCACCCTTCCGAGAAGACGATCCGACCGAGCCCGCCAGGGCACGCCTCCGATCCGAATCCGTGAAGAACCCCCACACACGCACGCGCGTTCACCCGCGCACCGCCGGGAGGCCTTCCCGATGATACCGACAAATATGGCGATCACGGTGGGACATCCCTCGTGAAAAACAACAAACGGTAATCCTCTTCTGCCCCCTTTTACTAGCTTGACTAGAATGCTATCAACCCTCTAGGAAGGTTAGAGTTTCCCACCCCTCAAATCAGTTCCTCCTCTAAATTCACATCACAGCATCATTTACTGCTTTGTAAGCCGCACACCGCTGCGCAATCCTTTACTGCTTTGTAAGCCGCACACCGCTGCGCAATCCATTACTGCTTTGTAAGCCGCACACCGCTGCGCAATCTTTTACTGCTTTGTAAGCCGCACACCGCTGCGCAATCCTTTACCGCTTTATTTACTGCTTTATATCTGCATTCATTCCCTTAAAACATTTCACACGCATCATGGAATCCCGCGTAGAGGAGGAGATACTAGAGGAAGGAATCCACCAAGAGGGTCAGGCCACGCAATTCCTGACCCATCTAGAGGAAAAGATGGCCAGTCTAGGATACCAATCCGTAGAGGACATGTTTCATGACCTCGCCGACTACCGCCAGGTCAAAACCCTAAGACAGGAGGCCCCTGTGGAAACCCCTAAGGCCATTCCCAAAACCCCGTTCACACCCAGTCACTCGGTCAACCCGAGCGTCTTTTCGTTCGCCCCCCTTTCCCCCGCGAATCCAATATTCCCAGCCGTTTCCACCCCAGGCCCCTACCAGGCCACCCCAAACCCGGGACCGTTAGGCAGCCCTCCCAGGGGAGAAACACTGGATGATACCATCCGGAGAATCCTCTCCAAGACTGGTCCCTCAGCCCCCAAGCACATGTCTATACATAACCTGAGACAAATCCCGTCAGTCCACCTACCGGAGGGGTTCAAAATCCCAAATTTCATTGGTACAACGGTCGTGGAGACCCAGACATCCATTTAACTGCCTTTTATCTAGATGCCCGCCCCTTTCTAGATAATCAACCTCTGTTAGTCTTCCTCTTCCAGAAATCATTGGAAGATGAAGCACTACAATGGTTCTCCACCCTCCCTGTAGATCACTTGTCGAATTTCTCGACTGTAAGCGAGAAGTTCTTAGGCCTAACGGTTACCAGAGGATCAGAACCCCTCTATTTTAGATTTAACCGTAGAGAGAATGAGGCCTAGGGAGGAATTTGAGCAATACGTGTCTCGGTGGCACACACTTGTCCACCGAACCGGCCTGCAACTCACAGAATGTCAAGAAATTGACATGATGTTACAGAGCCTGAGTCCAGAGCTTTGTACGAGCCTTTCGTACGGAGATTGTACTACGTATCAGCTTCAGATTGACCGCCACAACAGGATTTCCCGTTGTGCAGCCCCAGTAGTCCAAACCCAGTCCCCACCTATCAGCCATAAGGTTGGACAACCGCCTCGTAAGGCACAAACCCCCACGGTAGAGGGGATTACTACACAAGTATCGTCACTCTACCCGAATGGAGCACGAGTTCCTGATCGATGAACGGCTCCGAGACAGTACACGTCCGGTTCATCGGGTATGCGCCGCCTCGGCCAATCAACCAAAACTTCACTACTCGATCAGTACCCGTCCCCGTGCCAACACAACAAAACCCGGTAATCCGAAGTTCCTCGGTCCAAAGCCCTACAATTTCAAGACAAGGCCAGCCTAGGACCCCTTTTTCTTCCAGCTTCTTAAGAAGTCAGAACCTAAGTCCTAGTCAGCCCTCCCAAAATACTTATAATGAGGTCTCCCCTCCGACATCCTATGATCAGAGACGAATGGGAAAGAGGGACTCTTACCCTCCCCTCCCAGAAACATTAACTAGGATTTTTAGGGTACTAATGGACACAAATAGTATCTCCCTCCCAGCTGCTAAACCTCCACTCCCCAGAGCTAGCAGACTGCGTTACTGTCAATACCACCAACAACATGGTCACACCGTAGAACAATGCATTATTTTTCAGGATTTTATTTATGATTTAAATGATGACAGGTGCCTTGATTGGGCCATGATCAAAAGCCACTTAAACCAGGGCAATTCTCGAGCTTCCAAGCCACTTGGCATTTTTATTGACCCATTGCCAGGTCACAACCAAGCATCCACATCTGGAGCCCACATGGTAAACATGGTTAGAAGAGGGAGACAACCCTCACCACAACCAAGCAGTTTAGAAGATGTCACTGATGACGGTCTGTCCGAAGAATCCGAGGAGGAAGAGCAGAACGAGCCCTTCCAGCTGAACCTCGATGATCATGACCTTGCCATACTCTATGGCGAAGAAGAAGATGTAGTTCTCGCCCTTCCCGCAGTCATCAACATCGAGTCCGACGAAAGCGGACTAGAAAACCCAGGAGGAGGCGAAGAAGAAGAGCCATTTGAGGAGATCCGCGAAGGAGCTAGCGAAGGACCCGAAGGAGGGGAATGTACGTCGGATGATCTGCATCCGGATGACAACGGGTCCTCCAAGAGTACCAACACTGTCGACGGCCCCCGCCGCCCAATGACCATTTCGTTCACTGACCAAGACCTTCCGGATCCCAGACTGCGAGTCTACCCCCTACACATCCGCGGATGACTTCAAATGTTGTGGCTAAACAACATCTTCGTGGATCCCGGGTCAGGAATGAACATAATGACGTGCTCCACCTACCAAAAGATACCTGGACTAGGCCGTCCTCCCGTCCAACCGGCCCACGATACTATTCAAGCTTTCAACCATACCGGGAAGACTCTCCGCGGCCCCGGAACATTCGAGCTATCCGTCGGCCCTCTTATCTGTGAAGTAGCCTGCTTCGTGGCCGACATCGACACAAGGTACCCATTGATGTTAGGGCGACCGTGGTTAGACAGCATCCAAGCTATCTGTCCCCCCCGGCACCAATGCCTTCGACTGCCCTTCTTGAATCATATCCTGACAATCTGGGGAGAGGCGCGCCTCCAGTACGAAAATGAGAACAACTGGGCAATACATAATATGTTCACACTAGCCCTGCGACCGGGAAACGAGGATGAAGGTAGTAGCCCACCTGGGTCCCTTTACGACAACAACTATCCCTCAGAAGAAGCGGCCAGGACCCTACATCCACCCAGCGATCTTACGGAGCCCAACTCGATCACCTTCCTCCCCCATGAAGTCGCAAAAGCCGGAGCACACTCCACACCCCTCGCAATCACTGCCATACTCGGAGGAAGGGAATTCCGGCACATTCTCATCGACACAGGAGCAGAAACTAACGTTCTTACATATTCCGCCTACCAGAAGCTAGAAGGCCGGGTTCCCAGATTGGAACCCTCGGACGAATACATTTATGCCTTCAACAGCACGCACAAGAACGCTTGCGGGCTAGTCACACTCCCACTAAAGATCGGCCCGGTCTCCACCATCGTCAACTGCATGGTGATGAACATTCAATCGCCCCACCCTCTGATTGTTGGGAGGACATGGCTCAACAGCATTGAGGCCGTCTCATCCACCCGACACTAATGTCTTCGCTTCCCATACCGCAGGAAGGTAGTATCCATATGGGGAGAAGCACGCTTAACGAGACACTGGTCCGGCTAGAGGTGCTCGCATGTTGGCAGCCAGGCTCCACCGACGAAGAACTGCTCCATCAAGGAAGGCCCTTGAAGAGACTCAGGGAAGAAGAATTCGGGAATAGGGGACCCCCACCGGACATCAGCCAGCCGACCAAGCGAATCCAACTCAAGGAAACAATGCGAATCCAAGAACCAGGTACCGATCCTCCCGGGTAAGCTTTCGTCACACCCTGTACATATTTGTTTACAGCTTTTTTCTAAAAATCCAAAATCGAAAAATATTTGTTTATCAGCTTTCGCTTTCGTCACACCCTGTACATATTTGTTTACAGCTTTTTCTAAAAATCCAAAATAAAAAAATATATTTTTATCAGCTTTCGCTTTCGTCACACCCCGTACATATTTGTTTACAGCTTTTTTCTAAAAATCCAAAATTGAAAAATATTTGTTTATCAGCTTTCGCTTTCGTCACACCCTGTACATATTTGTTTACAACTTTTTCTAAAAATCCAAAATCGAAAAATATTTGTTTATCAGCTTTCTCTTTCGTCACACCCTGTACATATTTGTTTATGGCTTTTTCTAAAAATCAAAAGATCGAAAAAATTTTACCAGCTTTCGCTTTCATCACCCTATACATATTTGTTTACCTGCCTTTCGAAAAGAAACCAAAATCCAACAAAATACATGCTAATCAGCTTTCATTCCCCAACTCTGAACATACTTGTTTCCAGCTTTACTTCCACTTTTTTTCAAAAAAAACGGAGGAGTGTTTTCTAAAAACATGTTTGCCACACTCTCCTTCAAAACAAAAGTTTTACAAAAACCGTATCTCTGTGCTTCCAAAAAATAAAACACTTTCCCAAACTTTCTTTACATGTTTTCCAAAACAACGAAAATATTTGCAAACTACATTTCCACACTCTTCTTCACAACGAAAATGTTTTTCCAAATCTGCACCTCTTCAAAACTAAATGTTTGACAAAACCATATTTCCATGATTTCCGCCAAAAACATTTTTACAAACTATCTTTCCACGCTTTCCTTCTAAAAACAAAATTGTTTTCCAAACTTTACCCCCATTCTCTTTCAAAAAACATATCTATTCGCCAACACAGGCCCCTTTTCAAAACCATAAGTATACATCTGTCTTCACACTTTCGAAAACAAAAGACGAGAAAAGATTAAGAGCGGCAGACCATGCCCAGGCCTACCAAAGAAGGGTGGCAAGGGCATTTGAAAAGAAGGTAATAAAAAGAAAATTTGAAATCGAGGAGTTAGTACTTAAGCAAATCATGCCATCAAGACAACCTCACCCAAGAGGAAAGTTGCAACTCACATGGGAGGGACCCTACGTGATCACCCATGCCTATTCCGGGAATGCCTACCGCTTGGTAGATGCCGAAGGGGTCGAGGTTCCAGGTTCGTGGAATGCACTTTATCTAAAGAAATTCCATGCATGAATAGCTTTCAAAACTTGAGAACTGTTATTCTTCCTTCCTGCGATTTCCAGCATTTAGTACTTGATGATAGAATTATAAGACTCTCAAAGATAAACTCTTATCTATTTGAACACATCTCCGCCAAATCATGCCATTTCCTTCACACACGTATAACTGGACTAGATTCACCTGAAAGAAGAGAAATTGCCTACCCCGTAGACTGGGACAATTTAAAACCCCCAAAGCAAAACATCCCTTATTTCCACCTACTCGTATTAACCCTAGGTCAAAATGAGGAGTTACCTAGACCTGGCTTATGTCCCAAAACTGGCTCTGGCACTATACAAACACTTCTAGAGGGGAAGCAGGAAAAGAATCGGGGTGAAAAACAGAAGAGCCCCCCGCTCAAATAAAAAAAAATCAGGCAATGAGAGGCCAACAAAAGAAAAATAACACCCAAGTGAACGGGTTAAACTCTCTATTTTAGCAGGCTTTCACGCCTTTACGCTCGGTATACGCTAGACAACGGCTATACCAGTACAGGTCCAAACAATGGACTGTACTTTCCACCCAAAATAAAGAAGTGGTAAAAAGAAGAAAGCCAGAGAGACCTAGAAAGTAAGACATGTGCTAGACTGGGACAATTCTAAAATATTGCCCGAAAGGAAGATATTACTCCTACCCCATTCTCCCCCCCCCCTTTTATTTTTTGCAATGGGATTCAAAATTGAACCATGTCTACCGGGAAAGGCGAAATTTCGACCAAAGGTAGATCATTTCTAGATTTACAACCGCACACACTCACACGAGTTCACTTAGAAACTTGCCTATCCAAGAGAACCTTATTTGACTTGACTCCTGGTACACTCATGGATTTTTCAGCATGTTTAGAATAATACGATCAAGCATTTGAAAACCACGAACCCAGAAAAATCGACACCTAGGGCTCATACCTTTCAAATACAATCCTGGTTTGGACATAGGCGACCACGAGGGCTCCTCCACGGGGACTTGATGGTATCTTTTACTTCAGAAAGTCGAGAACATTGCCCTCTCACGTAAGAGACCATTGAAGAATTAAAATGCCCCCTTATGCCAATTATACTTGCGCATAAGCTTGCATTTTTCTTTTCCAAAAAATGCCTTGGCATCCGATTTTCTGGGAATATTAAAAACGACCCCCCATACCTAATATTAAAATTGTCCCCACTCATTTCATACCCTTCCGCACATGCTTGAGAAGAAATTATCCCACTTACACACATGCTTAAAATTTTTCTTCACTCACGCACTTGGAATCCCTTCCTTGCATACTAAAGCATAGTCTCCTGCACTTTACTTTCTCGCGTTATCTTTCCCTTTCACCATAAGATGGGTTATAGCCCTTGACAATTCAAGCAAGAAAGAGCTCGAAAGTCAGTGCAGGGGCGCAATCCGGACAGATTTAACACTTGGTCCATGGAAGGGATGTTTTTGTAGGTCTCGAAGGTTGAAACGGTCACAAAGGCTTTCGACAGCAGCAGCAGACAGGAACAGCAGAACCAGATTGCCCCAGGTAGGGGGCGGCTAGGTGGACTGACGGGATTTGTCTCAGGTTATGTAGAGACATGTGTTTGGGGGCCGAGGGACCAGTCTCGGAGAGAATTCTCCGGATGGTATCGTCCAGTGTTTCTCTCCAGGGAGGGCTGCCTAGCGGTCCCGGGTTTGGGGTGGTTTGGTAGGGGCCTGGGGTGGAAACAACTAGGAATTTTGGATTCGCGGGGGAAAGGGGGGTGAACGAAAAGACGCTCGGGTTGACCGAGCAGTTGGGTGTGGATGGGGCTTTGGGAGTGGATTTGGGGGTTTCGACAGGGGTTTTCTGTCTTGAGATCTTGGTATGACGGTAGTCAGCGAGGTCATGAAACATGTCCTCTATCGTCTGGTACCCTAGACTAGCCATCCTTTCCTCTAGATGGGTCAGGAACTGTGTGGCCTGACCCTCTTGGTGATTCCTTTCCTCTAATATCTCCTCTTCTATGTGGGATTCCATGACGTAGAGTGGGGGGATGAATGCAGATTGAAAGCAGTAAATAAAGCAGTAATGGATTGCGCAGCTGTGTGCGACTTACGAAAACAGTAAAGGATTGCGCAGCTGTGTGCGACTTACGAAAGCAGTAAAGGATTGCGCAGCTGTGTGCGACTTACGAAAGCAGTAAAGGATGTTATAATGCACAGTAGAAGAGGATTTAATTCAAGGAGTGAGAAACTCTAACCTTCCAAGAGGGTTGATAGCATTTTAGTCAAGCTTGTAAAAGGGGGCAGAAGAGGATTACCTTTTGTTGTTTTTCACGAGGGAGGTCCCACCGTGATCGCCAGAATTTGTCGGTGTCGAAAAAAAAAATCCGCGTGTGTGGGGGTTCTTCAGGGATTCGGATCGGATGCGTGCCCTGGCGGGCTCGGTCGGATCGTCTTCTCGGAAGGGGTGAGGGTGTCGTTCCTGGTTGAGGCGCCCGATAGCGGCTCAAGAGGATTCAAGGGGGTTTGTGATCGCCACCTGCTTTTTCTAAAAACAGGAAAGGGTTTGGGTCGGATTTGATCGCCTACGTGGGGAGTTTGTGGGGTCTCCGCTCTGAGACACGAATATACCGTACACATAGGTGAAAAACAGGTAATCCTATTCTGGTTCCGGGCTTGACTAAAGGAGTTATGGGTCAAAGGGATGTTGATATGGGGTGTGGATAGGGGGGCGGCTAGTGGGTTTGAGCCGTCTGGATTGGGGCGGCTAGGTAGGGTTAGCCGTCCAGGGTCTGGGGGAATTTGGGCAGGGCTTTGGTAGGAAAAGGGGGGGGGGGTCTTGGGCAGAGGCTAAGCTAGGTTTAGCCTGGGTTTATGGAGGGTGGGATGAGAGGGTATTTTATGTAGGGAATGGGTGTTTCTCTCATAAAAGGGGCTCTCTCTCTCTCTCTCTCTCTCTCTTGGGATTTCTAGTGGTGGAAGGGTTTTGAACAAGTGGGGATGGTGGGTTGATGATGAAGATGAATTGGTGATTTGTTCATGTTGTTGAAGGCTTGGGACCTCCTCTGTTTATAGTAAAAGATAGGCAGGGGGTAATGGAGTGGGTTGGCTTCGATTGGACCTCTCATTAATGCTCTGGTTCTTCTGTCAGAGACCAGGTGAAGGGCGGCTAGTGCTAACTAGCCGCCCGGGATGGGGCGGCTACTTCCTGGTATCCGCCCCTATCATGACCTGCCAAACATCCCATCTCTGACAAGCGGTGGCTTGGGTCGGCTATTTGGTTTGATCCGGCCAAGAGAGGGCGGCTAAAGGTCATGACCCGCCGCAATGATCAGCATTTAATATTGCTTTATGTCCCATCCAGGGAACTGGTCCAAAGTCGGCCAGGGGGCGGTTAAAGGGGCGGCTAGTGTAAACTAGCCGCCCAGTGAGGGGCGGCTAGTTAGGGATAGCCGCCCCTTTCCAGGGACTTTAGGTTTTTAGGGTTTTGGTTTTTAGGGTAGGTTTAGGTTTAGGTCTGGGTTAGGGTTTGGCTTAGGTTTAGGGTTTGGGGTTAGGTCAAGGTTTAGGGTTTGGGCTAGAGTTTGGGGTTAGGTCAAGGTTTAGGGTTTCCCGTTTAGGTTTAGGTCAAGGCTGGGATTAGGGTTTCCGGTTTACCGAACCTTTGGTTCTCTATTGGTGTCCACTTGTGGGATATTTCCGTGTGTTACTTGAAGTATTTCTGTCTCTCTGGACGGCCAAAATTGGGGTATCTACAGTCAGTTCGAGCTCTCGCTCGAAAATCATGGAAGAAGGAGGGGCGGAAGAAGAGGAAGCACCGTCAGCCCTCGCTCTCGACAAAGCATCCACCTGAGCCTCTAGGACTCGGACCCGGTCCTGCAAGCGTCCTCTCTGAACCCGCAACGCCTCTATCTGCCTGGCCCGCGCTTGGAGGTGCTCATTGGCGTTCTTGAGCCCCTTCTCCATCTCATTCAACTCAACCTACAAAAGCAAATACCATTCAGAAAATATTCAAGCAAAGGAGAACGAGGAAGAGAAGGAGAGTTTCCAAACTTACGTAGGCATCCGGGATCTCCTCCTCCATCATCCTGAGGATACCCGCATACTCCTGACGATACCAAGCTAGGTATTCGTCACTCGAAGTCACCTCAGGACGACGCTCCACCAAGACGCCTCGGCCCATCCATCCTACCACGTACGTAGCGTAATTCCTCGGGAGATTCGTGTCCCGAGGAATCCCAGCCACCAAAATCAAGGGGCGCCGCGGCAGAGGATCGGGCACCCACTAATGATACCCAAGCTGACGGACGACCCGGCTGATCGCATGGAACGCGACCTCATAGAAATAGATCAACCAGACGTCTCGCGCCAGAGCCTCGGGAACCCCTCCGAGTAAGGCCTCCACGTCATCTAAAAAAGCATCGAAAGATAGGAAGAGCGCTTAGTCAAAAGAAAACCAAATACAAGCCAAAGAAATTCAAAGAAAACTTATACCTCTTCCTCCAACAAGACGCGGAAGGCCTCTCGAAATTGGGCAAGGCGGTGCAAGCGAGAAGACCCCCGGGGTTCCCATCTCATAGCCCAAGGGAGGGCATGATCGAACGGGGCCAAAGTCGGGCGATCGATGGCGAAGTGCTCGTACCCGAAGATCTAACAAAGCGAGAGGAAAACCATCACGATCAAAGTGAACTAAACTAAAAAAGACATTTACCAATCACTTACACATACCTGAAGAAATGGTGCAAAGCCGCCAAGGTTCTTTCCACCGGCCCTCTTGACTTTCTTTGAGAGCTCCACGAAGAGATGGGCGAGCATCGCCGCTCCCCAAGCATAGCGCCTCATGCCCTCCAAGTCCCGCATCAGTAGAAGGGAATGGTAGGAGACCTTATCAGAGGCCGTCGAGAAAAGGACCCGGCCAAAGAAGTAGAGGAAGAACGCTCTCAACTCTCTCCGTGCCCTCTCTGGGCACGCGGCCGCCTCTCTCGCCTTGATCATCACCCGCCTTCTCTCGAAGCTAGCTGCAGCTTCGCCCTTCTGGCGCTCTGTGAAGGAACTGAGGCCGTACTGCCCCGAAAGCCTCCCTAAAGGGATTCGGTTCAGCGTCCGCTCCCGCTCCACGAACTCCCATTCCCCGATCAACTCTCGGAAAAGCCCCCTGTAGTCCGCAAGGGTGGCCGCAATCACCGCCTCTCCCAAGACCGGAAGGCCGGTGATCCGATGGACGTCCTCGAGCGTTGGCATTACAGCGCCAGTAGGGAGAATGAACGTACAACTCTCCGGGTCCCATCTCTCCGCCAATGCCTCCACGTATGGGCGATGGACGTGGAACGGCTCGATCAAAAAGAAAGAACGGAAGCCCGCTACATCCACTAAGCTCCTCTCCTCCTGCCCCAGGGCATTGTACCACCTCTTCGTCCCATGCCATAAAGCCCGGATACGATTCGGCCTCTACAAAACAAATGAAGGGAACATGGGTTAGTTTAAAAGCAATCGAGAGGTAAGGATCCAAGTCTAAATGAATTCACTTTCTAGAAACCATGCTTAGCACAATAAAACTCCTACACATCTGAGGCATGAAATATGAGACTTCATACAAAAATTTACCCTCCTTTATTTGCAAAACATACCTATAAGATCACATGCTTTACCCTCTTATCCCACCGTGGTCACCACCCACATCACAGCCTATCATGCTTACACTTTCCTTAAAACACACCTAAGCATATAGAACACTTAGACCCATGAAATGCATGCCTACACTCCCTCATGCTCTATCACGATCAAACACGTACGAAGTCATACACACGTAAAAAAGTATCGCATGCAAGCATACTAACCATATCACTTCTCTCTCCTTTATATGCATATAACAAACATGGATATATATATATATAGAAATTGCACCCCTTCCTAGGAAAAATAAAACCATATCAGCATGCTTACACATCCCACCGAGATTAAACTTATACACAAGCATGCCTATTTAAAAACACACATATACGAGTATAAAATACGCTAAAACACATGTCCATACCACCCAATAGACATGCACATACAACCAAATAAAAGGCTAAAGACTAAAGAGTTAGGAACATACCACGGCCCGTGTGGACCCAGGAGTGTCCACCTCGGCCCCGTCGGGATCGTCCATCCCATCGTCATCCCCCTCCTCCTCGTCCTCCTCGAACACGGCCTCCTCGGCCTCAGCCCCAATACCAACACCGGCCTCTGCAACCCCGGTGCCCCTACCCTCAGCCTCCCCGGCCTCATCCCTAGCCTCTCCTATCCCCTCCATCCTCCCCACGCCGGAGATAAACTCCGCAAAAGCCCCCATAGCCCTACTCTCCTCCTCCTCAGCACTGGCCTCCGTAGCCTCCCTATCCAGCATCCCAAAGAGGGCATCCAACGACGCCCTCACATCCTCACCAACTCCCTCAACCCCTACCCCCTCGGTTGCACCCTCAACCGATCCTCCAACCCCCGAAACCGCCTCCTCGGCCACCACCGGTCGATCCCCACGCCTCCTCTTGCGTGTGTAGCCTATCATACTACTCCCAACCTCCATGACAGCCCCCGAAGGCAAGTCTCCAACCTCACCCGCGCCGATACCCACCGGCGGCACCTCCGTCATACCCATAGCCTCCCCCACGACCTCGACCTCCGGCCTATCGCTCTCCGATGATGAAGAGCTCAGGCTACGCTCTCCACGAGCCACCCGTGGTTGTTTTCCCCTCGAAGCAATGACATTCGACCTCGTCATCTCCTCGGTTTGAGAAAGAAAAAGGAGAACCCAAACTAGGGTTTCGAAATCAAGAGAAAGAGAGAAAGATTGAGGTCGAAGTAGAGGAAAGAAAGGCAAAGGAATCGAGGTTTCTCAGTTTAAAACAAAGAAGAAGAAGAAAGGAGGGAAGAGAAACCGTTTTGAAACGCATGGAGAGAGAGAGAGGGTCTTTTCGGTTATAAGGGACCCAGTCTAGGGGCGGCTACCCGCGAGTAGCCGCCCCCTATCGGGCGGCTAGATACAACTAGCCGCCCCTCCCAGTTTTTCTCTTTCATTTAAAAACCCCTTTCCAATCTTTTCAGCCCTAAATTTCAAGGTTCTCCATACCAAACAGCCATGTATTGGCTTATTTTCATACATTACTTGATCAAACACGACTTTCCCGAAGTTTCGCCGCACTTCAGTACCACTCAAAATTGAATTTCTACAGTTCTGGTTCTTTTCCAGAGTTCTTATCCTTCGGATGATCCAATTCACCAAATCAAACTTTTACTTGCTTTCTGTCGGTGATATCCCCTCCTTGCTGAGTTTTCCCAAGCACGGGAACGGTAGGCACGAGGAAACTGACGCTGGGCTGCTCCGCGCACGATAGCTAAGAACCCCGACCGCAGGTTGGATCACTCACCATTTACCTTTTCCCGCCTTCCACCTGGATCATCCTCTCGGTTAAAAATTCTAAGTCAAGACCTAGCCTCTGACGGTCTAAATCAACTCCCCGAATGGTACTGTTCGTTTTGACATAAACTTCTTGAAGGTCGGGCCGGCCAAAATAGGGGTCTCTTTCCTTATCATCGGTCGAAGTCTTTCTTGCTCCGCACAAAGACTCCGTCCGATGAGGGACAATTGTAGATACCCCAATTTTAACCGTCCAGAGAGACAGAAAATACTTCAAGTAACACACGGAAATAACCCACATTTGGATATCTAATAGGGAACCAAAGATTCAGGGAACCGGAAACCCTAAACCCTAGCCTTGACCTAGACCTAAACCCTAAACCCCAGCCCTAACCTAAACCTAAACCTAAACCTAAATCGGAAACCCTAACCCTAACTCTAAAAACCCAAAACCCTAGAACCCCAAGTCCCTGGCAAGGGGCGGCTAGCCCTAACTAGCCGCCCCACACCAGGCGGCTAGTTTACACTAGCCGCCCCCTGGCCGCCCCCCTGGCCGACTTTGGACCAGTCCCCTGGATGGGACATAAAGCAGTATTAAATGCTGATCATTGCGGCGGGTCATGACCTTTAGCCGCCCTACCTTGGCCGGACCAAACCAAGTAACCGACCCAAGCCACCGCTTGTCAGAGATGGGACGTTTGGCAGGTCATAATAGGGGCGGCTACCAGGAAGTAGCCGCCCTTCACCTGGTCTCTGACAGAAGAACCAGAGAATTAATGAGGGTCTAATCGAAGCCAACCCACTCCATTACCCCCGGGATATTTCCCTGCCTCTCTTTTACTATAGATAGAGGGGTCCCAAGCCCAAATACAACATCAACAATTCAACAACATCACCAATCCACCATCCTCACTTGATCAATCCCTTCCACCACTAGAAATCCCAAGAGAGAGAGAGAGCCCCTTTTGTGAGAGAAAAATCCATTCCCTACACAAAAACACCCTCTCATTCCACCCTCCAGAAACCCGGGCTAAACCTAGCTTAGCCTCTGCCCAAAACCAAACCCATTTCCTACCGAAGCTCTGCCCAAACCAAGCCAGGCTCCGGACGGCTAAACCCTAGTAGCCGCCCTATAACCGACGGCTAGATCAGACTAGCCGCCCCCTACCCACACCCCATTTGCACCCCTTTGTCCCAAGACTCCTTTAGTCAAGCCCCAGAAGCAGAATAGGATTATCTGTTTTTCACCTCTGTGTACGGTATATCCGTGTCTCAGAGTGGAGACCCCACAAACTCCCCACGTAGGCGATCAAATCCAACCCAAACCTTTTCCTGCTTTTAGAAAAAGCAGGTGGCGATCACACAAACCTCTGAATCCTCTTGAGCCGCTATCGGGCGCCTCGACCAGGAACGACACCCCTCACCCTTCCGAGAAGACGATCCGACCGAGCCCGCCAGGGCACGCCACCGATCCGAATCCCCGAAGAACCCCCACACACGCACGCGCGTTCACCTGCGCACCGCCAGGAGGCCTTCCCGACGATACCAACAATAGGGAGGGGGGAGAACCATTATAGTGCTTCTCCTTCCAATGATTTCTAGAAGAGGAAGACTAGCAGAGGTTAATTATCTAGAAAGGGGCGGACATCTAGATAAAAGGCAGTTAAATGGATGTCTGGGTCTCCACGACCGTTATACCGGTGGAATTTTGGGATTTTGAATCCCTCCGGTAGGTGGACTGACGGGATTTGTCTCAGGTTATGTAGAGACATGTGTTTGGGGGCCGAGGGACCAGTCTCGAAGAGGATTCTCTGGATGGTTTCATCCAATGTTTCTCCCCTGGGAGGGCTGCCTAGCGGTCCCAGGTTTGGGGTGGCCTGGTAAGGGCCTGGGGTGGAAACGGTTGGGAGTATTGGATTCGCTGGGGACAGGGGGGCGAACGAAAAAATGCTCGGATTGACCGAGTGGCTGGGCGTGGACGGGGTTTTGGGAATGGTCTTGGGGGTTTCGACAGGGGCCTCCTGTCCCAAGGTCTTGACCTGACGGTAGTCGGCGAGGTCATGAAATATATCCTCTACAGATTGGTATCCTAGACTGGCCATCTTTTCCTCTAGATGGGTCAGGAATTGTGCGGCCTGACCCTCTTGGTGGATTCTCACCTCTAGTATCTCCTCCTCTATGCGGGATTCTATGATGTGTGTGAAATGATTCAAGGGAATGAATGCAGATATAAAGCAGTAAATAAAGCGATAAAGGATTGCACAACAGTGTGCGGCTTACAAAGTAGTAAAAGATTGCGCAGCGGTGTGCGGCTTACAAAGCAGTAAATGATGTTGTGATGCGAAGTAGAGGAGGATCTGATTCGAGGGGTGGGAAACTCTAACCTTCTTAAAGGGTTGATAGCATTCTAGTCAAGCTTGTAAAAGGGGGCAGAAGAGGATTACCTTTTGTTGTTTTTAACGAGGGATGTCCCACCGTGATCGCCAGGTTTGTCGGCGTCGAATTCCGTCAGTGTCGGAAAGGATCCGGCGGTGCGCGACGATTGTAAATGCAGTAAGAGCTATTGGTTATGGATAAAAGTCTTGATTGCTTAACGAGTGAGTAGAGAGAGTGTTTGGTTGCAAAGCATTCTTTTCATGTTACCGATAAAGCCACATCAATTGATACTTCGAGATGCCACAGGTCGTCTTGTTACATTAAATTGAAACTCTATCTGTCATCCTGATCCGGATGAGCGTGCGTGTGTGGGGGTTCTTCGGGGATTCGGATCAGATGCGTGCCCTGGCAGGCTCGGTCGGATAGTCTTCTCGGAAGGGTGAGGTGTCGTTCCTGGTTGAGGCACCCGACAGCGGCTCAAGAGGATTCCAGGGTTTGTGTGATCGCCACCTGCTTTTTCTAAAAGCAGGAAAAGGTTGGGTTGGATTTGATCGCCTATGTGGGTAGTTTGTGGGGTCTCCGCTCTAAGACATGAATATACCATACACAGAGGTGAAAAACAGGTAATCTTATTCTGCTTCCGGGGCTTGACTAAAGGAGTCTTGGGACAAAGGGGTGCAAGTGGGGTATGGATGTGTGGCAGCTAGTGGAATCCAGCTGTCGGGTGGGGGTCGGCTACGAGGGTTTAGCCATCCGGGGCCTGGGTTGGTTTGGGCAGAACTTCGGTAGGAAATGGGTTTGGATTTGGACAGAGGTTAACCTAGGTTTAACCCGGGTTTCTGGAGGGTGGATTGAGAGGGTGTTTTTTGTGTAGGGAATGGATTTTTCTCTCACAAAAGGGACTCTCTTTCTCTCTCTCTAGGGATTTCTAGTAGTGGAAGGGGGTGTGAACTATGAGTGAATTGTCAATTGGAATTCTAGATGTTGTTTAAAGGCTTGGGACCTCCTTTATTTATAGTAAAAAAGAGGCAGGGGAATGTCCAGGGGGTAATAGGATGGCTTGGTTAATAGTGTGTTTGATTAGACCCCTCATTTAATTCTCTGGTTCTTCTGTCGGGACCAGGTGAAGGGCAGCTAGTCCTAACTAGCCGCCCAGGATGGGGCTGCTACTTCCGGGTAGCCGCCCCTATCATGACCTGTCAAACATCCCATCTCTGACAAGCGGTGGCTTGGGTCGGTTACTTGGGTTGATCCAGCCAAGATAGGGCGGCTAAAGGTCATGACCCGCCGCAATGATTAGCATTTAATGCTGCTTTATGTCCCATCCAGAGAAGCGGTTCAAGGTTGGCCAGGGGGCGGCTAGTGCTAACTAGCCGCCTAGTATGGGGCGGCTAGTTAAGGCTAGCCGCCCCTTGCCAGGGACTTGGGGTTCTAGGGTTTTGGGTTTTAGAGTTTCTATAGGTGAGGGTTCTTGGTTTGGGCCAGGGTCTGGTTTAGGGTAGGGTTTAGGTCAGGGTTAGAGTTTAGGTTTTCAATCAGGCTAGGGTTTCTGGTCAGGCTAGGGTTTAAGGGTTTCCAGTTTCCTGAACCTTTGGTTCTCTATTAGATATCCAAATGTGGGTTATTTTTGGGCGTTACTTAAAGTATTTTCTGTCTTTCTGGACGGTCAAAATTGGGATATCTACAGAGGGGCTGCAACAGCGACGTGGGTATGCTGCGATGAAGGTGCTACAACTCTCTCTCTCTCTCTCGCTTATTGTGGCTCTGATATCATGTGAATAATGATTTTGTAAAATCAGTGATGCCATTTCAAATTTAAGTGGTTATCTATTTATAATACTAATATAAAATATTTTGTGAGTATAATAGATCTCAACAGATCTTATCTTATTCAACAACTAACATCAGGATATGAAATTATGTGATTGCCTTGAATCTCTCTTTGAATAGTCAACATCTTGACTTGGTCTAACAATAACAACATCCATAATTAATTCAAGTGTTGTAAACACATTGTGCAAAATTACAGCTAAATTTACACCAAGGCACATGAAACTACTCTACCCCCCCCCCATAGTAGAATAGGAGAGGAATAGAGATGAATAGAAGAGAATAAGACCAAAAAACTTTTTGTTTGCAAGGAATATGGGGTATAACTATGCCAGAATATGTTAGAATAAGTTAGTATTAGTATTTCAGGTTCCCTCTAAAATTGTATTATTCCACCCAATATATTTTATTGGTATAAAGAGAGCTTACATGTCAAATCATCACACCTTTTATAAATCAAGAGAGTCACATGTCAAATCAATTTTTTATCTTTTATAAATTATTATTCACATCTTAATCATTTGTTATCTAATACATAGTCATTTTCAACCAAACAACAAAAAGTTTATTATTCCCTCTAAAAAGTCATGTTATCTAATACATACATAGTCATTCCACAGAATATTATTTATTTTTTATCGATAGTAATCTATCTCGAAATAACTTACGTTGCTATCCAAAGTGGGGCAAAATGTATGCATGTGAGACTGATTTTGAATTTTTAAGAAAAGAAGAAAGATTTCTGATGGAGGGACACTCCCCATTGATAAGCGAATGCAAGTTAGGTGCAAACATTTATTTTATTTTATTCTATTCTATTCATTTTTAATAAAGTAGGTTAGCAAATAGGTTTGGATCATCTGCTTGTCTTTTTTGTGCTTGAATTTCATCATAGGAAATGTGTGGTCTATATTCATTTGATGAATTTAAAGTTGAAACAGATGTTAATTTTCATCATTCCACCACTGTCTGATTTTTCACAAAGCAGACTTTTTGAGTAAATCCCAGTCATAGGTCATCCAACGCAAAATGACTCATCATCATCGTCACCACCGCCTTCACTACCCACCTTCTTCCACCGGTTACCACACCCCCCCCCCCATGGAGCATCGCGGAGGGTGTCTTTGTGCACACCAACCCTACCTTGAAAACCATATACATCTCCTCCACACACGCCGCCCCAATCATCCCGTCAATCGCCTCCCTAATTGGACGGCCCTCCCACACGTGCCTCCACGCCCACTTCACGAGGCATTCCTTCCTATCCACATCACCATCACTCGCCTTCCTCCCCGTGACCAGCTCTAACAACACCACCCCAAAATTATAAGTTCAAAATCTCTGTTCCAACGTAACAGAGATTCTCTGTTTCAGCGAATGAGAAGTCAACGTGTGGCGTGGAGATCACGTGAGGCACGCCCTTCACTTAACAGAAAAGGGGGGTGTTAACAGAGTTAAAGTCAGAAAAAAAAAACTCACGCCCATTCTCTCTCCACACTCACCCTGTTCAAATCAAAAACCCAAAAAAGAGACCCGTCTCTCCTGTCTCACCCTCTTTGCAGATCCACAAAAAAAAAATCTTACACCGTCGTCGTCTCTGACTACCCCTTCGAGTGAGCACCTTAAAATAAAAACCTACTTATTATTATTATTATTTTGATGATATAGATTTTTGTGGATAAATATTTTTTGGTGGTTTTTAGATCTAATATGTTTTGATTTTTTGTGGATTTATTTATATGTTTGTGTGTTTGTAGATTTGATCTTTTTTTTTTTTGAGTTTTTGATTTTTTGAAAATAGGATTTGCTTTTAGTCTGATATGTATTGTGAGGATTTTTGTGGGTTTGTTGAGTTTGAGCTGGATAGTCATGGTTAGGGTAATATTTGGTCATGAATCACTTGAAATATAAGTTGGCATGGTTGCTAGAGGCTATAGATATGAGTTGTACATTCTTTGATTTTTTTTTTTTTTTTTTGTAGATGATATAGATTTTTTGTGGATTGATTTTTATATTTTTTTGTAGATGATATAATTGCATCCAAGGCATCTGAAACACATCATTCAACAGAGCTTGTTAAACGCCACACGAATGAGATAATGGAGGAGGTTGAGATAGATTTGCGGACATCATCTCAAAATTTGCAAGTTGATAACAAGCAGCATGAGGTGAAAAGCATTCCGAACAATGAGATTGCCAAAGACTTTAAAAGAAGAGGAAAGAATATTGTGGGGGGGGGGCCTCAAAAAAGATGGATCGGCGTGTTGGAGAAGGGGTCACGAGATAAAAGCTCTCAACATGCGTCCCATATTGCGATTCAGAGCCCTCAAACATTTGCGCAAGGAATGAGAGGCTCCATAGTTGGGAACTACGATAGTAGTCAAGGAATGACTTCAATGACTCAATTGCTTTAGGTACATTGTAATTTTTTTCTAGTTAATGGAATTTATATTTCACATATACTTCAATGACTCAATCCATTGTATCGTAGGCACATGAATCCCTTTTTTATCCTACTCAAATGAGTAAAGCATCAAATTTTTCTGAAGAATGGAGGAGGAGCACAGATTTTTGAAGGTTTGATTGCTAGATGTATCGAACAATTTAAATGTTATGGGTTTGATTGTAGGTGTGTAATGTTAAATGTTTTCATTACATTTTAAATGTTATGGGTTTGATTGTAGGTTTTGGATTTCTAGATGTGTAATGTTAAATGTTTTCAATAAATTTTAAATATTATGGGTTTGATTGTAGGTTTTAAATTGCTAGATGTGTAATGTTAAATGTTTTCAATACATTTTAAATGTTATGGGTTTGATTGTAGGTTTTAGATTGCTAGGTGTGTAATGTTAAATGTTTTCAATACATTTTAAATGTTATGGGTTTGATTGTATGTTTTAAATTGCTAGATGTCTAATGTTAAATGTTTTCAATACATTTTAAATAAATGTTATGGGTTTGATTGTAGGTTTTGGATTGCTAGATGCATGTGTAATGGTAAATGTTTTCAATACATTTTAAATAAATGTTATGGGTTTAATATCATGGAACAATGTGATTTGTTAAATTCAAGATCGACAGTGAAGAATATCAAAGATTTTCATTATGTTTTCTTGATCTAGAGTACAATGTGATTTGTTACATTTTAAATAAATTCTATTTGTCCTACAATATGAACCCAATGCTCAAAATTGTTTTTTTTTTTTCCACTCTTTTATATGTGATGGAGGAGCAATATCAAAGTTTATCTTTTATTGCCCATTTGAACCTCAACTCAAATTGGGTGGTAAATGATAGAAATAGGATTCATGTGGGTTCAAAGTTGAGTTTGATGTGTAAGTTATTTTTTGTTGTTTCTCTTATCATTATATCTGGAACAAGTGGCACAATTGGTTTTGTCAAAATATGTAAAATGAATCGAGAATGAGTGATGCCAGTCATGTTTTATGCAAGCACTGTAAGGGTAGATCTATGTAAGTTCATATTGTTAAATATCCTCAAAACACAGTAAAAAACAAGTTGAGCACCCCTTACAAACTTCCATAGTAAAAACCATTACAAACTTCTACAACCATTACATTACAAACTTCCACAACCATAACATGTTGTCCCAAATAAATTACAACTTCAAGTCATCGATTCCAAACAAAATTACATGTTCTTGGTTCACAATACATAATCTAGACTTACTTACATGTGATGCAAAATAAGAATGAGAATTGCGAGAATGAGGACCAACAAGAAAATAGTACAACCGAACATGGTAATTATGACATGACTGATAGGTGAAACTACCTCTCTTTGAAGTGGACCAACTTGAGAAATCATGCATGTGGGTGCTGAGCTTGTATTACCTCTCTTCGAAGAGGTGGTCAACAATGGAGTGGAATGGTCTTCCAGAAACTCGGTCTCTCCTGTCTGAGAACTAACTAAGTTGGCAATTGAACTCGACACACAGATGACATACTTGATAATGAATTGATTGGCCTCCTCTAGATTTTGGAAGCCTCTAAATACTGGATCCGAAAAACCACGTATTTGTGCTTTACATTCAGGCCAACTCGTATACACACCCGGGATTATTCCTATTGCTACTGCATAATACCTAAATCTTGACATGAACCTACAACAAACAACACTGCAATGAACCCAACAAGCAAAAGAAAAAAAATCCTATGAAGGACCATAAGAGAAGAGAATAAGACCCATTCAATTCATGTCATGATCAGCATCAAAGTTTTTTTCTTTTTCTTTTTCTTTTTTTTAGAGAAGGGTAGGCATTCAATCTCACATGTGGATTTTGCTTCCATGAGAACCTAAAGGAAGCATTGGATCAATATCAAATTACAAAATAGATCTTAACCAATTTCTTACTAAAGCATACATGTACCTGATCCTAAATTTATTGGTTTGAGATTAAGGGTAGAAATAGTTTCTTTTATGTGAATACAACAATTAGATCTTAACCAATTTCTTACTAAAGCATACATGCACCTGATCCTAAATTTTTTGGATTAACGTTCTGATACTGTACAATGAAATGAAGAAAATCCTTAATATGTGAAATAGGTTCTTGTTCTTAGTTATTACTAAAGCATACATGTACCTAATCCCAAATTTTTGTTATTGTACAATAAAATGAAGAAAACATATTCCTTAAAATAAAGAAACCAATTATCATAAATAAAATCCCCCCCTTTCAAAAATCTTTTATCATACACAATGTCTTCGACCCCTTCTCCCTCAACGTCTCAGACCCCTTCTCCCGTCCCCCTTTCAAAAAAAAAAAAAAACTTCAGAGCCAGGATTCTCTTACCGGATCTGGGCCTGTGTTGTCGTCTCCGGCGGGTAAGATCTATGGCTTCGGTGGTGGTAGTCGTCTCCGGCGGGGGAGGGGGGGGGCTTCAGTGGTTTCGAAGGGGGACAGGAAGGGGGACGGCTAGGGTTTCGAAGGGGGGTTCGAAGGGGGGGTGGCTAGGGTTTCGAAGTGGGGCGGGAAGGGGGGCGGTTAGGGTTTCGAAGGGGGGCGGGAAGGGGGTGGCTAGGGTTTTGAAGGGGGGGCTAAAACTCATCCAAAGAGGGTGAACAGAGGTTTTTTTTTTCTGTTTTGGGTTTTTTATTTGAAGAGGGCGAGTGAGGAGAGAAAATGGGCGTGCCTTTTTTTTTCGACTTTAACTCTGTTAACACCCATATTTTCTATTAAGTGAAGGCACATGCCTCACGTGACTCCCCGCCATACGTCGACTTCTCATTCGCTGGAACAGTGAATCTCTGTTTTACTGGAACAGAGGTTCCGAACCCAAAACTATACACATCCATCTTCTCATTCACTTTATTGCTGTATGCGCACTTTGCTTTAGCAAAAAAAAAAGTTTCAACCTGATACCTAACTTTCAAATTCAAAAAAATATGGCGGGAAAGGGTGAAGCTTGTGATATCCACCCGGAACCATGTATCCAAAAGAGCCCGCAAAACCCAAATTCAACCGGGCCAGGCCAGCATGCGTGCGAGACCGAAATCCACGATGCACACCATGAAGTCCACGTCGAGGAGGACGCTGCTCGACTTTAAATCACGGTGCACAACAGGTCTTGTGTGGTGTCGACCGCAACATCGTCATCGCTCGAAATGCAGCAGACAAACAATCTCACATTGTCGCTCGAAATGCAGCATAGAAGCTTCACTATGGTCGCGTGCCGGATGCGGGCGAGTATATCGATCTCCGAGTATAGAGGTCCGCACCGCATCGAGCCACAACTTGGTCGAGTCAATTTTGGAGGGGGACACGGTACACCTTCCCGACCCCACCGCATGCGACAAGATTCTCCTTGGTCAGCCTCGACACAATGCTCACCTCCGTGAAGTCGAGCGAGTAAAACGAAATGCTACTGCCCGATCCACAGAAACCCAGGTTCGATAAGAAGCTCCGCTCATATGCGAAGTTCTGCAATATGGCGGGGACCGATCCCGAGAGAGAATTGGAGGAGAGGTTGAGGAAAAGGAGCTTCAGATTGACCATCTGATGCGGAATTTCACCGAAGAGCTCGTTCTTCAAGCGATTAAGATCCATCAACATCAGAATCGACCCGATCGAAGTCGGGATCTGTCCGGAGAGAGCCTATTATCGTTCAAATTCAAAAACATGAGCGACGTCAAACCACTGAGCCGGTAGGGGATTGCGCCCAACAATAGGTTCTCATCGAGCGCTAGCTTCTGCAGCTGTGCGAGTGATGCGAGCCCTAACGGGATGAGCACGCACAGCCCGCGCGAGGAGGACCCGAGCGACGCGGGGAGCGGGCATCACATTGTAAAGCGGGCCCAAGAAGGAATTCCTGCTGATCATAACCGTGTCGAGCGCCGGCAATGACCAAATGCCTCGCGGGACGGGCGTGGAGAACCCGTTCTTGAAAATCAGTATCGCTTTCAGCGTATCGCACGCCACAAGTGACTCCGAGAGCGGGCCCGACATGTGATTGTTAAACAGGATTATCGTCCAGAGGTTCCCTCTGAAGCATAGATTCTTCGGAATCTCACCAGACAACCTATTACTGGCTAATTCAATATTCCGAAGCTTGGAATACCTTCCAAGGTCCAGCGAGAGCGTCCCGGAGAGGTTGTTGTTGAACAATCGGATGTTGTGAAGGAGCGGAAGCCATTCGGTCCTGCCAGGGATAGGGCCGGAGAGGCGGTTGTTGTGCATGTGTTAGAATTAAGAATTGAAGATAATAAATCATTATATTATTAGGGTTTGTATCCAATATTAATAGTACAAAAAAAGAAAAGACTGAAATAACTAAACTATCTTTAATACATTTAACACCCCTTCCCCCTTTTCAAACTCTGAAGGATAAATCAATTAGAGTTTGTACAAAAAATGATAAAGAAAATATCCAAATATCCCAATAAGCACCTCTGATCATCGGAAACGTACTCTACAAACACTAATGATGAAGTGATAATAACCAAACAGAGTCTGACAAAGCGTGAACGTGATGAATGCGTAAGAATGCAGAACCGATTATAATCAAGATGATAGAGAGTGTACTAAAGAGAATAAATGGAGAGAAGAGAGACCAAAGAGAATGGGTGAGTTACATTTCATGGTACATAGATGACATAAGCAACGAACGAAAAGACACTGAAGAAAGCACAAGGATGTCCAAAGTTATCGAACAAAGCACGCATGACGTGCATGAAGCAAGAGAAATCGGCCCGTGAAAGAGCAATATCAAGTGATATCAACATCAAGTGGCGAAAAACAAAACCCGTAAAAGAGTGGCATCACCCATGAAAAGGTTGATCCGGCATTCTCAACATGTGTGTGAAACAACACAGCGGAAACAACATTATCCAAGAAGGAGAGATAAGCCCGTGAAATGGTGGCATCACTTGTGAAAGGGTGCATCTGGCATTCTCGACACGTGTGCGAAACCACAAAGCGGATACAAAGACACAAAGATGTGTGCGGATGCTATAACGTTGCGGAAAGAAACAATTCATGTGCATGAAACACAAAAGAAAGCGGGATGAAAGATCATGGAAAAATCCAAATAAAGAAGATGACAAAAGAATAGAGATCTCGGATGAAGAAAAAAACACACAAATGCGTAGAGAATGAAAACATGAGCGAAATAGACCCCTAGAACACCTTAAATGGACGTCCGCATAAGAAGGTCAGATATAGTGTTCTGAAATCCCAAGGTGGCCACCGGAGTCAGAGGAGGGAGGCTAGAGGTGGTCAAGGACGGTGGAGAGAGGCCGGTGGTCAGCTGAGGGTGACCGGTGACGGTAGAGGGCGGCCGAGGGCCACCAGGAGGCAGCCTGAGATGGTGGTGACTGGTGGCCAGGGGGCAGCCAGGGCGGTGCTGGACACACGCAGGATGGACTGCTTGGGAGCTGGGGCGCGTCTGCCTGGGAAGTAGAATCCCGGGAGATCTGGGAACACGTCTGGGCGCAGCTTGCAAAATCCTAGGAGATCCGGGAGCATTGGCATGTGCTAGCAGGGTAGATCCCAGGTGATTTGGGAGCGCTAACACGCGCTAGCAGGGCAAATCCTAAGAGATCTGAGACGCTATCCTAGGAGCACTCACACACTCTAGCAGGGTAGATGCCGGGATATGCGAGGACTGTCTCGAGAGTATTGACACGCACTGGCACGTATGCTGGCTCTAAGCGAGTGGGGCGCGGATGGCCTGGGGGCACGGAAAGACAGGGAAAGCGCGCGCGGACTGTAAAAAAGACAGTGTAACTATATTTTTTTACAAATAAAGTCATTACCTTTCCTTAACTTAGATTGTTTGTATATAATAGGATTTAAAACACTTAAACATTTAGTTTATGCAGTCTCTAATGCAAAAGAGAAATGCTAGATCCAGATTCTTCATGAACCACTAACCAGTAGTATGCACATTCACATATATTTATGTGTGATCAGACATTAATCTGAAATAAATGCACATTTGACACAGAACACTCACTCAGACAGCACAAATTATGGGCTTCTATCTTTAAACATGGGAAAAAGATACACTCAGTCACGATTACCGACCAAAACTCAGACCTGAAGTGTTTTCATTTTTTTAAAAATAGTAAACATCATTTAATGAGGTATATGTTTTCATAAAAAGTGCATATCGTTCCATTTCAAATTAAATGAACTCATTTTTAGTAAGTGTAAGAAAAAATTCAATGAAGTATATACATCATCTAACGAGGTATATACAACATTAAATCTGTAACGAGGTATATATGGTCTGTGTTTTGGTTGGTAAACGTAACTGAGTGTAGCAGCACTCTTAAACATGTTATCAGGCCCGGCCCTGGGTGTAGGCTTAGTAGGCAGCTTGCCTAGGGCCCCACCAAAGAAAGGGCCCCCAGCCCAAATGTAACAATATTATGTGTCTAGGAAAATGTTAGACTCAGTTACATTTACCGACCAAAACTCAGACCTCACATGTTATCATTTTAAAAAAAATAGTAAACATCATCTAATGAGATATATGCTTTAATAAAAAGTGTGTATCACTCAATTTCGAATTGAATGAACCTATTTTTAGTGAGTGTAAAAAAATATTTAATATGGTATATACAACATCTAACTAGTTATATGTTTCATTAGATTTCTAAAGTGGTATTCAGGACTGTGTTTTGGACTGAGAAAAAAACTGAGTGTAACAACACTCTATGTGTCTGTGCTTGGTACCCTTTTTATGTACATCATCTGCCTAGGCCCACTGCATAACTAACTTTTTCAAATTTAACCCATCCCAGCCCCAAATCGAAAAATAAAAACTGCAATCAGCTATAAATATTTATACATAAATGCATAATTAAATTTTTTAAATTTCTTTTTGGAAGGTGAATAGACATAATAGTAACCTTCTTAATTAGCCTCTTTAATTAGATACATTTTTTTTCTCCCCAATTAATATATCTGTCTCGGACCTCTCTTTCATAAGCTCTCAGTCTCTCTGTGACTCTCTTTCATAATCTCTCAAAATCTCTCAAGTAATCAAGATTCCAAAATCGAACAAACCAAATAAAAAGATTTATAACAAATTAATCTCCATTATAAGGTACGTAACCCCTTTTTGAATCTTAGTTTTGTTTATATATTTTTTGTTCTTGGAGTTATGTTTATAATTCTTATTCATAGCCCCTTTTATAACAAAAATGGTCCTTAAGGTTTTACCTATTTTTTAATATTTTTTAAGACTTCTAATGAAAATATAAAATATTCAATATTTATTTACTAATCAAAATTTATTTTTTTACATAACTCTAACATTCAATATACAAATACTTATCGGGGATATTGGAGATGGCCGGCAATCAAATTTTATTGTTCTTTAAATTTGATTTCAAGTCTCTTGATTATTGCGTATTGAATTTTGAATTGATTATAATGTTTACTAGAAAATATAGTTGTGGATATGAAAAAAAAATGAATCGATTCAATCTTAATTCTCCAAAATATTTATCTGTTATACAATTCTAGTTGACCAATGAAAAATGATAATTTATTGAGTCATATTTAAACATATTTAAACAAGATGTTTTTTTTTAGAACCCATTTTAAAATATCGCCCATTCAAATTTTCAAATCTCATTGCCCAACCTGCATGTTATCCAAATCATATATACACACCATACAAACCGTCCGGCTTTCCTAAAATGTACCTCTACAGTAAGTTGTAATTCAAGTTCTTCACTATCGGATAACGCACACGCGCTCTCCCAGAGTCGGCCTGACATGCTATTGTTGGATAGCACTATAGAAAACAGGTTCTCATGGAAGCATAGATTCTCAGGAATCTCGCCTGACAACACATTATAGTCCAATTCAAGATTCCAAAGCTTCGAGTACCTGTCGAGGTTCCTCGGCAGTGGTCCAGACAGGTTGTTGTTGAACAATCGGATGTCGCGGAGGAGGGGGGGTCGTCCGATCCCGTCGGGGATCAGGCCGAAGAGGCGGTTGTTGTTCATGACAATCAATTGGAGGTTGCGGAACCCCGCCGAAGGCCGGTGGGATCGGACCAGCGAAATCATTCATGGAGAGGTCGATTTCGGTCAGATTGGACAAGTTGAACGAGCCGTCGAATACGTCGGAGAGGCGGTTCTTTTAGAGGAACATATACTTGAGTGAGCCCATCCGCCAGACCGGGCCAGGGATCGGCCTGGTGAGCCCGTTCTGGGAGGTGTCGAAGGCCTCGAGCGCGGACAGCCCGCCGAGGGAGGCGGGGATCAGGCCGAGGAGGCCGAAGGGATCGGTCAGTGCGTGAGTTTCGGGGCAGCATAGATGGAAATGTTACACCCAGTACAGTTTTCAGTATCACACACAATTTTATAGTGTTTATATATTAAAAAAAATTATATAATTTTTATAAAAAATAAATTATATATTTTAATAAATTAAATGTTATTATTTATAATATGTAAAATTTTCAATTAAGTATATACTTCTTTACAGTGGGTAGAAAAAGGTTATTGAGATGTATGAAACTATATTTAAAACTGTAAAAAATCACTCATTTATAAATAAAGTCATTGCGCATCTTTCTTTAATTTTAGTTGTTTAAAAAGAATATTTGCTTTACTTCTAACCTAATTTGGGTATGAACATAAGTTATTTCAAGATAAATAATTATTTTAGTATAAATAAGTGAGGAGGGAAAATCTACCATATCCAGATATACAACATGTGTCATCAAATAGTGAACCAGAGATCATTGTTTTGATCGCCTAAAAGACCATCACATCTGAGAAGTTGTAGACCAGATCGTCTGAGGACTATACATGTCTGAGGACAATTGCCTAATCCAGATTTCTGAAGACAGAGCATGTCCAAGGACGAGCATCTATTCTGGTCACCAAAGGTCAAAACATATCCGAGAGCAACCACTCGTTCCAACTGTCCACATATTAAACAAGTCAGTAGACCGAGTTTAGCGAAGGCATCTGGAAAGTCTTAATTTAACCAAAGTAAATGTTGTGTCTAGTAGAGCTCCATCTAAGGCCGGTAAACGAGCCGAGTAGCTTGGGTGTGACTTGGTTAAAGCTCGTTCAGGCACATTCAATTAGATAAACGAGTCGAGCTTGAACAATTTTTAAAGTTCGGTTTGTAAACAAGCTGAGCCCGGGCCGAACCCGAGCATAGACGAGGTCGTTTACTTAATAGAAAAAAGGGGAACAAGCTGAGCCCTAGCCCGAGCTTATGTCACTTTCACAAGTATAAGTTGTTGTGATTTGTGAAATATGACTTCTCAAATGCTAAACAAGATTTTTTTTTTTTAGCTAAATAAGTCCGAGTAGAGCCTTGATTTAAGTTTCGGCTTGACTTGTTTAACAAACAAGCCGAGCCGAGCTTCAACCGAGTTTTTCACGAGCCCAACGAGCCGAGCTTGAACATGAAATGAAGCTCAGTCCTGAGCCGAATTGAGCCCGATACTAAACAAGTCGAGCTTGAACAGGTCAAAACTCGGCTCGTTTACCACTCCTAGCTCCATCTGGCTGACGCAGGAGACGTCATCCACATCAGCAAAGTTAGTTAGCCCCATTGTCATTCATTTATAAATAGGAGGGTACACCCAGTGAAATTAAGCACATGACTTCATTCGTGCATTCTTGATTTTCTTTTTAAAATCATGAGATCTTCACTGACTTGGTAGTCGAAGTTCACATGTAGGGGTACAACTCGGGTTGGTTAAGTTCAAATTGATGTCAACCCGAACCCACCTTGAAATTCAAAACACTCAACCCTAACCCAACCTGATTTCAACCCGAACCCACCTCGAAATTCAAAACACTCAACCCTAACCCAACCCAACCCGATTTTCAACCCGGAAACCCTAACCTGAACCCAACCCGTCGTAAAAACACCCAACCTGAACCCAACCAAAGAACCGGAATGTGGCTTTAAAAATAGAAAATCATATTTGTAACAAAGAAATCATACACTTATTTCACGTGTAGTGATCCCAAATCAAACAATCTGAAAAATATAATACATTGAATACCCAAAAAAATCAAATAATAGAACCCATAATCTTTCCATCCAAACATAAGAGAGAGAGAGAGAGAGACAGAGAGAATCCCATATGTATTTCCTGTTTTTGAGAGACATGCATGTATTTCATTTTGTTGCTGATAGATGTGGCTAGAAGAGAAAGAAAGCATGTATTTTCATGTTAATTATGGTGTGGCTGGATATGGTTGGAAGAGGAAGAAAGAGAGAAGAGTCGGGTTGAATGTTGCAGCTGGGTTTGTGAGAAAGATAGATTAGGTTTGTGTAAAGTAATAAATAGTGGAGATTTTAAAATGAAAATCAACGGTCCAGATTGTATGTCATATTAGGTATTAAAGTTCAGGTTCAGGTTGGGTCAGGTTGCCTAGGACACCAACCCGATCTCAACCCAAAATTTCAATCAACCCGAACCCAATTTTTACAACTCGAACCCAATTTTTACAACCCAACCCACGTACAAATTGGGTTCAACCCGCCGGATTCAGGTTGAACCCGACCTAAGTTGCATCCCTACTTACATGGAACCCGTGTTACAACTGAAGGTCTCATAGGCTCTACTTCTCGTATTCATCAAATTCTTCGTGGATGTTCTCCAACTCCGGGTGATTGGAGCGTTTGATTGAAATATCAAGTACCCCCTTTAGGTAGAATAACATGATTTCAAAAGAAACCTGGAATATTAATATCATCTTATTCTCACACATTAAGGAATAACTCTATACCCGCTTATTCTTTACAAAGTGTTTGAGTTTATTCACCCTATTTTATCTTGCTCCCCACCTATTCCACTGGCCAAACATGGCCTAGAGTGAATGAGGAGTTATAAATATGATGTGGATGTGGAAGACTTCCTCTTGCTTTTTCCAACCACGGGCCACGGCTCAAATTCCACAACCATTTGCCTTGGATGGTGATACACATGTGATCTCCCAATCCTCTTTAAGGTTTAGTCCAACCACTCATGCAATACATATAGGGATGACTTGTGTTCGATCACAGTTGATAGAGAATGTGACTGATAAAGATGAGAAAAATCAATCAAAAACTCTTCGGCTTGCCAAAGGATCCAAAATTTCAGCTTCAATTAATGTAAATTTCTTTTTTTACAAAAAATTAACCAATGGAAATCATTTTTTCGTAAACTAAATTCAATATCCCCAAACGAAAGATTTAGTTTTTCTTTTCCTATAAATTTTATCCGTGAAAAATAAATTCTTGAGGATTTGAAAATATTCAGAACCAAAGGGCTGCTACATGAAAAGAATTTCAAATGATTAATTCAAATATTGATGGAAAAGTTCTCTCCTCCTAAAACTCGCATGCTCGAGTAGTGACTCAGTAGATATGTTCCAGGATCCATGAAACATGGAGTGTTAAATATTGTAGGTCTATAATCTTTCTTGATTGATGTGAGTAAGCATCTTTTAAGATGCATGCACAAATCATTATATCTATCATATGAATGCAAACAAACAGGTGGCAGATAAAACAGTCTTTGATTTTTATTCTAATGTTTTAAACAGATCTTATATGGGTGACAAAAACAAAACAGTAAACAGAAACTGCAATTCCTGGTTGAAAAAAGACACACTATCCACAAAATTAATTTGTATCAACAGCTTATGCAGTTTCTAATGCAAAAGAGATGCTAGATCCAGATTCCTCATGACCCACTAACCAGTGATATGCACATTCACAGATATCCATCTGTGATCAGACATTAGTCTGAAAAAAATTCAAATTTGAGGCAGGACACTCACTCAGACAGCACAAAATTATCACTTATCAGCTTGTATCTTTAGGCATGTTAACCAAATCATCGTCACATACAAACCATTCAGGTTTCCTCAAAATGCGCTTCTAAATTAAGTTGTAATTCATGTACTTAAAATATGTCAATCATAGTACATCAATATAAGTGAGTACAAAATTAAATCAACACCTAAACATCCCAAATATTATAATCAATGTAGAAAATCATTAGGCATGTGAAACATCAGAGAAGTTACTTTCAACATATATATAAACAATGAACTTTGAGAGGGTCCCCATAAAATCTACTAAAACATGTGATCTCCCAATCCTGGTTAAGGTTTAGTCAATCCAAGCACTCACGCAATACATACAGGGATTACTTGTGTATGATCACAGTTGATGGAGTATGTGACTGATAAGGACGAGAGAAATCAATCAAAAGACTCTTCGGCTTGCTGAAAGATCCAAAATTTTAGCTTCAATTAATGTTTTTTTTTTTTGGCAAAAAATTAACCAATGGAAATCATTTTTCGTAAATTAAATTCAATATCCCCAGACCAAAGAATTAGTTTTCATCTTCCTGTAAAATTTGATCCATGTAAAATAAGTTATTGAGGATTTGAAAACAATTAGAATCAAACGGTCCCTGGCTTTGCTACATGAAAAGAGTTTCAAATGATTAATTCAAATATTAATGGAAAGGTTCTCATCTCCAAAAACTCTGCATTATACATGTTGGAGTAGTGACTATGTATGTTCCAGGGTCCAAGAAACATGGAGTAACCAATATTGTAGGTCTATAATCTTTCATAGTTGATGTTACTAAACTTGTTCAAGCATCTTTTAAGATGTACTGATCATTATATCTATCGTATGAATGCGAACAAACAGGTGGAAGAAAAAAAGTCTTTGATTTTTATTCCATTGTTTAAAAAGAAACTGCAGTTCCTGGTTGAAAAGGCACACTAGCCACAAAATTAATTTATATTGACAGCTTATGCAGTTCCTAATGCATAAAAGAAATGCTAGATCCAGATTCCTCTTGACCCACTAACCAGTGCTATGAACATTCAGAGGCAGAGATCCATCAGTGATTAGACAGTGTGTGATTAAAAAAAAAACACACATTTGAGGAAACTCACTCACAGTACAAATTATCAACTTTAAGAAGGGCCCCATAAAATCTACTAGAACATCCTCGTGATAAAATTTCATTTTTACATGATGTGCATAGTACTTTCAAATGAACCATAAAACTAGTCAACGAAACTAAAGTCTCTCCTCATTGTGTGTTTCACATTGTTCAGAAAATAAAATGCTTTGGCCATGAGAGGACAAGCCACAATATGTTAAATAGTGAACATGTGCAGGGAATGGAAGTACCCGAGTCATGGGAGATATCCTTAGTTGGGGCAAGTCTTGAATGCTATTCCAAGGTGGTGTGCACCGTCCGAGGAGAACACGAAGGAGATCTGCATCCAGTTCTGCAATGTGGTCCAAAATCATAGGTTTTGCGCAAAGAAAATCAAGGCTTCTATATCTTTATACACATTTCACTTGGTGGTGAACAATCTGTAGTCACCTTTGATGGACACAATTGTTAACTACTATCCCGACTACTACTGCTACGACTACGACTACTACCACTACTACTACTATGATACTATATTACTACGACGACTACGACTATGACTACCACCACCACCACTACGACCATTACCACTACCACCAAAACCACCACCACCACCAATCCCACTAACTGTACCACCACCACCACCACCACTATCACTACTACTAATATTACCATTATTACTACTACTAGGACTACCACTACAACTCACAGTTGATCAAAAACAGGTTTTTTCCATAAATCCAAAAGGTTGGAATACTAACACTACTACTACCACCACACCTACGTCTATGACTACCACTACCACTACTCACATTTGATCAAAAACGGGTTGTTCTTCATAAATTCCAAAAGTTGGAATATTATCATCATATATCAAAATTCAAGTTCTTACATAACATATATATGCACTAAAAGACATCAAGCATATGAAGCAAAGCTCATTAAAAAAACCCAAACCCAATACAAATCAAAACAACCACCTTTCAAATCAAACCTTCCTCTCCTCCTCTGCGGCCTTCGCATCCAATCGGGTATTGTTGAGCCGTTCGATCGCGAGAACGAGCGCCTGCGTGCCCAGATCCCCCTCCCCGTGTGCGACCAATGAAAGGTACAACTGCTGCGCGAGCGCCAGCCCGGGCAGACCCAACCCCAACACCTGGCACTCCTTCAAACATATCCCCAGATCCTTCACAAAGTGCTTCACATAAAAACCCGCCTCAAAATCCCTCGAAAGAATTCTCTTTCCATACAAATCGAGCGACTTCGACCCCGCCGCGCCTGTCGATATCGCATCGAGAAACGCGCCCACGTCGAGCCCGGACTTCGATGCGTAGACCATCCCCTCGACAAGCCCCACCATCGTCGACGCGATCGCCACCTGGTTCGCCAGCTTCGTCCGCTGCCCGGCCCCGGCGGGACCCATGTAGGTGACCCTCCCCATCCGTTCGAACAATGGACCCAGCTTTCGAACGGTGGGTTCGTCGTCGCAGCCGGCGAAGATTGAGAGCTTCCCCTCGCGTGCCCCCCTGTCACCGCCAGAGACAGGGGCGTCGATGGAGACGCAAGACCGGGCCTTTGCTGCGGCGGAGACCTCGACGGCGAGGGAGGGGTCGGAAGTGGTCATGTCGACGACGATGCCTCCCGGGGGGAGGGAGCGGAGGACGCCGGAGTCGCCGAGGAGGACGTCGCGGACATCGGAGGGGTAGCCGACGATGGTGAAGACGACGTCGGAGGCGGCGGCAACGGCGGAGGGGGAGAGAGCGAGGGAGGCGCCAAGATCGACGAGCGCTTGGGCCTTGGAGGGGGTGCGGTTGAAGACGGTGAGGGCGTAGCCCGCCGAGAGGAGGTGGGCCGCCATGGATCGGCCCATCACGCCTGTCCCGATCCAGCCCACTCTGGTGGTGGATGGAGTGACGGAGGATGTCATGGCGGCGGCAGCGTTGGAGGAGGAGAAATGACGGCAGAGGCGGCGAAAGAGGATCGATCGCATATCGGGTTTGGTTATTTTCGAAAGGCTGCTCTTTTTCCACGTTTTGGACATGCAATCGTGAACGTTGATTAAGTACACTCGAGCGTATTTTTCGATCGAACGGTCGAGATTTCGTTTTGGGTCTGTGTGTGTGCTCACTTCGTAAGCCCTTCTTCGGCTGAAAATTGAGATTTTTTATGTTGGAGAGATTTGCATCAGAAGTGTTTGTGATGAATTCAACATCGCGAAAGGTCACACTTTTCCATTGATTTCCAGGGCTTCTGTGAGACCCAGATGTTTTAAGCCTTCAAAAGGCCCAAAGTCTCGGCCTTTCTCAATTGGGTTTTGCGAGCAAACCCTTGTGAAACCACAAGAATCCTCAAATGGGTTTGGATTAAAATGGATGGAGTGCTTCGGAGGGGTGAGAATTCGGGGTTTCTCAAGTGGGTCCTCGCAGAACTTGAAGAGAAATGCCGTTCGAGGCGGTTCCGATAAGGCGCGGTGGACTCCGACGCGTCGAAGTGGGCAAGGTAAGGCCTTTGAGAGACGCCAGTCATCGTGGGAAGAATCCGCAAAGAACTACTTCTTCAAAGATGGTGGGAATGAGAGCGGAAGAAGTGGAGCTTTAGAGAAAGCAACAGATGTTCGACGAAATGCCTCTGAAGAGATTGACGAAGCTTTGAAAAGGGAGGATGATCGACAGAGGTGGTATGATCGATCCGTCGATAGAGACGCCCGGTTTGAGAGACAATGGAACAAACGGGAGACCGGAGAGTCCTCCGTGCCAAAGATGGTGGGCGAAGGAATTTACGGGGTCAGCCCCGTTTTGGCAGCGTTGACGGCGGGGCGGAGGGAATTCTATACTTTGTATGTTCAGGAAGGCTTGGACTTGAGTGGGAATTCCAAGAAAAAGAAGGACAAGAAGGCGGTGGAACGGGTTGTGAAGATCGCAGAGAATATCAGATTGAAAGTGAAGGAGACCGCAAAGCATGATCTCAACATGGTGGTCGGTAACCGGCCTCACCAAGGTCTGGTTTTGGATGCCTCTCCATTGGAGATGGTGAGCATAAGAGAATTGGATGCGGTTACCATCGGGGAGGGAGGACAAAGATGTCACCTTTGGGTGGCTCTTGATGAGGTGACTGACCCTCAAAACTTGGGGGCCATCATCCGTTCATCGTATTTTTTCGGGGCCGTAGGGGTGGTCCTCTGTGCGAAGAATTCGGCCCCGTTGAGTGGTGTTGTGAGCAAGGCAAGTGCAGGCTCGCTCGAGATGATCGAGCTGAGGTCGTGTAAGAACATGATGCAGTTCTTGAATTCGTCGATCGAGAATGGGTGGAGGGTTTTGGGAGGGTCGGTATCTGAGACAGCGGTTCCGTTGAGTGAGGTTGAGGTGGGGCCGCCTACGATACTTGTTTTGGGCAGCGAAGGGAGTGGGTTGAGACCCCTCGTAGAGAGGTCATGTACCGAGTTGGTGAGAATTCCTCACGGTGAAGCTGATCAGATGTGTTCGGGTGAAGAATTTGAGTCGTTCGTGGCGGTGGAGAGTCTGAATGTCAGTGTTGCAGCAGGCGTGCTTCTTTACCATCTGGTTGGAAAGGGTGGTAAGCAAAGTGAGGTACCTATCTGAATTTCTTTTCATCTTCCCATGAATGTTGTTTGTGGCCGTTATCTCGATTTTGACTTTAGAGTAATTCAAATCACTTTTGATTTTGACATGATCAGAGTATCTTTTTATTACTTGACTGGAATTTAGAGTGAGCATTTGAATTTTCTCCAGTTAGTTGGGTACATTTGAATAACTAACCAGAACTAAAATCTTGGTTTTTCATGTCAAAAGTTTCACTTCTGATGAAAAACTTGACATTCTACTATGGACGGCCAATGTGATCGGACATGTAGTTCCTCCTTTTACTGTAATGGTACGAACGGGAAATTCTAAGGTACAAATGCTTACTCGTCTCAAAGCATATCTTTTTATCTTGGGTTAAATGCATATAACCCCCTGAAAGTTACCGGATATACATATCACCCCCTCATTTCATAGAATATCCATATATCCCCCTATATTGTGATTTGGTTAAGCATTTAGTCCCTTTAGTTAACTGTCCGTCAAAAATAGAGGAAAATGTGTGGAATATTTAGTTTATTAACAGTGGAGTCAATTCAAATATTCATATAACCCCCTGATTTATCAAAAAAATTCAAAAGGACTGAAACAAATTACCAAAATGTCATTTCCTCACCAAATATCATCCGATTCCTTCTTCTTTTTCCCCAACGGTCACATTTCTAGTTTTGCAATGGTTCAGGATTTAAACCCCATTCACGTTTTTTTCTTCTTCTTACCCTTGTTTCCACGCATCACCATTTATTCTTCCCTTTTTTCATTTGTTTCGAAAACAAATTGTATGTTTTTTCTTCTTTTTGTTTTCATTTCATTCTTTAATGGTTTGGTCCATGGGAGAGAGTGGCAAAGACGATGAGAGGGAGAACAATGAATGAGAGAGTATCACAGACGACTAGGATGAACACGGGATGATGAGTCTGGGAGTCTGTTTGGGAGAGGTGACGGCGGGTTTGTTTTTTGGGTTTGGGAGAGGTGGAATACGTTTTACCCTTTTAGGTTTAGAGAGGGTATTGGGGGTACTTCAGTTTTTTTCACAAGTTAGGTTAACTTAATCACTGCAGTTGTCTGACAAAGTAATGGCAAGGGGTTATATGCATTTAACGCAACAAATGAGGGGGTTATATGGATATTCGATGAAATGAGAGGGCGATATGGATATCCGGTAACTTTCACGGGGTTATACTGCAGTTGTTTAACAGGGGAATGGCAGGGGGTTATATGCATCTAACGCAACAAATGAGGGGGTTATATGGATATTTGATGAAATGAGGGGGCAATATGGATATCCGGTGACTTTCAGGGGCTTATATGCGTTTAATCATTTTATCTTTTGGTCCTTGCAAGAGTTAAAATTCTAGTTTACATTTTCATTGGATTTTATGTTGACGCAACAAAGCCTCCTAAGGTTTAACCTTAGCACCTATCGATGAATGGTGAAAACAAAACCAAGCAAAAAACACACAATAGAATTTATGTGGTTCAATAAATTTGATTGTACCCACGAAAGAGAGGGTGAATCGATTCACTATTAATAAGTAATCGAGATGCAATGTTCTTCACGGTGTTTCTCCTCACTGTCATCCCTTTTCTCACACTGCAGGCCCATGCAGCCTTCATTTACCAAAAGAAAAGAAAAAAAACTCTCTTAACCCTAACAATGAAGAGACTAGATAAATAGGCTTTCTACTGTTAGAATGTAAGATATTTCACAACATATCATCATGAATTAGTGTTTCTAACCTTTTCAAACAGATAGATCGTAGATGTTATCAAATTGAGTATTATATTCTTACTATAGAACTTATAGCTGTTCATATGCCCATATGCCAACATATTGACTCAATATTATATTTAGAAGAAATGTTTTAACTGACCATTCTATGATAGGTGTGATTTTTGGATCATTGTGTAGCCCAGTTTTGTTATTTGATTGATTTATCTAACCACAGAATTTAAAAGCAAAGATAGATTATCACTTTAATGATACAATAGGACACGGGAACGCATTCTGCACTGGACTCCCAGAGGAATTTTCTCATAGGTATTCTGATGCCTGTGATATACAAGATGTTTCATTAACATCAGAGTTATTCTCTCCCACCTATTGGAAACATCTTCTAATAGTTGAAGGCATGATAACTGTTTATCTGCTCTTAGTTATACTTGATTATTGCAGTCAAAGCTTTCCCATTTCTGACCCTTTCAATTCTTAGTTATACTTGGTTATGGTACCTCTTATTGTAGGCCAAATATGAGTGTTTTTGTTAGTGAACTTTTTTTTTTGTTGGCCGTTGGAACCAATTGACAATTTTTTTAGTTTTAGCTTTTGATTTCAGGTCTTAGTTTTTATGTATTAAAAAGTCAATGAAACAGCTTCTACAAAAATTTGGTTGAGAGTAACTTTTTACATACAAAAATAAATAAATGGTTGAGAACAGTTTTTATGAAAAAGTGTCCATTTGGAAACGTCAAACTGATTCTAGAAATTGTAAAATCTTTCCATATGGTCAGTTTCAAGCAGGTTTTATTGAACATTGGCTTTTGGTTTTTAGTTTTTACATATTAGAAGTTGATCAAAACAACTTTTATGGAAGAAAAAAAATTGAGGATAGTGTTTTTTTTGGAATCTGTTATTTTAATTGATTTAAAACATTTGTTGTTTTTAAAATTGGTTCCAAATGAGGTCTACATCTACTGGGATAACAGCTGAACCATATTCCACTGGTACTGGTTTTTATTTTGGGAAATGTTAGGGGCAATCACTCTTGCAATCACCTTTATAGTTCAAACACGTTTTGATTTATTTTTGTAGTCATATATTTGTAATAAAATACGTACATTCACAAAATGAAATATATACTCAAATAAATTGAATTCATGTTTTCTTTAATTTTCTTCAATTGATTATATATACTCTCCTAGCAAAAGCACATACTCCATTAAATATTGAAAAATGATATGTCCAGCTTGAATTGCAATCTACACCAGTTTTTTCTATATAAAAAATTATGTACTTATCAATTGAAATACATGCAGTTATAAGAAATGAAGTATATGCTGAGATATATTAGTATATTTTTTTCGTGTTGAACAGATGATAAAAAATTTTGTGTCATACACTATGATTGAACTTGATACACTATGATAGTGCTGTTGCGAAAAACCTCCCCAAATAGATCTAGGTTTGAGGGTTTGAGAGAGAAGAAGAATAAATCAAACAAGCAACCACACAGAAGACAAGGAATTTACGTGGTTCGGCAAATTGCCTACATCCACGGGCGGCGGTGATGATTTTATTAAGAAGAATTATCTATGTGCCTCTTATATTTTGTTTTCATCAAGAACTTATATAGAGAAAAAAAAAACCTAAAGAGGAAACAAAATACATTTAGAAATAAACAGATTTAGAAGTCTCAAGAATCTTAGAAACAGATTTCGCAATCTCCAGAATCTTAAAAATATATTTTGCAATCTCAAAATATATTTCATAATCTCTAAATATATTCTTAATCTCTAAATATATTTCCACCATGACTTCAACTTTGGGCCATATAAACTACAAATCTCCACCTGGCTCTAAGTTCCGAAGTCATACTCAGCTTCCTCTTTCACATCATCTCCTCATCACCACATCACCACCGTCGCCGCCTGCTTATCCGTGTAGAACATTGATCAAGTTCAAGCAATGCTTGAACTTGACCCCTGGAGCCGACTTAGTCATCATATCAGTTGGATTGTCCTTTGTACCGATCTTTTTCAAAGAAATAACTCCATCTTCGATAACTCCACGTACAAAGTGATATCGTATGTCAATGTGCTTGGTGCGGGCATGGTGTACGGGGTTTTTCGCTAAATGAATAACATTTTGACTGTCACAGTAGACGTCAACAATCTCTTGAGAGATACCCAAATCACCAACTAGGCCTAAGGGTCACCAAAAAGCCCGTGGCCCGAAAGCCCGGCCCGCCCGGCCCGGGCCCGCAGGGGCAAAGCCCGGCCCGGGCCCGTACGCGGGCCGGGCCTGCCCGGCCCGTTTTTAGGGAGGGCCGGGCTTGGGCCTGGTTCTGGGGCCCGGGCCCGGCCCGTAGGCCCGCCCGAGCCCGGCCCGTTCGGGCTGGCCCGTAGGCCCGCCCGCGGGTCCGACCCGTAGGCCCATGGAGGGTGATCCAATGAACTAGCAACATGTAATTTTTATTTGAATTGTGGTTGAGTTATATAAATTATTAACATTTATATAGGTGTTAACTTAGTTAGGTACATGTAATTATTTATTTTTGTAAGTAATTAATTCATTTAATATTTTTATTTTGAAAATTCAATAGATATAAATATTTTTTTCAACATTATACTTTAAATTTTGTATTATTTTAACATTATATACAAATAAACAACGTAAAATAAAAAAATAAAATGTTTTGAATTTGGGCCCGTAGGCCCGCCCGTGGGCCCGAACCCAGGCCCGGCCCGTGAGGCCCGTTCAGGCCCGGGCCCGTGGACAGGGCCTGGGCCCTGTTTTTTTGCCACGGGCCGGCCCGGCCCGGGCCCGTTGGCCAAGCAGGCCCGCGGGCCTGGGCCCAGGGCCGGGCTTGGGCCCTGTTTCAACGGGCCGGGCCGGCCCGGCCCGTTGCCGACCCCTAACTAGGCCTCATAACCACAAAGCCTCCATCACCGCCTCTGTCACAGCCATATACTCTGCCTCCGTGGTAGAAAGCGCAACTGTAGGCTACAACATAGATCTCCAGCTCACCGGTCCTCCCGATAGTGTAAACACATATCCTGTCATAGACCGTCGCTTGTTCAAGTCACCTGCATAGTCCGAATCCACATATCCACTGATTTGAAATTCACTAGTCCTGCGGAACTCCAGTCCTACATCCAAGGTACCCCGAATATACCTCATGATCCATTTCACTGCCTGTCAGTGCTCTTTTCCAGGATTCGCCATGTATTTGCTCACCACACTGACTGCCTGTGAAATATCGGGCCGAGTGCATATCATTGCATACATCAGGCTACCAAAGGCACTTGCATAAGGAACATGAGCCATGTACTCATGCTCATTATCTGTCGATGGAGACATATTGCCCGAGAGACGATAGTGAGCTGCCGGTGGTATACTTACCTCCTTAGAAGTTTTCATACCGTATCTTGAAAGAACCTTCTCAATATAACTCTTCTGCGCTAAACGTAACTGACCTTTCTGTCTCTCCCTATGTATCTCCATCCCTAGGATCTTTCTTGCAGAACCAAGATCCTTCATCTCAAACTCCTGACTGAGTTGAGACTTCAGCTTGTTGATCTCCACCATGCTTGAAGCAGCAATGAGCATATCATCAACATATAAGAGCAAATAAATGAATGAACCAACCTCGAGTCTTCTGAAGTAGACGCAGCTGTCGTACTCGCTCCTCGTGTATCCTTGGTTCATCATAAACGTTTCAAACCTCTTGTACCACTGCCTTGGCGATTGCTTCAGTCCGTACAATGACTTCTTCAGTTTGCACACTAGGTTCTCCTTTCCAGCAACTATAAACCCCTCGGGCTGATTCATGAAGATTTTCTCATCCAGATCACCGTGTAGAAATGCCGTTTTGACATCGAGTTGTTCAAGCTCCAAGTCAAACTGTACCACAATGCCTAACAAAACACGAATGTAAGTATGTTTAACACCAGGTGAAAATACCTCATTGTAGTCTATCCCTTCCTTTTGAGTGTAGCCCTTGGCTACCAACCGCGCCTTGTACCTTGTGCCGTTACACTCTGGAGAGTCTTCCTTCTTCTTGTACACCCACTTGCACCATATGGCTCGCTTCCCCTTGGGTAGTTCTGCAAGCACCCAAGTCTGGTTCTTATGAAGAGACTCCATCTCCTCCGCCATGGCTGTCTTCCATTCCCTGCAAAAGGAATCTTTTGCTACTTCTCTGAATGAAGACGGTTCATCACCATCAATGGTTAGTGCGTACGCCACCATGTCCTCGAACCCATATCGAACCGGTGCCCGTTGTGTCCTTCTGGATCTGCCTTCCACTAAGGATTGCTGCTGTGGTTGTTGCTGATCCTGAACCTCTTCATCAACCTCCGCTGACGAGCCTGTGGGAGTTTCCAACTCAACCTCAATAGCACCATCCATCATCCCTCCTAGAGAATCACTCTGCTTACTAGAAGTTTGTAAAGCAGACTCGTCGAATGTAACATCTCTGCTGATCACGATCTTACGTTTCTCAGGACACCATAGCCGGTATCCCTTAATGCCCTCTGCGTAGCCCAAGAAGATTGACTTCTTTGTCCTTGGATCAATCTTACTTTCTCTGATATGAAAGTAAGCGAGACATCCAAAGACCCTCAACGCACTGTAATCTGCAGGCTTCCCCGACCACTTCTCAATAGGAGTCTTGCACTCTATAGCTGTCGATGGAGATCTATTCACAAGATAGCATGCCGTATTGACCACTTCAGCACAAAGCTCTCTACCCAAACCTGCGTTGGATAACATGCATCTTGCCCTTTCAAGTAGGGTCTTGTTCATCCGCTCTGCCACTCCATTCTGTTGGGGTGTGTTCTTCACCGTGAAATGTCTGGCAATACCGTTGACCTTACAAAACTCCAAGAAAGGTCCATAAGTGTATTCTCCACCATTGTCGGTCCTCAACCGCCTTACCTTCCTTCCCATTTGATTTTCCAACAGCGCCTTCCACTTCTTGAAGATCTCAAACACTTCATCCTTACCCTTCATCATATAAATCCATACATAACGAGAATAATCATCAATAAAAGTGATAAAGTACCTTGCTCCGCCTTTCGATGGAACCTTCGATGGACCCCATACATCCGAATGGATGTAATCTAGAGTGCCCTTAGCCGTGTGAATTGATGTGCTGAACTTGACTCTACATTGCTTGCCGAAGACGCAATGTTCACAGAAGTCAATCTTCCCAGCCTTCACACCCTTCAACAAGCCTTGCTTGCTTAGCTCCGACATCCCTCTCTCGCTCATATGCCCAAGGCGCATATGCCACAACTGTGTAAGCGAGAGGCCACTGTCGCTTGATGTAGACATCGCAGCTCCACCAGTCACAGTACTCCCCGAGAGAATATATAAATTGTCAATCCGGTTGGCTTTCATCACCACCAAGGCACCATGAACCACCTTCAAGACTCCACCATAGGCTGAGAATTTATACCCATTAGAGTCTAAGGTGTCAAGGGAAATAAGGTTCTTCTTCAGCTCTGGAACATGCCGCACCTCTGTTAATGTTCTCACGACCCCATCATGCATATTCACCTTGATCGAACCCCTGCCGACTGTTTTACAGGCCATATTGTTGCCCATTAAAACAGAACCACCATCGATCTCCTGATAAGAGACGAACCAGTCCCGATTGGGACACATGTGGTAGGAGCACCCCGAGTCTAGGATCCATGCATCTTTGGACTGTATTTCAGAAACAACTGACAAAACGCTCTCCGCATCATCAGAACCAGATTCAGTTATACTAGCCTCCTCAATCGCCTTTCCCTTATTGTCCCGATTTAATTCAGGACAATTCTTTCTCATGTGCCCTTTCTTCTGACACTTATAGCATCTGGTCTCCCGCTTCCTGGACTTGGATCTGGATTTATTCCTTCCAGATTCCCTCTCATCCATTCTTCCTCTCACAAACAGACCATCCGTATGTGAGTCACTATCAGAATCCTTCTTTCTTATCTCATGCGATAAAAGCACCGCTGTGACGGTCTCCAATTCAATAGTGTCCTTCCCATAGAGCAACGTCGTCACGAGATGCTCAAGAGAATTAGGTAGAGAACATAAGAGCATTAGAGCTTGATCTTCATCAGACATCTTTTCATCTATTTTTCCTAGTTCAGAAACTAGTCTACTAAATAAATTAAGATGTTCTGCAATAGACATACCTTCCTTCATCCGCAGTGTATAGAGTTGTCTCTTCAAGTACAGACGACCAGTCAAGGACTTCGTCATGTACAGACTCTCCAGCTTCAACCAGATCGCTACCGCAGACTTCTCCGTCGATACGTTGCGTAAGATATCATTTGCCAGACACAAATGAATGGTACTACACGCCTGAAGGTCAAAGTCATCCCAATCATCATCCTTTATCGAACTCGGCTTTTTTTTTCCCGTCTAACGCCTTGTGAAGACCTTGTTAGATCAAGACATCCTTAACTTGGACTTGCGAGAGTCCGAAGTTAATCTTTCCGTCGAACTTCTCAACATCGAACCTCGCGTTTGAAACCCTCGTCATCTTTGAATTTTTCTTGAATGAACAAAACCCTAGAATTTGAAAATTCTAGATCCACTCAAAAAAAATCCTAGATTTAAGCAATGGAACATCAGATCTAATCAAAGAACTTCTACATCTCACCAAGGGAAAACCCTAGGATTCAGAAACCCTAGGCTCTGATACCAATTTGTTGCGAAAAACCTCCCCAAATAGATCTAGGTTTGAGGGTTTGAGAGAGAAGAAGAACAAATCAAACAAGCAATCACACAGAAGACAAGGAATTTACGTGGTTCGGTAAATTGCCTACATCCACAGGCGACGGTGATGATTTTATTGAGAAGAATTGTCTATGTGCCTCTTATATTTTGTTTTCCTCAAGAACTTATATAGAGAAAACAAAAAGTCTAAAGAGGAAACAAAATACATTTAGAAATAAACAGATTTAGAAGTCTCAAGAATCTTAGAGACAGATTTCGCAATCTCCAGAATTTTAGAAATATATTCTGCAATGTCAAAATATATTTCATAATCTCTAAATATATTTCTCAATCTCTAAATATATTTTCATCATAACTTCAACTTTGGGCTATAGAAACTACAAGTGCAGTATATACTACGTTATCATATTATAACGGACTGAGTGTATCAGCGCTCATATGCTAGCAAACAAATTTTGGTTAAATCAGTAAGTATCTCTCACTTTCTTGAAAGGGGTCAATGGATCAAATCTTGGGGAGTACCATTTTTCGAAAAAAAAACAAGATTCATATGCTTGGTTAAGATGGTAACTCGGTAAGCAAGATGATCTAGTGTATTAGTACTCTTTTTATTTTATCATATAACTTGTTTTATCATAAGTTATAACATAGTTCTACCGTTCTTGTGTGTAACTTGTGCAAGCGAAAAATGATATGTCCAACTCCAATTGCATTCTCATCCGCAATCCGTATCAATTTTCTTTTCTTTTTTAAATCATACAGACCATTGAAATACATTTTGTTATATGAAATGAAGTATATATTGAGATATTCTAGTATATGTTTTTTAGTTTTTGAAAAAAATGATAGAACCACATACATTATAATAGCGTTGTATATTATATTATTATAGTGTACGGAACTATAAAATAGACCGAGGGTATCAGCGCTCTATGCAAGTAAGATTGTTTTATGTTCCTATGAACACAGTCCACCAATGGACACTGCACATCTTCTGGCCCGACCCATTAATGATGGACCTGTTGTGTTGCGGGCCGTATTCGTGCCGGCTCATCATTTTTGGAAGATGGCCCAGCCCGGCCTGCGTGCCGGCACGAATGACATGCTTTTTACCAGAAACAACCAATCCACAGTATCCATTATGAGGATTTATTTAGATTTTTGTGAATCAACCATAATTTTGACATACTTTAGTGATGAAGAAGGATTATTCACATTATAATTTGACTGGTTCCTGACTTCCTGATAACAAATAATAATAAAAAGTTGATAAATATCATTCTAGTATTTTTTGAGGAAAAGGTCATCATTTATTATTTATAATTGTGAAAATTGCATGTACTTTTATCCTCTTTTTTGTATAAGAAACATGATAACTCTGATCTTTTAAATCTCTATTTGGGGCGCAAAATAAGGGTAGGATAAAATGGCAATAAAAAATTTTGTTTAACTAGGAAGAATAGAAGTAAAAATATATGCTTGAATAAATTATAATATGTTCCTATAATTATTCTAAGAGACATCTATATAATAGATAAAGGTGAATAATAATAAATTTGATAAATCATTTATTCATTAAAATTAAGATAATTTATTCTCAAAATATTATTGTCTTACCAAGCCAGATCTAATTATTTATCTCCTTAATCACCAAACAGAGATACGGCTGACGACATGGCTGACCTCTTATCATCATCCATGGCTAAAAGAGAATAAAAACCCACAACCAAGGAAGCCATAACATGACTCCAAAGTGGGGAGGGGACCCATATTTCCATGAATGAGAACAACATTGTCATCCACCAAAATATGATAGTGACATGCACTAAATGGACTCTCCCTCTCTCACACACATAATGTGAAAGAAAAAAAAGGTTATGTTATGTAGGGCAAAAGATGATTCCATGTTAGGCTTTCTCCTCTCCTTCCCTTCCCTTTCAGAAAGGGATGTCTTAACTTATGTCTTATGCTCGCATGCTCTCTCTTTATTCCATTTTTTGTGGCCCCCATCCTGGATAAACCAAATAAAAAATGTCTGGATAGGCTTTTAATGAATTTGTTTTATTTCAAGTGCATCATTTGACTACAAAAGAAAAAAATTGATATTTTTATCAAGAAACAAAAAAATTTATGAAAAGATTAATTCAGCCCACCTAGAAAAAGTATCATGGATCCGCCCCTGATTGAATCTCATCTTGTTTGGATTACTCGTACATAATCACATTGAGGAAAAACATTTTACTCATACATAGTTGTTCATCTAGTCACTTCAGATGCATTCAGTTCATTCAATTATATATGCTTTTGAAAATAAGTTAAAAGATGTGACGATAGTAAAATGGATTGCAGAAATGATTATCTTGAATAATTTCTGTTATAACATGGTTCAGTCTCCAAATACATTACATTGAATGTGTGATCATTTGTTTTCTGAATAGAACCATTCGTTGAACTGATAATTGACCAGATTAAGGGTCGTTCAACAACTAGACTAACCATAATTGAAAAATAAATACATCATTAGCAAATATTTTTCACGACCTTTAATTCTTTTTAAGTCTTTAAAAATAATTTGATTCAAGTAATCTGCAATCGGCTTTCAAAAATCATTAAATTTCTTTTAAATTTTAAGCCAGTTTTATGTATAGGTTTTGAGGGTTAACCTGAGGTCAACGATGCGGTCAGGTTTTTTAAAACATTCGTTTGATCTTTGCATCCTTGGTGTTCACAGCTTTGTTTGAGAGGAACAGAATTCATGGACAGGGAAGAACTGGTTTTCCAATTTTTGGAATGCCTGTTTTCTGTGACCTTAGATTCTGGTCTTCTTCATTGTGACTTTTTATTCAATACACATAGTGGGATATTTTTTGGAATAATAATATTCCAGGAATCTTTGGACAATGTTCATGTGGATTATAAGCATAACTATATAATGCTGGCAAAGAACATATTATAATTGTCTTTGATTGTCTTGTATTGTCAATCACAATTTTGATCTGTCTAAATATGGTTCATCTAAATCATGGTTGGTTGTGATAGAAACATGAATGAGCATGACTAAATTCAATGCAAGTATATTCCAAATACTTGGTTGAATTTTTTTTAATTGCATTATAATTATTCATAAATTTGTTTCTGGATAATCTCAAGATTAAGAATAATAAATTATCCGAATGGCTTGTGTATGGAAAAATCATTAAGGATAAATTTATGCAAAATTAACAATTGAAAAAAAAAATTTGATTAACAATTCATTGATCTAATTCATCTAGAGTAGACTCAAGTCTTACTGTAGTTGATAAACATAATAGAAGATTTAGTTAGAAAAAATAAAAAGGGGGTGTTGATTTACTGAGTAATTTTTCCTTTTTCAAAACAGTACATGAAATCTTTAGTGTATATATATATATATATATATATATATATATATATATATATATATATATATATATTGGTCGCGATTACGTGCGGTATGCGGTCGGTGCGGTTTACGACGTGAGCCGTCCAATCGCGGGTCCATCGCATCCAACGGTCGACGTGAATCGCACCCGACCGTCCGATGCGATGGACCCGTGATCGACGGCCCGTGATCGCGCACCGCACCGACCGTAAACCGCACCTAATCGGCTCCCTATATATATATATATATATATATATATATATATATATATATGAGGGCCGATTAGGTGCGGCGAACGGCAGGTGCGGCGTCGATCATGGGCCGTCGATCACGGGTCCATCGCATCGGACGGTCGGGTGCGATTCACGTCGACCGTTGGATTCGATGGACCCGCGATCGAACGGCCCACGTCGTGGCCGCACCTGCCGTTCGCCGTATATATATATATATATAGGGAGCCGATTAGGTGCGGTTTACGGTCGGTGCGGTGCGCGATCACGGGCCGTCGATCACGGGTCCATCGCATCGGACGGTCGGGTGCGATTCACGTCGACCGTTGGATGCGATGGACCCGCGATCGGACGGCTCACGTCGTGGCCGCACCTGCCGTTCGCCGCATCTAATCGCCCCCGTGTATATATATATATATATATATATATATATATATATATATATATATATATATATATATATATATACCGATTAGGTGCGGTATGCGATCGGTGCGGTGTGCGACGTGGGCCGTCCGATCGCGGGTTCATCGCATCCAACGGTCGACGTGAATCGCACCCGACCGTCCGATGCAATAGACCCGTGATCAACAGCCCGTGATCGCGCACCGCACCAACCGCAAACCGCACATAATCGTAACTCATATATATATATATATATATATATATATATATATATATATATATATATATATAGAGGAATGATACGGTGCGCGACGTGCGGTCGTGCGCGAACGACCACGGGCCGTCGATCACGGGTCCATCGCGGATCCATCGCATCGGACGGTCGGGGGCGATTCATCTCGACCGTTGGATGCGATGGACCCGCGATCGGACGAACGACGTCGTTCCCGCACGACCGCACGTCCCGCATATTATCATCCGACTATATATATATATATATAATTTAAGGGAGTATATGCAACAGAAAAATGCAAGAAGGAAATGCATTCAACTCATTCAAATAATCCAACAAAAAAAAAAACTCATTCAAAATATATTTCTTATTTTTGTTAAATATATGTTTTATTAGACAAGTACATGCATTCCAAAAAAATCAAAATATAATAAAACAGTTAAAATAATTACATAAATGACTTGGTGCAACATTTTCAATAAAAACAATGCCAATAAAAAAATATTTAATATTTAAAATTGGAGTCGTGAGTTGACAACCTGACCAAATTATTGTTTGTAGATAGTGGTACATAAAGTTACAAAGCGTCCAACAAAAATGCCACACACATAAAAAGTGTATAAACTGGTAGTCAATCTTAGAAATTGAATGACAAAAAATAAAATCATACTCTGCTTCATGGGAAAATGTAAGGGAAGTCATTAGTCCCATGTACAGTTTTAATGAATTATATGGAATCAAATAAAAAATAAAAATTTGAAGATATATTAGACTGGAGGTGGGGCCGCAAATAGAACTGTGTAACAGCACTGGCCCTTCATTTCATTTTTTCCTTATTTGGTCCACATGGAGATGCTTTTTAAGTCTACCCACAAAAGGACCAAGACTTGTATATCCAATAAGGTCATAATCATGTTGTGTTTTTTTTAGCATGTCCCACCAGCATTAACCCCACCCCACATATATACAGTAAGAGTCGCTAAACCTGATATGTATAAAAAAAATGAAAAAGGATTTTTGCATGTATATATCCTTGTTAAATTTAAATTTATTAAAATATCTTTAAAAAAATCAGTGTAAAAATATCCCTTATAAACTTTAAGTGAACTGTACCCCTATAATACACGTCGTGAAGAACCCTAGATTAATTATGACTATTGAGTATAACCCCCCACATGTAAAACAACCATAATGCCCTTATGTATTGTGGAAAAAAAAAATCATCTTCTTCTTCTTCTTCAACCCTATCTCCCCATTCAATATTCGATCCCCTTCTTAATTCTTCCTTGGAAACCCTAGCACCCCCCCCCCCCAATCTGATTGTAGTTTGAACCCTAATCTTTCTTTCTTCATCCAAAACTCTAAATCAAATCGCAACCCCCTATTCAATGGTCATCCACCATTGAAGAGGCTTGGAAAAAACTCATTGTAGGAGCATTGTTAATTCCTATTGTAAACAGTGGGTTAGGGAGAAATAAAATTAGATAACTGAAAACTGTATAAAAAGTGGGTTTTAAATAAATGAAATGCCTTAGAATTAGTAGAGGTAGAAGAAGATGAGATGATTTGGAGAGAGATGGGTTTGGGAGGTTGAAATCAGGTAATCTAAGAGTATATGGGTCATTTGGGCATCTCTAACATAACGAAAACAAAAAATGTTAACTATATCATACAAAACTTCCACGGGAACACGGTTGTACTCACTTAAGTTTTTTAGAGGTATTTTTTGTACCATGGATTTTTTTAGAGGTATTTTCATAAAATAAGAATTTAACATGGGTATATATACAAAAACCCCTAAAAAAACACTAATGCTTTCATGGCTGCATCACCCATCACATGAAATCATTTAATGTGTAGCTGAACATTGGCCGACCCTATCTAAACCATGTGGTAAAATTAGGCCAATGCAGGCCCTTTTCTGCACTTTTTATAGTCTGAACACAAAGCATTCTTAACTTGTGATTTATAGTATCAATGAAGGTCTCCATCGCCGACGGTTTAATTTTGTTTTGAATGGTCAGTGAAAGAAGAGTGAGGTACACGTTCACCTTGTCGGCGAAAATTAGCTTCAAAATTAGGTCTAGTTACTAAAAAATATCTGGGAAAAAAATGTTAGGTGCTTGTTGGATTTTTATGTTGTATATATTCTGATTTCTGGGTATCAAAGAATCACTGTATTCGGGTTGATGAACACCTCCAGAACAAGCTACACAAGAGAATTTGTTGATTTAGATGGTTCGGTAAAATTTGTCTACATTCACATAGGAAGGCTGGAAACAATTTACTATTATCAAATAATCATATGAACCATTTCTTTTCTTAAAGAACCTCTTGCGGATAATCTATCTTTAACACTAACAAGGAAGAGACTAAATAAATATATATTGTATTTTATGCGTAGGGTATTGTGGTCATGCATTAAGTTATATATATTTTTTATAAGTTAGAGATTTCTCATATTATTGAGAGACAGTATTACATTTGAGGGAGAGAGTCAAATTTGTAAGCATCATGAGTTGAAAAAAAAAATTTCTCCCTCCATGGATGTAGGCAATCTATGTAAATTTTCTTGCGTGTCATTATATGTTTGCTCTCGTCTTTTCTCTATTTGCAGCCTTTGAAATACATGTATTCACAAAAAAAAAATTATATGCTCAAATTAATTCAATGAATATATGTGGGGTCCGATTTTTTATCTGGGTTGGTGCACCACAAAAGATGAGAGGATCTAATCGGGAGACTCCAACGAAAGAATAGAAAATTGTGTCTATTTTTCTATATCTGTGAATCTTTGAATCTATTTAGATCTAATCCGATGGATTAATGGACTGATTTAATTGTACATTAAGACCCTGTTTGGTTTGTGTCATTCTGTAATGGAATTTGATTTAATGTGAGATTACTAGAAAAATATGTAAAATTCAATGTTCGGTTAGTGGTGATCTTGATGGTAATTCTGAGTCCTATTAGAATTAAAATAAAAGTATGTGGGAAAACACGGTGGAATCAAATTCCCACCTTTTCTTGTAGTAATCTCAAATTCTATCATGAATACAAATTAGTCAAATTATTATCTATATCGCTTCTAAAATAAATAGTCTTCTCTTTCTTTTCTTTTTTTCTTTTTTTACACACCGCTATTTAATAGGTTTACATAGTGGTTTTGATATTATAACTAAAAACTATGTTATAATTTATATATGTGATATGAAAATCATAATTGTGGATTACATATTGATTTATGTTTTTTAATTCAATTTTTATTTTTATAGATAGGTTTATATTTAAATATTTATAAAAAAATTACTCATTTTTTATTATTGTGATATGAGTAAACAAATAAATTTTGCAAGTATATATATATATATATAATAGTAAGAGTATCTTAGACATTTAAATCAAATTCCTTGCAAAAGTGATTCTTTGCATTTTTCATATGTAAACCAAACACTGAAAAGTAATTCTTTGCAAAAATGAGTAAACAAAAAATTGCTCATTTTTCATATGTGAACTAAACACTGAAAAGTGATTTTTTACAAAAATTCACTAACAACTAAATAGAAAGATGGAAATTGCATTTCTGATAAACTACTTCATGATAAATTAAATTCATAAAAAAATTGACACATGGAGCTAATTGAAATTTGATTTGAAATTTAATTACAGATCTTGTCACCTTGATGAGTCACTACATATGACAGCATTATTGGGGTGCACTTACAGATCTTGTCACCTTGATGAGTCACTACATATGACAGCATTATTGGGGTGCAATATTTGGCCCCCACAATATCCTTTTACAAATCAACAAACAATTGCAGTTATTTGCAGAAATAACTGAGTGTATCAATGCGTCATAAAAGATATTGGATTAACGAATGATCATGTATACACGGATGGGGACAACACAAGAAAACATAGGTAGGTTTTCATTGTTCAAGTGGGGCTGTAAAGTTAGGAAGAACATAATAATAATAATAATGGTTAAAGCATCTACATTTTTATAAACATAAGTAATCTCATATAAATTTTTGTTAAAAGTTCAGATAGATGTATAAATCTTTGAAAACTCACAAAAATCCCTATACGTCCCTATCATTAACATAATTTAACCATGATTCATCAAATCCTAATTGATTCTAACTCATACTATAAATTGACTAAATTATCTCAAATTTTTCAGCCCCTCTTAACAATATCGAGGTAGAAGATGAAATATAAAAGTTCTAAAAAGACAATTTGATCTTTTGCGTGAGCTAATTTGTCTTTATAATTATTGATAAAGACTGTAATATCTATAAAATTACATGTTGATGGAATATTCCATTAAATTTGCTTAAAATTCACTAATTTGCCTTTATAATTGTTGATAAAGACTGTAATGTCTACAAATTTACATTATGATGGAATATTTCATTAAATTTAGATAAAATTCATTAATTTGCTTTTATAATTGTTGAAAAAGACTGTAATATTTACAAAATTACGTAGTAACAGAATATTTCATTAAATTTAGATAAAATTTAAACAAAAAGTGATAATTGAATTTTTATAAGTTTTTTAAGATTTGTATCGTATGTCCTAACTTTAACGGGGACTTGCATGATATTATTCATAATATTTGGGACGCAAATGTCTTTTAACTCTAATAATAATAAGAAGACGACGACCCACACGTGAGACTCATGATCATCTCGCGCCGCAATGTCTGACCGGCCAACCTGACCTTATCATTGTGTGGTTTCGTCTACTGTTGGGTCTTCGTCGCCGCCGGAGGAGTGGAAGGTGAGAGAAAGAGAGAGAGAACAACTTGATCAGCCACATGAGTGGGTGAGAGGGGACCATCATAGGGTGGTGGTGGTGGTGGTGATGGTGGTGGTCCTTTATATAAAATGGTGGAGGTTTTTCTGATTGGATTGTTTTGATGATAAGCATCGTCTTGTGACCTAACAATGTATGATGATGAAGACACAGTGGAACAGCTTTCAATAACAATTCAAATAATTAAAAAAATAATATTAGTATATAATATATAATGTGCATCCCTCAGCTCCGTTTAGTTCGAGAACATGGCCTGGAACAAGCGGGAATTAGTTAAAGTAGACTCAAAATGGGTGTTTAAAAGGCGGTAATAAATGAGAATTTGTATATCAGAATTAACTGGTATATGGATTCTAGTTAACATCCCAGGTTATTTAGTTTAAAAGAATATGTGATCTCACTGTCAAATCAATTATCATCACCTCTTATAAATCAGTTGTGATCATTTTTTCATTTTTTTTAAAATTATTATTCCTGTATTCACATTTTATTTAAACAATAAAAATTTATTATTATTGTTTCCTAACGAGAATAATTCAAAGCATACACAATTAAATAAAAAAATCATTTTATTTTGGGCGTTGTTACACTTAGATCCGTTTACAGCCCCACTTCCAGCCTTATATGCGTCGACAGAAATTTAACGACGCATATACTCACGTTATCACAGCATATACTTTGAAAGAATTTTTATACATTTTCTATAAATGCATCCATGTAATTCATTGGAGTATATGCTTCATTTTTTATAAAGGCATATGACTCATTAGATGAGATACTATTTTTTAAAAATTCAAAACACACGTAGACTGAAATTGAGGCTGAAAATGGGACTGAACGTAACATTATCCTTTTATTTATTTTTTTTATTTATACTAGAATAGTCATAAACCTCGTAATAACATAATTCAATAGGGGCTAAGAAAACCCACCAAATAATAATAATAATATGATGATGGTCATTAGGGGTGCAACTTTGATCGGTTAAACCAAATCTGAACCGATTCAAACCCAATTTTTTCGAGTTTGGATATGAATTGAAAAATTAATCTACCGTTCTACTTTGATCTAGGTTTGGTTTTATTATAAAAGAAAAACCAAATTAACCAAACCAAAATAAATTTAAATCATGATTATTCATAATTTTTATATTAAAAACTATATTATTGTTATATCATTAATATTTATATAAAAAAATGAATACACTAACTTATATCATCAATCATAACCTTTTGATATTTATATAAAGTTGTAACCAACTCAAAAAAATACATCAACCAACCCAAATAGGTAGGAAGAAAAAAAATGTCTAGGTATTTATACGTTTTCTTTAAGAGTTTGATTCGGTTCAAGTTCAATTTAACCACACAAGGTTTGATTCAGTTTTGAGTTTTTTATTCGGCTTTTGATTCAATTTATATGTGAAATTTTTTTATAATAAGATAAACGGATTCCACTCACATCCCTTTTATAACCCCCACCAAGTAATATGATATGTTAATAAATCTCCAGAAACAACACAGTAACAAAATGATAAAATCGAACACAGTAACAAAATGATAAAATGTTGATAACAATGGTTATCTAAAAATTATTTTAAAATGTGAATTAAAAATATAATTTATAAAAATTTAATGCAATTTGATGAATATGTTATATATTTTTTTTATTTAATTTGTTATATATATATATATATATATATATATATATTTAAAAAAAATTATTATCTATTTAAAATCTTAAAATAAAATTAAGAGAACAAATAATGATTTATGAATTAAATTTTCATAAATTTGCAGGGTCAAAACTTACAAAAACATTACAAATACTGTTGAAAAACTCTTGAAAAGTTGAAAAACACTTTGGTAAATATAGATAGATTCATGAGCATGTAATATATATTCAACTCAAATGATTAATGAGAACTATTGACTTGGTAAGCGTACATCTGTAAAGTTTGAAAGTTGTGACATCAAGGATGAACTTTTTTTTTTTTAATTACAAATAATGTAACAAATCATTCAAACCATACAAAACACATAATACCAACGGGATCAGGTTATGTCCAACAGGCGTTGAACAATTTGATTGTCTAACGATTGTCTAACGCATTCCTGATCGTCCAATTTTAATACACAAATTAATTGAATTTTAAAAAAGAAAGTTTATAATTTAATTACATTCTAAATTTAGTTTTGAAATCTTACAAAATGTCTCAATCACAACAAAATAAGAAAATCGAAATGCGTTGGACCAACACCTGTTGGACCTAACCCGATCCCAATACCAAGTGACACTGCTTTGAAGAAGCTTTTAATATAGAAGCGCAATTGACAACAGTGACATACTTTTTTTTTTCTTGATTTACTGTTTGCTCTACAAACCATAAGAACTTTGAACATACAAACTGAAACATCAAAACACATTCAGTTACAACTTACAAATCTTCACCCACAAAAAAAGGAAGAACTTGTTAAAGAGTGAATCCTCAGATCAAAAGACTTCCATTCCTTTTTTACCCGTCTCTCAATCTGCCAGGATTTTCTTTCTGTTTGGTCCTACCAACTGAGAGAAACCCAAAAACATATATTTATATCCTAATCAGTTCTTAATTTATACTTGATGAATTGAAGTTTGAATTGATGAAGAAAATTTAACACTTACAGATAATGCAGGAAGTTCCGAGCTCTTCAGCACTCGCAATCGTTTGGCTGTGGATGTGAACATGCTGCGATAGGAGCGTTAGAACAAACATCAGAAAACACAAACTTCTCAAAGTCTCGTATTTAGAACATAATATGACAACACATAATGCGAATATTTTGCTTTTGTGTGGGCATCAAAGAAACTAAGAATCATCAACACTTACTGCCATGGGACATCCCCAACCAACATCCTGTCTCCCTCATTGTCTTCATAAACCAAAGTATATTCACCACTCCCATCCAATAAACCTGTGATTGCCTGCCTTTCTTCAGCACTGCTTTGATTCCCAAACTCAGTTGGATCTTTTTGAGCTGTGTTAGGAAAAAAAAAAAACAGAATAAGCATAGCATAGTAGTATAACAATTGAGCATATTTTAGTAGTGGCTACATCTTACATGTGAAAGCTATCAATAATGCCTAACCAAAAGACAAGAACAGAAACATATGAAAACATGCATGACACCCCCCCCCCCCCCCATCAATGTTTGTTCATGTTATTTATCTGATTTTCCATATATGAATCAATGGATTCCAAAAGCGATGGATAACCTGCGAGAAGGCCTCTGAAGAGCTCATCAACCGCCACAGAGAGCTTTTCATAACTGTCATAGGCTTTGAGATCAACCTTCCTTCCAATTGGGACTCCATCCATGTTTATCTTCACAAACAATCCCTTCTTCGAATTTTCAACCTTTTCAACAGATTTTGAGTCCCCGTTCTGTGATATCGGCGGAGCCACTTTTGAAGAACTTCCGGTGATGTTCCTCCTAAAGGAACGGATTGGAGGCCACCCAACAACAGGCACAGAGGATGTTCTGCTTTGGATTGTCAATTGAAACGGAAAAAACAAAGGTGGGTTAGTGACAAAACACAGTGAAAACTCACAATATTAGCTTCAATCAAACAGATCACACGTGTGTATTACATAAATCACATCCAAAGATGGCATAATAAAGAAAAGAAATGATAAACAAATTCAACAAAGATCAAGTAGCACTTCAATGAATTTCAACCACAGAGAAACCAGCCAAAAAGAAACATTAAAATTACACCTCCCCACATGTCCTGATGACAACAAATAGTAGCCTACCAAACAACAAACTAAACATAAACAGTTTGAATTAAGACTACTAAATATGACAAAATAGAACAGCCCATGAACAAATATCATAAGAAAGCTTTACAGAAGCACATTTGATGTGAGAAAATCAACAGAAGAACACAAAAGCGGTTTTGAAAGACATGATCACATCCAAACAAATCCATCATCCAGAAATTCAGACTAAAGTACCTTGTTTGAGAGCTGTTGTTGTTCAAGGCACCATTTTTAGATGCCTTGTTTTGAAGACTCTTCATTTCTGGCTGTGATTCAAGCCTCTCCAAGCCTTGCATGTGTTGGAACTGTAGAAAACCAGGCTTTGTTGGCTGGTTCTTCTGCAGAGCTGAAGGTGATTGAAACCCACCACCACCACCACCTTCTGTGTTGGTCTCAACAGTCTCCAAAAATACCCTTTTTGCGCCTGCAGAGGTGGTGGTGCTCTTTGGTGCCTTGGAGAAGCTTGGGTTCTGCTTCACTGGGTAGTCCTCACCAGGTGGCCCAAGCCTGAGCTCTAGCTTCTTCTCTTCTGCTTCTGAGGCTCCATGGCCTCCTCCAAGGTCTCTCAGAGACCAGTCTCTCTCTTTTGAGATCAAGTTGAGGAGCTGAGGACGTACACCTCCCTTTTTTGAGTCTCCTTCCATGATCTTTCTTTGAAAAACCGCACACTCAAAAACAGCAAAACCAATACAATAACAAAGCCTTTCTTTCTTTCCCTGAAAACACGAAGAAATCAAGGTCAAGAACTTCAGTTTCTGCTAACACAGTAGTCAAAGAACAACAAGAAAAAGTAGACCTTGAAAGCAAAACAGAAACCCAGATATAAAAAAACTCATCTTTTACAAGTTCATTCACTCCTAACTAGTAAGACCCAATCCAAAAAAAGCAAAGTTAGAAAAGAAGCTCATTTTGAAAAGAAAAAAAAATTTAACAAAACCCACCTCTCCAAACCCACTTTCAGGACTTGAGACTTGAAACCCAGATGAGAAACACCACCACTAACACTCAACAAAGGCAACCAAAAGAGAACACAAACCACCCTTGACAGAGAGACTGTAAAAGACAGAAAAAACAAAAGCTAACCTGCTTTTTATTCCCACCCTACCTCTTCCTCCTCCCAACCCTGTCTCTGGTGTTTCTCTATGTGTGTGTGTGTGTTTGTCTTTTTATTGCCTTGAAAAGAGAGTCTCTTTGGATTTAAAAACAAGGGGGAATGAGAAGATGAGAGGAACCCAGTAGAGATTCCTTTTGAGAAAACCCAAAACAAAAACGGAATTGGAGACACTCTCACGCAAGGCAGGGGCTTTTGCTCTCTCTCTCTCTACACAGTCACAGCTTCCCAGGCCAAAAAAAATGTTGGTTTTTGTGACAGTTGTGACTGGAAAGCTTTGTTTCTGTCCTTTTTATTCATCACGTTTGTTTGTTTGGGTGGTTAATTAAGGTAATAATATGGATTTACCGATTAATATATGGTACTTTGGATGTACAATTTTGAGCCATTCAGTCTGTGTATTACTATAAAAGGACCAAACATTTGAACAATCTGGGCCGTCCAAAGGTCTCATCTTTCATGCATATGGAGAGGCAGATGGGGTGGTCTGAACCAGTGGTCCTAACCAAGCTAAAGTTGTTAAAAAAATCTCAAGATTTTTGTTTTGTTTTTGGGGGTGTTTTTGCAAATGACCCACTATATGAAACACGTATGTGGAAGGCGCCCTATTGAATATAAATATAGGGAGGTCCCCCTACATTAGTTGAGGGGATGGCACATATTTTTAAGGAAGAAGTGGAATAGAAAATATAACGGGGTCTGTCCTTTATATTTTGGTTGGATGGAATGAAAGATTAGGGTCATTATGGTAATTTGGATCTAAATGAAAATTTCTTTTTTTTTTATAGATCTCATGTGAAATGAGAAATTTTGTCTCTAATATTTAATGTTGAATAAATGACTATGATTATGAATGTAATTGTTTTAGATGTTCCAACCAAAAGAGAACAGTGAAGAACTATTTCAAAAAAGAGTTGGAATATGTGTCTTTAATCTTTCAATAATACTTTAGTATTTATCTTTCATAAGGGATCGTGTGTATTAGTTTTCTAAAATGTTTTGATCCTAGTTTGATGTATAAAGGGAACAAAATAATGAGATAAAGTAGTGGGGATAAGTAGTTTAAGTTTAGTTTGATGCAAGGTATAAATGATGGGTTAAGGGAAGTGACAGATAATAGATTAAGTGATGAGATAAATGGCTAAATAACAAAAATAAAATATAATATTAACAATTGTTCTTTTTTTTAATTGCATGTAAGACTTATTATCCTCTCTTTTTATCTAGATTTTAACAAATAAAAAATTACATAAGATTATTCCACTACTTATCTCCTCATCTATTATTTATTTTCTCAAATTAAAATAAATTGTTCTCAAAATCGTATCTCCATAGTCAAAGTAAACTGCAAAGAATAGATTCATTATTTTGTATGTTACAAAAGAAATTATACATTACTGAATAATTGTCACATTTAAGATAGAAAATCTATATTCTTCAGAAGGCAGAGGGCAGATCTGAGCAGGCCTCATTTTCAATAGTCTTTTGAAAATCAGAGACCTTCTTTTGGAAAATAGGGCTACCGATTTGTTCAGATGTCTTTTGAATCCTGATCTCTTCAGAGAGTTCATTAATAAACTTTTCTTTATATTCCAGGGCCTGCCTGAGCTGGTTGAGAAAAGATAGCTTTGGTGTAGTACAAAATTTGTATAAGATATTTTTGCCATTTTGAGTTGCATGAATACCCTCAGTATCGACCGAAAAGGGTTTTATCATATTTATAAAGGGGGTTCCAAGGATAACACCCTGACGAAGATCTTTCACCAAAAGGAACGATGTTTTTAAACATGATCCTTTATTACAAACATGTACTTCGGGTATTTTATAATTAATCTTAAGACTTTCCCCATTGGCAGTATTAATACCATGGGTTGTCTTTTCAAAGTATCTTGAAGGGATCAATCCTTCACGAATGCAGTTCATATCAGCCCCGGTGTCAATAAGGGCCTTATATTTTAGAGAAAATGTTTTAATTTTCAGGAGGACTTCAACATTCCATTTTTGTTTTGTATATTTTTCGAGAGAGCTAATAAATTCTTCTTCCTCTTCAGGTTGATCCCTGACAGATTCTTCATTATCAGAATTCTCGGCGGGTTTTCCCAATCTAGGGATGGCTTCAAGGTATGTAACCCTGTCTCTAAGGTCCTTGATTTCTTTTTTCATATCAATTTGTTCTTTTCTTAATTCCCCTATAGTCACTTTTTTGGGTTTTTCGGATTCTAATCTTTGAATTATCTCCTTATAGGAATATTTTTCTTTGTTATCATCTTGGGCTTGACTGACAGGAGTTTTTATCAGGCTAATATATCTTTCTAACTGTCGTTTCTTTTCGACAGGATTCTCGATGGAGTCAATAGTATCTAAAATAAATTGTTCTTGGACCGAAAGGACCATCAAGCCATCTGTATCTGACGATGAATCATAGGATTCAGGGTCACAACAGTTACAGCTACAACTTTCAGAATCAGAATTCTGTTCTTCTAAGTTATGAATGGATTCCTTTTTATTTTTTGGTTTGCTACTAAAGCATTTATTGGCATAATGGCCTTTCTGCTTGCATTTAAAGCAGGTAGGAGGATTAGAGGTGTTGGGTTTCCTTTTGGAGAACCGCTTTCTAGTTTTTTGAGCAGGGGCTCTATTTGTTTTATAATATTGTCTCTCAAGTGGTTTTTTATTATAAGAATGCTTGGTATTCCTTTTTCGAGACTTGGAAGGATTCTTAATGTCTTCCTTCTGATACCCGAATTGGTAACAGAAGTCTCCAAGTTCCCTTTTGGAAGTCAAATGTTGATTCTTGAGCTGATTCTTTATCTTTAGATCATTGCAAAGGGCCAGACCTATCAAGTTTATTTTTTGTATGAGTTCTCCGAATGTTATAACGGAGTAAGGGATATGTCCCCCAAATTCTTGACGGAGGTTATTTCTGACTCTTTCGGCGAAGAGCTTGGGTAGCCCAGAGACAAATTTCTCTTTCCAAAAGTCATTGTTTGAGTTATCTATTCTATAAATTTGTGATAAAAACGTGTCCTTATACCACCTAAAATCAGATAAGGTTGGACACCTAAGGTTTATAAGTTGTTCTCTAATTCTGTCAGCAGTGTCACTATGGCTGCCAATAAAATGTTTAAATATAGTGAGAACTAGTGTGGTGACAATATCGGGCTCAGGTCTCCCATTGGGATCAGTTTTAAAGGTATTTTATGAGTAGTAAGAGTAATATCATTACAAGACCTGATATTCAGACATGCCATCAAGATTCCATTCTACGAGAGATTTTCCATCATAGGAAGTAGTAAGAGTAATATCATTATTCTCTTCTATTTGGACATCAACAGGAGTTGGTCTTCTATAGAAATTCTTTGTTCTCGAGGTCTGAGTTACAGTCCCGAGCTTATTGATCTCAATATCAGAATGATCAGGAAGGCTTTCAGATATGCTGCCATCCTCAATGTCTTCTTGGGAATTTTCTTCACAAGAGGACTCATCATTGAGGTTATTGATGGATAATTTTTCCAGTCTCTCAGATAATTTAATCAACAATTCTTCAGAGTGTCTTTCTTTGAACTTTATCCCTTTCTCAAGATTTTGTTGAGGAATGAATATTGGTTTTTCAGTTTTTTTTTACTATATTTTTGGACGAGGTGGTCGAGGCCTGGAGGCTTTGCAGACCATTGGCTTGAATATTGTCAAGGCTACAATTTTCGGCGAGGGCTTTTTCTATTCTCTCAGTTTGGCTAAACTGAATGACCACGGACTCCAAACCCTTTGAAGTCCGCAAACTCTGCCTATATAAAGGGAGCAAGAGAAACGAAGGAGGGCATCGGCAAAAAACCCAAGTCATATCTGTTTAAAAAATAAAAAAAAATAAAAAAAAAAAATAAAAGGAAGAAGGATCCAGAAGACCCTAGTAACTCACGGGTTCAATATTACGCTACAAAAAGCTAGTCACGGGAGCACCCGACAAAGATGGGAAAAGAAGAAAAGACGTAAAGCAGGAAAAGTGACACCAGAAGAAGACAAGAAGTCACTCAAAACTGAATGACCACGGACTCCAAACCCTTTGAAGTCCGCAAACTCTGCCTATATAAAGGGAGCAAGAGAAACGAAGGAGGGCATCGGCAAAAAACCCAAGTCTACAAAACCCCTCTACCAAAAAATCCACCAAAACCCAAGAGTGCTTTGTAAGAACTAAGTGTGTTTTGTAAGATAGAAGAAATAGGGCAGAAGAGGGAGATATCCTTCTCGACCCCAGTATTGTAAGTTTCTTTCTTTCTAAATCTATGTAATGAATAGTAGTGTTCTGTATCTTATGCATGTTCAATAAATAAATCTTTCTAGTATCCATATCATGTTTGTATATTAGTTCTCAAAATCATTTAAAAAAAAAAAAAAAAAAAAAAAATTTGATCCTGTAAGTATTTGGTATCAGAGCCACGTTGCATTGTCTTTTAAGGGGATTTTCTTGCATGAACAGTGCTAAACAGTACCGGCCGGTGAACAGTGTTTTTTGAAACTATTTAGTCGCGTTGTCCACACTCTCATCTTAAGAACAATAGAGTTAGGGACGTAATACGTCGTTGACTGGTTTCCCTGCACTTCCTCATGGCCAATCTTTTCCGATCCCTTATGTCATGGGTACATGAAGCCTCCACTTCAACTGATGGAGCCTCCACCTCTAGAAATCCCCCTGCCATAAAGACTATGTCCATTAAAAATATGCAAAATATAAATTATGAGAATGTTGAACAAGCTGTTGGTAATTGGAACATCCCTAAAGTCCCGTTCAATGAGATTTATGTTTGTAACACTTTTAGTCTTAAAACAGACTATTATATCAAGACTATTGAAAAAACCCTTCCTTTAACTAATGGGCATGAGAACTTCCACCTTATATCCCAGAAAGAGATAGACAGGATTAGGACAAAACAACAATATCACTATCTTCATATAGGATTAGTACAGGTTTCTATAAATGCCCTAGTTCGAGAAAACTTGAATGTTGCAGTTTTAGCATGTCTTCAAGACAATAGGCATCTAAAATTTGCTGATTCTGTTCTAGGGATAGTTGAATCCAGCCTAAGTAATGGACCAGTATTTTTTAATGCCTTTCCTAATTTCTCTGTGTCCTTAGCTGATCCTAACATTTTGGATACTCTTGTCCTGAGGATCCAAACTAATGGTTTCGACCTTACTAATGGCACTTTAAATTTAAACCTGAGTTATAGGGTATATTTCAAGGTTATGAACACCTTATCCCCTAAAAGTAGGGTTTCTGATATTAAAGGTATTACTACTTTGCTTCAAACGAACCCTAAAAATAACTCTTTTATCCCCAGACCTTTAAAATGGGATGAGATCAAATTACCTAATTCCTGGACCCTTGAAAATGCTCAGCCTAATAAGCCCTTGGAAAACCTATACCTTAAAGACATTATTGAACAGGAAGAGGGTAATATTGAAGTTCGATTTTCCAATACTGGCCTTCAAAGGACAAGATCTCTTAGGGCCACACCAGTAGTTCAAACAAGGGAACGCTTGACTCCTAGGAGACGCTCTGTTTCCGAAAGGGATAGCCAGTATTCGGCTACTCAAGCTGCTTACTTCCAACCTATAGGGGTTGCATCGGCAGTTTATGATGTTCAATCCGAAGCTCATTCTGAAATGCCATCTGAATATGAACCCGCTGAATCAGACATGCTCACTATAAGTGAAAATGATGACTATGAAATAGATAAAGAGATCATAAAACATGATTTTTATTCTTCAAAAAATGATGATAAAAGAAAATGGTTTTTCAACACTATACCCAAAGAAGAGCAAGGTCCGATTAGAGAACAGTGGTATGACCATATGAGATTTGAACAAAAAACTGTATATTTCTTTGATTGGTTTGAACATACTTATATTCCAATGTTACAGAACATGATCATTGATCTTCCTGAAGAAGACCATGCTATGGTCCTAGAGAAGATCGATAAATATGCCACCAAATGGAGAAACATTAAGAATGAAGAAGTGGAATCTATTCATCCACCGTTTGAAAGAATTAAAGTCACTAATTCCGACATCATAGCCAGCCCTCTTAAGACTACTACAAAGATTGACCCTGGTAGTCCTTTCAAGGCAGAATACTTTATCCAGGTTATGGAGCAAAATAATTTCACCAATGTTGCCTTGAGATCTATAAGTAGCCAAACTGAGAGAATAGAAAAAGCCCTCGCCGAAAATTGTAGCCTTGACAATATTCAAGCCAATGGTCTGCAAAGCCTCCAGGCCTCGACCACCTCGTCCAAAAATATAGTAAAAAAAACTGAAAAACCAATATTCATTCCTCAACAAAATCTTGAGAAAGGGATAAAGTTCAAAGAAAGACACTCTGAAGAATTGTTGATTAAATTATCTGAGAGACTGGAAAAATTATCCATCAATAACCTCAATGATGAGTCCTCTTGTGAAGAAAATTCCCAAGAAGACATTGAGGATGGCAGCATATCTGAAAGCCTTCCTGATCATTCTGATATTGAGATCAATAAGCTCGGGACTGTAACTCAGACCTCGAGAACAAAGAATTTCTATAGAAGACCAACTCCTGTTGATGTCCAAATAGAAGAGAATAATGATATTACTCTTACTACTTCCTATGATGGAAAATCTCTCGTAGAATGGAATCTTGATGGCATGTCTGAATATTAGGTCAGCCAATTATGTCATTCTATGCTTATTTATGCTAATGCCTGTAGGATACAAGGTAATAGTGATAAACATATAACCACATCATTCATGGGGCAATTAAGGGGTTGGTGGGACAACTTCATTACCCCTGACCAAAGACGTGCTATTTATACAGCCGTAAAAACTGATCCCAATGGGAGACCTGAGCCCGATATTGTCACCACACTAGTTCTCACTATATTTAAACATTTTATTGGCAGCCATAGTGACACTGCTGACAGAATTAGAGAACAACTTATAAACCTTAGGTGTCCAACCTTATCTGATTTTAGGTGGTATAAGGACACGTTTTTATCACAAATTTATAGAATAGATAACTCAAACAATGACTTTTGGAAAGAGAAATTTGTCTCTGGGCTACCCAAGCTCTTCGCCGAAAGAGTCAGAAATAACCTCCGTCAAGAATTTGGGGGACATATCCCTTACTCCGTTATAACATTCGGAGAACTCATACAAAAAATAAACTTGATAGGTCTGGCCCTTTGCAATGATCTAAAGATAAAGAATCAGCTCAAGAATCAACATTTGACTTCCAAAAGGGAACTTGGAGACTTCTGTTACCAATTCGGGTATCAGAAGGAAGACATTAAGAATCCTTCCAAGTCTCGAAAAAGGAATACCAAGCATTCTTATAATAAAAAACCACTTGAGAGACAATATTATAAAACAAATAGAGCCCCTGCTCAAAAAACTAGAAAGCGGTTCTCCAAAAGGAAACCCAACACCTCTAATCCTCCTACCTGCTTTAAATGCAAGCAGAAAGGCCATTATGCCAATAAATGCTTTAGTAGCAAACCAAAAAATAAAAAGGAATCCATTCATAACTTAGAAGAACAGAATTCTGATTCTGAAAGTTGTAGCTGTAACTGTTGTGACCCTGAATCCTATGATTCATCGTCAGATACAGATGGCTTGATGGTCCTTTCGGTCCAAGAACAATTTATTTTAGATACTATTGACTCCATCGAGAATCCTGTCGAAAAGAAACGACAGTTAGAAAGATATATTAGCCTGATAAAAACTCCTGTCAGTCAAGCCCAAGATGATAACAAAGAAAAATATTCCTATAAGGAGATAATTCAAAGATTAGAATCCGAAAAACCCAAAAAAGTGACTATAGGGGAATTAAGAAAAGAACAAATTGATATGAAAAAAGAAATCAAGGACCTTAGAGACAGGGTTACATACCTTGAAGCCATCCCTAGATTGGGAAAACCCGCCGAGAATTCTGATAATGAAGAATCTGTCAGGGATCAACCTGAAGAGGAAGAAGAATTTGTTAAAAATCTTGCATCAAAACAGATTTTTGCCAGATGGCATGCATTACTAGGAATCTATGATTTTGACATAGAATACATTAAAGGAGACTTTAATAGTCTTCCTGATTATCTCTCGCGTGAATTCTTGCAGGGAAATGGACCAAAAGAAGAAGGCAAAGATCCTTCCTCAAAGGACCCTAAAAATTGAGAGCTCAAGACCTTCTGTGAACCTTATAAAGCCAGAGGTTAAGGAAGAAAATTGTTTGAAGATCAAAATCAGTTTGCCATACTTGCTGAAATAGGATCTCAAACTTCAGATCCACAAACCGAATATGAATTCAAAACTTCCGTTCCACTATTCTCTATTGAGAAATATGAAGTAGATAAAGAGATAGCAGAACTTATTAAGATATACTTCCCCAAAGATGATCATTCTGGTACTGGCTACCATTTCTATATCCCTGATATGATAGGGAAAAATCCTGATTACTATGAAAACATCCTATTAGAAACAAACAGTGTCAGAATTGTGCACCATTATAAGAACAAGAGCACCTTAGAGATCTCATATTCTAAACTATGCATCCAAAAGATATTATCCTTAAAAGACTGGGATAAGATATTTTTGGACGAGGTGGTCGAGGCCTGGAGGCTTTGCAGACCATTGGCTTGAATATTGTCAAGGCTACAATTTTCGGCGAGGGCTTTTTCTATTCTCTCAGTTTGGCTACTTATAGATCTCAAGGCAACATTGGTGAAATTATTTTGCTCCATAACCTGGATAAAGTATTCTGCCTTGAAAGGACTACCAGGGTCAATCTTTGTAGTAGTCTTAAGAGGGCTGGCTATGATGTCGGAATTAGTGACTTTAATTCTTTCAAACGGTGGATGAATAGATTCCACTTCTTCATTCTTAATGTTTCTCCATTTGGTGGCATATTTATCGATCTTCTCTAGGACCATAGCATGGTCTTCTTCAGGAAGATCAATGATCATGTTCTGTAACATTGGAATATAAGTATGTTCAAACCAATCAAAGAAATATACAGTTTTTTGTTCAAATCTCATATGGTCATACCACTGTTCTCTAATCGGACCTTGCTCTTCTTTGGGTATAGTGTTGAAAAACCATTTTCTTTTATCATCATTTTTTGAAGAATAAAAATCATGTTTTATGATCTCTTTATCTATTTCATAGTCATCATTTTCACTTATAGTGAGCATGTCTGATTCAGCGGGTTCATATTCAGATGGCATTTCAGAATGAGCTTCGGATTGAACATCATAAACTGCCGATGCAACCCCTATAGGTTGGAAGTAAGCAGCTTGAGTAGCCGAATACTGGCTATCCCTTTCGGAAACAGAGCGTCTCCTAGGAGTCAAGCGTTCCCTTGTTTGAACTACTGGTGTGGCCCTAAGAGATCTTGTCCTTTGAAGGCCAGTATTGGAAAATCGAACTTCAATATTACCCTCTTCCTGTTCAATAATGTCTTTAAGGTATAGGTTTTCCAAGGGCTTATTAGGCTGAGCATTTTCAAGGGTCCAGGAATTAGGTAATTTGATCTCATCCCATTTTAAAGGTCTGGGGATAAAAGAGTTATTTTTAGGGTTCGTTTGAAGCAAAGTAGTAATACCTTTAATATCAGAAACCCTACTTTTAGGGGATAAGGTGTTCATAACCTTGAAATATACCCTATAACTCAGGTTTAAATTTAAAGTGCCATTAGTAAGGTCGAAACCATTAGTTTGGATCCTCAGGACAAGAGTATCCAAAATGTTAGGATCAGCTAAGGACACAGAGAAATTAGGAAAGGCATTAAAAAATACTGGTCCATTACTTAGGCTGGATTCAACTATCCCTAGAACAGAATCAGCAAATTTTAGATG